>JADMLD010000465.1:0-600000 GCA_017589585.1 Phylloscopus whistleri
TTTTAAACTGAGCTTTCTCTGTAGAGCATGTCTGTAGGAAGTATATGGCATTTATATAGGAAGTATTTATAATGCAAAAGGATTTTTAAAGTGTTCAGCCCACAGTGACCAGAGCTGAAGGCAGCGTGTGAAGGGCTTCCTCACTGGTGTTAATTGAGCAAAGCAAGTGGGCGTATTAATTAAAAGGCCTTTTGTGAGCTCTTGAGAGCTGCCTGGTGTTCCTCTAATGCAGGATCTGCCCCTTGGGGGTGTACCAGTGCTTTTTCCTGGCAGCAAAATTGGCTGCTTTTGTAACCAGGAGGTGTTGTTTCTAGAATAAAAGCTAAAATTGGAAATTCTTGGAAGGTAGGAGTGTCTGTACGTGTTCGAAGGCCAGCAGGAGAGAGAAACAAGCAGCTGGTGAGAAATGCCAAGACCTTGATTCAGCAGGGTTCTCCCTGTTCTCTCAAATCTGACACACTGAAATGCTTAACTGGATTGTGGCCAGAGTGTTCTTCCCACAGCATGTTTGGGATCTGAAATAAGACTGGACACTTAAACAAGTGATTCTCCTTTTCCATTGAAGGTTTTAATTTGTTATTTATTATTTTTGCAGGTGTCGTGCAAACAATTACAACCCCCTACTTTTGTGCTGCTGCTCATCTGGAAATATTAAAACCTTCTAGGAAGTTTAAAGATTTATATCAACTTTCTTTTGAAAAGGAGGTGCTGTTCCCCATGCTCAGCAGTGATGTTTTGAGGAACCAAAATGATGTTTTTGTACCTGTTCCTACAACCCTGCTCAGGGGCTGCAGGATGTGCCTGGATATCAGAGCTCTTGATGCTGATGATGGTCATATCCTTAACCATGACAGTGAAATAGTTTTTTTTCACAGTACTTATCAGTTGTCTTGCTTTTTCTTCCAGATTAGAAGAAAGTCTTGTGTGCCCAGAAGAGCAGGACTCAGGAAGCAGCTGGTAAGAACATCTGCTCAGGACAGGGTCACTTGAACGTGGAATTGTGGAGCTCAGGCAAATAAAATTTTCCCTTTGAGAAACATTTTGGTTTTTTTTCCCGTGACTTTAATTTTATAGGAGTTTCACTGTCTTTTGGACTGAGTTGCCAAAAGAGAGAGCTGGTTTATGGGAGTTTTTGCAGGTGAGGCTGGGGAGGGAGTGCTTTATCTTCACTTATATGGAAAGCGACCTTATCCAAGAATTGTCCCAGAACTCTGGCCATATTTTCATGTTCTCCCTGTGTTCTCATTGTGCTGATCCTTTGCTGGTTCCATGTCTTTGATCTCTAGAGCAAACCACGCACAGGAATAAAATAAACACGGAGAATGGCAGTGCTTTGAAACTCGGGTGCTTAAGGATGCCAGGCAGAATTTGAATCATGGAATAGTCTGGGTTGGAAGCAACTTTTGAAGGTCATCAAATCCAATTCCCCTTCAATGAGCAGGGACATCTCCAACTTAATCTGGTTGCTCAGAGCCCCATCCCACCTGACCTGGAATCTTTCCAGGGATGGGTCACCTGCCACCTCTGTGGGCAATATTTTTGTGTCTTACCAAAATCTTTTATCTTACCTGAACCCCTACCGTCTTCCAGTTTGAAACCATTACTCTGACACTACAGGCCCTACTAAAAAGTCCATCCCCAAATTCCCTGAAATCATTGAGAACTGTATTGTTCTGTAGGTCTTCAGGTTTAACTTCATGTTCCTCATCTTGGAAACTCTGGCCAGGGTGGTGAAGCCTTGTTGGTCTCCTGGGTGGTGTGAAAGGCAAGCAGGGGAGTGCTGGTCCCATGCCACACTGGTGGGATGTCCCTGTGTCCATGGGATGCTCAGTGGTCCCCTCCCAGGGAAACTGCTCTTTGCTCCAGCACCAGATCCAGCTGTGGCAGATCCATTCATGGGCAGCACAGCTACAGCCAAGTTCCACTGGCTTTTCCTGGGACTGTTCTGTCCCTCCCAGCTGGTTTACCTCCCCTTGGAGGCATAGGGAGATTTATAGGACTCCTCTTTGGTGACCCTGGGGACAGAAACTTGTTCATCCCCCACAAAGCTTGTGTTTGGGGAGGGAGCAATGCTTTGTGTAATTTTCCTGTCACCTTTGACAGCACCAGTGCTGAATCAGCATGATGGGTGTCCCCATTTGATACTGGTGATGTTTTGCTCATTGCCCCTGGATCTCCTCACAGCAGTACTGAGCAAAGAGCTTTAGTGGTGTTTCTGCTGCCCTGGATGGTCCCCCAGCACCACATCTGGCTGGAGAGAGAGAACATAAATTGTCCTCCCACAAGAGTCTGGACTGAAAACCAGAGGATTTGGCTTTCAGTACGAGCTAGTCGTGCCTTAAAACAAATTTTACCGAGGGCATTTTTTCTCAGCCTTATGGCTTTCTCTTCCCATCTCTTTCATCTGCAGTTTCTTCTGTGTGGTAGAAAGGAATGGGAATGTGGCCTCAGGGAGCAACCTGGACCAATTGGTTAGAAAGTTGTAGTCAGCTGGCTGATGGGGCAGATTGTTTCAGCAGTGAGGGGGGAAATAACTGTTGTGGCATCTCTGTGTCTGTGACCAGTCTTGCTCTTGCTGGACCTGGAGGCACGAGCCCGGTGCAGGGCACTGGTGGTGGTGTGAATTGTAAAGAACATCAAGTGTGATAAATGTGGAACCCCTGTGGTGCTTTGAGGGCTGCACTGATGGTGTCAGCCAAGCTGGGCTCAGGATCTCTCTCCTCAGCTGATTCTTGGCTGTGTTGACAACATTTGTACTGATGCCTTGGGAAGGCTGACCTGGAACAGAGGCTGGAGAGAGCTAGAGAATAAAGTAGATATTTATTAAAAGGCCTTTAAGGGTACACCTTGAGCAGGACAAGAGCCTGGCTAGGGCTACACCCAAGATGGACCCAAAATGGTCCCAAAATGAGTGACCAGTCACGATGTCTTACACTTTCATAAGTTTTGGTCCATTTGCATATTGGGATTTAATTGTCCAATTACAGCTTCAGGTTGTGAGGTCTCATCCTTCTTGTTTTCTCGCTTCAGTCAGTTACAATGTAGCCAATTAAATGACCAGGCCGAAGGTGTTAAAAAGTAAAGGTGTAGAACCGAAGGTGTTAAAAAGTAAAGGCCAAATGTTTATTGGTGTAAAACTGGCTACAGGAACAGGAGGCTGGGCTAGTCCCAGCCTCTCACGGCAAGTCAGAGAAACCAATACGTGCATGGGCCACCCCCCCAGGACAGTTCCGGAGAGCGAAGCAGCTCCCTGAGGGGGTCAGTCCCTTTTAAAGTCTCTGTCCCCTCAGGGATTGGTCCCTTTTGGATCCTTTTCTTGATTGGTGGATTCTTCCAGCTCTCATTGGTTCTTAACGGCGTGCGTTCCACACCAATCATTTCTTCCCGCCTTGTTCTGATTGGATGGTCGTGTTCTCCAATGCAGGCACTGGGTGGTGGTCTCAGTTTTTGGATTATTTGGGGAAGGGTAGAAGATTCCCCTTTTTTCTCGTGTTGTCCCTTTTAAGAGAATCCAGGGAGGCAGCCGCACACAACTTACAAACATTGGTAACTAAACTGCAACAATATCTAACAACTACTTCAACCACATTACAATAGTAAGTGCGCCTGACAGCTTAGAACTAGTGAGAAAATACACAGTTACAAACAGAAATTAGAGCACACAGCCAGCACACAGATACAACCACTAAAAAGCTTCAACTTCCTTTTTGTATTTATACCAAGTCCACCATTGTTTATGCTTTTGAGCCTGAAAGTTGTACTCATTGTCCTTGCTCTTCAGCAGGAAAAGGATTTGTTTTGTTTTGTTTTATTTTTGTCTACCTACTCTGTGAAGAGAGCTGACTAACACTTAATATGAGGCTCAGAACTATACACTTAAGCAGCACAGAATCTGAAAAACATGAAAGCTAAAACTTCAGGCATCATAGCCCCTGTCAATTTGTTGACCTCTCCAGTACTGTCACTGTCTCTGTGTTGTCTTTGTGCTCTTGCACACTCGTTGATTGCCCTCTCCCCACCCTATGTGTACCAGGGGTCTGGTGATCTCCGTGTCTATCTGCATGATGAGAAAAGTGGTGGAAACCCTTGGGGAAGAGTCACACACTCTAGGCTGGGTATGGAATGCTCTTGAAAAATCTCACTGCTTGGTAGCCACATGTGGCGCTTTGAGAGCAAAGCTATAGAAGGACATCATTGCAGCAGAGAGTCCAAATCTCTTCCTGCTCAGATTTGTTCTTTTTCACCTCCTGATACCCTGGAAGTCCAGGCAGTGGAGTTGTTTTTAGCTTTTTATGCTCTGTGCCGAGCACTGGTGAAGGCACTTTTGCTGGAAGGCTGCACAGGGCACAAGCACAAGGTGCTCCCTGGCCCCAGCTCTTCGTCCACATGACCAAGTGTTTGCCGGAGGCTGCTGGGGTCTGAAGAGGCCACTCCTTGCTAAGGAGACCAGCAGGTTCCCCCTGGGGATGTGGTTCAACTGGCCTGACCCGTGCCTCAGCCATTCAGGTGATGCAAGTAAGAGGTTGACTGGGGCTAAGCTTGTGCCTGGATTTGTGTCCAGCATCAGCTTCACTGCTCAAACTTTTCTTGTGTCACTAAGTAGTTTTCTGTCTTTGTCTCTGTCTGGTCATTGGTGCTTTTCCAATTACTTTATAGGCACAGTAATTGGAAAAGTTGTGTTTTTATCAGTCATAAATGTGCAGCTGTGTGCACACAACTATCCATAAAATAAACCTTTATCAGTTAAAACAAATGGAGATGTAACATCCATGTGTTGATGTCCTCATTGTGCCCAGGTCCTTGCTAGGTCTCATTGCATTTTCTCCTTGCCCCCATCCTTCTGATCTTTTCAAGTGTCAATGGTGAACCTCACAAATGCTGCTTTTTGTGAAATGTTCCATCACATGCTGATTTTGCCTTTAGGAGTGTGAAGGACCTGGGTGCTTTGATTGCCCAAGGGAACATACAAGGGCTCAAAGCTGGTGATGGGACAAGAGGAAATGGCCTCAGGTGGTGCCAGGGGAGGTTTAGATTTGATATTAGGAATAATTTCTCCACTAAAAGAGTGGTAAAACATTGGAACATGCTGCCCAAGGAAGTGGTGGAGGGATTTAACAGGTGTGCAGATGTGGCACTTGGGGACATGGCATAGTGGTGGCCTCCAGTCGATGCTTGGGTAATGGTGGGAATTGATGATGTTAAAGGTCCTTTCCAACCTAAACAGCTCCATGATTCTTTGTGGACTCCTGGTGGACTTGGCTTGCCATTGCTCCCCTCACAGTGAGCTGCTCCTTGTCCTCAGCACACAAGTGATCCCTGGTTGTGACACTGCTCTCAGGGGTGCCACCGAGTGTGTGTGGAAAGGACAAAGAGCCATTATGCAGCACCGTTGTGTGGCTCTCCCAGCTGTCAGCATGTGATGTGAGCACAGTGGTGACCCAAAAACCCTTCTCCCTGGTGGCGGGTTAATCTGATAATTACCCAAGCCTGCCTTCAGGAATGCCTCCTGGCATTCAGTGCACCCCTCCTCAGAGCAATGGGCAGTGTCATCAGGCTGCTGGCACATTTTGTGTTTTCTCAAACCCGTTTCTTGGCCAGCATTCCAGCGCTGGGGTGGTTTCTGGCCGGATTTCCTCCATGTGGTGGTCCCTGCTCAGTGAGCAGAGCTGGCTTCGCCTCCACAAAGCCTGCGGCTCCCGTCTTCCTGCTTTCCCCCTGCATCTCAATCCTTGCATTCCTGCAGGAGAACAAGATAATCTCTGTGCTGGTTTTGTGGCAAACTCTCCTCAAAGTGACAGCCATGGGCCAGGCTGTGGGGATGTGGTGTGCTGGGATTGTTGATTCCCTGGGCCTCCAACCTAATCTCCCTAGCACTGAGAGTTGCTGCTCTGGGCTCCCTCGGTTGTCTTCCTTGAGAAATACTCCCTCCAAGTAACCAGGGATCTGCACAAATTCCCTGGTCTTCCCTGAAGAAGTAGGAAGGTGTTCTCCCACTTGAGCAGCGTGCTTTGTTTTTGGCAGAGCCGAGCGTGCAAATAGAGGGAAGGTTTCCATCGCTGTCTGGCTGTGGGAGGTGTCTGCCATGCACCACATGGGAAGAGGGTTTCTTGTGATTTGGGAGTGCGCCTCAGATGGGGAAAACCTGGGTGTTAAAGGATTTTAAATCAGAAGGCTGGAGCACCTCTCCTATAGGAGGATAGGATGAAAGAGTTGGGGCTGTTCTGCCTGGAGAAGAGAAGGCTCCAGGGAGACCCCTTTCAGAGCCTAAAGGGGCTCCAGGAGAGCTGGAGAGGGACTTTGGACAAGGGATGGAGGGACAGGATAAAAGGGAATGGCTTTAAACTGACAGAAGAGAGATTTAGATTAGAGATTAGGAAGAAATTCTTCCCTGTGAGGGTGATGAGGCCCTGGCACAGATTGCTCAGAGAAGCTGTGGCTGCCCCATCCCTGAAAATGTCCAAGGTCAGGTTGGATGGAGCTTGGAGCAACCTTGGATAGTGGAAGGTGTCCCTAACCGTGCCAGGGGTTAGAATAAAGTTTTATTTAAGGTCCCTTTCAACCCAGACCCTGCTATGATTCTATGGTTTTTTTCCTTTAAGATGTAGGGAAATACAGATAAATGAAATTACAGTTGTTGCAGCTGAGGGCAGCTCCTGGATGTTTGTAATCTTCAAAAAATGAGATTAATTTCCACTGCATATTAAGGGATTGATGGAAGCTTTCCTGTGCTGTTCAGGTGTTTGGATCAAGCACCAGCACCTGAAAACACATGAATCTGGAAATTGATGTTGTTCCCACATCTCACACTATGGCAGCATCTCAAGTCACTTCTTTTCCAACCTATCAATGTCCTCTTTTGCTCCTAAAGTACAGTGGGGGAAAGGTGAAACTGTCCTTGCTCTCCCTCTCTCAAATGGCTGCCAAGTTATGGTTGGAATTCTGTGATGGGGTTGAGGATTTGACTTGATTTATTTATGCATCCAGTTTTTAAAGGAGAGGGATTCATTTTTCTCTTTTGGCCTAGGATTTACAGAAACTCAGGTCCTAAAATCAAGAGCTGGTGCCTCCTTGTCTTAAGGCAGAGACATCTGTGAAGCCATTTTCATTTCTGCAGCGAGCTGCCAGTGAATCTCTCCCATGTCAGGCCAATCTTTTTGGCTGCAGCCTCCATTTTGTGGGGCACATCAGTATATTTTGAATTATCTGCATCCCTGGGCCTTGCAGCTTTTTCTGTTTGCTCCTGTTTGCCAGATCTTTAATATTTTTGGTGTGTTTTAAAAACACCTCCCCCTCACACAGGCAGGTTCCTGTGCTGGTTTGGGATGACAGCCTCGAGCTGATGTTGTGCAAGGTACCAGCAAAAGAGGTAAATCCAGATGTCCCTTTATTTTCCTGAGCAGAGAGAAAGAAGCTGAAGTGAGTTACTTCTGCCTTTGGAGATCCAAAAGGCTGAATGTATTTATATTTCAGCTGAATGAAATGGCAGCCCTCCAGCTTGCTTGCTGCAAAATTGAGGTTATTTTATGAAGCCATGGGTGGGATCTTTCCTCTTTTTATCTGTCCTCTCACAGTACGTAAGGATGGAGATACCATGTAAGGGGTGGTGTTAGAGCGGGTGCTCTGGGAATCACAGAATCCATAAAATGCTTTGGGTTGGAAGGGACATTAAGGATCATCTTGTTCCAACAACAAAATGCTCTTCCAAACCTACACACAGTTCAACATTGTGATCAGCATCCCTCGGAGATGGATCACAATGTTGAACTGTGTGTAGGTTTGGAAGAGGATTGTGTTGGCAGCTACAGAGCAGAGGGAAGGCAAACAAGCAGTGATTGCCCAGGAATGGTCTCCAGAGCCCAAAAAATACTCACCCAGCATCAAACAGTAAGAGAAGGAAACCCTGTGGCACTATCCAAATCTGCTGTATGAATTCCAAGGGAAAGGACATCACTCTCTTCTAAAATGACAGGTTTTCTATAAAATTTGAAATGCTGAGGAAACTTTGAAATTCTTTGTGACTTCCCAACTCAGCTCTGCTTCCCACTCTCATTTTCCAGATAGCTACAACCTATAGCAGGGCAGGAGAGTTCATAAAGTCAAGGAGGGTCAGGATAATTAAGGGGAGAGGCCATGGCACAGTGCCTGTCACTTAGGGAGAGCATTTCAGCTTTTCAGGATGTTTTGGATCAATCTTTGTGGTTTCAAAGTTGTTTCTGCAGATTGGTTTATGTCATCAATCCCAGTCTCCTCAGCAATGTAATGGCCTGAGATGATCTGCTCTGGCTCAAGCTGGCCAGCCAGGAAGGATCTTGTCCTGGGAACTTTTGAGTTAGGAGAGTATTTTAAGTTAGAAAAAAGTGTTCTCTGTCTGTTTTGAGAGAGCAGCTGGGAAGCAGATAAAGAAATCTAGCAATTTTTTTTTTTTTAAACAGAACATTTATTTAGAAACAAATAAATGCAGAAATAAATAAAGAAAACCAGCAATCAGAGGATTGAAAATGTTCAACTTCAGTGCTGTTTGGTGCGAATATTATTCCAAAGGATCAGACCACCTTTGCCAAATGCAAAATATTGTCTGTGCCTGCTGGCATTGCTCATTCCCAATAAGGTGCAGTTGTTCAGTAAGTGGTTACAATTTGGGGGGTGAAATATCTAGAAGTGATTAAAAAGCAATTTAAAATATCTGTGCTTTCCCATTAAGCTGTTGCCGGGGGCATTGAATGGTCTGTTTCCTCCCCTGCACTTAGAACCAGCCTTTTGTCACACTGGAGGCATTTTTGTAATAAAAATACATAAAATTACGTCATGTGTCGACCAAAGCTCATTACCTTAAGCACGTGCAGGCTCTCAATTAGCAAACAAAAACCTGTGGCTGGGGACATTGATTTTTGTACGAATTAGTAAATTTGGCATATCCCTGTATTTTTAAAATAGCTCCATACCCTCCCAGTGCCAGTTAAGGAAAGATGGTATTTCCGTTCTTTCTCTGACCCTTGAATTGGACAAGAAAAGCCCTGTGTTAGACACCTTTTTTCCCTTTCCCTCATCCTTTCCCCATCCATTTCCCTGTCCCTTCTCTTCCTTTTCCTGTTATTTTCTTTTCCTTTTGTTCAGTGTCTACAGATCTGCTTTTGTTTTTCCTTTTTCCATCCTTCCTGCCCTTCCATTTTTCTTTTTTCTCCTTCCTTCCTTCCTTCCTTCCTTCCTTCCTTCCTTCCTTCCTTCCTTCCTTCCTTCCTTCCTTCCTTCCTTCCTTCCTTCCTTCCTTCCTTCCTTCCTTCCTTCCTTCCTTCCTTCCTTCCTTCCTTCCTTCCTTCCTTCCTTCCTTCCTTCCTTCCTTCCTTCCTTCCTTCCTTCCTTCCTTCTCCTACTGTTTCTGCAGTGAAAGCAGGCTAAACAAAGAAGCTCACTGCTGGAAAACTCTACAAGATATGAATCATAGAATGGTTCAGGATAGAAGAAGTTGTTAAAGGTCACCAAGTCCAGTGATCAGGGACATCCTCAACCAGATCACGTTGCTCAGAGCCCCATCCCATCTGACCTGGAATGTTTACAGGGATGGGGTATCCACCACATCTCTGGGAAGCCTTTTCCAGTGTTTACCACCAACACTGTAAAAAATTTTTGTCCTTATATCTAATCTTAATCAACCTTCTTTTAGCTTGAAACCATTCCCCCTTGTCCTATCACAACAAGCCCTGCTGAGTAGTTTTCCCAACTTTCTTGTCAGTGCAGTGAGGCATTTTTAGAAGAAAATGGTTCTTAGAGTGTTCAAGGCCAGTTGGATGGAGCTCTGAGCAACCTGGCCTAGTGGAAGTTGGAACTGGATGGTCTTGAAGGTCCCAAACCATTCCATGATTCTAAATGCTGTTCCTTAGCTGAGGTGAAGTTTTCCCAGACCTGCCCTGCAGAGGCTGTTGGCCTTGACTGGACAAAATGTTTTGGTCTCTCACAACCCCTCCCACAAGTGACATTTTGATGAACAGCTCAAATTGTCTTTTAAGAACTATGTTTATAATAACTGCTAGCTAACTAATAACAGTAGTCTCTGCTGCTGCTATAGGATAGCCATAATTCAAAGCAAACCTTTAACTATCTAATTTAGCAGGTATTTAAATATGGTGAGAGATTATATGGGTGGGGGGAGGACATTCTACAGGCTGATGGGATATTTGCAATATACTCTTAAAAAATTGGGTGTATAATTATTTATAAGAGAACAAAGGGAGGAAAAAAGTTGGGCAGTGGAGAAGTTGACTCATGATATTGAGGCAATAAACAATTTTCTCCTTAAAAAACCCAAAAGACTGTGTTTTGCAATAGCTTTTGAAAGTTAATATTTACAGGACTGGAAGCTGATAGACTTTCTATTATGTCCTAACTGATTTTGATGGGGAAGAGCTTTCTGACTCTGTCATTCCCAGTTAGATCAGCTTTGACAATGCTCTGACAGGGTTTGCAAGGATCTGATGTTATCCAAGGAGAAGTGCACTGGAGAAGTGCACCCAAGCTGTGAACCCACCCATAATTTTTCCATGGTTTCTGCAGTAGCATCTCCCTCTAATGAGAGCAAAACAAACAAAATCCCAACTTTTGAAAAGCCATGACCTGGATAAAACTAACCTTGACTTTTCTGTCTTTTATGATTAATTTCTCCTGTGGCTTTTCTTTTTTGTCCTGTTTCTGCCTGCAGATGTTCTGAAGAAATCCTGAGCTTTGGTATGAAATACAACTCTGTGTTTTAAAAACTCTACCCCTTTTTACTTAAAGCAATTGCACCTTTGTTTTATGTAGGTATTTTAAATACATTAAATACCTATATATCCCACAGACCTTCACATAACATAATCGTTTTTCTGGTGGCAATTAATCTCATTTCTGAGCAGAGGTGTAGCTACAGGGCTGCTTTATTCGTGCATGTGGTTGTATGAGCTTCTCAATCCCGCTGCTCAAATGGAAAATTGGGAGGGTTTGCCCTCTATGGAAGGAAAACAAGGAGTGTGTGAGTCAGAAAAAGAAATTTGGTAGGTTTACTTAGTATCCACTCTTATTTTTTAGTTGGCAAGAGTTTGACACTGTTTGGAATTGCTGTTAGTGAATTTATAAAGTTGTTGGCAAACTCTTAATTCCCTGCATGTCCTCAGCCAGCATCTTGGATATCTTGTAGTGGGGTTATGAGGAAGACAGAGCTATTTCAGGTTGTGCTCTTGTGGTTGCATCTCCAGGCCCAGATCTTCATACCTTTCTTTTTGGTTTAGCTCAGCTCATGGGAAATAATTGGGCTCTTAATCATGGAATGGTTTGGATTGGAAGGGGCCTTAGAGATCATCTCATTCTGCCTGGTTGTCTGTGGCAAAGTGTTATTTTGTGAACTCCTTTGCCTTTGGCTTGTGGCATTTAAGTTTGCTCAGCCTCTGCCATGTGTTGGCTCCATGTCAGAAGTTTTTCATCTCCTCCACCTGAGGAAGAATGGGCTAAGAGAAGTGGTTGGAGGTGCTGAGGGAGATGCTCCAAGCTGGACATGCAGTTGGACATGCAGGAATCTTCTCAGTGCCTGCTGGAGCTAGGAAGGACTGCCCAGCCCTAATTCTTTCCTTCAGACACAGGCACAGTGCACAGTGGTGCCTTGTTGGCTCAATTTCCTCCTGCATATCACAACTTGGCCACTTCTGCCTTGCAGCTGGACACAACATAAATTTATACAGAGGAGGAAAGAACTCAATTCCTGTGGGAGGTCTGAGGTTGTGGATTTTTCTCTTTCTGAACAAATTCCTGGTTTGAAATCCTCTAACCACTGTCCAGTCTTCCCTGTGGGCTCAGCAGAGATGTCTGGACCACAGCCGTGTTTTTCTTGGCTGTACCCTCAAAGTAATTGAGGAAGTCATATGAGTCTCTAGGGTGTCTGGGAAAGAGAAGCTGGAAGCTGCTATCATAACTTCCAGTGCTGTTTTTTCAGGACTGGTATGTTCTGCAAGAATGCTTCAGTACATCTGTAGGCACACGGTGGGATTCTTGGGGTGTCCTGTGCAGAGCGAGGAGATGAATTTTGATGATCCTTGTGGGTCCCTTCCAACTCAGGATGTTCTGTGATTCTGTGATTCTACTGCTGTGGCTGTTGCTTGTGTGGTCCAGCCTCCTCACCTGGACGTGGTGGTGGGGATGCCCATCCTTAATTTCCATTGTCTCCCCTTGGTTAATCTGGAATTTGCTCTTCCCCTCGGGTTGGGATATGGGGGTTTGCTGTGGCAAAGCCTGGGAGTTTGCTGGGACGTGTGGGAGTACTTGCAGCAGGATTGTTTCAGGATATCAGGTGTTTTGTTACATTTCAGTGTTTCTCTGGCTACTAATAGGATGAACTTTGGTGTCTTATCCTGCTGGAGTGCTATTTGAGGCCTTTCTGAAGGACTTTGGTCCTTTGGTCAAGCCAATGGTATAACCTTGCTGCTACAGTTGTGCCACACAGCTCTGCTCTCAGTTGTTGATGCAGCACCTTTTGAAATATTTCCATTTAATGGCAACACAAGGCATGGCTGAGCTCTGAAATGCCATGGAAAACCTAAGGAGTGGAAATAGAGTGGCAGCAGAGCTTAACACTTTTTGGCTTTTGTTCGTGTTAAGCTATCTGGGTTTTGTGTGTTGACTGATCTGCTTGCTTGGGCTGCTGACATTCATCTCTCTTGACTGTCAAATTCAATGTAGTGGAAATGTTAATCTGACCACAGTCACAATGCAAAGAAGGATCTTCAGGTAAAAACACACACAAAAGCCTTCTTAGGAGTCTGTTTAGGTCTGAAGAACAAATTTGTACATGATGCTGGTCGTGTTTGCTCATGTTGTGCTGTGAAGTCCCACCCCACCGGCCTGTGGAAGCTGCTTTGTGTTGTCTCCTCCTGCACAAGACAACTTCAGAGATCCTCCTCTTTCTTACTTCATGGAACAAGGCTCCCACTGGGATCAAGGGGGTTTTAATGGTGCATATCCTACCACATCTCCAGTCTGGGATAACCAATGTCCCAATATTTAAACATGTCAAAGGCCATAAACCTCTCTGAGATACCTTTCAAAACTTTGGAACATGGAGATGCCCTTTATTGTCCTTTATTTCCAGGCCATACCTGTGTAGGATCTAAGCCATAATCACAATCCTTTGAAGTTTTAAGCAGCGGTCTCATTCTGTCCTCCTCTCTGTGCTGTCACATCTGCCTGTCAGGCTGTCTCCTGCTGAATTGGGGTTCCATGTTGATACAAGATTTTCTGGTCCCCTTTCCAAACACTTCATCTCCTTCTCCCTTTGTCATTTGCATGATGTTAAAGCTTTTTCCTTTTTTGATGGCTTTCTGGAAGCTTGGACTCTCCTTTTTTGTTCTCAAGTCCAATTCACTCCAGGTAAGGCAGACCTGGAGACAAAGTTGCTGTTGCTTTCTGAATTTTTTGTCCCTTTTATCCATGACGTGTTTGTAAATGGTGGCATTCTACTGGCTCCATGCTATGTGGAGAACACCAGACCTGTCCTGCCTGTGGGATTGTCCATGAGAATTTAGCTAGACCTGTGCTGGCATCATTTACCTGTTCAAAGCATTTTAGGGATCACTGGGTGGTCCATAAGGGTAGGACTTTGCTGGAGGGGAAAAGTCTCAATGAAGCAGAGATTCCTGTGCCAGTGGTGAGCGTGGAGTGTCCACGAAGGACAAAACCCCAACCAGTGTCTTTCATGATGGTTTTTCTCTTGGTGTATCTGGTGGGGGTGCAGGGAATGTTTTTGGTTATTTGAGGAAGGTGTTTTGGTTATTTTGGTTATTTGGTTACCATTTATGATGGTCCATTGTGGTGAGTTCTGCCATAGGGAGGGGAACAGGGGCTTGACCTGCAGTATCATCCAGGGTGGAACTTTTTTTTTTTTATCCATGCAATTGTTTCACTGCTTTTTGGGTTGGAGGACAATGAGTCAATGGATACTGTGTGCTTGGAACAGTATGCTAAGTTTGGATATCTAATTATGAAATTAAATTCTTTCAGTCCCAGGACCCATTTTTGCTGCTCTAGTTGGGTGATTCTCTGACTCCCAGGTGGTGCTCCAGCTCTGGTTCTTCTGTCCCAGAGAGGACACAGCCTATAAAAGTATCTCAACTGCTCTAGATGGAGCCTGAGCATGTTGAGATAAAGCTTTCCTCCCCAGGGAAAGCATGCCAGGCTCATGGTGGCACATTTGGTGTGTGTGTGGGACATTGAGCCTCTGACCTCTGCTGCTCTTCTGCAGAAATATTTTGTCAGGATTTCTCCCCCTCCCATATTTGCTGAACAGTGTGCGAAATTCAGCACATTTGATGGAATGATAAGATTTATCTCTGAAATGGAGCTTTTGTGTATGAACAAGCCTGTGTGGGAATAGCTGGAATGAAAGCTCATAATACCACCAAAGTCTTTAAAAACTACGAGCCTGAGCTTGCTGTCCTCTCTTCACCTCAATTTCTCAGGTGTGACAAGCTTGAAAGCCAGAAACCTCTCTCTGACTGCACACTAGACATGACACAGTGAGTATATTTTTGGAAAATGAAGAACAATCGGTGTGTTACTGAAGGAAAAATACAACTGATGCTACTTCACTGAAGGAAATCCCACTGCTGCCCCCCCCCCTTTTTTTTTTCTTTTTTTTTTTCCCCTGGAAGCTACAGAATTTACTACACTGTTTATGTGCTGAAAGAAAATGGTGATAAATTAGTCCCTGTAGCAAATCCTACTTGTACCACAGAAAAAGTTGTATTTATGGAAGTGGTCAAACATGCAGTAGTGTCCAGAGATGTATGGCAATGTTTACCCCAGACCACAGCACTGTGTGATTTATCACGGGGCACAGAGCAGGCCATAATGTGTGTCCTAATTAGTGCAATGTACCTTGTAATAGCTGTGAAATAAATTCTGCACCGAAGCTTTAGGCCCAAAACCACAGGATCTAATGCAGATTCCTTGAGGGTTAAAAAAAAAAAAAAATCATCTAATGTTGTAAAGGCCTTTGGGTGAGGTCTGAAGTACATCTATACACAATCATAGAATCACAGAATGGTTTGGGTTTTGGAAGGGACTTTAAAGATCATCCAGTTCCAACCCCCTGCCATGGGCAGGATCACCTTCCACTGGACCAAGTTGCTTCAAGCCCCATCCAGCCTGGCCTTGAACGCCCCCAGGTTGGATGGGGCTTGCAGCAATATGTAGGTTTCAAGTTTATGGGTAAAATGTTTCTTAACCTTGCATTGCTCACCCCTTCCCTGCCATGACACAGAGCTTTCCTCTGCCCCACAGGCTCACTCTTCCTCTGTCAACCCAAGCAGAACTGGGGTGTTTATTGATTAATCAGCCCAGTTTATTCATTAATTGCTTGCACCCTCTTGATGTGGCTCTTTTTAGCACTTGGTAGTTTTAGAGAGAGAGGATGACTGATCGTGTTTTGAAGCTCTGTGAGCGTCTTCCAGTTCCTTATCTCTCTTGCAGATGGTATTTAAGTGTGCTGCAAAACATAATTCTCATGTGGGAGTGGATCTCCACATGGACTTGTAGAATTTCTTCTGGTGTATTGCTGAATGATGCAACCAAAATCAGCTTTTTATTTCCTTTTTTTTTTTTTTTTTTCTCATGGAGCTCCTGGAGGACTGTCAAGTACTGATGTTACCAACTCATAGAGAAGGAAACTGGCTCTCCAAGGGCTTTTGCTATGACGTGCTGTCAGAAAGGACTAATCTGAGACCTTTGAGCTTTGCTTCCCAGCTGAGATGCCCTCCAAGGTCTTGGGAAAATGGAGTTTCTTAGTTGATGTAGGATGAAACTTCCTTCATTACTTGTTATCTCTCTATCTAATGTAAAGCCTTTTTTTCCTATTTTTATAGAGAAATCTCTATTTTTCAGATCTTTATTAGACAGATTTTTATTTTTGGGGCTGGTGCTGTGTTGTTGGTTTCTTTTGTGTTTTTTTTTTTTTTTTCCTGTTTTCTTTCTGTTCTCCCCTTATCTGGCTTTTTCTCCATAGATCATGAGTATTTGATAGGGGGTGGAAGAGTCAAAGCAACACAAATTTATTTGGTCTGTCAAACATCCTCTTTGTAATATTCTTCTCCGTGTAAAAGATGACACAAAATCAATCTCCTGGTTGGCGTCGTCATTCCTCTTCTGGCAGCTTTTTCTCAGTGATCGTTATTTTTTGTTTGGCTGCATTTTATTCTTTAATGCGTTTTCAAGTACATCATCAGATAACAATTGTTGAGATCCTCCTTCTGTTTGAAGGTCTGAGTGCAGATGTGAATTCCTGTGGCCTTTTTCTAACCTCCTGTGATCGTGTCATGCTGTTTTGTTGTAGAAGGGATACCAGGGGAAGGAATTGAATGCCAGTCAAGAATGAAGAGTGAGGATATTATACTGTGGAATGGGATGTGGCTTCCATGATCTTTTTTCAAACAATACATTTGTGGAAGCTTCCTCCAAATATATATATATATTTTTTTAATGCTCCAATTCTCTCAACTTTTCTCTGCCGTCATGCTGTCCTTCTGTCACTTTTTCAGATTCTCCATCATCGTTGTGAGTGACTGTGAAAGCAGCTGCCTGGTTTTAAGTGAAGTGAACCAAAATATGGATTTTTAAAACTACTGTTCCAGTGGTGAAATTATTTTTTCTTCCTGAACACTTTAATTCAGTACAAGTTCTTTCATGCTATAATTTTTTCTTTTTTTGTTCCAATAGACTTTTTAGAGCCTTTTTATGTGTAGAATTCTGGATTCAGGGAAAGAAAAAAAAGAAAATAAAAACATACGGACATAGTTGAGCTTCTAATCTGAATTGAATGAACTTATAATATTTGTAGTCAAAGCTTTGCAGTGCTTTCTCTTTCCTCCCGCCCACATGATAAAGTTGATATATGATTTCCGTGATCTGAGGAACTTGTCTTTAAAGACTGGAGAAAGTTATTTTTGTTGAGAGAGTATTGGGGAGTCAACTGATGGCCAAGAGTGAGGAGCAGGAGGACTCAGAGCCAAAGTGAGCCCCAAGAGTGAGAAGACAGAGGCTGGTGATTTAACCTCCAGTTGATTTACTGGAAGATCATTCTTTGCCCGAAAGTCCACACTGGTGAGATTTTAAATCCAAGTTTAGTGAAGGATGTAAATGTAAATCTGAATGTGATTCTCTTTGACTCTGAGTTTGTGTTATCTTAGGGGAGAATGTCAGGGAGTTCCTTCCTAGCCCAGGAAGTGGATCTGCACAGATTTACCCTCTGTTCAGTAGGAAATTGCAGGTCTCTGAACACCTCTGAGGTAACTGTGAAATTACCATTCTTGCAGTTCTGCCATTAAGCTGCTGAAGAGATTTATTTCTTGAACAGCTGTTCTCAGATTGGAATTTTCATTTCTCTAAGTAGGATTGGAAGCTGGGCAGAAAATTTGGCTGTTGGGTTGATGAGACAGCAGTCAGAAAATTATGAACAAAAAAAAGGTATTTTCTTTAGATGTCTTCTGATGATATGTGGTAACTTCTTCCTCTTGCTCTGAGAGTTTTGCAGTCAAATTATATTAAATGCTGTCTTCTGTTGTGTCCCATTGATCTTTTTGATGAATGCTGGTTGGATTTGAATTTTTGTGTCTAAACATTTTCTTATGATGGTTTGTTGGGTTTTTGTTTTGTTTTTTTCCCTAACGTGAAAGGGTGACAGCAGTTTCTCTAAAAAGACAAACTAAAACCTTGTAAGTTACCATTTTTTCAAGATGCCTCAGCTCCTGAGGAGACAAACTGCTCTCCTAAAGGTGTTACAACTCACTTCTGAAACCTCCAGATTTCCTTAAGATGTCTCCCTCCTCCAGCAGTGATTAATTGCTGCTCCTGTAGCCCAGTGCATGGAATGGCCTGGACCTTTGCTCATCTTTAATCATCTGCTGTCCACTGCCACAGTGGAATAAATTATTATTGTTACTATAAAAGCTGCAATTTATCTTCGATCAGGCCTCATGGCGAAATTTTTTTGTTTTTGTTTCGCCTTCCTTGAGGCTTAGTAGATTTTTAAAAAAAATTTGCTTGTTTTTTTTTTTAGTGTCTACCTGTGGAAATTAAATTAAGAGCATTTTAATGCCTACCAATATAAATGAAATTAAGAGTATGTGCAGGGGTACTGTAGCCACACAGTTACTGCTCATCACAATCTGATTGCAGTGATTCCTCTTCAAACTGACCCAGAGCAGAATAACTCTTGGTGTGTTTCCTTCTGCTCTTGAATATTTGATTCCCAGGCACACAGTCCTCCTTTCCCTTCCCCGTATCACTTCACTTGATGCATTGGCAAGAGCTGGGTAGAACAAACAGGTATTTTGTCCTCATGAGATATTTGGCAGGTCTTTATTGGCTTTCTCAGCGCCGTTCTCCTGATGTGAGCCAAGGATCAGAAGCTGGGTTTATTTTAGGCAACTTATAAGACAAAATATAAGCTGCTTCAGTTCCTTTTCTTCCTCTGTGTAGGCACAGGCTACACTGTGGGAGCTGCTGGAATTATATCTCTTAACAATACAGCCTTTCATCTCTCTCAGACTGCAGTATATATATAATCCGACTGGTTGGTTTATTACATTTTTATTGCTGTCAAATTTTTCCGAAGATTAGACTGGGAGGAAAAATGCCTTCAGAGCGAGATCTATGAGGGTGTGAAAGGGCCTCTGAGGAGGGGCCCTGGGAGCACCACGGCTTGAGTTATTGCAAGGCAGGCAGTCCAGAGGATGGGAAAATCCCCCCTGGAGGTGTTGATGCCTGGGTGACCTGGCTGGGATGGATTAGCCCGTGCTGGGGGTCACCTTTCCAGGTGCAGGTGCTCACAGGGTGGGTGGCTCCTGATGGGAGCAGAATTGGCTGTTCCTGATGGGTCTGTGGGATTTAAAACATCTCTGAGCTGCATTCCCAATGAGGCAGCCAAAGTTTCTGTGTGTTACTGGGCTGCAGACTGTGTTTCTTCATACCGATGGCTTCTGAATGGTTAATTCCCGACATTCTCTCACTTGTTTAAAAGCTTTAATTGCCCTCCCCCTTTACAGGGCCCTTTCAGCACCTAAAGGGAACTTATAAAAACAAGAGGACAGGTTTTTTGTGGGGTACATATTGTTAGGAGAAGGGGAAATGGCTTTAAATTAAAGGAAGGTAGATTTAGACTAGAGATTAAGAAGAAATGTTTTATGCTGAGGCTGGTGAAGCCCTGGCACAGGTTGCCCAGAGAAGCTGTAGCCTCCCTATCCCTGGAAACTCTCAAGTTGAGATTGGACAGGGCTCTGAGCAAACTGGTCTGGTTGAGGATGTCCCTGCTCAGTGTCCCTGCAGAGGGTTGAAACTAGGTGACCTTTAAAGGACCTTTCCAGTCCATCCTATTCTATGATTCTGTGATTTCATTTTTAGGTCTGAATAGAGCTTCTGAAGACATATAAAGGGTTGAGCAGGTGGTGGTCTCATGGCTGAAATGAAAGGACCAAATGCTGATCGGTGCAATAGAACTCTTGAAATCAAGAGCTGATGGTTATTTTTCAAATTTTCAAAGCTTGCTTGATGGACCTGCTATCTTTATCTCAATTTTTTTTTTTTTTTTTGGTAATCTGTGCAGGCACACTTCCATTCTGCTTACCAAAGCCCCCGTCCTGCAAAGATTGACTTTCTTTTCCCATTTGGAGGAAAGAATGTCTTTTCATAGGCAGTGGGAATGTGAGGAGGAACTGCTGCAGCGGATTTGAAAACTTGTCTCTATATATGGTAAGGGCAAATTCAGCATTTTGAAAAGAAATAATAATTTTAATGTACATCTTGGTGGAGGCTTGAGCTTCATGTGGCTGTACGAATGCAAGCAAGAAACCAAGTTATTTCTAAAGAACTCAACAGCCCAGCTTTGCTTTTTGCCCTAGCAAAGCTAGATATATTATGCAGGGTCCAAGATCTCTTTTTCTCTCCACCAAGGAAATTTCTGTTCTTTTTACATTCCTCCATTTCACCACAGAGGGCTTCCTTTGAATCACCCAAGACCTGATTAATTCCTTATTCCCATATAGATGTGAATCCTGGCTGGATCAGCTCATCCTTATATTTTAAGCTAATAATTTGAGCTCCATAGAGGTTATCTCGTGGGGTTCTTCCAGAGAAGAACCTTGCCACATAAAGAAGTTCCTTCTGCTTTTCGTGATTATTAAAAGATCGGAGGCACCATTTGCAAGAGTGTGTCCTGAATGCTTTTTAGAAAGGTATTTTCAAGAAAAAAAAAATAAAATGTTTTCCAGCTCTCTGTATTATTTGATCCGTTATCTGTTACCTTCACTGTGGAAAGTGCCTTGCTGCATTTCAGCGATAACCTTATTGCTGTGTATCTGAGGCAGTGTTTAGGTTTCTGTAGTGCCTTTCATTGTGGCATCTCCAGCAGCTTTGCAAGTGTGCTGGAAAGTAGGTCAGTGTTATTCTCGTTTATAAAGTGGAGGCTGAGTCTTTAGGTTTCTCTGGAACCAATTTTTTTTTTTTAATTTTTTATTTTGTTGCTCGCAAGTGGTTCTGGCTGTGGAGAAGTTGCTGACTTTTCCTCTTCACTTTGCAGTTCTGAACCTCCCCCTCCTTTCCCAGTACAGCTACAAAAGCACTTCTGGGATGCTGAGGGAGATCTGCCATCATTGCTCATCCCAAACTTCTATGTTGAGCTTTTTTTCCCCCCATAGAATGGTTTGAGTTGGAAAAGACCTTAAAGCTCATCTCATTCTAACCCGCTGCCATGGGGAGGAACACCTTCCACTAGACCAGGTTGCTCCATGCCCCATTCAACCTGGCCTTGAACAAATCCAGAGACTGAGCAGCCAAAAATTCTCTGGGCAACCCTTCTAGTGCCTCACCACTCTCACTTTTGTTCTTTCCAAAATCCCTTCATCTGTGTCTCCATGAATACTCAGAACTGCGCACAGTGGGAAGATGAATGTGAAAATTTATCTCCAATGCAGTAATTCAACTTGACCTTTTCTTATGTTTTCATTTAGCATTTTACAATTATTTTTATTTTACAATACAATTATTATTAGTTTAGCATTTTGCAGTCATTTTTTTTAGTTCTTAGAGTTTCCCATGAGGGGCTGATGCAAGGGTGGGAGGCAAAGAACCAGTGCTGCAGGAGAGCTTGCAGCAGTCCCTGTTATTCTCCTGTGGGATTCATTGCCTTTAACAAAGTGTTCCAAAAATAGTTTTGGAGGGTTTACCTAGAAGCTGCCTGTTTCCCCCATGTTCACACCTTGAAGTGCTCTTGTCACAGAATCATGGAATTGTTTGGGTTGGACGAGACCTTCAAGAGCTTGTCATTCCAGCCTCCCTGCCATGGGAAGAGACACCTCCCACCAGTCTAGATCATCCTTTGATCTGTCTGCTCCTAAATTCAGGTTTTCCCCTATGTCCCTATACATGAAGTAAACCAGTAATTGCTTTTTCTTGGATATCACAAGTGAAATATTGGAAAATAACGTTGTTGTGGCAGATACCATCCCAGAAGGATCGGTGTTCTTGAATTTCTCTTGGATCCGTGCAGCTTCTGTGATCCCTGAATGGTTTTTAATCCTAATGGATGGGTTTAGGGAGGTTTTGGTTTATTGAAAGACGAGGTCTGTGGTGTACTCTGCACTGGTCTCTTGGATGAGTAACTGGAAAACAGCATTTTGGTGTATTTGGCATTTGGTTAAGCAAAAGGCATGGTGTTTTGAGGAGCAGTTTTGAGTGGTCCTTAACTAGGCCATCAGAAACATTTCAAAGCAATTTGTAGCAGTTTAAGCCCAGTAGAGAAAATTTGGGTCATAGTATCCCATTTTAAGCTCCTTTTATGACATTTTGTAGACATTTGATGGCTTTCTATAAGAGCCATCCTCAAGATCATCTGCTTCTGTGGCTGTCATAGGCTAGGAAAAGCCTGATTTCGTTCCAATCGAGGTCAGTTTTTTTGATTGACAAGCAATTTATCCAGTAGAAGACAAGCTGCGACTTTTGGCGGAATGCTTAAAAAGGCTGGGTGGGGGGAGGAGCGCTCTCTTAGTTTCCCGGTGTGGCAGGCCGGGGACAGGGAGCGGCCGGGCCGGCCGGCCTCGGTGCCCCCCCCTCCCCCCCCCCCACCCCGGGGCGGCTGCGGCGGGCCGGGCGGGCCGGGCCGGGCCCCGATGCTGCCGGAGCCGGGGCAGGCCGGGTCGGAGCTTTAGGAGCCGCCGGGGCCGGCTGGCCTCGGTGCCCCCCCACCCCGGGGCGGCTGCGGCGGGCCGGGCCGGGCCGGGCCGGAGCGGAGCTTTGGGAGCCGCTGTCTCGCAGAGAGGCGGGCAGCATGGAGAGAGGGGAGAGCTCGGACGGAGTGCCCCTTCGCCTTTGCTCTTCTTTTTTTCAAGCCGAAGAAACCAGCGCACGGCTTCTAAACGACTCAGTTTCCCGCCGCAGAGCCACGTGGGCAGCCCGGCAGCCCGAAAAGTTTAACCTTTTGTTGTGAGCAGATGGACTTTCCTAAACATCATCTTTCTCCGGAAGAAGAACAAATATAGCGAATAGAAAGACACAGCATGGAGCTACAGTCGGTAAAGGAAGAGTGAAAAGGACTTTAAGGCAAAAGGACAAAGGAGTGGCCTAATTTTGGCTGGACATTTCTGGTAAACTATAGAGGCGGAACTAGTTTTTCCTGTAACATATAAATGCTTTTGGGGGGATGTAAGGTTCTAGTTAAAAGTGATATGAAGCTTTTTGCTCCTAAAGAAAGAGGAGATTTGTTTTTGGGTCTTGAGATGATTTTGGAAATAGAAGAAGAGAATCTTTGTGTCATACTAGAGGAGGCATCCTTAAACAGTACCCCAATAAGCAAATATGGCCTATGTGCAGTGTTGAAAGAACTGCTAATGGGTAGGATTTCGCAGTTTGCAGGAGTTCCTTTAAAATCCTCGCAGATGTAGAGCATGGGATGTCTATATAGAACCCAGAGAGACTCCTTTCCTAAAAGAACTGATAAAAGGTTATTTTTTAAAATGGTAAAACTGGCTGGAGTTGCAAGTCATGTCTTTTTATGTTGAGTGAAGAAAGGTAAAAAACTTAGAAAGAGAAAGAAAGATGTTTTAGAAGTTTCATTTGTTGTTGTTGTTGTTTTTTTTCCTTTTTTTTGTTGTTTTTGTGTGTACTAATAAACTATCTTTGTAATTTAAAGATGGGCCTGTTTTGCTTTATATTCTTCCAGTCAAATGAGATATAGAACGTGATTAAACCATCACAGTGGCTCTACTCTCTTTCTGTACTTTTTCCACCTACTAAATGCTACAAACCACCCAGTTACCCTGGAAAAGGAATGGCAAGAGTATTTCTAAGGGCCCCATGGTTTTGTGATAATAGAGATTTTGTTAGATGAAGGTGTTCAGGTGAATTTAGAATGTGGATTGTGCAGTCAGCCCACCCATCTCACACTGTCTGTGAATGTCTGACTCCAAATCTGGCAGCCAGAGAGGATTTACGCCTTTGGATGCCACCACTCTTCTCTTGACTGAACTTGGTATGTGATCTAGAGGAGCTGTGTGGAAGTCCTTTGGAGTCCTAGATGTCTTTAAAATGTCACGTTTTAGATTGTTTGGCAAAAATCCTCAGGCTTGTGATGTCCTCAGTAAAAGGCCAAGTCCTTCATAGGGTAGAGGCTGGAAAATGCTGAGTGAAAGGAATTGGAAATGAAGGGGAAAGCATTGAGTGCTCTCAGTAAATTTTGGTGTAGGCCCCTGTTGCCTGTAAATAACTCTGTGCCACTGCTTGCTGCAAGGTTGGGAAGCTGGGCTCCGAGTGCCTTCCTGAGAAGCAATCTGCTTTATTTTCCAGCCAAAAGATATCAACGTCTAATCTGTTTTTGGGCCATTTCTGCTGCTTCTAGAAGCAGTGATGATGTGTTGATTCCCACAGCGTGTGTTTACTGTGGATTCCAAAGGTGTGACATCTACTGATGCATCAAAATGTCCCTGTTAAGCATTAAAATGTGCTTTGTTTGGGTGTGTGTGCATTAAAATCGGTCTTCTTCCCTTTCCCCCCAAAATCAAAAACCTTCAGAGAGTTACAAAGTTGTAAACAGGCAAACACTGTTCAGGAATTAAATGGTAAATAGCTAAATCTAGACAAGTTTGCTTTTCCGTGCCACAGAATTGTGCTTTCTTTTGGAGTGGGACCTGCCAGCAGTATAAATTAGGAAGTTTCCAGTTATTCCTAACCTGTTTTGAAAATCAATGCATGAAAATAAAATTTAAAAAAAAAATTAGAAGCATCAGACTTTTTTGAGGTGGGTACTACCCACAGTCCTCTCTTCCCATGGTGTGGAGTTGCAGTCTTGGATGAGAAAAGTTGTCCAGAGTGGTAGATCTCAGCAACAAGTCTAGAAAGGATATTTAATGAATGTAATATTATATGTGTGAAGGTCAGAAGTGCTGCACTGAAAAGAATTCAGATCATGCTGTTTCGAAGGGCTGCAAGAGATGTTGCAAACTACAAGTTAGGATTTATTCCTCTGAAAATAATTATCATCCTTGCAGGCAAGAGAAGGTGCCTGCAGAGAGCTTTGTCCATGGCAAATGTGCTGTTTTAAAGACTCTGCACTCATCTCAAATAACATCATTCCATGCCAAAAAAGCTACTGCTCTTAGGTAGTTCAAAAGTTGATTTTATTTTTGCCTCTTTTTTAATCAATTAGCAGAATAAAAATATCACTGCTATATATGGGCTGTAGAAAATTAGTGTTACTTTTTGACAGGATGCTCTTGTAGGAGAACACAGCTATGGATGTTGAGCTGCCTGTTGGAAATAGCACAATTCAGCCTTTGATTATTATTTTTCACCATATTACGTCATTTCTCCCCAAAATTCAATTTCTCTGTCCTTTGTGTGCTGCAGATTGTCACTGGATTTAAATAGCATCCACTTTGTGCTTGGTGAAAGAGGGAGGCTGAGAGAGTCCCTTTGAGTTGTTTCTTTTTTTTAGAGCAGGGATGTCTGTCAGGAGGGAGGAGGGTCTGGTGGCTGACTATAATATATTTTGATTATAATATATATATTTTTAAATTCCTAATACAAAAAGGCTTGTTCCTCCTGTTAAGCACGTGGGGTTTTGGCAGCACAGCCTCCTTGGTGTGACAGAATGCAAATAAACCTCGAGGGCAGGTAGTGAGGCTTTACTGCAAACAGATGCTGCTCTCAGCTCCCCAGAATGTTCTCATCCTGCAAAAATTTGTGGAATCACAGAACGGTTTGGGTTGGATGGGATCTTAAACACCATCCAATTCCAACGCCCTGCCATGGGCAGGGACACCTTCCAGTGGACCAGGCTGTTCCAAGCTCCATCCAGCTTGGCCTTAGACATTTCCAGGGATGGAGCAGCCACAGCCTCTCTGGGCAACCTGTGCCAGGGCCTCACCACCCTCTCATAAAGAAATACACAATTTCTTTCTAATATCCACTCTAAATCTCCCCTCTGTCAGTTTGAAGCCATTCCCCCTTGTCCTGTCATTCCATCCCTTACCCAAAGTCCCTCTCCAGCTCTCTTGGAGCTGCTTTAGTCACTGGAAGAGTCCCTAAGATCTCTCCAGACCCTTCCCTTCTCCAGGCTGAACACCCCCAGCTCTCCCAGCCTGGCTCCAGAGCAGGAGGGATTCGCCCTCAGAGCATCTCCATGGATTTCTATGGACTGAAATTTCACTTGTACTGAAATCGTGATCCTGGGTCTGCTGGTGTTCATGTTCTTATGGGGAAGATTTTGTTTCCCACTTGGAAATGAGATGATTTCTGCTGAGGAAATCAAATTGATAATGGATGGGGTTTGGGAGATGCAGCTCTTGAACCTTTCACCTGCTACTCCACCACCCTTTGGCCTTGTCCCTTTTTTTTTTTTTTTTTTTTTTAAATACCTACAAGTAGATAAATATAAAAATGGGAAATAAGTAAAACAGTTTACTGGAACATAGCCAGCTGTTCTCCACAGCAGAAAGGATTAAAGTGCATCTAGCTCTTAGACCCTCTGTGGTCTGGAAAATGATTCCTTTTATTTCAAAGCAGATACCCTACGTAAGATTCTTGACTCCATTAAAGGTTGCAACCAGTGGCACCAAGAAAGGAAAACAAGATATAAACTACCTGATACTATTCACCTTCTGCTCTTGTAGTCATAGACTGATGCATTTATGGGGTTTTTTGGGTTTTTTTTTGTGCTGAATGGTGAACGTGAGGCGTTATTCTGTGAAATAGTTCCTTGATAAAGGAGAAAAATGTCTACAAAAGGAATCTGCTAATACTATTTCCATGTGGGATGTTTTCTATGGTTATCCCACCCTCATTAGCACACACACACATGCAGAGCCCCAGTGAACAACCAAAACAAATGATTTTCAGTTTAAAAGTCAAAACAGCATTTATTAACTCTTTAAGGAATAAGGAATTTGATGTTCTGGTTTGGGGTGTACCTATTGCATCAGTATCTTTGTTATCCCAGAGATAAAATCCAAGTGGGATTCAGCTTGAGGAAGAAAAATAGAAAAAGAGTTCTCAGTTTGTGGGTTTTTTAGGTGGTGTAACTAGTGCCTTGGTGGGAAAATGATCACAACTCCAGGGTACCCATTGCAAGTCAAAATATTTCTGATGCCAGGGAATATCCCATTCTTTTTGATGCCTGTCAGTAAATACGGCTCTTGAAATCCTCCTCACAAATCCTCCTGTGTCAAAGTAGATCTTCCCCCTCTGGGCCCCTGTGGATGAAGGAGTGTCTCTTTAGGTAGTTTTGAGTATGGTTTTTGCCTCACTCACCTGCCCTCCAGGCTGCAGCTGATCTGGAATGTGCGAACTGCTCTTCTGCTTCGAGAGCACCACATGAGTCTCATGTTTACAGCCAGGCCCTTGTCCTTAACCAGCTGGAGAAGGTTCACCATCAGCCCTATGCCTGGGAACCTGTTAAATTTTATTCTTTTTGTCAGAGTTGGGATTAAATGCTCGAGATGGTGTTTCTTGTTCGGACCCAGATGTTCATTAATTCTTATCTACGTTACAGTCTCACAAGCCGTGAGTTGTACAACACTTCCAGCTAACAAACTAAAAATGGAGCCTTATCTCTCTCTCTACAAGGCTTTTTAAGGATAAACTGTCCAATTAAGAAATGACATCTAAATTATTTTTACTTTTAACCCAATAACCAGCCACCCATGGCCCACAATGCGGATTTTCTATCCAATTACAAAATACCACCTAGGCCCATGAAGAAGAAGGTGAAAAATAAGGACTGGCATGTGCCCTAAAACTTCCATCTTGCCATATATATTACTATATTCTAAAACCTTAAACTCTTAAGTTTTCCACCCTGTGATGTTACGCACTTCTATTCAAACTACACACCCATAATCCCTGTTCTGTCATTCAATTTTGGAAGCCTTCTCCACGGCCTCAGGTCAAATGCAGTATTTTCTTGGAGTGCTTGTCAGCAGAAAGTCTAAAATTCTCAGTCACCCAGGTTCCAACAGGAACCCACTTCAGCTCCCAGCCATGACCTCTCCATAACACTACTGTCCCAAAAAGACAAGAAATAGGATTGAGGACAGGCGTGTTTCCTCTGATTGCCATGACTTTCCAGCTGGGTGATGCTTGTGGACATCAGCTTTTCTCTCAGGCAGCTTCCAGCTTGGTTTCTGCTGCCTGTGGGCAGTTTTGTAACCATCAACTGTGATGGTAGCACTGCTGTTCTCCCCTGCTGGGATGCTGAATGGCCCTTGGGGTAAATCATGTCCAGGGAGAGAAATGTCTTGAGATGGAATCATAGACTCATGGAATCATTAAGGTTGGAAAAGACCTTTATGATTGTCAAAGTCCAGCCTTTGAATGAACACCACCACACCCACTAAACCACATGGTAAAGTGGCATATTTGCTCATTTTTTGAACACTTCCAGGGATGGTGACTCCTCTGCTTCTCTGTTCCAATGCTTTACCTCTCTTTTGGTAGAAAATTTTCCTTATATCCAACCTGAACCTCTGTGGCACAACTTAAGGCCAGTACTCCTTGTCCTGTCACACCACAGCCTCCTTTCAGGCAGTTGTAGAGAGCAATAAAGTCTCCCCTGAGCCTTCTTTCCAATTCAGACACCAGCAAGACGATGATGATTGCTGGAGGACAACATTGTGAACTCACAGGACTTTATTGTTCAAATCAAAATAGGGAGAAGTAGTGTATATGATTGGCTGAGTGTACTTTATTAATTTATGGTTTGCTTGTTGTTTTCCAGAGTGTGAATTGGCAGGATTTTTCTTTAAGTCCTTTTTGAACTTGGTTATCCTCAATTGCTTCCTCTAAAAATTTCTCTGAGCTCATATCATGATCCATTATTTGTGAGCGCTTCACTGCCGGTAGCAGGGATCTGAAAATGGAAACATTTTGCCTGGAAATGCGAGTGCTGCTGCACACTCGTGTTGCCTGGCTGGACAGACAGGAATTGCAGTTCTAGGTTTCTCTTGACCTTGTGGTGGGATGTGCCTCGCTGTTTACTGAACCTGGCTGCTGCTATGAATGATCCCGCTAGTAAATGGATTTGGGAGAGTGTTGCAGAAAGCGGGGTGGCACGAAGGTTTCCCAGAGCAAGGCAGCAGCCCTTGGGGATATTTGCTCAGAAATTTGGTCCTTGCCTTGCTTTTGTCGTTGGCTTGTTTCGTGTGTGTTCTTATTTTACTCTGAAGTTCATTGAAGGCTTTGCTGGCAGACCCCCTTCAGCCATAACCTTTAAAACTGCCACGTGAAGTACGGTGGCAGTCAGAAAAGCCACTCTCTGGAAGTGACACGGTGGCATGCAGTCGAGGATTTCATCCCTCTCCCTTCTTTTTTTGTGCAATGAAAATCTGAATTTGTTTTGTGATTTCCCCACCCCTTTCTACAACGCCAATGCTCCACATCCACCCTGAGATCTTCTCCGTTCTTCCCAGGAAGTTCCAGGCAAAGCATCTGGACCTTCCCATCTCCTTTGTGGCACCCACTTTTTTCCTGCCTTTTTTTTTAAAAAAAAAAAAAAAAAAGAGGAAAAGTTTATTTCTCTGACTCAGAGGAAGGGCAAGTGCATTTGGTAAATGCATCTTGCACAGCCTGACTTTTGGTCACACATGTCCAGTGGCACCAGCATCCAAGCAGCCCTAAATCCTGCAAAACTCACCCTGGCAGAACAACCCCCACCACCACCTTGATGTGTTTAACAGTTCTTCTCTGATTAAAGCTTGGCTCTGCTTCACCTGCATCACTCTTGGCAAGGGGGAGCAGGACATTTTTCTATTGTCCAGTCAGTGAGGCTGTGAATGCTCAGGACAGGCAGCTCCTGTTCCTGGTGCTGGAGGTGTTGGAGGCTGGAGCTGAGCTGGTGAAGCCCTCGGGAGAGGCAGGAATTATTCACGACAGGATCTCTCTGTCCTTGTCCCCTGCAGCTCTGTAATAGATTGGCTTAGGTGTTATAATTGCATCACACCTCCCTCCCCCTTCCATTTCCCTCTCTGCTCCTTCCACCCTTCTTCGGTGTTTAATTTATGCAAGTTCTGCTGCAAAGGAAACTCGTAATTAAAAAATTAAAAAAAAAAAAAAAAGAGAAAGAAACAGGAAGGGAATCCCGTTGCTCTTTGCATCATTCCCACCCATATTTTGAGAAGTGATGTAAAATCTTGCCGTGAACCATGCAGTTTTTAGCTGCAAAGCAGAGCTTTCTAAATGCAGCCAGTGAATGGGGTAGGAGGAGAGAGGGGATCTTCCCTTTCTCTGTGGGAGCATCCCAGATGACCAAGAATGAGGGGGAGTGGGGAGCAGAGGATCTGATTAACCTGGTACTCATTAAACCAAATATGTTCAGTATGAAAGTTACCAAATTATGCATTGTCTTGGTTTGACAAGACAGGTGTCTGCCAGGGAAACTGGGGTTTCCCTTAGAATAGAGAATGCAAACCCCCCACCCCTGCCAAATTATAAATTTTCAATTAAGGGCTCTCAGGCAAAGATTTGGGAATAGGAATAACAGTTCTTTACTAGGAATATCAATAATACAAATGTGGTAGGAAACAAAACTACCCCACCAAACCAGCAAACAAACAACAACAATTTGGGAAAGCCCTGACAGAATCAGAGCTGCCACCTGGCACCCTGTTAGTCAGGGTGTTGGAAGCAGTCCAGAAGTGAGTCCTGGGATGACAGACGTGGCTCTGTTGGAGCAGGGACGATCCTGTAGCCAAAAAGGGTCTAGGAGTGATGAGGAGGGGTCCAGGGGTGAGGTGATGGTGAGATGGGGTCCGGCGATGATGAGATGGGGTCTGGCGAAGATGAGATGGGGTGCCGTCTTCCTCCCAGGAATCGGGGTGAAGCAAGCGAAATCTGTCCCCGGCCGGCTCAGTTTTCCCGGCAGCAATTGTAGACTCCCCCCACTGGGCAGGGCATCCCACAATAGGACCATGCATGCAAATGGGGCTCTGGGGGGAGCGGGTATAGTCCGGGGGTATAGTCTGTTGATGGCCCATTACCCAAAAGGCACCCGCCCCTCCCCCCCGTCCCCCTCCTTCCAAAGTTACAAGAAATAAAGAACAATTCCCCAACTGCTTTCAGCAGATGAAAATAGAATACACATTTTTGATTCCATAACCCAGGACATTATCCACCCCTTATTCTATTATCATCTGCATCATACCTAAAGCAATGAACTACTAGCAGAATGAACCCCTACACTCAGTTCTTACTTAGGATTAGGTTTTCTTGGGGTACACAACTGGTTTTTCCATCTTTCTGCATTACCCACCAAGTGTAACCAGGTCCTTGAGCAAAAACAATCCCACGGATGGGTTCGCCTTTGCCTGAGGTGGGGTTAATCCAGACAGCCTTTCCTAAAATACCTCTCATGTGCACCACAGGGACTTTATCTCCATCTACTGTGTGCAAAGGGGTAGACTGGGCAGGACCTGCTCGATTGATGGAGCCTCGGGTGTTGACCATCCAGGTGGCTTTTGCTAAGTTCACTTCCCAGTTCTTAAAGGTCCCTCTGCCAAGTGCCTTTAGAGTGGTCTTAAGTAGTCCATTGCACCGTTCCACTTTCCCGGCAGCTGGTGCATGATAAGGGATGTGATAGATCCATTCAATGCCGTGTTCTTTAGCCCAGGTGTTTATAAGGCTGTTCTTGAAATGGGTCCCGTTGTCTGACTCGATTCTCTCAGGGGTGCCGTGTCTCCACAGGACTTGTCTTTCAAGGCCCAGGATGGTGTTCCGGGCGGTGGCATGAGGCACAGGATAGGTCTCCAGCCACCCAGTGGTGGCTTCCACCATGGTCAGCACGTAGCGCTTGCCTTGGCGGGTTTGGGGCAGGGTGATATAGTCAATCTGCCAGGCCTCCCCATACTTATATTTGGACCACCGTCCACCGTACCAGAGGGGCTTCACCCGCTTGGCCTGCTTGATGGCAGCACACGTCTCACAGTCATGGATAACCTGAGAGATACTGTCCATGGTTAGATCCACCCCTCGGTCTCGTGCCCACTTATAGGTGGCATCTCTGCCCTGATGACCTGAGGCATCATGGGCCCACCGAGCTAGGAACAACTCTCCCTTATGTTGCCAATCCAAGTCTATCTTAGACACTTCTATCTTCGCGGCCTGATCTACCTGTTCGTTGTTCCGGTGCTCCTCATTAGCCCGACTCTTGGGAACATGGGCATCCACATGACGGACTTTCACAGGTAGTTTCCCTACTCTGGTGGCGATGTCCTTCCACTCATCAGCAGCCCAGATTGGTTTTCCCCTACGCTGCCAGCTGACCTTTTTCCACCTTTCCAGCCAGCCCCACAGAGCATTAGCTACCATCCACGAATCGGTGTAGAGGTAGAGCTTTGGCCACTTCTCTCTTTCAGCATCTGGTTCATCTCATGCATTTCTTTTATCAGAGCCTTCACCCAAACCGGGTGGTTTATGCCTGAGGCTGGCTGTGGGACAGGGGTGGGCTCTTGGGCAGCATCATTATTCTTTGGGGTAGTTATCAGAGTGCTTACCCAGGCCAGTCTCCCTTTATCTCTGAATACCAAATAGAATAGGCCTATAAGCAGCACCAACCACTGTATGACGTCATTAGCATTCAGAGGGAAATTTAACCCTTGAAAAGCTGGTGGAGTAGACCCAAAAAACTGAGTGAAGGATTGGGAGAAAATTTCCCCAGGTGCCATTTCCTCACAATATGTACCATTATTAAAGTAACCCCAGAAACACAGAGTTAGTCTATGATAGCCCTGAATCCATGTGCCTGCTTTCCAAAGGAAGTTAAAAATCCACGAATTCCTCACCTTATTAACCCACAAAATAAACTGGATGCCAGCCACAGTAGCCTTGGTTATAGGGCCCATGTTTAGATAAGGGCCAGCAAATGGCAGAAATACAGCCACAACCATGTGCCAGCCAAACCAGGGAAAGCTGGACCACATGATTTTGAGCAGTAGACTTCTATCTAGTACACAAGAACTGTTATTCCTCTGTCTCAATGCCCTTGTGCCCCACACTTGGGCGCCAAAATCTGTCTTGGTTTGACAAGACAGGTGTCTGCCAGGGAAACTGGGGTTTCCCTTAGAATAGAGAATGCAAACCCCCCACCCCTGCCAAATTATAAATTTTCAATTAAGGGCTCTCAGGCAAAGATTTGGGAATAGGAATAACAGTTCTTTACTAGGAATATCAATAATACAAATGTGGTAGGAAACAAAACTACCCCACCAAACCAGCAAACAAACAACAACAATTTGGGAAAGCCCTGACAGAATCAGAGCTGCCACCTGGCACCCTGTTAGTCAGGGTGTTGGAAGCAGTCCAGAAGTGAGTCCTGGGATGACAGACGTGGCTCTGTTGGAGCAGGGACGATCCTGTAGCCAAAAAGGGTCTAGGAGTGATGAGGAAGGGTCCAGGGGTGATGAGGAGGGGTCCAGGGGTGAGGTGATGGTGAGATGGGGTCCGGCGATGATGAGATGGGGTCTGGCGAAGATGAGATGGGGTGCCGTCTTCCTCCCAGGAATCGGGGTGAAGCAAGTGAAATCTGTCCCCGGCCGGCTCAGTTTTCCCGGCAGCAATTGTAGACTCCCCCCACTGGGCAGGGCATCCCACAATAGGACCATGCATGCAGATGGGGCTCTGGGGGGAGCGGGTATAGTCCGGGGGTATAGTCTGTTGAAGGCCCTTTACCCAAAAGGCACCCGCCCCTCCCCCCCGTCCCCCTCCTTCCAAAGTTACAAGAAATAAAGAACAATTCCCCAACTGCTTTCAGCAGATGAAAATAGAATACACATTTTTGATTCCATAACCCAGGACATGCATTTACATTTGCTGACATTTTATTTGTTATATATTATATATGGGATATCATAGAGTGGTTTGGGTTGGAAGGGTCCTTAAAGACCGTCTAATTCCAGCCCCCTGCCATGGGCAGAGGTTCCTTGCCCTAAATCAGGCTGCTCAGAACCTCATCCAGCATGTCCTTGAACACTTCAAGGGATGAGGCATCCACAACCTCTCTGGGCAGTAACACTGCTTACTTTGTTTCTTCTGTCTCATCAGCAAGTTTTTAATTAATATGGAAGAGGTCCTAAATAAGGCTTTTTTTTTTGTTTTTTTTTTTTCCTTCCCCACTCCACATTTGTCAAACTAAAACTGGTGAAAGCTTCAGGCCATGAAAAGCACCCTGAAGATTGGGATAGCGACTGGGCCAGGGATGGGATTTGCCTCCTTAATGACTTTTTTCCCATCTCCAATCTTTTGCATGTTGGTCCAGCACCTTCAAGAAAATTCTGCTGCAGTGTGTTTATTATTTAACTCAGAAAAACCTTTAATAATCTCTATCATTTTATATTTATGTGCTACGTTTTATCTGGCAGCATCCTGTATCTCATGTATCACATACAGAAACGGTGATTCTGTCACAGAAGGAAACAACACACCAAGAATTGGATTTTCTTTTTAATTGAGGTGTCTAACCTTAATTACAGCAGGCTGTTGGTCCAGCAAACTTTTTGCTTGAGGAAGAAATCCATCGACAGCATTTTCACTTCATTGAGAGACATAAAAATGAAACCTTGGATATTTTGCTCTTGTTTGCTAATGCAGAGAAATAACAACTTGGAGTATGAATAATGTAAAAGGCATGCAGTGGTTTGTGGGAGAAGTGAGTCAGTTCTGCTTGCTGAAGCAGGCTGGAAGTTCACCCAGAAAGAAGCACCTCTTGCTATGAATGAATGAGGGAAAATGTGTTTGGATGTTATTTTTAATAACAGACATGACATTTTTGAGCTCCTGGATGGCCACGTGGGAATCCAAGGCGTGTGCGAGGAAGAGGGACTGCGAAATGGGCCTGTTCAGTAGTAAAAAGTAGTAGTAGAGGTGCTCTGAAGTTCTGGAGAGGTTCTGATGGAAGTGAAATAGGGAGATTTTGCTTTTTTTGGTTATATACCCACTACTGCATCTTCCCACCAGATACAGTGAATTGTTTGTTTGGATTTTTTTCCTTGTTAGCTAAGGCACGATACATAGAAAGGCTGACAGTTTTGTCAATCATTAATTTATTGAATATGTCTAAAACTTGTGATTTTTTCAGGGACAGAGAGGAAAGAGGGATGGTACACTGACAACCTGGGGAGACTGGAATCTTTTCCTTTTCCTTTTCCTTTTCCTTTTCCTTTTCCTTTTCCTTTTCCTTTTCCTTTTCCTTTTCCTTTTCCTTTTCCTTTTCCTTTTCCTTTTCCTTTTCCTTTTCCTTTCCCTTTCCCTTTCCCTTTCCCTTTCCCTTTCCCTTTCCCTCTCCCCATCTGGTCTGGAGTGCTTGGTCCAAGTGAGATTTAAACCATTCACTTCAGCTGAACATTTAACTTCAACATTCACGTCTTGGGGTTTTTTGTGCATTAAAGGATGGTAAAACTACTAATTTTTATGCATGCGTTTGATTATTTGAACTCCTGAAATTAATTTAATTTTGAATGAAATGTTGTTGCACACAGGGTGTTGTTTGGTGGCATCTGCATGGTCAGAGTTATCATTAAATGCCCTTTTCCTTCCTCTGCCCTGTAACCTGGTTGGTGGCTCTGGGGTGGAGACAGACAATGCCTGTAGGGCCAGGTGGGGGAGTAGATAAAAATCATCAGGGGGATTTCATCCTGCTTTTATTTTCTGTTTCCCTTTCCCTTTCTTTCTACTTGTCCTCCATGGGAAGCCAGGTGTGGATGGAGAAGGCTGTGCACTTGGGGGCTGCTGGTTTAAGTGACATAAGATGGAGCCGTGTGTTCACATCCCTCAAGCAATGAGCAACAGGACAAGAGGAAACAGCCTCAGGTTCTGCCTGAGGAAACATTTCTATTGGATATTAGGAAAAAAAAAATCTTCATAAAAAGGATTGGAAGAGGCTTCCCAGGGAAGTGGTGGAGCCACCATCCCTGGAGGAATTTATCAGACACGTAGATGTGGCACATGGGGATGAGGTTTAGTGGTGGCCCTGGCAGTGCTGGGTTAACGGTTGGCTTGATGATCCTAAAGGTCTTTCCCAACCTAAATGATTCCATGATCTGTCTGGCATGCTGTGGTGGTGCATGGAGGCTCAGTGTGGGGAAGAGAAGGAATTGGGGAATCCTGTTTTGAGAAGGAATTTGGGAGGACTGGTGTTAATGGATGAAACTCCTGATGTGGATGATAAAACCACTGCACTCATTTACTTAGCACAGGGTGAGCTGATAAAAGATGAGTGGAAGTTACCAGGTGTCAGAGAAGTCAGAATTTGTAGTGGAGTCTGAGCTGAAAACTGCAAGGTTTTGGTTGCTATGGGTTGGTTTTTCGACCTTCCCCTAATGCTCTTTCCCATCTGGAGATTGCTGATGACAAGGAAATCAAAACAGGTTATGAAGATTTTTTGTGGTCTGCATGAAAACAAATAAACCAAAAGAAACTAACAAATCAAAACACCAAAAACCCTTCCCAAACAATTAGCAGAAAACCAACCCAACTGAAAAAAATAATCTTGTTGTAGCCAATAATAATTTTCAGTGCTTTCTGCAGACTGTAGGCTACCACATTTAATAAGGAAAATGTGTTACAACCCACACGTGTAATCATGTGCTTCCTCATGCTAGAGACATAATCAAGCATAAAACTACACAGAAATAAAATTTCAGGAAAAAAGAAAAGGTGATGGTGGCATTTTGGAACAGGGAGACAGTAAATTGCCAGGAGAGAAAAGGTATGAGTGCACCTCCAGCAATGGACATGAAAACTAGCAGGACAAATTGCAGGAGGAATGAATGGATTCAGTAATTCTTGGCATTCTTGCATGGGCATGGACTTTTCTTTGGGAGATATCTTGTGGTCACACAAATGCATGAAAAGGCAATAAGTGGGAATTTGACAACTTCTTGATGTTCTAGAAGAGAAGAAACTTAACTCTATTTTAAATTTGTGAAATTCTGGGGTTAAAATTCCTGGACTTACTTCTCTGGAGCAAAGGACATTGTCCTGCACATAGCTAAAATGACACTTTAATAACCTGTTGAATGCTCATGTCTTAAGAATCAAAAGTAGTGATCTTGTGTGTGTTTGTATCACGGCCCATATCATCACTTACAGGTAAATGCAACAGAGATAAATAATAACTTTTTTCTTATTAGCTTTCTATTAGGGTGGGTGAATCTGAACTTGAGCAATTTGCAGCACAGCAGATCTGAGCAGTCATCATTTGCACATTAATAGCTGAAATCAAAGCTGGGGTGAATGCAGATTGGTGGATTTAATTTCATTTTTTATTATATCTCTGCTGGTTTTTGCTGTTATAGTCTTTCAGGTTTGGTGTTTTGCTTGTTTGTTTGTTTTGGGGTGGTTTTTGTGTACAATTCTTTGTAGCTCCATTTTGCCATATATTTTTTTAATCAGCAACTTGGGGATCCCAGGTGCTGCACGAACAGAGGAGAAAAAAGAAAAAGCAACAGCTTCCATGTGGAATTATTCATTTCAGATTGTGGAGAAATGTTTGAAAGGGTGCTCGTGTGTTGAGTATTTTGGTGTATTAAGAGAGGAAGGGATAGGTTGGAAAAGAGCTCTGCAAGAGGAAAATAAGAGAATTTGTCCTGTAAGGGAATGTGGATGAAGTGGAAGATCAGCAGTGTCAAATCTCAGGATAAAGGAAAAATTCCATGAATATGTGAGGCCAGGAGCAGGTCAGGAGAAGAGTTACAGGAACAGGGCTAAGCCTTTGAACGTGGTTGAACCTGAACTTTGTAATTTCGCTTTTGAGCTGCTGTGTTCTACACCTGTGGCTTCCTGTGGTGGATCAGCCTCTGCAAACCCACCCAGCTGCTCATTCCCCCATTCCCAGCTGCACAAGAGGGAAAAAATGGGATAAGGGAGCTCATGAGTCAAGATACACACAGGAAGATCACTGACTAATTATCCTCATGGGCAAAACAAACTTGACTCGAGGAAAATTAATTTATTACAGATGAAAATACATTTGGGTAGTGAGAAATAAAGATGAAACTGAACCCACACCTTCCCTCCATACCTCGGATTTTTTCCCGTAATGAAGAAACCCAGGAGATATTTCAAGCCATGACCTAGAATAAAATCTGTCTTTCCAAATTTTCTTATTTTTCTGTAAATGTAAATCTCCCATTCTAATATTTTGGGGTATATTTTTACTTTTTAAAATTTGGTGGTGTTGTATTTTTGGTTTTTTTTGGGTTTGTTTTTTTTTTGTTTTTTGTTTTTTTTTTTTTTTTCTCCAAGTGCTCTATTTACTTCATTACATAATATTAATGGTCTTACATATTCTTGCATTAAATATGTTTGTTCGTAGTTCTGCTTTCCTGGAAGAAACACCCTCCTAGGTGAGATATCAAGAATATTTTAAACTCCCATTATCAAACAAAATTTTGTACAAAGACAAGAAAGATGCGTGTTTGTAATACAATAATTTAGGTAGAGCAGTACTAATGCAAAGTTGAACACGGTTGTTTCTTTGCATTCTATTTCTAAATAAAAAAAAAAAAAATCAAACAGCAAAAAAACCCATAAACAAAAATTCCTTTTAATATTTAATGGAGAAAAGTAAGTCTGTGATGTATCTGTATAATTTAAACACTTTGACGGAGGGAGAAACAAAAATGGAATGTAAATAGCTCCTGGGGAGGAGGATGATTCCTTTTTTAAGGACTTCAGAAAGCAAAGCTGGAGTGTTAGTGATGCTGCAGTGGACTCCAACCACTGGCTCAAGACAAGACTCCAGGTGAGAGGTTACTGACACAGGGAGGATGGCTTGGAAACCCTGAGAACCTCAGTGCCAAAAGAGATTTTTTTTTCCCTGGATTTATGTGACCTAAGCTCATCATTTTCTGCTGAACATCAGTTTTCCACTTAAGTTGTTTTTGGTACTGCTTTCTTTCAGGAGCTTCAGTTTTTCATTCCAAGGGAGCAAGTCCTAAGAATCATGGAATGGTTTGGGTTGGAAGGGACCTTAAAGATCATCCAGTTTCAACCCCCTGCCATGAGCAGGGACACCTCCCACTATCCCAGGTTGCTCCAAGCCTTGTCCAATCTGGCCTTGGATGGGGCAGCCACAGCTTCTCTGGGAAACCTGTGCCACAGCCTCACCATCCTCACAGGAATTTCTTTCCTAACATCCAATCTAAACCTACCCTCCTTCAGTTTGAAGCATTTCCCCCTTCTCCTGTGGCTCTGTACACTTGTCCAAAATCCTTCTCCGTCTCTCTTGTAGGCCCTCTTTCCTCTGGATTCTCTTTTGATGCTTTGTTAGTAGACTTGATAGTAGAGTTGGACAGGGGCAGACTATTCCAATGCCTAATCTATCCCTGTTGGACTGCTTTGGACACTTGTCCCACCTCTGGAATTGGCTTGCATGTTATTATAGCCTGATACCTTGTGGTCAATGAGTTTTTTAAACTCTGGCACACATTGATTTTCTGTGGTCACTCAAGATCATGCTCTGCCTCACAGAGGCATCATGTCATCAGTGTGACGTGGTCTTGTGGCTGAAAACATTTCCTGAGGTTCAACAGACCACAGTTTCTATAAATCCATACTGATTTGAATATTTAATAACTGCCTCTCATGGCTGAGGTTTCCAGCAGTTGAAGAACCAATGCATTGAGCTGTTCCTTCCTTGCTTGCGAGAAAGGAAGTGTTAAAATTGCCCATTGCAGCCCAAAATTAAATAATTCTTCATTAATAATTGAGTCCAACATCAGCTGTTTCTTCTTCTTTTTCATCTTTCCTTTCTTTTTTTTCCCCTTTTCTTCTCCCAGATTTGTTGTTAGGCTGGCAGGCCATTAATGAGCACAGTATTGCCTGCTTTACCCTTCCTCTTTGATTCCACGTTAGCTTTTCTTTTGGAATCCCCTTGATTCTTTCCAAATGGTGTCACAAATCAGCACTAATGAGCCAAATCGCTGCTTGTCCTGCTCTTTCACAGCTTTTTGGTGCTTGTGTTACCCAGGCTTGCTGGATTTAATCACATCTGAGCTGTTATTTTTGGATTTTCCTGAGCAACCGATGGGGTGGACATTAATTTCCACTGACTTTCAGTGAAATTTTCTGTTTGAATGTTTTTCAAATATTTTCCAAAGGTGGAGATAATTTACAAACATTCCTGATTTATTTGAATTGTTCCTCAGTTCAGTCTCCTGTCCTGTACCAGCTCCACTGTGAAAATTAATTTTTGCCTTCACCTTTTTTTTTCTTAGTTATTTAGGTTATTTTTTTTTAAATTTTTTTTCTTTTTGACTGTAGATTTCTTGTATCATTTTTGAGGTGGCATTTTGGGGATTTTTGTGGAGTTTTTCTCTGGTTGGTTGGTTCTCCCTTTTTTTTCTCCCGAGTACGTATGCAAACATAAGGTTTTGGAGTATGTTATACAGTTTTTTACCCCATGTAGGAAGGGCTGTCACCTTCCCCAGCTGAGAATTGTGGGTATCCAGGAAGGGTTTCCTTTGAAATTCGTACGAGTTGTTATTTTTATCATCTCTTACGACTCTTCTATTTTTATAATTAAATGCCTTTTTAAAATAGGCCTTTTAAAACCAGCAAGGTTCCAGACTTAATTTTTTGTTAAAAATTTTTGAGGTTTTTTGTTGTTGTTGTTTTGGGTTTTTGTTTGTTTGTTTGTTTGTTTGTTTTGTTTTGTTTTGTTTTGTTTTGTTTTGTTTTTTTAAGAGAACGAGTCGTGATTACCCAAACAGCCACTAATTTTCAGTTCTTTGATCAATTCCTCTATATCAAGATGAGGTCTATCACAAAATTCCCTATGAAGAACAAACTTTCTGAGGCAGGAGACTTGTCAGCTGTAATGTTTAATAATTCCAGGGGTGTTTCAGCCCTGACAGCAGGTGCCAGTTAGATTGAAGTGCCTCAAGGAAGCATTTTTCTTTACACTTCATAAGCAAGTGCTGGTCTTTGGTGTGTTTGTCAGTGGTGTGGAAGTGCTGTCACATGTGGGTTTGGATTTTCTTGCTTCGTTGGTCACTCTTGAAGAGGTTAAAACATGGAAAAGTCATGTCCTGAGTATGCAAAGGCCTCTAAGGGTTTTCAGATGTAGAATCATTGAATGGTTTGGGTTGGAAAGGACCTTAAGGACCATTTTATCCAACCCCCACCATGGGCAGGAACACCTTTTTTGATGGTATTCATCCATATGTGGCTATCAAAACTTTCCTGATGGGAAGACTTTGAGTATTTTGACCACCAAATGCTCTTTGAGGAGCTGGTGGTGAAAGAACTCAGTCCTGTCTGAAAGATTGGCACTGATGTACTGAATCAACCCTTTTTATGAAGTTCTTTCCTTTTCTGGTGGTTGTACTGAACTGTAATGAAGTTTACATCCTTGTCGTCCCCACTGCCTCAAAAGGTCTGGGTAGATTTAGTCATGAAATGCATCCAAGAATTATTCAAATGCTATTAAATTTTACTTCATTAAGTAAAAACTTTGACAGGTTTCTGCAAAGGTTGATGAATGTGGTTTCTGGGTTCTCCCATGGGTAAAACAGCATGAGAGGCTGGGCTGGACTTTGATAGTTGAGAGTTCTGACAGATTCAGGAAAGGAAGATGCTCTCTTGAGACCACAGCTTGAAGTTACTGATTGGTGTTCACCCTCTCCAGAGGATTTTGGGTTGAGGTTGACAGTCTTTATCTTTATTTGGGATTCTGGTGCTTCTGTTTGGTTAATTACAAACTTGTTTTAGAGAGGATCAAGTTACATGGAATTACATATTGAGACTCACTTGACAAATCCAAGTATTTTAAAGAGATTCTAGAAGTTGTCTCATCTTTGAGTTATTTTAAAAGCTAATTAACATATAGAATTGAAATGACTATAAATGTGTACATTGTAATTTTCATGGAATCACAAAATGGTTTGGGTCGGAAGGGATCTTAAAGATCATCTAATCCCAACTCCCCCTTTCCATGGGCAGGGACACCTTCCACCAGATCAGGTTGCTCCAAGCCTCATCCAGCCTGGTCTTGGACCCTTCCAGGGATGGGGCATGAATTTAAAATACAGAGATTGACATACACTCAAAACTGAAATCTTTTTTTGCTGATGGATGGTGCAGAACTCCTGGAGAAGAGCTAGAGAATGAAATGTCTGAAAACCCTTCAGGTCTTCTCCCTGCAGGGAATGCAGCTTTCAGACTGTTCAGGTCTGAAGTCCTGGGAGTTTTTCAAGTTTAATTTATCTGTGTTGGCTTCCTTGGCAGGGAGATTCTTCCTCTCAGCTTCATTCTTGTGAGACCTCCTGGAGTAATTTATCCAGGTCTGAGGTCCCCAACATAAGAAAGACATGGACTTACCAATGCGAGTCCAGAGGAGAACATGAAGATGCTCCAAGGGCTGGAGCCCCTCTGCTCTGGAGCCAGGCTGGGAGAGCTGGGAATGTCCAACCTGGAAAAGGCTCCAGGGAGACCTCAGAGCCCCTTCCAGTGCCTAAATTGGCTCCAAGAGAGCTGTTGAGGGACTTTGGATATGGGCCTGGAGTACCAGGACAAGGCCAAATGATTTCAAACTGAAGTAGGGGAGATTGGATATTAGAAAGAAACTTTTCCCTGTGAGGGTGGTGAGGCCCTGGCACAGGTTGCCCAGAGAAGCTGTGTCTGCCCCATCCCTGGAAGTGTCCAAGGCCAGGCTGGATGGGGCTTGGAGCAACCTGGGACAGTTGAAGGTGACCCTGCCCATGGCAGAGAGAGCAGGGTTAGATTTACCACCTAAACTTTGACATGTTTTTGGGGTTTTGTTTTTTATTTGTGGGTTTTTTCCTTTGTTTTTGGGTTTTTGGGTTTTGTAGGTTTTAATAACTTTTGAGCCTTTAACTTGCAGAACCATCAGCTTAGCTTGGGGAGTCTTCCATGTATCCATCAGGCACTGTTAGCTCTTGGACCTGGGTTTGGTAATTAAATAAGCACTGAAGGAAGGCTGTTCACACTCTTGCAAGCCACTGCCTGAAACACACAAAATATCTTGTATCCTTGTTTTTGTATTCTCATTTTGACCAGCATGGAAAGAAACACCTTGAGGGTTTGTCTCTGTTCTCTTTTATTCCTTGATATTTATAAATATATACACGACTGGAAAGACAGAAAGAAGAAGGAGTTTTGCTAGGAAATGAACTAAATCACAGAGTAACAATACCAGGGAGGAACACGAGCAGAAGCAGCAAGGGTCAGCCTGCCTTAATGAAATTACACCGTTTGAGGTTGTTATTTTAAGAGCTTTTCCATCTTGCTGTACCTGAGCACCAGTGTCACGCTGTTAAATCCGGGAGGCTGAATTGCTTCAGTGTGCTCTGGGACAATGTCCTGATGCAGGAGGGAGGCTGTAATGGTTCAGGTTAACTCGTACCAGCAGCTGCTGTTATGTTTGACAGCTGAAGTGCTGCTCCCTGTGCTCTTCCTTCCCTTGCATAGGGGAATATCACAGGAGCAGCAGATCTGCGGTGGGGATGTGCTGATTATTGCCATGCTTTAAACTGTGGCTGCTGCTGTGTGTCTGGGCATGAACCAGTGTGTGCCCAGGTGGGCAAGAAGGCCGAGGGCATCCTGGACTGTATGAAAAAAATAATGTGGCCAGAAGGACCAGGGCAGTGATTGTCCATCTGTGCTGGCCACTGGTGAGGCCATGGATTGAGTGCTGCATTCATTTCTGGGCCTCTCATTTCAAGACAGACATTGAGGAGCTGGGGCGTGTCCAGAGAAGGGAATGGTGCTGGAAAAGGGTCTAAAGAATAAGTCCTGTAAGGAGCAGTTGACGGGGGGGGCTCAGCCTGGAGAAAAGGAGGTTCAGGGGAGACCTTCTTGCTCTCCACCACTCCCTGACAGGAAAGGGTGTCCAGGTGGGTGTTGGTCTCTTCTCCCAGGGAGCAAGGAACAGGATCAGAGGAAATGGCCTTAAGCTGCGTCAGAGCAGGTTCAGGTTGGACAGCAGGAGGAATTTCTTCATGGAAAAGGTTGTCAACTATTGGAAGAGGCTGGCCAGGAAAGTGGTGGAGTCCCCATCCCTGGAGGTGACCAAGAAACAACTGGACGTAACACTCAGTGCTCTGGTCTGGTTGACAAGGTGGAGATCAGTCAAAGATTGGACTTGCTGATCTTAGAGGTCTTTTCCAACCTATTGATTTGGTGAGTCTGTGAATTGTGTTGTTCATGAAGTACTTAGTTAAACTTTCTCCTATTTTTTTCTTCCTCTCCCCCAGCCCCCTCCCCCTTGCTTTTTTTTTTTTTCTTTAAATGATGGTTTTGAACAAGTGCACTTGAATTTGGTTGCCATGGTGTGTGCCTGAAGCCTGGTGCAGCTCCTAGAAAGTGCAGGCTTGACTTTGAGAATGGATGTCACAGCTGAGATCCTGGCTAGCTGATTACAGCCCGTGTCTGCCTGAAGCATCTCTGGGAGCAGGATGCTCTCCTGAGGATTCGGTGCACTCCAAAATGGGATAAAGGATATCTCTGTGCCTTTCTGGAGACGTCTCTATCTCTATGTAATGCTTTTCTCAAGATAAATGCCATGGAAAGCCGGCAATGCTGGACAAATTTGCTCTGCCATATGCTTGTGGAGGAGTGTTTTTCTGAAGCTTTTATGTATGACTGGTAATCATAGATTGGTTTAGGGAGACGTTTCTGAAAGTGTGAAGGGAAAGGAAGGGCAGCATGGTAATTTGAATTAATTGTAGTGTTTATCAAGTCAACATCCAGTGGAGACCAAATCATTATGTAGTCTCTTATTCTGCTTGTAAAAAGCATAATAACTGAGTAATGAATCCAAGGTCAGATTGAAAAAAAGGGATACACCTCCAACATCTAAAACATTTTAAGTTCTTGTCTCATAACACGTGAAATGGCTTTGGAAGCAGATCATAGTGGGGTGGGTTTTGCTTGTTTGCTTGTTTTTCCCTTTTAATCTGCAAATAGATATGTGGAGATAGTTTTTTTTGTGCTGCACTGAGCTGAGAACAGCCAACAGAGACAGAAATTCTGGTCTAGCACATGCACCAGGAAAAATTTCCTCCCTGAAAGAGCTGACAAGCATTGGAACAAGCTGCCCAGGGCAATGGTGGTGTCACCATCCCTGAAGGGCTTTAAAAGATGTGTAGATGAGGCACTTGGGGACATGGGTTAGTGGTGGCCTTGGCAGTGCTGGGGAAAGGGTTGGACTTGATGATCTTGGAGGGCTTTTCTAATCTAAGAAAATTCCATGATTCTGTAACTGTTCTTCTCCCCACCTCCAGTAAGGGAACCAAAGGTTTTAAAACATGAATTTCTGCCACAGCAAAGATGCAGAGCCTTGAGCAAGAAATCTGATAGCCATGACCTGGACCTTCATCCCCTGGTTTCAGCCCACTGTTACTTTTCACATCAAATCCAGAGGTACCAAACCGTGCCTGGATGCACACCCTGAAACAAAAGGGTTGAGTTGCTGGTGTTCAGTCACATCACTCTCCAAAAGTCCTGCCAGGACTGAGGGGATAATTGGCAGTTTAAAGGATTGCTTTGTTTCCCTCTGCTCCATCACCTATGGAACCACAACAAACAGAAAGTCAATCAGCATGTCATGTACATATAAACTGCCCCCTCCTCCTTGGGGAGCTGAGCTCTGTCAGTCTGGCTGTCGGAAAATGGAATGTACAGATTTAGGAGCAGAAAACTGAGAACTTTGTTGGCTGGTCTGAAATGAAAAAGTGGATATTTTACCCTTATGACACATGATGAAGTATCTTTTGGTATCTAGAGACAGCACTGTCAGGACTAGGCTGTTAATTTATTATGTGAATGATGGTGGTATCAGGCTGTGCTTATCTGAGCTAAGCTGATTTTAATGATCGAAACCTTGAACCTGGAATTTAGGGGAAAATTTTGGACTACATTAAGCAAAGGGACAATCTCTCTTTTGTATAGGATTTGTAGAATCAACATTGATTAATTTGAGTTGCAGTAATTACCCACTGATTAAAGCCAGTTGGGTTTTGGTGTTTTGGTTGTTGGGTTTTTTTGACTTCTTTTTTTGTTTGTTTGCTTTTTTTTTTTTTTTTTCCTCCTAAATAACTTTATTATATATTCCATGAGAGTTTAAAACCAAAAAATAAAAATAAGACAGGTGGAGAGCCTTTGGTTTCCACCTCATCAAAAAGAAACGTAAGTTTTGGTGACAGAAGATCTGTAAATATTTTATAGAATTCAGACGGGAATCCATCTGGACCAGATTTCTTTTTTTAGCATTTCATTCTCTTATAATTTGTCTCAATTTTATCTGCAGAAAGCAGCTACCTCAACTTTTTGAACTGAGTGGTTGAAAACAGATTTTAAAACATCTCCCTGCAAAATAATGGCCTGGTAGAGTCAGGTGCTTCCTTTGAGCAGTTTAAAGTGGGGCTAGCCCTCCCTGCTGCGGCTGGACACACTCTGTTTTTGCAGTGAAACAACTTATTCTGAAAGATCTGCAATGTGTACAGTGCCTGGCAAAATTTAGTTGATGCAGTAGTTTATGTTACCTACTTGAAATAACAGCAATACCTTCTGATTTTTATGGGCATGTAATCATTAGGGGTCAGATTCTCATCTCTTTCATGGAAAACATTTAATCCTTGATTAAAGCAGCACAAAGGAGGAGGCACAGCTCAATTTGAATAAATATTTCTGGTCTTGTTGTGGAACCTATTAGATACAACTCCCTGCACCCTCCCAGTGCTCCCATGATCTTAATTGCCTGAATTGTTTCTGGTTCTATTTGACCTTAAACTATTTCCTTTATGCTCCAGTTGCAGTGTTTTTATTTTCCTCTTAATTGTGAAATTGGGGGCTGATTTGAAAGGTGCAACAGATAAGCTTTTCTATCTTCTTTAAATTTAAAGATAGTTTGCATTTTTGCATAGCTGATATGTCTTGTGAGCATTATTTTTTCCAAGTTAAATGTCACTTAATCAGGTTTTTTGCCAAGGGGAATGCAAATCATGGAATAGTTCCGGTTGAGTTAAAAACTCATCCAGTTCCAACTCCTTGCCACAGAAAGGGACACCTTTCACTATCCCAGGTTGCTCAGAGCTCCATCCAACCTGGCCTTGGACACTTCCAGGGGTGGGGCATCCCCAACTTTTCTGGGCAACCTGTGCCAGGGCCTCACTAACCTCACAGGGAAGAATTTCTTCCTAATACCCAATCTAAACCTGTCTGCTTTCTGTTTGAAGCCATTCCCCTTTGTCCTTGTAAAAAGTGTTGCAGAGGAGCCACGAGCTTGTGAGTGTCTTTGGAAACAGAGAGGTGTTTCCATGATGCATCTTCAGAAGAGCTCTGTGTGCTCAGGGACTCAGCAGCCACCACATCCTCTCCCCTCATCTCTTCTAGACTCCTTAGATCCTCCAGTGACATAAGAGGGGAAGCAAAACCCTCTTGACAGGATGAAAAATCCTCCAGCTTTTGTCCAATTAATTTTGCACAGGGCTTCTTTCGTTGCCATTGTCACTTTATTTTTTTGGGGAGTGGTGGTGGTGACGAATCTCCTCAGTTCACCCTTTATTTTTTGGACATTCCTCTTCTTGCATAAGCTGTTCCATGCTTTTCACCTCATCGCTTAATCTTTAGTTTCATTTTCCCCATCAAAACCCTTTTTGGTGTCACTGGCACCTTGCAGCTGCAATTTCCATGGATTATTTTGTGTCTGTGCAGGTTTGGATGGCTTCCCAAAGCTCTGAATGTAGCACAAGAAAACGGTGCAATAGAACATTTGAAATACAAGTTCTTTTGGTCCACGTCCCAACTCCATTACAGAGGTCTCCTTCCCTTTATGTTTTATTTATTTTCAGAATGGTGCTTTCTTCAGGCTGAAAAAGGTTTCTGAGTCAAAAAATATCAGTTAAAAACCTGGCTGATGGCTACAAAGGGCAGGAGGAAACAATTCTCAAGCGTGGATCCTGTTGTTTACTGAGAGTCAAGTGGCTAAAAACACTCAACAAACACTAAAATAATGGGACCAGTGAGATTAGACAGGCTTGGAGAGAGGATATAAAAAATCAAGTGAGGGAGTCTGTATTTCTATTCAGTATTTGTGTAATTATGTTGGAATAGGAATTCCAGGGTGGTGAAAGTTCTGTGGGCATTGCACTCACCAGCTGAGAGCAGGTACAGCAGAACAAAGTCTGTCTCTCACCTCACCTTATTGGGACCTAAATATTTTTATAACCACCTTAGTTCACATTCATCCCTAACAGTAATTATTCTATATATTTATTATATTTATATTTATATTTATATTTATATTTATATTTATATTTATATTTATATTTATATTTATATTTATATTTATATTTATATTTATATTTATATTTATATTTATATATATTTGTATTTATTATGACAGGAATTATATGACATAATTGCAGTGCTCTGTGCAGAGCAGTAAAATGAAGCACAACACAGATGCATCTTTTGCATGCTCTTCATCAGGTGTGAAGTTGGCAACTGTTAGTTTCTTGTGCCTATTCCTGACTTTAGTCTCCAAAATGTGTTTACCTTCATAAATTCACGGATGGATTTAGATTTGATCTGCCTGGACACAGAAGGATGCTCAGCCACAAGCCCTTGATGTATGACAGGCCTCTGTCAATGCTCTTCCTTTTTCCTTTCTTTCTTCTCTTTCATATCTTCAAACCTGTGTCTAGCCTTGTTTAATAGTCCAGATTACCGGGGCTGAGTGGAGCCATCCTCACTGTGGTCATGGAGAGAGGTAAGACAGAGCAGCTGACCAGAAGAGGGGTGAATTTCAAATAGCCTGGCTTCTCTTGAACTTCTGGTTTTGTCCTTCCCTGAAGGATTTCCTTCTAGAATTGTCACAGGAGGAGGTGAACTGGGCCAGGACAGAGATATGTCCATGCAGAATGAACCAAAGCCAGGCTGGTTTTGTGAAGAGCATGAGAAAAGACAAACAGGGCAAGACTTCTCCCAGTGTTTTCTCACGTTTTTCAGTCAGAGGTGCTACACTTAATACCACACAATGTATTTTGATCTTCCTTTTTTCCCTCCTTCCTTTCATAGTCCTGTTGCATTTTTTTAAGCCTGTGTAAGGTTTCAGGATGCACAACAGCCTGTGGAATCAAGTTCTTGCTCAATTAGAACATTTTACATGAGGATTATCTTCTTTCTTACTTTCATTCCTATCTTCTCCTGGATTTACTTCATTACCCCACAGTTCTTGCACTGGAAAAAAATAAAAAAAAGGAGGGGGGAGGTTTGCCTTTTCCAGGTGAGTTAGGAATTCATGGGGTGTTATTTTATGGGAATTTCCTGCACTCCAACATTCTTTTCCCAGTCTGATGAGACATTACCTTTTTAGTTCTTCAACTGTATTGGGATGAAAGTGGTAGAATTGGATAAAACATTGAAAAGACTGCTGAAAATGATACATTTAAAGATAAATTTCAGGGATTTTTTTTAATCTGTTGTATGTTTAAGCTTCCCAGGATCTGCAAACTTCTTCCACTCACTCTCTCTACTGAAAAGTAGGGACCTCCTCTGTATTTTGACTGGGTTTCCAATTTTGACTGACTATAATGACTTAAGTCTCTCCCAGTAGCTCTGGGTGCACACTGAGAAGTGAGGATCAGTCTCTTCTCCCAAGGTAACAAGTGACAGGGAAAGAGGAAATAATCTTAAATTGTGCTAAGGGGAGTTTAGGTTGGCTATTAGGGAAAATTTCTTTCTCCAAAAGGCTTGTCAACCATTGAAAGCGGTTTCCCAGAGTGGTGGTGGAGTCACCATTCCTGGAGGATTTAAAAGACCTGTAGATGTGGCACCTGGGGAGATGATTTAGTGGTAGCCTTGGCAGTGTCTGGTTGGACTCAATGGTCTTAAAGGTCTTTTCCAGCCCCCAAAATTCTATGATTTAGGTGCCTTAATTTGCAGCTGTTGCCCCCTCTTCTGCCAGCCCGGAAGGCTGTGCATCACCAGCCAGGTCTTCCAGCCCCACCCAAGCCTCACAGGACATGTGAGATGATATTTGGCACCCACATTTTGACACATGCACCCCACACTGCGTGTGTCCCATCTTCACCAGGATCTTACATACAGTTCACAGTATAAAAAACACAACCTCCTCCTTGGTGGAAAAACCAGCAGCCTGCATTTTTAAGGGCAGCTCTTTCTTCCCTGTGCAGGGCTTGCCACTCAGCTGTTTTTCCTTGGCTGGCTCGGGGCTTGGCGTTCCTCTCGCATGAGTCACGCGCCGGAGCGGAGCTGCTTTTCCTCCTTGATATTTGCTCTCCGTTCCCTTTGGTGCCATCATGTGCTGCACGAGCTCATCAGCAGGAAGGAGGAGTCCTCCAGTGCCCGGTGAACTGTGAAATTGGCTGAAATGGGGCTTTTTAGGGTCTTTGGTTCATAACTGATCGGCGGCCGTGTCAGAGCAGACCTGACCGACGCTTTTCTCAACATGAGGGTGAATTTGCCCCAAAATATCTGTGATTATAGGGTGAAAGAATGGTGGGAAGGGGGTGAATTTAGCTCTCCACAGACTGCCTCAGGCTGGTAGCTGTCTCTGCCATCTCACAAATGGTTTGTGAGTGCAGCTGGTCTGGAGAGGACAAACTCCTTTGACAGCACACATTTACACTTCCAGATGTTCTGTGTTCGCTGTCTTGTTGTCCTGGCCTGTAAAGCCTTCAAACGAGGTGAAATCTCTTTTCTCTGGCTATGCTGATCCTGTGCTCTCCTACCACGCTCTGCTGCAGGCAGGAGATGTGGCAGGAGGCTCAGCTCCATCGTGGAGCATCCCCAGCTAATGAGGGTTGGTTGTTAGCATGTTTTCCGAGGATTTGTTGCTGTGTTTTTCTGCTTGGTCCCTCTTGTGAATGGCTGTGGTGAAAAACATCTCTGCTGCTTGTTCCTCTTCAGTCCACGTTAATATTCATCCTGTTGCCTTGTTTCAAGCAACCCCAGCAATCCCTTGTCTCTCTGTGACTTTGCTTCTACTGTGGAGCATTCCTTTACTTTACAAACATTTTTTTAAATGTTTTTTGTTTGAGGAGAGGGAAAGTTGAAATAATTATGGTGCTCACCTTCCCTCCTGGCTTAGGGAGATTATGTTGTGGTTTAAAAACACAGGCAGAAAGTCCTGTGAATATCAGATTGGTGGGGTATTAAGGACCATTTGAAATAATCGAGGGATCAACCATGTTGTCTGTCAGCAAGAGGCTGTGGCAAAACTGAATGAGTTAGAAAATTGACCATGGTTGTGTTTCCTCAAATATATGCAATGGCAGGATCACTGTAAGTTTTTTAGCAAATTCACTTTAGTCTGGCAGGAGAATTGGCTCACAGCCACTGCTGACTTTGGGCTATGATTCATGAAAATTTCTTCACCAACAGAATAGTCAGGATCTGGAACAGGCTGCTCAGGGAGGTGGTGTAATCACCAACCAGGGGAGTGTTCACAAGGCTTGTGGAAGTGGCCCTTGGAGGTTTGGTAGTTGTGAACACAGTGGTGTTAGGTTAATGGTTGGACCCAAGGGTCTTAGAAGCCTTTTCCATCATTATTCTATGATCTGTTGATTAGACTTACACTGGACATAACTGATTTAAATCTTCTCCCATGGTCTTGCTGGGAAACCTGAAATGAAGACACCAAGTTGTTTTCTGTCTCTTGATGAATCAGAGCCAAAGGTAGAAGTAGATTCTTTATTTCCCACTGTGTCCTCACCAGACCATGCTGCTTCTTATTTATCCTTCTGCAAGGTTTGTTTATAATGTGACTGGTAGTAAACACTGGTGGAGGTGAGAGCATATTCTGATTGTGTGTGTTGAATAACAATATTTCTTCTTTGGGAAGTGGAAACGAGTTATGTTTGTTGATGGGGGAGCAGGATCCTGGGATTTGGGAATCTATTACTTTATTAATTCACCCACTTTGCCCTGCATCTTCCTCCCCTAAGCAATTGCAACTCTGTCTATCAAGATGTTCCCGAGGACTCAGAATTTGTTGCCATCCTCAGATGCATTTTTCATTATTCTGTTGAAATCCAATATAAATTTATAAATGCCATTTCTAATTTTGTTAAGCTGACCTAGTGTGGTGCAGTTGGTCTCTGTCCATTCGTGCGTGTACATCTTTTATAATTAATAAGTTTACTCTAACGTCAGAGTAGCAAACTAGACACCAGTTCCCTCTTTCCTGTGTTCCTCCTCCCTGATTTTTATTACAGCAAATAGACATTAATATTCATCTTTTGTAACCAGTGAAAAGGCAGATGAAACCTGGATTTTGAACTGACTGGAAATTTAATTTTGCTGTTCACTGAAATATGTAATACTTCTGTGTTTGTCTAGCATATGGATAGATTAGGACTGTTCTACATGCAAGGTTCACAAAAAGTAGACAGCATGGCACAAAACAGCAAATAGAAGAAGGCAATACAGGTAAAAAATAGAAAGAAAACCCTTGAGGTAGAAGCAACAGAGTTTTGGAGCATTTGTACTCAGGCAATTCAGGGTTTGAAGCTGTCTAGATCATCTTCTGCAGGAGCCAGAAGAAATGTTTAACTGTTGTATTAATGTCAATTTAAAAAATAGGAAGGGTGACATCACATCTTGATCAAAGTGAGCTCAGAGTGACCTGGCACTAAGTCATGTAAGCACTGCCTTGATATGGCCTGGAACAGCAGAAAACATTACACACAGCTCAGTGCCTGAAAGATCTTTGGTCTCACAAAGACTCAGGAGGCTCCTTTCCTCTTGATCTGAATTCCTCAGTATCAGGGAAGCCTGATTGCTTCTCCAGCAGTGAAGATATTTGGGTCTTGAGGGCTGGCCTTGCTTGAGCCATGACTCTGTCATCCATCACCCTCAGCCGCTGCTTTGGGGAACCAAACTGTCTCAGGGTGTGTTGCCTCGTGCTCTGAGGGTGGAAGGCATCCATCTTTCCGTGGCATCTCTGATCCTTTTGATGGAAGACTTTTTCTAGCAGGCAGTTTTGCTCTCGAGAAGTTTACATACCTGAAAGTGGGGGGAGCTGAGGGTCTATGAATTTGAGATTCCCAAGGTAAACAAAACTTATCCAGTCCTTCTTCTTGGCATTTGCCTAAGGCCAGCCTGTCTCTGGTGCCACAGAGCAGGATTTGAAGCCTGTCTTCTGTTCTCTTGTGAGGAGACATGCAGTCAGGTAGATGTGGAAGAAGAGTCTGTTTATTGAAGTGGCAACTGGGACTGACATGAAAGGAGAACAGCAAGCTTCCAGATTGCTTTTCTTGCCTCTGTTCTTCGTGTCTGATGTGCAGACATTGGTGCAACGTGAAATGTGTACAGACAGCTTGCATCCATCCCTTCCCATATCTGTTGCTCTGGTTTCCTTCCCCTTTATGTTTCATGTCAGTCCATCGGATCTGAAGCCTTCTGATATCAAGAGGAACTCCTAGGTGGAGGCATCCAGAGCTTGGTGGGGTTGGAGGTGCCTTTTGATGGACAGGAAAGGGTCTGTTCTACCTGATGGGCGCTGCTACAGCTGCAAATCTTGGGGATGACTGAGTGATGAAAGAAGGGGTTAGACAGGAGGTGTTCCTGTTGGCTTTGAGTGGTTTTGCTGAGCTGGATGAAAAATGAGATTGATCAAAGGCTGCAATCAGATGTGCTGAGAACAGCCAGAGATCTTGGTGTCATCGCAATTAGAGGCACGGGGAACCAGCTGTCTCTGTTTGTGGCTCGGTGTATATCTCCATAAAATGTCATGGATGCCTTATCTCGCTGTCTCTGACTTTGCAGCCTGTCCTGATCCTATCTGTTCCCGGGACAAAATGCTCTGCTCCTGGTGACATCTACAGTGGCAGCGGGGAAAAGAAACCAAATCCTTTGGGAAGCGATCCGGTGCTTTCCTCAAATAAGGACTTTGGTGAGGAAGAAGGCAAAAAGAGAATTTTTGTCATTGTTTCTTAGCAAACTTCAGGAAGAGCAGGAGCAGCTCATTCCTGAGATAAACTCTGCTGGTTTTACTCTGCATCTACTCCACCATGCCTCCAGGCCGTGGGCGTTTGCTTTGCTCTGTCGCGCACTTCAGTGGAGGAGGGGAGACAAGAGCACAGTTCAAGGGGTTGAGTCAGGCTGTTCACAGTCATTGGTGATGTCACGCCAGTCAAGTACCACAAAGTGTCTCTAGAAGCTTCTGGAAGTCTGTTTAATTTGTACAAGATTGTGGTTACGATGCCCTGGGGGTTTTGTTGTTGTTTTTTGTTGTCGTATTTTGTGTCTTGTCAACCTAGGCTAGACAGTGAGGTCCTCAGGCTGTGGGGACAGAGATGACTTCACTCTCCAAGGACCTTCCATCAGCTTTAGAATTCAGTTGGGGAGCAAAGTGTGAGGAAGTATCTGTACTGCTGCACTCCCAGTCCTGCTGCAGGCTGGGCATTGCTCCCGACCACCCTCCTGCCAGGCATTTCTGCAGCTCCTGAGCACTGCTCTCCTCTCCTCTCCTCTCCTCTCCTCTCCTCTCCTCTCCTCTCCTCTCCTCTCCTCGCTGCCGAAAGCCACCCAGGGGCATGATGTTAATATTACAAACTACACAAAAGATCCAGAAGGGAATAAATTACCTCAAAGGCCCAGGGTGAGAAAGAAGAAAGTCATCCCCTCCATCCACTCTGATTGACCTCTGACAGTTGTGTTATGAGGCACTCGGTGATTTGTGAAATGACACCAACCATTGAATACAAACCCAACAAAATAAAGCAAAACAAGGTGATTCAGCAACAGAGCTCGTTCATAAATTCAGGCTCTGTGAGAAAGAGGAAAGAGACATTTTTCCAGGTGAATTCCAGGTTTATTGAGTTTTGGTTTCAATAATTGAGAAAAACCCTAAGGAAAGAAGCTGAAAAGCAGCACATCTATGACACAAGTGACAGAGTCAACCCTAAGCAGAAGGCTTTGCAAATATGGCCTTTGATCTCATGACTTCAAAAAACTTTAATACTACCAAGTTAGTCCTGGCTGAAGATGTCCCTGCTCCTTTCAGGGAGGTTGTTCTAGATGACCTTTAAGAAGTCCATTCCAACCCAAATTATTCTATGAGCCTCTGGTACTCTGCCAACAGGAGAGCTCTGCCTCTGTCTGTCAATTTTACAGGCAAGGAAGTGGAGGCAGCTATATGGAAAGCAAGGAAACGCTGAGTATTCTTTCTTGTGTAAACAAATCTCCCAGTGAGAAATGAAAGGAGGTAAATCTGTTTAGTTCATCTGAGGGGACGTTAAAAGGCGAAAGAGAGATCAAACAGCAAAGTTCAAGAGTTGGGAAGACACAGCTCTCTGAATGGAGTGGCTGGGGCTGGTCCTTCATTAACTGGAGCCTCAGGGAGACTCTTATGGAAAGAGGTGACCTGGGCTGACCAGAGGCTCTAGGGGTTGATGCATAAAGATGATTCATGTAAGATTATCTGCGAACTCTTTATGAAGGTCAGGCAGGTTGGTCAAAGGATTTTATATGGAAAAATAGAAAAATATATCTCAGATGATTCACCCAAAAGTGGAGGTGACATCATCATTAATGAATTCTGAAGCCCACAGTGAGGGCAGTCCTCCCTCAGCAAGGCAGGGGTAGAGCTGGGAATGGAGCACCTGGACAGGATGGAGAGGTGGGGCTGTGTGAACCCAGTGAAGTTCAACAAAGCCAAGTGCAAGTTCCTGCACCTGGGTCAGGACAATCCCAAACACAAGCACAGGGCTGGGCAGAGAATGGATTGAGAGTAGCCCTGAGGAGAAGGACTTGGGGGTGTTGATGGATGAGAAGCTCAAGGTGACCCAGCAATGGTGCTCTGGCAGCCCAGAAAGCCAACCCTGTGGGCAGCAGGGGAGGGAGGGGATTCTGCCCCTCTGGTCTGCTCTGGTGAGACCCCACCTGGAGCTCTGGAGCCCCCAACATAAGGAGGAATTGGAGCTGCCTGAGTGAGTCCAGAGGAGGCCACAAAGAGTACCAGAGAGCTGGAGCACCTCTGCTCTGGAGACAGACTGAGAGAGCTGGGGCTGTTCAGCCTAGAGAAGGAAAGGCTCCAGGGAGAGCTTAGAGCCCCTTCCAGAGCCTAAGGGGGCTCCAAGAGACCTGAGAGGGGCTTGGGACAAGGACTGAAGTGACAGGACAAGGAGTAATGGCTTCAAACTGAAAGAGAGCTGGCTTTGTTTTAATATTAGGAGGAAATTCAGAGGGTGGTGAGGCCCTGGCACAGGTTTTTCAGAGAATCTGAAAAATTCTTCTCACATCCCTGGAAGTGTCCACAGCCAGGCTGGCTTGGGCTTGAAGCCACTCCTCTGAGTTTGGTGGGATAGGTGAACTTGCTGAGGTTACACTTCCCCATCCTTCAGGTCATCAGTGAAGATGTTAGACAGGACTGGACCCAATATTGCCTGGTTTTATCACCTCCAGGTGCAAGAAGACCTTTCTCCATGTTGCCTGTTCCCAGAGATGCTCTATCCTTCCTCACAGGCTCTCCCAATATCTCAGTTCATCTTTCCAGCTTTGATTTAGGGTTTTATTCCCTTGTCTTGCCCAAAAGGAATGAAAATGATGTTTTCCTACCTGTTTCTTTGCAGCAGCCTTGCAGAATTGAAAGGATTAAGTCTTCCCATCAATCTTCCCTTCTGTAGGAAAAGCAACCCCATTTACTCAATCTTTCCTATCAGGCTATATTTTCTTGACCTGTTGTCATTCTCCAAGTTCCCTCCAGACTCTCTTCAGTCTCTGACAAAAATCTTTGCTGGAGCTTGCTGCTTTACAGCTGAGGACTCCGCAGTGTGGGGTCAAGCAAAAGGTTTGCTTCCCTTGTCGAGAAGATTGTAATCCTATTTACACATCCTGTGACGACGCCTGCCAGTGTTACAGGAAATGTCAGTGCAGATCCGTGTTCAGCTTGAGGTCTGTGGCATCCATCCATCCCTCTCTGCAAGACTGGCCAGCAGCTCCCCATCCTCTGTTGCTGTTCTTGTTTGCTCTTTCTAAATTCAGGCCCCTGCAGTTGACCTGGATTATGCAGAGCCTTATTTTCTTTGTTGAACATTACTTCTGGTTTGTTAAGGTTGTTCTGGAGGCTGGAGCTGTCATCTAACTCCCCTGTTGGGTGCTCTGTGTGCATTTGATGAGGATAATTCCTGTTCCATCACCCAGCTCACTGCTCAAAATGCACATGGAGAGAGCAGAGCTTGGTGGACACCACACAGATGGTTCTTTGGTTATAGCAACAGTCCACTGGGAGGGTTTAATGGTGAAAGACAGTAGGTTTGGGTTAAGTATTAGAAGGAAATCCTTTACAGTGAGGGAGCTGAGGCCCTGGCACAGGTGGCCCAGAGATGTTGTGGCTGCCCCATCCCAGGAATTGTTCAAAGCCAGGTTGGATGAGGCCTTAAGCAACCTGGTCCAGTGGAAGGAGTCCCTGCCCATGGCAAGGGGCTGGAACTAGAGGATTTTTAGGCCCCTTACAAAAGAAACTGTTCTGTGATTCTATGCTTCTTCTAATTAAAAAAAAAAAAATAAATAAAATTGCTGCGCCTCCTATCAATTTCTTTGGCCAAGCAAACATGAGAGCATAACAGACATCCACTGCCTGCTAGCTTCTATAAAGAGTTGAAGCTTGGTTTGATATGACTTCTTGCCAGCTGCATAGTGGCTGTCATTCTGGTTTTCACCATCACATACTTTCAGTGGCTTTATTCCATTGTTTTTACAGGAAATGGGAAAAAACAACAACAACAACAAACAAACAAACAAACAAACAAAAAACCCCAAAAAACTCAACCAAAAACCAAACCAAACAACCCAACAACAAAAAAAACCCCAAAACTGCTGGGTTTGAAATTTTCTTACTCTTTTCTCCACCTGTTTAGTAAATAGGTGCAGAAAGGATCCTCCAGTCTGCCAAGAGGGTCCTGAATGGCTCTGATGCTGTTTCGGGCATCACAGGAGGAAAATTGCAGAATCCCAGAGGTAGGAAAGAACAAATGAAAGTCACCTTGTCTACTTCCCTCCTGAGAGCAGGGTCATCTGGAGCGGGTTTCTCAGGCACATGATCAGTCAGGGCTTGAATATCCCCAAGGATGGGGACCCCACAGCCTCTCTGTGCAGCCTCTGCTGATGTTTGATGACTATCACCATTAAAAAATAAAAAACAAAACAAAACAACAAAAACAGACCAAAAAAACCACGAAATAAGGAAAAAAGCCACTCCAACTCCAAAACAAGAAGGTGTTTTTTCTTTCTTTTTTGGAGTGGAATTTCACTTGTTTCAATCCCTTTTGCCTCTTGTCCTGTCACTGAAAAACACCCAGGAAGAGTCTGGCTCCATTGTGTTTGCTTCTTTCCGTCAGATATTGAGACACCTTAATGCCACCACATCCTTCTCTTCTCCAGGGTGAAGAACCCCAGCTCCCTCAGCCTCTCCTCATACTGGGAGTGCTCCCATTCCTTAACCATCTTTATGGTCCCTCAGTGGATTCCCTCCAATATACCCATGTCTCTCCTCCTTTCCCACTTTTTTTCCAGTGTTAGCTGGAACGAGATGTTCCAGCTCGTGTCTTTCCCAGACAATCTCAACTTTAAATATAAATAAGTTGTCTAAAGTGATGTTGTGGTTTAATTCCAGATGGCAAATAAGCTCCACACAGCCACTCGCTCACCATCCCCAGCAGGCTGGTGAAAAATGAAGTGGATGAGTAAAAGTGAGAAAGCTCGTGGGTTGAGATAAAAACAATTTAATGATTGAGATGTAATAGTATAATAGCAATAGTAATAATAATAATAAACCTATTTTTTCCATGCTGAAATCTCACCTTTCATTCCCACCACTAATGCTGCCTACACAAATATCTCTAAATGGAGATTGATGGGTGAAGATCTCTTAAATCATTTTGCCAGCATGGTTTTACTTGCCAGTATCTTTCCCAGCCCAAGAGATCTGGACCAGCTCTTTCCTTGAGATTCTACATCCTACTATTCTAGTCATGGCATAGATTGGCTTCTATAGGATATACAAAGCCAGAAGTACTTGATTTCATTAAAATACAAATTCATGCCCCTTTTCGTCTGGCTTGGATGTGGTTATTTTTTTTTATTTGTATTTCAGGCGATGAGGATAAAGCTGTGATAAAATGTTTTTTTCTTCTTTCTTACTCTTTTTTTTCTGTCTAGTATGTTGGGAAATGCTTGTTCCAATTTGTACAAACTGCCTTCACAGTAAATTGGACAAGTTTCCCTGAGGAGCAGTAGACAAAAGACTTGGGAAGTGCCATGGGGATGGGGAGGGAAATGCTTTTATTGCCAATCAAATTAAAGGCATTTAGATCTGCTCTTAAATTTTCCTGTAAATATATTACTGTGGGGTAAGAATTTGGCTCCAGAGCTGTGTGAATAGGGGATATTTCAATAGCTTGGTAGGATGGGATGGGAGGTGGCTGCTGCTAAAAAGGTTGGTTAAGCTACAACAAAATATTTCATTTTCAATTCTTTCTATTTTTCCTCCCTTACAAAGAGAAAAAGCTTTAAAATGGAAACATGTCCTGAAAATGATAAATCAACATCAAACACTTGGAGTGCTCTAAAAAGCCCTCCTTCTCTCCCCCTTTCACACCACTCTGTTGGGGAAAAAATAGACACATTCACTGTTTGCCAAAACAACACTTGCCCAGTTGTAATCAAGGCATTTTACAACAGGGTGTAGATGTTCACTCCGTGTTTGTTGACTGTGGCTTTGGGGAAGTCATGGTAAGAAACGTTTCCACTTGCTTATCTCTAAAGAGAGAGGGTGGGTGAGGAAAAGTCTTTGCACAGAGGCTGTTTTCAAGCTGTTTGGTTGTCCCAAATCCCTGCAGTGGTCTTAAACTGTGGGAGATAGGGAAAATAATTCCTTATCTCTGCCCAAAGACTTTCTTCTGTGTGCCCATATTTTCCCAGGTAAGAGTTCTGCTGGATCTCAGGTTGCACTTTGTGATGAGGGTTGTGTTGGTAGTTCTGAGCTCACCTGAGACCTGGGAGAGCTGAGGTTTGTTTCCGAGTCCATCACAGACTTCCCAACTGAATCTTCAACTGTTTCTCGTAGGTTTTAGTGGTTGTGATCAAGAATTCCCACCAAGGCACTGCAGAATCACAGAATGGTTTGGTTTGGAAGGGACCTTAAAGATCCTCTTGTTCCAGCCCCTTGAAAGGGACACCTTCCACTATCCCAGGTTGCTCCAAGCCCTGTCTAACCTTGCCTTGAACACTTCCAGGAATGAGAGAGCCACAACTTCTCTGGAAAACCTGTTCCAGTGCCTCACCACCCTCTGAATAGAGAATTTCTTCCAAATATCCAATTTAAACATACTTTCAGTTCAAATCCATTACTCTTTGTCCTATCACTCCATGTCCTCCTAAGAATCCCCTCTCCACCTCTCTTGCAGACCCTCATGAGCTACTGGAAGTTGTTCTAAGGTCTCCTGGGAGAAATTACAACTGTAAGGTGTATTTCCATGGTTTTGCAGTTTTACTCAGCTGACACAATGGCTTGTTTTCCTGTTGAGTGCTTTGGTTTACAAGTTTGCTCCTTGGTTCCTCCTTTGTTTGCTCCATTTTCTGTCTCCTTGAAGCACACTCCAACACGCACCCTCACCCTCTCCCTGGCTGCTCAGGCTCTCGCAGCTCGGCTTCCATAAGTTTGGGCTGAAGGCTGTTTCCCTAAAATGAAGGATTTCTGGCCTGGAGGCACCTGCAGCCTCGGATGCCAATTATGTGTGTACGTGGTACACTGAGGCTGGCTGGGGAAGCTGCACTCTGGATTTTCTCCACTTTTAATGGATTTAGCTCCCAACCAGTGCTCTCTCAAGGCGGTTGCACTTTCATCTCTTTCATGTGTCTGGCCCAATTAAGGGAGGACGGTGAGTGATTTATTTTGGTCCTGGAGTTTCGCTGTCTGGTGAGTCTCAGGGCTGATTTTTTTTTTTCCTTGGTTTTGAAACTCTGAAAGAAAAAAAAAAAAAAAAGAGAGAATGAAGTACAACAGGTGCCTGAGGCCATCAGGCTGTTCCCAGCACAGCACAGAACTGGGATTTTCTGGTGCTTTGCTTTCCCTGGGGGACAAACCAAAGGAATAGCTGCAAGTGTCAATGTCAGTGCATCCCAAAAGAGACTTTAGCCCCTTCCTGAGATATCTGTCAATTAGGACATCTTGTGATGCTTGGTCACGTGCCACAGAAGGTGGAGGCCATTGCCAGCTGTTTACCTGTCAGAGGGAAAATGACTGGTCCAGAACATGAGAAATTTGAGTATCCAAGCCCAGAATGAAGCATCACAGCTCACGTCATCCAGCCTAACACCCCAACATCTTTCTCAGTACAAGAAAGACATGGACCAGTTGGAGCAGGACCAGAGGAGGCCACAAAAATGATCAGAGGGATGAACCAGCTCTGCTGTGAAGGAAGCTGGGGTTGTTCAGCCTGGAGAAGAGAAGGCTCTGGGGATTCCTAATGTGGCCTTTCAGTACTTAGTATAAGAAAGATAAGGACAGACTTTTTAGCAGCACCTGTAGTGACAGGACAATGGTTTTAAGCTAAAAAGAGTAGATATAGGGTAGTTATAATGAAGAATTTTAGTTTATAGTAAGGTGAGTAAAACACTGGACACAGATGCTCCATCACTAGAAACATTTCAGGCCAAGGAGATTGGACTAGATGACCCTTAAGGGTCCCTGCCAACCCAAACCATTCTGATTCTGCCATCACACCAGAAGTGTTGCTATTCTTGTGGGATTGTAACCTTTTCTTGTGGTAGAAACACCAGTTTGGGGTGGTTTTTTCATAGCCTTGGTGTAAGAAAGCAGCAGCTGGGCTTGGTCCTGTATCATTTCTCAGCTACTGCAGCCCTTTATCTCTTCCCTTCCTTTGCTGTCATCATCTCCATGCCTTTGAGCTGAAGAATTTTGATACCAAAGCCCTGGGACAGTATTGAAATGCTGGAGGATGTCTGGGTGAGGAATTCCTGTGAGGAGGAGGAAGTTGTCTTACTCTGACTGCTGCATTTATTTCATTCTGCTGCTGCTACCTCAGGCCTTCAGATTTATTTTTTTTTTTAACCAGCAAGGCAAAATAACTCTGGCTCCAGTATTTCTACTGGAGGCCCAGGAGCTTATAGCAGCAAACTGTCTCTTTTGAGAGCTCATCAGGGCTGCAGTGTGATGGATAGACTCCAGCCAGCTGTGTACTGGTAATGTTCCAGAAGACAGCATCACCTTTTTTTGATTGAGTGCTTAAGTCTTTGCCTTCCAGCTCAGGATCTCAAAGCACTTTGTGAACAGCAAGGAATTAAAAGTTGCCCTTTATCAGTGGATAAGATGAGACACAGGGAGGTCAAATCGCTTGCTTGCCCTCAAAATCATTCCTAGTCCAGAACACCTGGATTTTAGTGCTTTTAATTTTTTTGCAGGTGGACATCCTGAAGTTTGGAGATTACCCTGTATCTTTTATTTGCCCTCTCAGACCTCTTTTCTTCTTAGGCTACTGGGCTTAACTGGCTTTTAACAGGGCTCTGCCTTTCTTTTTTTCTGTTTTTTAGGTTTGAAGTGTAATCCCGCATCCATCACTATCCAGAAAATGTCTTATGGATCCATTGATGGGAGTGGATTTGGGAGCAGGAACCCATTTGGAGGCCCTTCGAGACAAGGCTATCAACCTCTCGGTGAAGTATTGATCCCTTGCTGTAATTTATTCCACCTGACTCCCTGAGGACTGAAGTTTGACTTGCTCAGGTTCGCTGTGGCTGCTGTATAAATATCACACCCTCACCAGGGGTCGTTTCTGACACGGATTTTCAAAGGTGAAACCCAGACTTTTTCAGTTTGATTTGTGTGCTTGAGGCCCAACATCTTACCATGCTCAGAACTTGAGGCTGCAACATGGGAGAGCAGCACTAATGAGGGTTTTGGAAGAATTTTGGGGGTCCAGAATGAAAAATGCAGAATATTTTCTAAAGTGGCTTGTGGCTTTTCTCATTTCCCCATCACTTTTACATAAAGTTTGTTAGAACAATGGTTGTTCTAAGGCTGGCAGATGGAAGGAGTAGATTGGAAGATGTGCAAAATGCAGTGGGCTGTGCTTTCCCACAGGATGACTTTGCTATGGAAGCTGCTTGAATCTGGGAAACATGCTTGGGTGTGGCAAACAGGATCAAAAACTCACTCAGGAAATGCTGAAACCATAAACAGTGGCTTGCAAATGGCCATGGATTCTTTCTTTGTGTCATTCTTCTAAGCAGAGGCCAGACCAGCTGTAGGGCTGATCTGGTCTTATCTAGTCTGGCTTTGAGCAAGTCTTTTTACCTGGATCATATCCTTCATTTTCTTCCTGGATCTGGATTGCTCTTGTAACATGGAGAAGGGCTCTCTTTTCCTTTTTTTTCACGAGGGAAGAATGTCACCCCTCTCTCCACTTGCCTTTGATTTCAACTGGGCCATTCACTAACACAGCCTGATTTGGTGTTCATGTTTTGAGGGTTGCAAATGTTCTTTGGGAAACATTTTTTTGTTGTTGTTGTTTTGCAAATAGTGGTTTTCCCTGGATGGGAATATAATATATGTATACATATAAAAAACCCAGAGGTTTCTCTTGGGTTTCTGTCTTACAAATTTGGGGTTAATTTTGATTTTTTTTCTTTGAATAGGAAGAAGGTATTGAAGTTGTCTGTTCAGTTGTAAATAGTGATTTTTAGGCTATTCTGCAAGGCAAAATTAAAGGCATAAAAGCAAGTAAGAATGGGATACTTGGGCACAATCAAAGAACCATAAGAAAAGAGACTTTAAATGTGGACTAGGAAAACAATGAATCTCAATGCACTGTAGCTTAGATTTACAAAAATGGATATTTATTGTGGTGTATGAAAGAACCTCTGCTTTTAATGCAAATTCACAGAATAACTCAAGGTACTTGAAATCTCTGAATATTTGAGGAGAACCCTTCTCATGCCCAGCTTGCCCATGGCTTGGCAGTTGGAGCTGTGATGCTGAAGCCACCCTTAGTGGATGGCAAAGAGGAGCTGGTGTGGAAAATTCAGGTTTTTTGAAACTGCCACGGTGTGTTGGCTGCCCAGCAGAGCCTGCTTATGTTCTGGATTATGGCTTAGACTTGAGTGCTGGTTTCCCCTCCAGGCTTGCACACATCCTGTCCATCGTGGCATTGCCATGGACACATCTCCAAGGTCCTTCAGCATGGATTTTCCCAGCCAGCCCAAATTGGTTGGTCCCTTAGCGAAGCATCCCTGTGGAAAAGATTGGAAGAGGAGGGACCTGTTTGCATTGGCCAAGGCACCTTGGAGAAGTTCCCTTTCTGTGTGTCTCAGTCACAGGTGGGTTTGTTCAGCCTTGAGAAAAGAAGGTTTAGGGGAGACCTTTTCATCGTGTTCCAGCATTTAGAGGGTGGCTACAAATGAGATGGAGACTCGCTTTTCACGTGCAAAAGATGTGGGGTATTGGGGTGCAAGTTACTCCTGGGGAGATGATCAGAGACTCAGACAAGAGGAAAATGTTTTGCAATGAGAACAATCAGCCTCTAGAATAATCTCCCCAGAGAAGTCGTGGATTCCTGAATGTTGGACAGTTTTAAAGTTCATCTGGATGGAGTGCTGGGCCATCTTGTGCAGGCTGTGCTTTTGCCAAGAAAGGTTGGATCAGATTATCCTTGAGGTTCCTTTCCAACTTGGCTTTCCATGATTCTGTTCTGTGCTCCTCTGAACTTGTGTCCCTTTGCCACAGAAGACGGACACATTGGATGCCTTTTGTCATAGTATCCCCAAATATTGCCATTAATGAGGTGCCAGGAGAGGGTAATGCAACACTAATATCTGCCTCCTGCTTCTGGACAATGGGTGACTGGTTTGCTAAGAAAAATTGCCTTTTGTATTAGATCATGGTGTGGCTGGAACAAAGGAGCGTGGCCTTCCTGCCAGCATTTGTGTCTCTGCTCTCAGCAGGGACAGACCTTGATGGGAATGTTCTGTGTGTGCTTTAAACCTCTCCCTCTCTTTGTAGATAATAAATAAATAAAACCAGGTATCCCTGCAGGAAATGTCCAGCAGTGGTCCAGGGGTAATATTCAATATCCAACAGAAAACCCCGAGATACAGCAGCAATAAAGGTGATGGGGGTGGAACTGCTTCATCTGTAAGACAGAGAGCAGAGAAAAGAGGGCTTAAGTTTAGTTTGGTTTTGTTTAATGAAGGGTGGTACTGCCCTGGGGGTTTCCTCTGTGCTTATGCATCTGTTTGTCTTGGCTCTGCTTCTTCCATGCTCGATCCAAATGTGCTGCCAGGATGGGAAAGTTTAATTACTTGAAGGTGATCCCCTTGGCTCTGGGCTGATGTGATGATGGATGGACTCAGAGCCCATCCTCAGGCCATGTGGAGGTTAATGTTGCTGACCAGAGATCCTAATTAATGTTGCTAATTAGAGAGATCCACAGACTCCACTGCAGAGTTTGGGAAGAATTCTAAGGCAGTGTTTTCCTCAATTTGGTTTGCAATGGACACCTTGGCGTTGGAAAACTCTACTTCAGACTCTGGTTTTGATGTTGGATACCCAGGATTTCCTGGGGAAAACAAAAACAAGTTTGTTTTGTTTTGTTTTTTCAATATTACAGTTTTTTTAATATTGGTAGGTTTTACGAGGAAAGAGAGAGAGAATCTCAGCAGAACTCAGATATTCTGTGGCCTTAAGCAAGGAACACCCTGAGGTGTGTCACAAGCAGGAACAATTACCTGGAGTAGAGCACTTTGGGGGTTTGGTTGTCCCACAGCCACTGAGGGACAGCCAGGATTGGCAGGTGGAGGCATAAGCAGCTGGGAGTCCCAACCTCCTCCAGCAACATCTGCTTTTCATATCCTTATTCTATCCCCAAAATCATTGTAAACCCTCGAGTTCCCCTATTTCCCTGTAGGAGCTTCTCTGGGCTTCGACTGGGCATTGGTGTTTCATGGACAAATTAGAAAGCAGTTAGTAGAAAGTTATTGTTTTGGGTTTGGGGGTTTTTTGGTTTGGTTGTTTTGGGGGGTGTTGGTTTTTTGTTTTGTTTTGTTTTGGTTTTTTTTTTTTTTTGTTTTGTTTGTTTTGTTTGGGGTTTTTTTGGTTTTTTGTTTGTTTGTTTGGTTTTGGTTTTGGTTTTTTTCCTTTTTTTTTGTTTTTAAGTTTAAACATGAGAAATGGAAAAGATGGATTTCAAAAATATTGTTTTTTAAGTAACGTGATATGTCTAAGGTAAACAGAGGGTGAACACTGTTCAGCAGTAGGAATTAGACTCTGGATTCTCACTGTGTACAACCTGTACTCCCTACCATGTTCAACCTACCTTCCCAAGACCATCTTTTTGTGGGGAAAATGAGCAAAACCTGCTTTACACTAGGAGGCATATAGGTCAGGGAATTTAAATAGCTTGGATTAAAATGCCACAAGACAGGAAATTTTTAACACTGCTTTTATTAACCTTACTGTAACCTGGACGTTAAATGCCAGCTCTGAAAAGGTGAGGTTAATTTCATATTCCAGCAGTGCATTGCTTCCAGGTGAGCTCTAGGGACTGCTGGTGGGTCAGTGCTTAATTTGGCTGTGACTTCATTTAAACCATTTTCATCTCAGTTTCTCCTGAAGATTTTGTGTGGGACTCTGGCCAGGGTTGTACTCAAGATATATCATGCGTGAGTCTTTCTCCTGGTTGGATAAGATTGGTTATCTTGTCACTGAACAAGATGAGATTGCTCCCTGCAAGTTTTCCTTGGCACTGTTCTCTGGGTATAAATCACCTAATTATCATTTCAATACTTAGCAATTGTTAAATGATTTTTTTCTATCTTCTTTTTTTTTTTCTGGAATTGGGTCTATAATTTTCTTTGCCCCCCCATCTCTACCACTCACCTGCCTCTGCTGCACCAGCCAGCTCTTGGGTGGAAAGCCATATGCCAAGTGCTGGCAGCACTGTCACTGACCTGTCATGGAATTGTTTAGGTGGCAAAAGCCCTCTGAGATCCTCGAGTCCAACCATTAACCCAGCACTGTCATGTCCACCATTAAACCATGTCCCCAAGTGCCACATCTACACATCTTGTAAATTCCTGCAAGGATGATGACTCAGCCACTTCTGTGGGCAGCCTGTTCCAGGGCTTGACAACCCCTTCAGTGAAGATTTTTCCCCAAATATCCAATCTGAACCTCCTCCTTACAGACTGAACCACCCTTCTGTCCTCTCCAATCTTGTTTTTCCTCTTTTTCTAGCAGTTCAGGAAAGTGATTTGTCTGTAGAAACACACCATGGAGTTCATGGTTGCCTCCAAGTTTGGCAGAGTCACAGAGCTCATGTGCTCCATGGGAGGGAGATGTTCAGGTGACCCCTTTGGTGAGATGGGGCTGGGAGAAGCTCTGTTTCCTTGGATAAAACTCACTCTAAAGCTTGGGTACAAACCAGCACCATGGCCTGACCACCACGTGGCCTCACTGCAGCCCCAGGTCTGGTGCCCGCTGCCAGCTCCACATCTCGATACTGCAAAGTGCTGAAGCACAGAACAAACTCCTGAGTGCACAAGGAGTCCCCCCGAGGTTAATTAACACTGAGCAGGTGGTTAATCCTTTTGCTGTGTTGGGGCCTGAGCACTGCTTTGGTTTTGCATTGGCTTCTTACATTAATTCCAGTACTTGGAATGCTTTGCTGAAGGGAATTTCAGACCCATGGTTGTTGCAGTGAATGGCACTGCCCAGACGGGTCTGGTGGGAGGTTCAGGTCTGGTTGTGGCAATTGTTCTTCACTGAGACAGTGAGGAACACTATCCACAATCATGCACTTAAATGTCCTCAGGAAAGAGTGCTAGAAGGAGTTAAAAACAGTGAAAGAAAGCAAGAACAAATTGGTTGAATTTTTGGGGAAGATTAGAAACTGCTATGCAATATTAAGAGTGTTTTTTTCAAAGGCTGAAGTCTCAAACTGAGGGGCTGGACCAGATCACATTCAGTAATTTAAGCAAACTGTGCTTTTGGGATGGAGTCCTGTCAAGTGTGGAATTACAGAATCATTAGGGTTGAAAAAGAGCTCTGAAACCATCAAGCCCAAGCTTCAAATAAGGAAGGACTGAAGATGTGACCTCCTGTAGCACCTTTTCTCTGTCATGCTTCGATGGGTTCACAAATATTCCTCCAAGGTTATCTCCTGGACTTGTCTCTAATTTGGAAAGCTCTAAACAATAATGTGGCTTGTCAAATGTTGTGTAAAACATTTCTGAGAGTCTTAATGATTGACTTTGACTTCTAAGTCTTGGGTCTCATCATATTTTCTTGAATTTATGGTCCCTCAGAAGTTGAGAAGTTGGGTGTCATATTTAGTAAGTAATTTGTAAAGTGCAAGTTAAAGTCTAAGTGCTAACAGTACAAAAAATCAAATTAAGATGATCTCTCTAACTAGACAACCCCAAAAACGTTTTTGTGGCATCTATAGAATTATTTCATATTGTTTCTCTGCTATTGTGCAAAACTTCCAAAAGTTATGTATTTATTTCCTTAGTCCATTTTCACTAGATTTAGAGGATCTTCTCTGGCTTACATCCAGTTCTTGGAGATCATAGCAATGATTTAATGAATTAATAAGACTAAACTTAAGAAAACATATTAAAGAATAATGAACATGTTTTATAGCAAAAGGAATTGCCAAGAGAATTAACTTTCATACACAAATTGACTTTGAAACTGTTTGTTTTGAAAACCTCTGCCCTATCCCTTCTGGCACTTTTAACATTATAATAAACGTTTTGCTATAATTTCAGTATTTCAGGAATTTAAAGTGGTTATGCATTTATTTATATAACTGGCAAAACCAGAACACACCATTTGAATAAATAAGTATTTTAATGAAAATATGTGAGGGTGAGCTGACAACTTCTTAGCAGGAAAAAAAAAACAACAAAACCAACAAACAAATCGAAAAACCTCTTGGGTAAAAACAAACCTTTTTTTTTTTGATTTTTTTTTTTTTTTTCTTTACCAATTTTATTTGCTACTCTTGGTTATCCAAAGCAATTTTAATGATAAACATGTAAAACTCATGCTGGCGGTCCCAGTCTTTGACAGAAAATCAGAAATCAAAGACACTCACCTTTCCTTAGGCATTTCAGCTGGAAATGCATTTAAATATCAGAACAGCTCAGAACAGCTTGCTTCATTTTCCACTCAATTACAGTGGAATTAGAAGTAGTTTAAGAGGATCTCTGCCTGTAGCTGGCTTGTTGTGTTGGTAGAAGTACCTTGGTAGGGAAAGCAAAACAGAATTTATGTTGCTGGTGGAAACTGTTCACTGGAAGATCTCCCTGCCCACTGTAGAGGTTTAGAACCAGATGTTTTTTTTAAGGTCCTTTCCAACCCAGGTCATTCTGTGAGTCTGTAATTCTGTGAGTGTGCTTGTGGTTCCTTTACCTTCCCAGTGTGTGCCCAGACCTGGCTGCCCTTCTGGGATGTCTTTCCACATGGGTATATTTTCCTAAAGGAGAAGAGACTGTCCTGTGCTTTAGTTTCAGCTTCTGAAATGAATTTAGCTCAGCGGTTTTTTTTTGTTTGTTTGTTTGTTTTGTTTTTGTTTTTTTTTCTTTTTGTGTTTTTTTTGGTTGTTTTGTTTTGTTTTGTTGTGGTTGGTTGGTTGGTTGGTTTTTTTTGTTTTCCCTCTGGGTGCTCCTTAAAAAGTTTTTCTTTGTCTTGGAGGCAGAGGAAAGGCAAAGTTTTATTAACAAAATAGAACTCAGCTACTGCCTCGTTTGGACTTTGTACCAGCTCATGTTTAAGCTGTTCAGACCTGGACAAGACATCAGTGATTTTAAACTGAAAGAGGGAAGGTTTAGATGAGATGTGGGGAAGAAATTCTTCCCTGTGAGGGTGGTGAGGCCCTAGAACATGTTGCCCAGAGAATCTGTGGATGTCTCCTCCCTGGAATTATTTAAGGCCAGGTTGGACAAGGCTTGGAGCAACCCAGTCCAGTGGAAGGTGTCCCTGCCCATGGCTGGGGGGTGGAACTGGATGATCTTTAATGTCACTTCCAACCCAAACCATTCTATATTTCTGTAATTCTCTGATCAATGCTTCTAAGATTCTTTAATTCTGTAGATTGACTCCATTTGTCTTTTTTGAATCTTCCTCAGTTTCTCAAGAGCACTTCTCCAGTTAGGAGAGCAGAGCGTTCTCCAACAAGCCATAAGGGAGTGCTTGGCTCTATTATGAAATTCCTGCAAGTGCTGCAAGGCTTCCTCAACATTTTTTACACCACTGGGCTTCCACCCTGTGCTTTGCATCCTGTTCTTTCCATCGTGGCAATATCCAGTGCTTGGATAGTATCTGGAGCCTGTTTCTCTTGATCTCTGCCTGCAAAAAAAAGTCCACCTGAAACAAGGTACAGCTGAAACTGAGCAGTAGGATTGCTGCATGACCTTGTATGAACATCTGTCCTTGTTTGCTGAATGGGGATCTATGGGAAATAGGAAGAGGTTGGAGCAACCCTTCTGCAGCTGTTTGCTTTTCCGTCAGAGCTGTCTCTACGTGCACATCCCAGTGCTCCCCAGTGTCCTGCTGTGCCAGGCAGATGTGCTGCCAGGATGGTTTCATTCTGAAATCAGGGGTAGAGCAGATCAGAGCTTACTCCAGGTTTGCTGGAATATTTCCAGCTTCTGGGGTGGTGGTTTGGCTCATCGAGCTGTCTCCCCAGGGGGGAAGCAGAATCAGCATCCAGACAGGCTAAATACTCCAGCCACTATTTTTCCTGAGATTCTGCAACTCCTTTCCTGCAATATGAATGGAAGAATCCCCAAACTTCACTGGAAGAGGTGGTGTTCAGGAACAGATTCTCATTTCTGACACAGCTTTATCCACTCCATGTTGTATTTCCTTCTTGGGGGGGTGCTGACGCTTTTTATTGCCCTTAAGGCTGCTAAAAGGTCTTTTTTTTTTTTTTTTTTTTTTTTTTTTAAATTAATATGCTCATCAGGAAACCAAATGAGGATGAAATTGAATTCAGCCTGATTTGTCCTGGTTTGGATATCCATGTACAGTGATGCTCTATTGTCTCCACTATTGCTGTAGTAACTCCAATAAATTTGGGAGTGGACATTCCTGGGCATTGGAAGAAGAGCTGCAATAGTTTCTGGCAGGAATTTGATTTCTCCCAAGCATTCCCCAGGTGTGAATCAGACACTGGCACACCTCAGATTCTTAGCCCAGGTGAGACTGTGCTACCTCACACTGATCTTTGGCTGCAAGCCAAACTTGATATTAACTGAATTGCTCCAGAATTATTTACTTGGTTTTTGCTGCTGCAGAATTCCCACTTGGGGTTTTGGCTGTGAAAGGGAACTAATCAAAAAAAGTCTAAAACCTGGATAAAGTTTAGGAAGGAAAAATGTCTCTGTTGCCTGTGCTGTTGTGGTATGGACAGTGGGTGCTTCAGGACATGCTGAGTGAGATGGAACTCTGCATGTTTGAGATGTTAATATATTATTTGTATTAAAAATATTAATATTTAAAGTAATAATAGATAAACTAGCAAAATCTCTGAGCATGAATTCAGCTTGTAGCCTACTAAGTCTTTGATCTTTTGGAGAGCACATCCATGTCTTGGTCACCTCTGTCACTGCTCCATAGGGTGGCCAGGTGCAAATCTCTTAAATTCCCTGTTTTCTTGCTTTCTTCCCCTCCTATACTTAGTATTATCCAATTAATTAAATTCTTGAGGATGTAGACTTTCTTAACTGATTAGAAATAAAATAATTTAGCATCTTCTCTGTGTGACTGAATTTTCTTTTTTCTCTTTGAAAATGCAAGTGGAGTTTTATGGCATTACCTTCTGCCAGGAAAATGGGGATGGAAATTTATAGAGATACTGAAAAAAAAACCCACATATTTTGGTTTGGGGCAAATTTGGAAGGGAACTTTTAAAGGGATTTTTTTTAAAAGGGCAAAGTTTAGCGGCCTTTCCCTTCACTTGTTCGGGAGAGAAAAGATTTTTGAGAAAAGTGGAAAAAAAATCTCTCTGTTTAATAAGCAATGCATTCACACACATTAAAAAAAAAAAGAATAATGTTAAACAACGAAAGCTTTTGCTGTTTTGAAGAAATGGTAAATTCAGAAAGTCTTTTTGTGGATTGGAGAAAGAGAGAGAGAGAGAGTCCTTTTCATGGCTGTGTCCTTGGCTTTCTCTCAGTCTCCCTGGGGATTGGGTCCAGTGTCCCGGCTGCAGAGCAGCTTGGGGGGCCCCCAGATGATGCCTTCAGTTTTAGCTTTCATATTTTCCAGGTTTTGTACTGCTTTAGTATGTAACTCTGAACTTCATATAAAGGGTTAGCAAGTTCTCCTCACAGTGTAGTTAGACAAAACAATCCTTTTCCAGCCTGAGAGCCAAGGACACCATTGCAGCTCCAGTCCCAAGAGGTATAAACAACAGGGAATTGAAGAGAGCAATCTGGGAGGATGGGACTTTGTAACCTGAAGCTGTAATTGGGCAATTAACCCCAATGTGTAAATGGACCAAAACTTATAAAAGTGTGAAAACTCGTGACCTGTTGTCCATCTTGGGTGTAGCCACGGCTGGGCTCTTGTACTGCCCAAAGTGTCTCCTGTGAAGGCCTTTTAATAAATATCTGTCACAATTCAACACAAATGAATGACACTCAGGCACTGAGCTGTCCAAGGCAAAAAAGGGGCACTTTATTTACAGACCTCGACACTTTTATAGAATTCCAACAGTGACCATGGATTGGAGGATGAAAATCTTCCTCTCCAACCACACTGGTCAAACCAACAGTCCATCAATTCTCTCCTCCTCCAGAAAGGAATACAAAACAATCATTATTTACATGAAAAGTGCGTGAGAAACTCCACCACAAAAAGTAAACATCAGAAGGCTGAAAGAACTTTAGAAAAACTTTAGAAGAACAGGGAGACAAATAACTGCTTTATTCCTTTAACACTGGCTTCTCTTTCAGGTAGCCTCTCCAGGCAGCACAGCCGATAGTCCTGGTGTTCGTGGACCAAACAATAGCTGAACAGTTCTAAAAAACTTTAGGCTCCAGCTAACTAAAAAAAAACAACCAACTAACTAAAAAGCAAAGGAGAGCTCTCTCCTGCTGTCTATGCTGCAGACAGTCTGTGAGAAGGAACGTGAGGGAGCAAGTGCAGTTTCTGAAAACAAACTCTGAGCTTCTTTTTCCTCCCCTTCACTCTCAGAACCAGTCTTAAAGGGGCAGAACTTAACATCCAGCATAAACAGAACAGACAACTGGGGATGCAAGCATCATAAAGTCACCCTGGGACTACACAGCTGTGGGTTTCTGTTCTGCAGCCCTGCTCTGAGGATGTATTTGTTTGCCAAACAAACACAAATCTCACTTCTGTACCTAACGGAGGGGGAGGCACAGCTGACCCAAATACCTATGACACAAACAAAATTTGAGTGGATAGGAAAAAAAAAAATGGAATAAAGCTTTTATCCATGCTGTCAGTCCAGAAATATTATTTCTGAATATCTCTTTTTCCAGGTGACGTTGGCTTGGAGACTGACACTGGCAGCTAGAAGTGGACAGGGATTAAAGATCAACAGTGAGGAAGGACTTGACAGATGTAAGCAGGTAGATTGGGGATTAGGGTGAATTAGTGTGGATGGAAAGCATTTAGGAGTGAGGAAGGGTTTTAAATTGGATGTTAGGATGTATGCATTGCAGATCTTCCCCGAATTTCTCTGTTATGCTCGGATATTAATGGTTGGGATTTATGAGCACATTCAGTGGCTGTTGGTGTGGCTGAAGGTGGTGGTGGTGCTGCTGTAGGTGGTTGTGGTGGGGTGGAAGAAGCAGCTTGAAGAGGTTCTGAGATGTACAAGTGGTTGTGTAGGTGTTTCTAAAACAAATTCCCCATTGTTTCCTGATCCCAAGCTGGAAACACGTTTTGGGGATATCTCTGTGTTTCTCAGCTTTTTTTTTTTTTTTTTTTTTTTTTTTTTTTTCCTGGCTGCTGAGGGCTGCAATGGGGTGATGATACTATTATTTTTTTCTATATGAACACATCCTAAGAACATTAAAAATTCTTTAATTCCTTCTAAAGCCAATATTTTTTAGTAGAAATCAAGCTTGAATTGGGAGGCAGGTGATTCTTGGGAGATACAGTCCCAGGATTAAAATAATCCCAATGGGCTTTTTTACAGTTTATGTCCTATTTTCAGAATCTCTTTAAGGTCAGACCTCACAGATCTCCAGGTACCTGATGATGCAGCTGTGGATGTGGGAATGAATAGCCCAAGGCCCCCTTTCTGCTCTGGAAGGTTTTTGAGTATCTCTTGAAATTTTGACCTATGTGTTTTTTTATTTGGTTGGGGTTTTTTTTGTTGTTGTTTTGTTTTGTTTACAGCCAATCAAACCTGATTGCTTCTAAAATCCCCTGGTGCCCAGCAATGTGCTAAAGTGGAATCTTTCCCATGGATACTTCTGAGTCTTTGGCCATTCCTTGCTTTGAAATCTTCACCCAGAGTTTTGGGAGTGGATTTTCAGAGAGACAAAGAATATTCCATACATGTGAATGCATAGAGCATTACTTGTTTGGGTGGGGATTTTTTTTTTTTTTCTCTAAATGCTTTTCTCAGGTCCTTTGTGGAGAGCAAGAGAATGAAAAGCTGATCACAGCCATGTTGCATAAAATACAAAATTCTCTATTCCTTCTCCTCTCCCAACAGATATACAGAAATGGGAACAGGAATACAACTAGCAAAGTAGAGGGACAAAGTTATGTAAAGAAGGTTTTTTGAAGTCATAAATCCATCTGAAGATTTTTAAAGTCATAAATCCATCTTTTGGAGCTGAGAATAGCACTTGACTTGAACTTGGCATGTAAAACAGGTCTGTTGCATATGAAGCTGTGAGGAAGCAAGACCACTGGGAACCATCCCATTCTCCCCTAAAAAAGAGGTTTTGAAGGAAAAAACCTGAGTCTGGAGATTCGAGACCTCCTATACTTTTCCCCCTGTGTGGAGGCAAATGATGGGCTGAGCAAAGTAAGATTTCTGTATCACTTTCTCCCACTCATTCCTCCGAATTCTTTTTTATTATTATTTTCACTTCTGCAAGATGGTGTAAAGCAGAGATTTAGAAGGAGAGTTTGCTGTAAAACACAGTTTGCAAAGAACTTGAGTTTATGACAAAATGCAGCAAAAAAACTCCTTTTTTGCAATCCTGTAGTGGTCTTTTTTTTTTCTTAGATTTATTTCAGGTACTGCAGGAGTTAAGCAGGTGGGGAAGGAGGAGATGCTGCTTTTCCTGAAGTGCTTTACCAGCCAGGCTGTAGCCAGATGGCTGGGACTGAACAATACACAGATAATTCCAAGCCAGGATCTAACAACAATAAAATCACTGAAAATATACAGGATGTGCATACCTGGGGGGAATAGATGTGCAGTGTGTGTGTGTGTGTGTTTTTTTTGAAATGTAATTTGGAGGTTTCAGTCACATTTTCATTTCGTATCTCTCCTTTTATAGTCTTACTGCTCAACCAAAGTGCTGTCGATTCATACTTTTAAATTTTGGATCTGTTAATACAATTTCAATATTTTCAGTGATTTTTAATTTTTTTTTGTTTGTGGTTTTTGTTGTTTTTGTTGTTGTTGTTGTTGTTCTCCACTGGGTTTTCACATTTATTGCTCATTAGTGAAGAAGAAATCAGGCCATATTTACATCCTGACAGGGAGAGAAAGTTCACATTTATGTGCAATAAGAAAATAGCCACTGTGGCAAACAAGAGCTTCCTTTTGGGAGATTGAAATTCCTGGAGGTCAGAGAGGTTGGGCCACTTTGGGGAATACCTGGCACCCTCTGCTCCCACAAGATGAGGGATGTTCATTGACTTGTTAGTGTGTCTTATGTCTATGCTTCTTTTTCCCTCCATACGCTCAGATTTGACTTGGTAAGAATATTTTATTTTATTTTATTTTATTTTATTTTATTTTATTTTATTTTATTTTGTTTTGTTTTATTTTATTTTATTTTATTTTATTTTATTTTATTTTGATGATGTCTAGTTGGTGGGAGGAGGGCTGCTTCTCTTGCTGCTGTTCTCCAACTCTTTTGTTTCTGGTTGAATATCTTGTCCCCCCCACCCTTTTTTTTTTTTTTTTTTTTTTTTTTATTGCTGTATTTTACTTCTTCCAGGCATGTCTGAGACAGCCTCAGAACTGAGAGAGAGGGGATGAGGACAAGGCCAGCATTTCAACATCACCCTAGACAGTGGCATTGCCTGTCTGCAGTAGAAAGCCTTAGAAAAACTCCTGGTAGCATCTCTGCTCCTTGGCATTTGCATCAGGGGGGCTGTGAGTCAGGCAGGAGGGGTTCCCTGCCCACAGCTGGGGGCTTTCACTGCTGGAACACGCTGAGAATTCCTTTTCCTGGCTGAAAACAAAAGCCAGCCTTGCTTTCAGGGAGAAATGCTGGGTATTTCGCTTGATTTGCTGTCCCTCTCTTCCTATTTCTAAAAATCCCACCCCCTCCATATATGATGGTTTAGACACAACAGGGATTCAGCTTTATTTCCCCTGCCCTCTTTTTCTTTCTGTCTTTTCCCCAGTTGTTTTCATCCTCCATCTCTCAGTCCCTCTCTTGCTCCTGCTGCTTTCCTTGACCAGGTTTCCCAAAGCGAAGGCAATGACATTGTTTGTTACACTGTTTTTTTGTGCTGTATAAATACTTTCCCTGGTTTGTAGCATATTTAGTCCACATCCTGGTCAGTGCAGACTGAGGAATGGCTTTGTGCTCAAACCCAACCCTTACCCTGAAATTCCCTGGAGCTCCAGCTCTGATCTGCATCTGTGTGGGAAGGATGGGCACAGCTCTCAATTGCCTTCCTGGGCGTTCTGTTTCAATGCTTGACAACCATTCTGGTGAAGAAATTTTCCCTAAAATCAAACCTAACCTTCCCCTGGGGCAACGTGAGGCTGTTTCCTCTTGTCCCTTGCTCCCTGGGAGCAGAGCCCAAACCCTGCCTGGTTCCACCCTCCTGTCAGGGATTTGTAGAGAGTGAGAAGGTTCCCTCTGAGCCTCCTTTTCTCCAGCCTAAACATCTCCCCCCCTCATCCAGATCATCAATAAAGATATTAAATAGGATTGCCCCCAATACTGAGCCAATTCTGGACTGGCCACCACCTGGATTTAACTCCATGCACCACCAGCCAGTTTTTTACACAGAAAACCTGTCTAATCCACGAACAGCCAGTTCCTCCAGGAGAATGCTGTGGGAAGCAGTGTCAAAGGCTTTACTAAAGGATCCTCATCTGTGTCTTGCTTCCTTGACATGGGAGAGGGGAGGGAGGAGAGTTTTATCCCACTTCCTTGGAAGGTTTTCTTTCCTGCCCAGCCTGCAGACAGGACAGTGATCCGGAGACCAGCTGAAGAGTCAGGAGAGTTTGTCTGCTGTTAAATTTCTTCTGCTGTTCTTTTCTAAGTCATATTTATTTGCCTAGGATGATTTTTGGGAGCTTATTTGCCTTTCAACAGTCACTGTGTCAGATCTAAGTGAAGCAGGAAAGGAGGGGAAACCTCTACAGTGAGTCAGAAAACGAAGATGACTTGGTGGCTGCTGGTCCTAGAAGGTTTTAATGCAGAGATCCTAAAAAAAATCCTTAAAGGAGCGAAGATGTCAGATTCCAGCATGAGAAGTAGCTCAGTTCCTGGGAGGAGGCTCTAACAGGCCTTTTAATGACCCCCAGTGGCCGAGATCAGTTTTATCTGCAGCTTGGCTGGAACACATGCCCACGGATGAAAGGCTTTGCAGCAAAAGTCGAGTACAGAACTTGGCCAAGTGCCAGGAAACAACACAGTGATTTAACCCAAGCCTGGGACCCAACTGGAGTTTCCCTGTGGCAGTGCTGGCTCCTGGGCTGCAGAGTGTGAATTCTTCCCCCTGGGATCGAGCTTGGCTTCCTCTGGCTGTGCCTGCATTTAGAAGATCAAAAAATAGATCGGAATATTGGCTTTGCCTTCTAGGAGGAGCACCACAAAGTTTGAAGATGCAATCATTTAAAAATAAACAAATTTCTGTTGGTGTACTCTAATGCAGGAACTGTTCTGCACTTTTTTTTTTTCTTTCTTTTTCATTTTAGTTTTCCTTTTTTTAATATACTTGATAACTGATCTTCAAACTTCAGTGCTTCAGAGGAAGTCCAAAGCTAATTCTCCGTTTGGATGTTCTCTGGCCTAAATGCTTTGCTTTTTTTAGAGAGGATGTTTCTATTTCCAGGTTAAAAGTTAGGAAAGGTAAAATGCTTATTGATACCTACACTGATATCGAACTTGTGACTGCTCTGCTAACAGATAACTTGTAAAACTTGCTGCTTCAGCATTGAAAACTACATTTGAGCTGGAGCATTGAGGCTTGAGAAACAGATCAAATGCTTGAGTGTGTTTGTAGACACCTTGGTTTTCCTCCATGGCTTGCACACACGAGGGTGCTTAGAACACAAGGCTCTGTAATTACATATTTTGATACTAAGATATGTGGGTAGCTTAGTTTTTATGCTTTGGCATATCCTGTTCGGGAGTGTTTTGGTTGGTTGGTCCAGCTACCCATGAGCGAGTGCAAGCTGCTGTGGGAAGGCATCACCATGGCCAAAAGTTCATCTGAGGCACCAAGAGGGACCCATTATTTCTGTCACCCCCAAAGAACATACACAACTCTAATGGTTGTGATAAAGGGTGAGGAGATTAAACCCTTCTCCTTCAAGGTATTATAAAAACTTGCTAAAAAATGAAGCCTTTGACAGACCATTCCCATGTAGGTTACCTTTCCATTTTGTAACTTCTCCAGAGGTCCTGGAGGCAGGTATTGAAACATGAATTTCTGTCCTGATCCATTGGCTCAGATCTTGTCTTGCTGCTGTCCTAGTACAATACCTGTACTTGCCTTGAGAAAATTTTTATTTGGAAAAAAGTCTTCCAAATTTTCTTCTGGAAGAAGTTTTGGAAGGGAAGGAGTATAAAGAGGATAAAGAATCAGTGGATGTCTGTAGAACAGCACTGTATAAATTTAGGGAGATGAGGGACAAGGCAAAAAAAAATAAAAATATCTCTTACAGATGTGGTTACAGTATTTGGCTGGGACTTTATGAATGAACGAACAGATTCATGGAATCTATAATATTGTTTGGGCTGAAAGGCACCTCAAAACTCATCCAGTTCCAACCTCCTGCCATGGGCAGGGACACCTCCCACTATCCCAGATTACTCCAAGCCCCATCCAACCTGGCCTTGGACACTTCCATGGATGGGGCAGCCACAGCTGCTCTGGGCAACCTGGCCAAGATGAGACTCATTGCTGTCCTCAGAAGAAGGTTTTGGAAGGATTTCACATCACTGCCATTTGTGGGAGAGGAAACAAGTGGGGAAGGAGGAGAGAGACGGAGAGAATGGGTGTGGCAATTCCACATGGCAGAGCAGTCCTAAATTCTTTACTCAGAGGGTGGTGAGGCCCTGGCACAGGCTTCCCAGAGAAACTGTGGAATTCCCATCCCTGGAAGTGTCCAGGGCCAGGCTGGATGGGGCTTGGAGCAACCTGGATAGTGGAAGGCAGTCCCTGCCCATGGCACAGGGCTGGAAGGAGATGATCTTGAAGTTCCCTTCCAGCCCAAACCATTCTGTGATTCCATGATAAGACTCAGGAAAATGGGACTAGCACTCAGGGCAGAAGAAATTGAGAACAGCAAGTTGCCCCATCTGCATATTTCAATTTCTTCCCAGTAATTAGGGACAGGCCAAGGTAAAGTTGCAACCCCTCTTGGGTAAAAGTAACTTGCCTGGTCAAGCTCTGCAAACATTGCCCAGTGTTAGTGTGAGATCAGAGGAGAAATATTTTGTGCACAGTGAGTTTCCCACTCGTGAGACTGGAGCAAGAATATCACTGACTTTGTTAATGAGAAAACAAGGCCATCGAGGAACAGAGCAGAGAGCTCATTTGGACATGATCTCCTGATGTTCCTGGTGATTGCATTTTACGCAGGATCAAATACTGACTGTCTTTTGAAGCTTTCATAGTAATTCTTCAAGGTCAACTTCTCGTGTTCCAGAAAGGACCCAGCTGAATGGTAAATTCTGCTTGATTGAAATCTGCAAAGCAGAACCCGTGTCCTTGCTTCTGCAGTGACATAATTTTGTTCTGGGATTTTGGAGCAGGCACACACAAATGGATTGTAATATAGCAGGCATGTTTGATGTCCTGTCTTAAATCCCAAACTATTAACCTAATTAATGTTGTAGGCTCTTAACACTTGTCCCCACTTGTGAGCTACCTTGCATGAGACTGGAAAATGATGCTGCTTCACCTTTCCTGGCCTTGTTGAGGCAGAAATTTGTGCTTTTTGGTCCGTGTTAATTATTTCCCTCTCAAGGTCCTGATCACTCTTTGATGGAGAGCTCCATGTAGGCTTTTAGGTCTGGGATTAAGCGGCTCTCTCACCTCATGCCAGGGGCAGCTGCACTTAGCCAGTGTGTGTAGAGGTACATTTGTAGATACACAAACCAAATTCCATTTTCTCAGTGTTTCAAGGGTATTTTAAGGGGTAAATGAGGCCTTTTCCCCCCACTTTAAAGGTGGATAATATAATTATGCACTCTTTTTTTTTTTTTATTTCTCCAGTATTACTGTCCAGTGACACAACCAGCATAGTAATGTGCAAGTGTTTGTTCTTTTAGGGGTATACTGTGCAGTAAAATATGCAAAATTGTTCTAATTTCATTTGCTGTTTGTGTGGACAAAGGGGATGATGAGATGGTTTGGCTGCCATCTGATGTGGACAGTAAATTCTGATTGAGCAGTGCAGTGGTGTGTCTCTGAAAATAAGCTACTGGGAATAGGTGGTCCCTAAATCAGATGCTTTTAGGTATTTCCAAAATGTTCAAATTAGATGTGAAGCTTTTCTGAAAATATATGGGGCTCAGAAATCCCCCCATTTTATAATAAGAAGGTCTCCATCTTTCCTCCACAGGAAGAAGAGATGTGGGAATTGTAGAAACTTGTTTTTTTTTCCTAGTGTTCAGGACAAGACTGAAGAGTTGGATACCCCAAGGTCTTACCTCAGACCTGACACTGATTCCTTCACCATTACTGGGCAAAAATCTGACACACCACTTCTTTCTGTAATGATGTTGGTAATTTGTGTTACACATTGCTCTTTCCTTTGTAATTCTGAAGCATTTTGAAGATCTTGCTGTGATTACAGAAACTGCAAAGAAATATCTTTTTGTTTCCAAACTGTCAGACAAGGAAGGAGGAAAAATCTTACCATCTTCTTCTTAGTGATCAAAATGCTGGTAAAGGATGGGGAAGAGCTGGGGTGTCCAGTGTCCTTCCAGATATTTTGCCTCTTGTTAATTCCCTTACTCCCGAGTGCATTTCATCATCGTAAAGGTCTCACTGCAGATTTTGCTTTGAGTGCTAAAAGCTTTGCTCCCCTCTGCCTTCCTCCGTGATTTAAAAGCCCCAGATGCTGATACATCTCTGAGACAGAATCTATTACACTTTTCCTGCCAAGCAGAGCTCTGGCACTTGCTTTATTTCCCTCCTCCTAACACTCAATTTGCTCTTTGTCGGTGCTCAGCTGGCCCCATTGCTGAGCACCAGCAGGGCTCCCTCCATGCCCTGCTTCCTATTGGCTGTCTCCTTCTTCATTTAATTATCCATTTCTAATGGATATTTAATGTCTGAGCTGAATTTACAGCACCAATGTCATCATGCACCTTCTGTTTCACAGATGTGTTTTGGAGAGGACATGATTGACCGCCTCTTGTGCCACAGAGAAGAGCTGTACTCCAGGGTGGGAAATGCCTTTATCAGTGTTTTGTTTTATTTTTTTCCTGGAATCTGGGTGCTGGTGAATTCACTTGTGTGTACTGAGCTTCCTACCAGTTTGTAGCAATTGCCAATTTCCCTTCTTTGTTCACAAATCATGAGATGTGTTGAGAATGTCTTTGTTGGCTTACATCTATTCAGGTGTAGGAAGGTTGCCCAGAGAGGATTTCCAGGTTGCCCAGAGAAGCTGTGGACTCTCCATCCCTGAAGGTGTTCAAGACCTGGCTGGATGGGGCTTGGAGCCACCTGGTCTAGTGAATGACATCCCTGTCCATGGCAGGGGTTGGAATGAGATGATCTTTGAGGTTCCTTCCAATCCAAGCCGTTCTGTGAATCAATGATTGTTGTGTGGCATGATGCAGAGATAACTTGGTCTGGGATCCATAATGGAAGACAGAGAAACCTTCAAATTTCTGAAAAAGAGACAAAGACAGCAAGAACTCTTGCTGCTGGCCTTCTAACATTGACAGGTACCAGCTGCGGTGCATCATCTCTTCCCTCTCTCATCTTTTGTCCCCCATGAAGTGAAATGAATGGCAAAGATGAAATTTCTCAGGCATGAAATCTGGTGTGCCCATGTTCTATAGGGTTAAAACAGACAAAAACACAGATAAAAAGTGAGATCTATTTGCTTTCTGGGAAATGTCTTGCTTTCTCTTCACAGCTTCAGCTGGGAAATCCGGGTGTAGTTCAAAAGTGGAAAAATAGTTTCCTCAGAGGGGTATCTGCCATAAGGTGGGAAACTAGTAAATAAAAACTGTTAATATTTATGTGAACACCAGTTCCCAAAGCTAATGGAAGGGGATCAGTATTCTTTCCCTGGAAAATAGGGATTGTATCTGTCTCTGTCATCCCTTTTCAGCTGTGGTTCTGGTGCATTTATTCATTGCTTTATAGTCTCAGAAAGACTTAGAGTTCCAAGTTGTGTTTTCCCACCACAGAGGGACAGGCAGTGAAGACAGAGTAGGACAGGTGGTGCTGTCTTTTGGGAAGGCAAGGACAGAGAAGATCTTGCTGATGCTCGAGGCGTGCTGTTGTGATACTGGGGTTTGGTAAAGCAAAGCCCCGGAATGCAATATGTGTGATCTGTTCCACCACGTATTTCCTGGACCACAGAGTGGATTTAGCTGAATTCCTCTGGAGGGAATTACTGTTTCTCTCTCCCAGTATAACTGATACTCGTGTACTGAAAATAAGTCTTCCTTCTTTTCAAGGACAGCTGCACTAAAGGGAGCTTAGGGATGAATTTACCTCCTATCACCTCCAGTGCTTCTCCACAGCAAGAGAGGGTGAAGGTATTTTTTTTAAATTTTAAAATACTATTTATGTGGGCTGTAAATATGCTCAGCAGCATTTTTTTAACTCTTAAGAAAACCAGGGGTGTTAAGCACTCAACCAAAGCAAGGCACTGTGTTGCAAATGCATCTCTCCCTCTGTAGGGAGGGGAACAGGGGAATAAGTGGCTTTATGAGAAGCAGTATCAAGTCACTCTGTGAGCTTTGCTGGAGGGCTGCTGTAAAGTAATGGCAGAGCCTACAGTCTCTCTCTTTTTTCATGTCTTTAGCCACTGGAGAGGATATTTCAATACATTCTCCTAAAGGGGCACGAGGCTCTGTGAGCCACCAGCTCAGCTGCCCGTTTAGGATGGCTGGATTTAGTTTAGTGCTGCTCCTAAGCTCATACTGGCAGGGCTGTTTATCTCAGACACCCTGTCCTGGTGTGGTTGCCACCCTTCAATCTGTATCTGGCAGGCTTCTGTCTCTTGGGGGATGGGGCTTTGGGCTGTCTGGTCTAGTGGAAGGTGTCCCTGCCCATGACAGGGAGGAGTAGGAATGAGATGATCTTGAAGATCCTTTCCAACTCAAACCATTCTGTGGTTCTGTGATTTATTGTAAGGAAAGAAGAGGGGGAGGTAGGAAAAGTGACCAGACACCTCCCTCACAGTCTGTACCAGTGCTGATAATTCAGTCCTTGCCTGTGAAACCTCCAGAGGATTCCTTGGAGCTGGGCAGGGTTCTCCCCGTGCTTCAGCAATGCGAAAAATGGTCACACACTACTCACAGGAATCTGAAAAAAAAAATAAAAATTAAAAAACACACACACACATAAAAGAAGCCAAAAGAACAGCTAAATTTTTGGGGTTTAATTTATTTTCAGCACCGGGGGAGGAAAATTTGCTGCTATTTGCAATTTGCCCACAGCTGACAAATGCAAATAAATATTAGTAGTTGTAGAATCATAGAGTGGTAGAGTGGTTTGGGTTGGAAGGGATCTTAAAAATCATCTCATTCCAACCCCATGCCATGGGCAGGGACACCTTCTACTGGACCAGGTTGCTCAGAGCTCCATCCAACCTGGCCTTGGACACTTCCAGGGATGGGGCAACCACAGTTTCTCTGGGCAACATGTGCCAGGGCCTCACCACCCTCACAGGGAAGAATTCCTTCCTAATATCTAACCTGAATCGCACCTCTTTTAGTTTAAAACATTCATTCCTTGCCCTATCTCTGTCTGCACATGTAAAAAGTTTCTCTCCCTCTTTTCTATAAGTCTCCTTTAATACTGAATGCACAGATTTGGGTCTATCAGATGTGACTATTAAGTTTACCAAGCTTTGCTCTATGCTCAAAAGGACTGGTAGGGCTTAAATGTGCTCAAAATAGAGAAAGTCTCTCATTTCTTCCAAACTGCAGTTTCCAGGAGAGGGTTGTATATGTCTCCTGCCCGAGCACACCAGTGTGGTGTGAGCATAATTTCCATTTGGAGGAAGCAGGATTCTTGGACTGAATGAAATGAATAAATGCCACCCTGCCTTTCATCCCATCCATTTGTTTTGGGGCTCCAGCCCTGCTTCACACCCACATCAGCTGCTTATTCTTGGAGGGGCTGTTAACAGACACACGTCTGTGGGATCAGGCCCACTTCTAACGAGCAAATTTAATTACACTCCTGGCAAGTTCATGTCCTGGGCTTGAAGAAAGGAACATCCAGAGTGGGCTCCTGTGGGGAGGAAGGGTTTGACCGTGCGTGTTGTGCGCGTGATGGAACGTCAGGGAGCAGTTCACCCCCAGCACTGGTGCAAAAATGATGATTAATAAAATTATAACCGTTTATCCTACTAATGCTAGGGTTTAACCAGGCTGGTTATGCCTTTCCCTGATTCGGGAGATGGTGCAATTATTTTCATATATGCAAAACTCGGATAATGTGATAGCTCGAGTGCTTACTCTCTGGTTGCAGGTATAATTATATGAAATGTCAAGTTAGTTTAAGAAATACGTGGGGAAACCCCTACCTCTGTCAACCAGAAATATGCCAAGTGTTTCAGAAGACAACTTGTACCTTACTATTAAAAAAAATCGGGCCAGAAAGCAACACTGTGTGCTGTGTAATGTATCTTGAATATTGTAGTAAATCTTGAATATTATAGTAAAATTGAAGCAATAGATATGACTTCTTTTATATTTTGAAAGAAATAAAACAGCTTTGTGTTTTCTTGGTGTGTCACAGATGCCTTTTTATTCTGCCTATTTTATTCTCAAATATGGTAAATAAACGTAGAATCAGGATTTTGGTTGGGGGGAAAAAGTGTATTTAACTCTTCTCACAATGCGGATCTGCTGCCTCAAGGAAATGGATAAAAAAATTAATGGAAAATATATTTATAATATAGTAACATTTAATGAATGTCCCTCTCCATGTTTAAGAGATAATTCAGGCAGATTATTATTATTATTATTATTATTATTAATAATAATAATAATAATAATAATAAAAAAGTTAAAACTGGAAACTTCTGGGTTCAGGGTACACCCTCCACCCAGAGGAGCAGAATTCAGATCACTTGTCAGTGCAGGAAAGGTCGATAAAATCTGTCCAAGTTCAAGGTACAGTCAATACTAAACCAAAAATAATACAGGAGTCTCATGGGGTAGTAAGAATAATCTTATGGACTTCTGATTTAGAAGAAAGGCCTGGGTGAACATAAGGAATGGATGTGCTCTTTGCTGAGATCAAAGAGTGTGGGGTTTGATCCCCTTGAAGGCTTTGCGGCTGGATAGGTTGGATATTAGGAAAAGGTTTTTCACGGAGAGAGTGATAAAGTACTGGAATGGCCTGCCCGGGGAGGTGGTGGAGTCACCATCCCTGGATGTGTTTAAGAAAAGACTGGACGTGGCACTTGGTGCCATGGTCTAGTTGAGGTGTTAGGGCATGGATTGGACTCGATGATCTTGAAGGTCTCTTCCAGCCTAGAGATTCTGTGATTCTGTGAAGCACAGGGAAGTCACATCAGTGTAACAAGTTGCTGTGGTTTGTCCAGTGAGCCTGATGCAAACGTGAGATAAAACCCACACATCTGAATCTTTCACATGGGTGCAAGCAAGGCAGATTTACCTTGGTTTGCTGTTGACTGAGGGCACGTTGGTTTCGTGGGCTCAGTGCTGTGGTTTGGTTGTGCATCGCGGTCATCGAAATAGCGACGCCGATCGCTGTCGCTTCTCACCAAGAGCTCGGCCTAAAAGAGCACAGGCTACTCTGCAAACATCCCCGCTGAATCTGATTTTCCAAGAGTGATTGCTGAATGTCAGATGTGCGTCTGTGGTGGGATTATTAAATTTCAGATGTGTTTTAAGCTAGGATATAGCCCTGTACAAGATGTGGATGGGGCCCGGGTCACTTCCTTCTGCAAGAGGCAGGAGATTCCAGCAGCCTTCTGAAGTTTACTTTTGATGCACACTACTTTTGAGATGCAAAATATTTGCAAATCTCTTTTGAACATAAGGCTGGATTTAGCAACATCCTTGTGGCATTATTGGATCAACAAGCACTTTGCTCACCAGTGTCATAAGAGTGTTTGAAGAAATAATTGGCTGCTATTTTGAGGTACAGCTTAAGTAGAAAAATATTAATACGAAGTGAGGAACTTTGTCAGTATTTAAGAAATACTTTGCTAGACTTGGGAAGATAAATGTCGTGTTAAGAAGAACAGACAATAGCTTCTTTTTACTAATTATGGACAAAGGCTGCCGGAATTTTAAGAAAGCTATCTAGAAAAAGGAAAAAAAAAAACTTTTACATAGGCATTGAGAGTATTTTTGGTACTCTTTGAATAACAGTTTTGCCTTCTTGGTACTTTTCTGCAAGATCAGTAATGTCTGGACAGAGGCTAAATACAAGGAGTAGCTGCAACTTGATTAATGGTGGAATTCTGCTTATGTCCTGATATGACATCCAGCCAAGCTTAGATGAGCAACATGATCCAGTGAATGACATCCCAGCCCATGGCAGGGGGTTGGAACCTGATGATGTCTGAGGCCCATTCCAGCCCAAACCATTCCATGATTCTGCCCTTCTATGAGGCAGAGGTGGTAACAAAGCTCTTCAGCGTGCAGGGATGTTCTCTGCTTGGTATTGTAGATCCCAAGACCAGTTCTAGATGGATCTTGGAGGTATTTTCCAACCTTAATGGTTCTATGATATTCCAGTCCAGTCAAACCTCTGGAAAAGATGTCACAAATTCTACTAAAGGAAGAGGTGTGTTCTTCATCAAAAGCCACTGGTACCATTGCTGCTCCTCTGAAGCCTCAGGTTTATTTTGGGGACCTGAGAAGCCCAAATTGCTTTTTCTCAGACGTTTGGTAGATATCCAAAGTCAGTCTACCAGTTCCTAAAGAGTGTCTATAAGAAAGCTGAAGAGGGACATTTACAAGCTCCTGTGGTGATAGGACAAGAAGGGTGGCTTGAAACAGAGAGAGGCCAGGTTTAGGTTGGGTATTAGGAAGAAATCCTTCCCTGTGAGGATGGTGAGGCCCTGGCACAGGTTGCCCAGAGAAGCTGTGGCTACCCCATCCCTGGAAGTGTTTAAGGCCAGGTTGGATGGGGCTTGGAGCAACCTGGGATAGTGGAAGGTGTCCCTGTCCACAGCAGGGGGTTGGAATTAGGTGATCTTTAATGTCCCTTTCAACCCAAACCATTCAGTCATTTATTCTATTTAACAAATTCTGAAAAATGTTGCAATAGAAAGGATCAACAGTCTCTTCTGGTTTGAAATATCAGGTTCTTCATCATAACAGAGAAGTTTAAGGTGAGTTGTTTAAGACTCTGTAATAAGAATGAATTTGTCTTCCTGGACTTGTGCAGGAGTTTGAGTGGGAACTTCAGTTCTATAAATCAGGGTTAATTTGACCCATTTATGAGAAAGTAAGTTATTTGTAGGAGCACAATACACAGTGATCTTGTTTCTGCCAGCAGGAGGTGTTCCCAGAAGAGAAGGTGCCTTTTGCACCTTCTGCAATGGTGTAGGAGTCGATGTGCTTGTCATTGAGAACTGCTGGGGTCATTTCTGCTGCTGGGTCTGTGTGTCTGTGTGGGATGTTGCTGTTCTCCCTCTCCTTACAGTTGTTAAATGATGAACAAACAGCTCTTTTTGGTTGTTACTTCCTTTAATATGTGTAAGGTGTTGTGAATCAGTTCCCAAAACTGACATTGCAGAGCATTTCTGTGGGTATATAATTCTGTAACATGGATATATGATTTTTCCCCCTTTGTTTGTCATACATTTTCTGGTTTTGTGAATTTGTTTAGGTGCAATTCCTTGGAACACTGTATTAAAGCTCCTGTTTCTAGTCCTGCAGACCCTGGCAGGAGTTTTGATTGGGCTGAGTCATCCTCCCAGCCTGTGCCTATGACCAGCATCATGGAATTCAGCTTGTTTGTACAGGCAGCTTCAGAGAGATAAAAACTGCTCTACAGCAGAAAAGATAAAAAAACCAAAACCCACAACTTCTTAACGTCTGATGTGATGGGCAAACCTATCAAAAAATATACTTTTCAAATCTGAAGTAATTTGAATTACTTCTAAAAATCAAAGTATGTTTTATGCTTAGGTTATACATATATATATACACGTACATAATTTTTTCATAGGTAACCACCTGAGTTCAATCAATGAAGCACAAAGGAAACTCTACAACTTCTATTATCTATTTTCCCTCAGAGCTCTTGCACTCCTTTTCCCATCAGGTCAGTTTTCATGGTAGCTGAGCACCTGGTTAATTCCTTTAGATATTTCAAGCCACATTTGGAGCCTGTGTGTGTCAAACACCTCTCCTCCCACAGCTGTGGACATTTCCAACTTTGCTTTTGTTCTGGCGCTTGGAGAACTCATGGTGAGCGCTTCCATAGGCTGGAAGTGCATTCTGGACAGGCCTGCAAACCCTTGGAGGAGCCTGGAAATTTGGTGTGCTCATCACTGCCATGCTCCATAATGAATTGAATGACTCCCAAATGATGTAATTTTGGGCTTGGACTGACCTTAGAGAAATTTTGCTGGATGTGGAGTCCAGCTCAGATCTGGACTTTGCTCTTTCCCAAGTAAGCACTGTAACCCGTGTTATCCTAAAGGACCAATAAAAAAAGAGTTCCTGTTAATATTTTTGGCAGTGACTGGCATCACCCGTCAGCCCAGGGGGAAAACCAGTGTGTGCTCCTGCCACTGTTTGATTTAGTGCTGGTGAGTCAGAGCCTTTAATTCTCCCTGATACAGCTCCCTCAGTAAATTAGGGATAATTATTGCCTTCCTCACAATTCTGAGGTATATTGGAAAGTGAGGTTTGGAAATATATTTTGTTTTTCAGACACGGATGTTTTAAGATTAGTACTTCCACCTACTTTTTCTCGTCATTCCTGCAATTATAGGTGTTGCATTTTCTGATAAGCCACCCTGGCAGTCTCTGTGGGTTTTGTTGTTTGGGGAAGGGTATCTTCCTTAAAGGGAGGAATTTCTGGGGAGGTTTTGGGCAGAATCTGATGTGGAAAGGCTGGTGTTGTGTTCCTGAGATTGCGGTAGCATCATGGAATGGTTTGGGTTGGAAAGGACCTTAAAGCTCATCTCATTCCAACCTCCTGCCATGGGCAGGGACACCTTCCACCATCCCAGGTTGCTCCAAACCCCATCCAGCCTGGCTTTGAACACTTCCAGGGATGGGGCAGCCACAGCTTCTCTGGGCAACCTCACCACCCTGACAGTAAATTCAATTTATTCTAAAATGTAATCTAAGTGTCTGCCTTTTTTTTTTAGGTTTCTGGCTTTTAATTTATGGCTAAAAGCATAGGCACTGATAAAGATGATTCTGTCTGCCGTGGTGATTTTAAACATTTAATTCATCAATTAAATTGCTTTTTAAATTCTTTGATATTGATAGAGAAAAATAAACCTTTCCTTGTTGTTACTGCATTTATTCTCTTGTGGCAGCAGAACCTTTACCTTGTTTACTTTTCTTTTATATATATATATGTATATATATATAATATTAATATTTGTTCTTTGGATCCAGTGTTACAGCAGCAGAGTTCACCTTCATGTGTCAGGTGCAGGTCCCTCTGAGGGACCTAGTCAGGAAGAAGATGGCCTGCCTGTGTCTGAGGAATTCAGCAGGGGTGAGCTGGCTCCAGCAGATCCCTGTCAGCAGCCAGCAGCAGCGGTGCCTCCAGTCCTGAAGAGCCTTCTGTCCTCGAGGTGGAAATTTAATGTTCCACAGCACTTTCCTTTCCATTAAGCACAGCCCATAAAGGTACTGGACTGGTACTGGCTGGGGTGGGTTGACACTGGCTATGTGCCAGGCTCCCACCAAACCTCTTTCTCACTCCCCTCTTCAGCTGGAAAGGGGAGAAAAAAAAAAATATTAAATGCTCTTGGTTTGATATAAGGGCAAGGAGTGAATTCCTGTCATAGGCAAAACTGTTTCAACTTAGGGAAAATTAATTTAGCATTGCCATTCAAAAGTCAGGTTAGGGTCATGAGAAATAAAAACAAATCTTCAAAAACCTTCCCACCACCCCTCCCTTCCTCCCAGGCTCGACTTCACTCAGTATTTTTATTACCTCCTCCCCTCCAGTGGTGTGGCAGCACAGGGAATGGGGCTTATGGTCAGCTCATTACAGGTTGTCTCTGCTGCTCCCCCCTCAAGGGTTGTGCTTCCTACACTCTTTCCCTGCTTCAGCATGAGGTCCCTCCCATGCAAGACAGTCCTCCATGAACATTTCCAACACCAGTCCTTCCCATGGGCTGTGGTTTTCATGAGCTGCTCCAAGGTGGGTCCCCACCATGGGATGCAGCCCTTCAGGAAGAGGCTGCTCCAGCCAGGATCTCTCATGGGGTCACAATTCCTGCCAGCAAACCTGCTCCAGCCTGGGCTTCCCATGGAGTCCAGCCCCCTTCAGGCCTCCCCCTGTACCAGTGTGGGATTTTCCATGGGCTGCAGGTGGGTCTGTGCTCCCCCCTGTATTTCTCTGGGCTGCAGGGGGACAGCTGCCTCACCACGGTGAGGGTCAACATCCAAGAGATGCTCAGCTGAGAGAAGTAAAACTGGGCCCTGCTGATCTGCATTTGGTTCAAAAAAAGTGGCACTGTGGCCTGATAATGTGATTTATCAGGAAGAAGCCTCTAGACAAAGCATGAACAGAGGACCAGCTCCAAATAATGCCGTGGTGCAGAGTTTGATTTTTCCCTTTGCTTTCAGCTCTCCTCTGCCACCCACTCAGTGTCCTTCGAGCTCTAAGTGCCAGGAGCTGAGTAATGCTCTGGTGTTTATCCTTCATTATGTTGTAATGAAAAGTGGCTTTGGTTCAATGAACGTGGAATTCTAGTTCTCATCAGAGACCTGAGTTGTTTCGGCCTCCCTCAAAGTCTTCTCATTTGCACCACCTCATGTTCACATGTTTGTTGGTTTCAATAAGTAGACAACATTTCACAATATGGGAAGGATATAAAGCTGCCATCAGGATTCCAAATAAGGGCTACAAAGATGGGGAAGGGTCTGGAGGTGAAGCCCTTCAGGCTGAAGAGGAGACTGAAGGGAAACCTCATTGTGGTCTTCATCATCCTCGTGAGGGGAAGAGGAGAGGCAGGAACTGATCCCTTCCCTGTGGGGACAGTGACAGGACCTGAGGAATTCAAAAGTGTCTTAAATTCTCTCCATGGAGGTTTAGGTTGAGTATCAGGGAAAGGTTCTTCACCCAGAGGGTGGCTAGGCACCAGAACAGCTCCCCAGGGCAGTGGTCACGGCTCCAAGCCTGACAGAGCTCAGGCACAGGGTGGGATTGCTGGGGCTGACCTGTGCAATGAGTTGGACTTGATGATCCTGTGGGTTCCTTCCAACCCAGGATATTCTGTGATTCTATGATCCCCTTCTTGGCAGGCTCCAACATGGCAGAGGGCTCCCTTCCATTTATTTGTTGCCATTTTTACACAGGCACTGCTGTTTTGCTATGCAATGACAGGGGTGGGATGGGATAAAGTGGCTCAGACAGCTCAGAAAAGGAAGATTACCTTTGCAGAATGTTTATTATTTGATTATTTAGCCAGGCAAAAATTGTCATTTGGAGAGAGAGAGACGAGAGAGATGTTATCAACAAAACTGATTTGGTTTTTTACTTTTATCTTCTCCACTGTCAGAATGAAATTAATGTCTTTCCTTGAGGAAATATGTATTTTTCTTGATTTCTAGAGGATAAACTTGAAGTTTAATTAGATTCAGTGATGCAGTATTACTTCTCATCTTCTGATCACTTTAATTAAATTATTGCAAGGATTGGAAAGTATTAATCTAGTGGTTGGAAAAGTGAGCAAGCGCTTGGGAAGTTTTGTGCAGTGATTCTTACCTGGAAGCAAATTCTCTGTAATCATAGGTGGATCCATAATTCTGTTTTCCTTCCTAATAACCTGCTAATAATTGGGTTATTCAGAAGATGGTATAATACCTAGAAGTGCATGAAACATGTAAGACATTATGGAAATTATGTTCTACATTTATCAGAATGACATATACATTAAAACCTCAACAATTTCATTAACAGGACACTTTGAATTTTCCTGAGAAATTTTGAGGTTTTAGCAAAGATTTAATAGCAGGTGCTTTTTAATGTTCATGCTTTGTAGGACATCTCAGGAAAATACTTACATTGAAACAGAAATATGCTATAAAATGTGTTTTATGTGTATGTATAGCCACATCTAACTACTGTAAGGTGAAGAATTATCACTAATATTCTAATGGTAACAAATGTACAGAGGAATTCAGATCTTTTTCTTTAATTTACCTGCTTTGATATTCATAAAATAAAATGTTAGGTTTTGGGGGGATCTTTGATAGTTTTTCATGTATTTTTTGGTTGTGGGCTGGGGTGTTTTTTTTGTTTTGTTTGTTTGTTTGTTCCTTTTAAGCAGCAAGGGATGAACAAGTCCCTTCTTCGTGCTGGTGAAGTTTCAGTCTATATGGCTGAATACTCTTATGATGCCTCCTGCTGTTGAATGTGCCCTATATGTGTTAAATCCACTGAAACTAATGGCAATATCTCCAGGGATTTCTGGGTTTATCACAATATAGAGCCTGAGAGCTCTGCAATGCCTGGCTGTGTGCTCACCCAAACCAATTTGCCTCGGTTTTCTTTTCAGCCTTTCACAGATTCTTGTGTGTATTGGTAGGGCACACACCACTAGAGCAATGGTATAATGCAGAATTCTGTTTTATAGATGCCATATAATGCAAAATGGTGCATCTTGGTTGCAATAATAATAATTAATAATGCATTATTCGGTGGCATTTCAGTCTTGATATATTTTCTGTTGAACTCAAATTCCCATGGTTTCACCTGCTTTCCCTCATCTCTTATGAGCAGCTCTGTGTTGTGCTAGAGGCAGATTTTGTCCCTCCCAAAGGAACCTGTAGCTCACCAAAAACAAAATCTAGGGCTTCACTTGTCTCAGTGAAAGGGAGCTGCACCTCACCTAAAACGAATTATTTTATATCTACTGATGTCAGATGCCAGGAAACATTTATTAGTATTGATTTGGACTGAACACATCTGCAAGGGCTGTTCCCTCAGAGCCCTTTGCTGTCCAGGTTCCATGGACATCCTGCCCTCACTGATGTGCAGCCAGGTGGGAATGACAAGCTGTGAGGCAGCACTGGGAAGGTTTCATCTCTCTGCTGCAGCTGGCATTAGCCCATTCTCTTGAGCAGGTTGCCTGCCTGTGGATTTCCTACGTGGACTTGCCTCCTGAGCTGTGTTCTTGTGCACGTGATGGACAGACTGCCTTGGCACAGCAGTGATGCCTTAGGAAGGCTGACCTGAAACAGAGGCTGGACAGAGCTAGAGAATAAAGATATTTATTAAAAGGCTTCCAGGACCCACCCTGGGCATTACAGGAGCCTGACCAAGGCTGTACCCCGGGTGGGTTAGGAATGGCCACACAAAATGGCTGCCCGATCATGAGATTTTACATTTTTATAAGTTTTGGTCCATTTGCATATTGAGGTTTAATTGTCCAATTACAGCTTCAGGTTTTGAGGTCCCATCCTTCTTGTTCTTCCCTTCAGTCTACCCTTGTTTATGCTTTTTGGGCTAAAGGTTGTCCTTGGTCCTCAGCAGGAAAAGGATTTGTTTTGTCTACTTGTTCTGTGAATGGAGCTTACTAGCACTTAATATGAGGCTCAAAACTACATCCTTAGGCGACATAGAATCTGAAACTATGAAAGCTAAAATCTAAGGCATCAGCAGCACCTTCCCAGCAAGGTGGCTGGGTTGTGCTGTGCAGCCTAACTGAGGTGTAGGAATAGGGGGATGCATTGCCCATGAAGGAAACTGCTGCTCTGGGAAGAGCACGAGTGGGATCGTTGCTTAATACTCGTGCTGGCACACAAAGGGCCATTTCCCTCCAGGCATGGCAGTGAGGCAGTGGCCCTTCCCCTGTGCCCACCCCGAGGGCTCCCTGGCAGGGCTGGGAGCTGCCTCTCAGATTGATTGCTCTGTCCCATCCTCAAATCAGGCTCGAGTCAAAGTCGCTTTATTGACTTAGTCGGAATGCGAGTGTTGCCAAATCTAATACGTGGGAATTAAATGGCAATTATCCATTTATTTGAGCTGGCTCCTTCCTCCCTCTGTGTTTCAGCTCTCTCTCAGCTTGCAGGGAGCTCTCCTAATTGAAAGCTGCTCAGTGCTGCGCTGCCAGCTCTGGCTGGAGGGAGGGACAGGGGCAGCTCTTGATCCCCTGAGAGAGGGGAAAGGCTGTCCAGACCGACCTGAAGGGACTTGGAGCACTTCCAGACCCACATCTGGTGTGAACATCCTGACTCAGGAAGATTTCCCTTGTGCTGCTCTCCACAGCTCAGGTGTGTCCTCTATCCTTTTTCTGGAGTGAGCTGTGTCTGCGAGAAAATTGCCCTCCATGTGATGGGTGAAGAGGTGGAGCAGTCAGATGAGAGTTTGGCAAGGAACAGGAAATATTTGCTGGCTTTTTAGAGCATCCTTATAGGTTTTCTCTTAGGAAACCAGTATTTGATACGCATATTTATGTGCTGGAGCTTGGGCTGTACCAGGTCTCTGTATTTTGGCTGTCCAACACTGTCACAGCTAAGATCTGACCTGGTTTCAGATGCCAGCAAGGGTTACAGAGATTTTCTGTGTCACTGTGTATCTTAGAGCTCGCCAGCTGCCAGAAGTTATTTTCTACCACTACCGAAATGCACCCAGGGAATGTGGGACTGACTGGGTCTCCTTCATACATGGAACAAATGCATTTTTTTTTAATTATAAAATCCTAGAATGACTGGGATTTTAAATATCAGCCAGTTCCAACCCTCTGCCATGGGCAGGGACTCCTTCCACTATCCCAGGTTTCTTGGATCAAGCCTTGTCCAACCTGGCCTTGGACACTTCCAGGGATGAGGCAGCCCTGACTTCTCTGGGCAACCTATTCATACCCAATGAATCCTAAAATCATAGATTTTTTAAGATTGGAAAAGACCTTCAAGTCCAATCATAAACCCAACCCTGCCAAATCCACCCCAAAACCATGCCCCAAAATATCATCTTAGTGTACTCTCAATAGGGAAACAGGGTAAGAACAAAACACTCTTCAAGAACTGTATATTGCAACCTTCTGAGTAAAAATCTACATTTTGATGAAAGAGGAAAAGAATGATAATGAATTATTAACAAGATGAATCTTGCTAACGGCCTTTGAGCTTTGTTCTTAAAACAAGCCAGCTACTGTTTGAGAAATGGAGGCCTCCAACTTTTTAATGGTGGCACAGGAATTTTAACTTTCCATGTCTGTGAAGCTTGTTTTTTTAAATTTTTTATTTTTACAATATTTCAAGACAATGGCATAGAAGTCCCCAGACATAGTTCCAGCCCATTTAAACAGAGAGTGCTTTTAGTGACGCAAAGATGCTCCTTTTAAAAATGTTGTTTTCCACCTACTCAGACAGTCTATAGGTGCACAACTTTACTAGAAGTTTTGAAATTCTGTTATTTAGCCATCTTGGGTGAAAATGTGTCTAACCTTGGCATTAACAGTTAAGTAGCATTATATATATTTTTTCCTGGCATGCCTTTCAGCTCTTGCAATCATGGGTTTTAAAGCTGGAAGGGATCATGAGATTATTTTGTCAGCCTCTTTGAATTACCTGTATGCGAAGAGCTTCCTGCAGTATTATTCGATGTATATTCAGCTCCTTGCATCATCCTTGTGACTGGGACCCAAAGCTGCTGTTCCCTCTCAGGCTTGCAGGTGGGATCACAGAGATTTTCCAGCCTCCATAGAAATAGGGGACAGGATTCCTGTGGAGAAGGGGGAGAACTTCAGATGTTGCAGGGTCAGGAACAGGACACGGGACAATTCCCCTGCTCTTGCCCTCAGCCTGCACACATCATGGCCCACTGTCTGGTAAGGTCTTGTTTTCCTCCTGTTTGCAATATTAACCCCAAAGCTCTTGTGTGGTGGCCCAGAGACCGGAGTGGTTCTGCTTCCTGGTGCTGTGGGTACCCATGTGGGGCTGCAGGGAGGGAAGGGGACACAAAAGGTGACCCAGGTGAGACCCCAGTCAGGGTTGTACAGGTGGGTTTTACCTGCACCAAACCAGTAGACAGCCTTGGGCTGGCTGTGGATGGGAACATTTCCATGGGATTGTAGAACCATGGAATCCATAAGGTTGGAAAAGTCCTCAAAGACTATCAAGTCCAACCTTTGACCAAATACCACCATGGCAACGTTGGCTCTTTTTTTAAGGCTTTTGGGAATGGTGACACCACCACTGCCCTGGGCAGCCTGTTCCAATGCTTAACCACTCTTTCAGTGAATAAATGTTTTGTAATGTCTGATCTGAACCTCCTTTGGTGATCCTTGAGGCCGTTTCCCATTGTTCTATCCTGAGTTTCCTGGGAGTCCAACCCCCACATCACCACCACACCTGCCTTCAAGCAGTTGTAGAGAGCAGTGAGGTCCCCCCTGAGCCCCTTTTTTGCCAGGCTAAACATCCCCAGTACCCAAGAGCAGTTGGTGGATGCAAGCTCATCTTGCCTCATTTAAATATTTGGGAGCAGCAGTGGTGTGGGATCTGGTAGATCAAAATTCTCTTGCTCTGGAGCAACATCAATACCAGCATAGTCCGAAGCATCATGTACTCTGCTGTTATAAATATCAGCCTGTATAAATTCACCCCAGGCTTGTTCCTGTAGGTCTCCTGCCATTGCATTGCCAGCAGATCCACAGTCACAGTGCTCAGCATGTTGGCTGCTACTTTGGTTATTTTGTGTGTATCTTGTCTTTGACTAAGCACAGGTGACTGAGGGGTGTGTGGAAGTTTGCACCTGTGTGTGCCTATGTGGGGTTTTGTTTCTTTTTTCGTGACTTGTGACTGCTAGACAGTGAGAAAAAAAACACCCAAACAATTAGCTTTCTAGTTAATGTCTAGTGGCATCAGTACAGAGAATTTCCTCCTGAATATTCAAGCTTTTCCCCCCCAAGACATGCAGGCAGCACCTTTCTGGGAAAGACACGTTTTAGAGATGTAATTCTCCTTACAAATGGCTTTTCTCTCTCAGTGTGCTCTAATTATAGAAGCCTTGACAGTGTTTGTGTGCACGGAGGTGGCAGCAGGAATTTCTGATAAAATCACCTCACTCAAAGGAACTGCTGCTAACTGCTCGGGCTGCTGGTTGCAATGAACTGGAGGAGAAGTGCTGATTGACCTCCTCAGATCTCTGGGGGAGGTTAAACCACCTCAAGTGTGGAATTAGCAGAACACAGGGAGTGGGTTATGAGTGAAGCTGCCAAACTCCTGTTTCCACCTGTTTTGGGGGAAATCATCTGATGCTGAACTTTCCAACCAGGCTGTGAACTCATTGCAACTGGATAAGTGTTGGGGGTGATCCCCAACTTCTTGACAAGTCTTCAGTTTCTTCAAGACATCTTTTCTTTGTGTCCAGTGGGAGATATTTTCTGGTTTGGGGAGAAATTGGCTACCGTGACTTTTACATACCAAGTGTGGTTTTCTTGGTGCTCTCCATTACTTCATTCATCCAGTGCAGAGCAGCAGTGGAGAATGTGACCTGCAAAGCATCTCCTTCCCCAGCAGATCTGTATGTCCCACCTAGTCTACGTGATCTTTCTTGTGGTTGCCCAGTGGGGTGGTGCAGGGATAACACCTGGGAGCTGCAACATGATGGGAGGCAACTTCTGATCACTTAAGGGCCAGTGGTTGCCTCTACAAAGCACCATTTTACCTGTTTGAGTAGCAGCGTAGCAGATTTCCTGCAGATTGCTTTGCTGCCAGTCCCCTCTGAACAGGGATTTGGAAGGAGGAAAGGCAGGGTGTGATCACAAAACAATCACAGAATCATCAAGGCTGGGAAAGACCTCTGAGATCATCAAATCCTACCTTTGATTAGAAAAATCATTGCGCTCCTGCTCCTTGGATCTTCATCACTGTTCATTTTAAGGAAGAGGAGGAGTGGTCTGCTGAGGAGCTGTAGGATGATGGAAGGTTGGGAGGAACCTCTGGAGTTCATAAAGTCCAAGATCTCTGCTCAAGCAGGACCAGATGGATGGATGGGCTGAAGTTTGCTGTAGATGAACACAGGCCCTGGGGATGCACCACCCTGGCAGCAGAGATGGAGGCAGTTTTGGGGACCCCTTAGTTTCAACCTTCTCTTCCTGAGAAGCAGCAAGGAAGGAATTTTTCCCAGGGAGGAATGTGACACGTCTCAGTCTCCCTGAGCTGCTTTGTGAGCTCTGCATGACAGCAGATGCTGCTGACTTCAAAAGTGGTGTGTGGGAAAAGCAAGTGAGAGGCTGAGGGAACGAAGAAAAGGAAAAGGAGGCAAAAAGAGGTAACAGAACTCACAGAACAGGTTGGATTGGAAGAGACTTTAAAGATCATCTGGCTCCAATCCCCTGCCTTTGACAGGGACTCCTTCCACCAGGCCAGGTTGCTCAGAGCCCCATCCAGCTGTCTGTGAACACTTCCAGGGATGGGGCACCCACAACTTCCAGGGATGGGGTAACCCCAGACTCACACCCAAGATAGGTTCCCATGAGGTGGCCACTATTGGCTCGTGAGTGAATGAGTCCCCTGTCCCAGCCAGAGGCTGTCCCCACCTTTTGTCCCCACTATTTAAATGCTGGTGGATGCAAAACCAGCACAAGGGAACGTGGTGGAGCAGGGATTTGGCAGCAGTCCTGTTCCTTCTGCTGGAACATTATATTTTCTTACTTCAGTCCCAACGTCGACAAAAATCCAGAGAGCCATTGCTGGCAACACCCTGATCACACGTTCACATTTGCTATTAATAGAGGTCTGCACAGAAGGGAATGGTTGTAGGTGTGCTGGAAATCAGATGTTAACCCTTTTAGGTACATTTGATAGGCAATAGGTGTGGGAAAGGATTTTCTTTGACCTCAGCTGCAGCACCAAGGTCGGAGAAGCTGTGGACTCCCCATCCCTGGAAGTGTCCAAGGCCAGGTTGGATGAGACTTGGAACAACCTGGTGTGGTGGAAGGTGTCCCTGTCCATGGCATGGGGTTGGAACTGGATGAGTTTTAAGGTCCCTTCCAACCCAAACCATTCTGTGATTCTGTGATTCTATCACTTGTCATGGAATAAGTGTCAGAAAATCCCTGTAGCACTTGGCAAGAATTCTTGAAGACAGGCTGCAGGAGGAAAAGAGACATGAAATAGTTCAAAATGGAATTTCTTGGATTCATTGATGGAATAACTTCCCTGACCCTTAAATGATTATTTGTCTTGGGGTTCCTTTTCCAAAGGGACTAAAGGATTACCTCCTGTGAAGGTTGCACATCTGCCCAAGATTTGCTCTTGGAGCCAAAACCTTTCAGATGTATTTTGGTTTCACCTCTTTGCCATATCTTGTACATGCATTTATGCATTTTTCTCTGCATGAGCAGTTGTGCAGGTACTTTGGGGGGTGATGTAAATTATTTTTATTTACTTTTTAAGCTTTTCCTCCTTATGGCTGCCAACTATGTTTAGAACTTACCTGCAAATGAAAAAAAAAAAAAAAAAAAGGAGATTTGCACTAATTGAAGTATTTGGGGGAAACCCTATTTTTTCTGATTTTCTTGATTTTTTTGATTTTTTTTTTTAATATGGGCAAATTTTGAGAACACAGTATTTCAGTTCAAAATGTCAAAACATTTCCCCTTGAAAGGTTGTAAGGGGCTCCTTCAACTATGGTAAAGGGAGGAATAAAAAAAACAAAAAACTTTCAGCTACAACCAGCTTACTGGGTTTGGCATTTGTATCTGTTGATCTAAACCAGAATGCTTCAGCTAATAAGCCAGTTGTCTAAAAAATTTAACTCAGCCTTTTCTTCATCAGTTTCCTGTCACTTCCACTTTCTCATACTCATCAGTATCACAGTGCTGTGGATTTTCTTTTTTTTTTTTTTAGGCAAATACTTCAAGCCATGTCTCAGTTTTATTTTGAAAGAAAGGGAGAAAGTCTGCGCTCAAGTACATAATAGAGTCTTTTCAATTAAGATGAAGAGCAAAATCTGGTCTGCAGATATTTAATGACTCATGCTGAGAATGAGAAACAGAGCAAAGTTCTGCTGAATTAAACAGCGAAAAAGCCACTTTTTGTCTTGCAGCTGAAGGCACAGTTGACCCTAAGGATGGATCAGTCCTCCTGAACATGAGGGCTGAGCCCCAGTGCAGTGTAAATGCTGCTGGTTTACCCATAAGGAAGGGATATTTTTGATTTACAAAAGTGCAGATGGCAATATAATAATGTTTAATTAATGCTAACACCCATACAATCCTTTTGTTTTGCGTGCAACTGTGAGTATAAAGTTCATTGTCCAAATCACATCACATGTGGAGAAACTACATTTCTTCTGTAGTTTTGCATAAACTTCTAATGAACTTCTCTTTTGCCTGAACTTTATTTTTTTAGCTGTGTCTTTTTAGGGCTGTGTTGCTGTGGTGTGTTAGAGGTTTCCTTGTTCAGTAACAGGTCTGTGAGATTACTTTTTATAAGGGTGCATAGAGGATAAGGGAGAATGGCTTTAGATTGGATTGAGTAAGAAATTCTTTGCTGTGAGGGTGCTGAGGCACTGGAACAGGTTGCCCAGAGAAACTGTGGCTGCTGGAAGTGTCCAAGGTCAGGCTGGGTGGGACTTGAACAACCTGGGATAGTGGAAGGTGTCCCTGCCCATGGCAAGGGGTTGGAAGATGATTTTTATCATCCCCTCCAACCCAAATCATTCTACAACTTAATGTTTACACCTGAAATCATCTGTGGAACAGCAAAGTAATTTTTTCTATGTAATACATGGCAGTAAGGTGATGTTCCCCTCTACTCCTCCCTTGGTAGATGGGGACAGTCTGTCCCTGAGTGAATGTGCCTCTGGGTACATAAAATAAAAGTCTCAGTCTGTAATGTTTCCCCACATTGACCATTTCACTGTGATGAACAACAAAAGGGCTTGCCAGTAACTTGCTCAGGGTCTGAGAAATCAAAACTTGGTCCATGTAAATCCCAGGGAGACGCACCTGAGCCTGTGCTTTCCTTACTATTTTTTCCTTTCCAGAGGATAACTACAGCAGTAGCTGTGGTACAAGAAACAGGACATTTTATGGCCATTGTTACAACCTCTGCTGACCAGCTGCAGATTCCATAAGCTATGGGTGACCAGATCTCCATAAAATGTCCCACAGAAACAAGCCCAGGAGACTTCCAGAAGCTCTGGCAGATGGCACTTCATCTTCCTGCACGACGTATGGGGTCTGGTACATATGGATTATAAAACCCTGTATAGGTTTTATGATTTCTTCCAAAAGAGCTGATTCTTGGAGCCAGATGGTTTCTATTGTGGTTAATCTTAAGCAAACAAGAGTAATTTTCCTTCCTCCATTCAGTAGTGCTGAGAAGGTATATAAAGTATTATGCATAAATTAGCAGAATAGTTTTCTTATTTAAACATGTAGATAAAGACTCCCAATAAGTGGCAAGGGTTGTATTACCCTTTTTCATTTCTTTTTAAAATGTCTAATAAATTACTTTGCTGAGTTTTTTTTTTTTTTCCCCATTGATGGAGAGTTGAAGTTCTCCAGAAGAGAAGGATGCATCAGTTGGAACTTTTACTCTGAGTTGGGAAATCTACTCCAGCATTTACAACATTACCCAAGCACAAACCTCCTTTTCCCATGGATGGGTGCTAGCTGTTGCATTGTTCCATTGCTGTTTTCCATTGCTGTTTTCCATTGCATCCACTTTGTCTCTGTTTCAGTCATTTCTGCTGTCCTGTCATCCCAGATCTCACTTCATCTCTCCGGGGCTTTTAGTTTGTGAAAACTCTTCATGCAGGTCTCAATGACACTGCAAGGTCTCTCTGAGATTTTTTGTTTTTACTAACTGTGGGAGCAATTTGTCTTCTGTGTCCTTGAAACAGCCTGAAATTTTAGTTATGAAAGAAGTTAGGAAGAGGAAGGAAATGGGAAGAAAAGGCATTTTCTACACTTGAAATTCTGCAGCCTTGTGCTGCAACAGGTGTTGACTCTGGAACAAACTTGAGGGTCCAGCATCACATTTACAAGGAGTGTAGAAATATCCATTTACCTTGATCATGGAATTATTTGGGTTGGAAAGGAACTTAAATCATCCAGTTCCAACCCCTGCCATGGACAGGGACACCTTCCACTGTCCCAGGCTGCTCCAAGCCCCATCCAACCTGGCCATCCCTGGCCTTGTTTCCAGGGATGGAGCATTCACAGTGTCCCAACCCAATGGGATGTGTTTGTTCAGCTGGAAAGCTGTGGCAAGATAATATTTTCTAGGGTTTATCTCTTTTGTCCATAGGGCTGTGTTTTTCTGCTACCACTCGCAGCACATGGACTTAATCAGAAGAAAAAAAAATCATCTCCATCTTGTCATTAATAGCCTGAATCTTTAAAAAGATATTTTCTAAGGCAATTAGCACTGAGTTCATTAATAAGACCAGAAGAGAGGCTGATTAAGTGCCAGTTTAAAAATAAAAACAGTATTTTGTGATTTATATCACCAATAAATTTTTAAATAACAGCATTTCAAAAATATTTGGATTCTTCATCTTTTTTTGCTAGCTGTTTTCACATTACACTCCCAACAGCTCGGGCAGTAAGTGCAAGATTAATCATTCCCACTTTGCTTTTCCAGTCAATTCCTTTACATTTTCACATCCTGTTGGTGCTGTTGTTTGTGTTTGCATTAACACAGGACAGCAGACTATCCCAGGAATACGGCAATGCAAACAAAACTTGCTTTCACTCAGGTTTTATTTATATCCTCATACAGCATCAATATTTAAAAATGAAACAAACTGTCAAATACCTTAAATTGCCTTTTTTTCTTCTTTTTTTTTAATGACTTAGGTATTCTTTTAAAGATACAGGCAGACACTGCTTTAATGCTTGCTTTTGCCACTGCTTTGGAGCATGAAGGAGGGAACGTGATTAGACTTTCCATCTTGGAAAGCAAGAAGCAATAGGATTTGATAGGGAAATTTCTAAAATTAATTGGTATTTTCCAGTACATTGATTTATTTCAACCAAAAATGAATTGTCCTTTTAAGTCTATCCTAATCCACTACCAGCAAAAATTAAAAATAAAACAAAAACAAAGTGATTTTTTTCATGTAAAAGGGACTTAACTGAGTCTTGGTGACACATCAGAATTATGCAAAACCTTTTAAAGTTTGTCTCCCTGTTGCTTAAATATTGAGAAAAACTCTTAATTGTAAAACTGTCCAACCAAAACCAAAATTTCCACACCACCAGAATTAGCAGCTTCCAAATCCAATGCCCGGCACTGCTTTGCATTTATTCTTCAAAAAATTTTGCTTAAAATCTGAAATCTATTTTGCATTTAACCATCACAAAAAATCAACTTTTTCCCCTAATCCTCCCATCTGGAGAAGAGCAGTGTGGGATTCCTGTGGTGAAAGTGGGAGTTCTCTGAATTACTTGGTTCGTTTCACAGAGGTTTGAGCAGGTGAAACAGGGCTGAGGATCCCACCAGCCCCTTTCCCATGGGCTGCCAACCTCGCCTGACCTCCAAATCACTTTTAGCCACCCCATGAAGTGATGGGCTCCTTATTTCAGTAACAGCCTTGTGAGTCTCTGACATTTCCTTCTACTAAATCAACAAGAGCTGCTGTTTTTCTTGTAGAAATTAGAAAGCAGTGTATTTGGTTGGGTTTGTTTTTTGGTTTTGGTTGGGTTTTTTTTCCTGCTATTTGTTTTTTTTTGTTTGTTTGTTTGTTTGTTTTTTTACTTTTAGTTTTTTCACTGATGCCTAAACAGGAGCACAGGATGAGAACAGGTTTTTCTGGCAGCATTAGTGCAGCTGTAGAGAATATCAGGTTTTGTACTGAAGGCTGATGTTACTAACATCTTTAACAAGCTTGAGAAGAAAAGAGTGAGAAGCACAAACTGTCACTTGCTGCTGGGAAAAAAAATCTGATGTATTTCTAGTGGTCTTTTGAAAGCAGGGAACTTGTTCATAAATTGAAACAAACTGTTAGAGTAATAATGCAGCAAAGTTGGTTGTTTGGTTGGGACTTTTGCTGGAGTTCTGTTGGGTGTTTTCCTCCCCATCATGAGTTGGAAGCAGCATCTCTGCTTCACCTCACCACTTTGCTTTTACAACGGAGTGTAGCTCACCTTCTGGGGGACACCTGATGCCAACAACTTTCTCTTGTGCTGTTTCTGGCCCTCTCTGGGATTTCTCTGCTCCTTGTCAAAGCTGTACTTGCTGATTTTCCAGGATGTTGGTCATGGATTTGCAGTTCACTTGCAAAATCCTCCTCTGGAACTGGAGCGAATTTGGGAAGGGTTACTGATTGCTGGGCACATGGAGCAGGTGATGCTCCCCAAGGAGGAGCCTCTCCACTTGGCCAAGAGTCAGTGCATGGCCTGGCAGAGTGTTTGTCTCAGGGTTGGCTCCAGGAACAACCTCTCTTTGTGGACAGTTTGGATATTTCTCTTTATTTCCTTATTGCCACGTGGGTGGGTTTGGGAGGCTGTTTTTGACAACTGCTGCTGTGAGAAGGTTGGAGATGTACCCCCAGGGACATGGACCCAAAGTGGTTGGCAAAGCTGAAAATGAGTTGCAATCACATTTCTCTGGCCATGGCAGGGGGCTGGAAACGGATGATCTTTAAGGTCCCTTCTAACCCAAACCATTCTATGATTCCTATGAGTTTAACAAAGTTGCAGACCTCCTTGGCCACATTCCTACATGAGCTGAGACTCTGGCACTGTCTGTGCTGTCCTGGACACACCAGGTGAGGTGCTCTTCACTAGAGAGTCTTTTCCTTTCTTCTTCAGCCGTTTGTTATTAGCATATATGCTAAAGAAGTAAGGAAAGTGAAGGAAAACATCTTAACCAGAAATAATGCAAAGCAAATCTGATTGAATCTTGATTGCACTGTGAAAAGATAATTTATCATAGAACAATAGAACGGTTTGGGTTGGATGGGACCTTCAAAATTACCTTGTTCCAACCCACGTGCCATTAGGAGGGACACCTTCCACTGGACCAGGTGGCTCAGGGCCCCATCCAGCTTTCCCATGGGGAGAGGAGGAGAAGGAAGGTGCTTTAGTACCTAACACCTCTCCCTTTTAGATGTGTGGGATGAAACGTGTTCTTCCAGCTGAGAAGAATTTTATTCAGGTAAAGCTTCATTTCTAAAACCAAGAAAAGTGTATTTTGTATGTTTGGGAGAATTTGGACAAATCAGGAAGATGATTAAAAAAGAAAAAGAAAATGAACAGGAGTTTCTAAGTCTTAATGCAAACAGAGACCTTGAGTTAACCTGTGGGGAATTGAGTTCTTGAGTACACTGACCCCGCTGTGGGAGGAGGGGTTTGAGGGAGGATTGGTGCAAACACCAGCTTCATCCCAGGTTTTACACCTGTAATTCCACAGGTGCCCCCTCTTTGTGCTGTGGCCGTGCTGAGGACACCCAGGCCTTCTGGACAGATCTGTAGCAAACAGCCTCAGAGCTTTTCCATGTGAAACAGCCTCACATTTTACAATGCTGATGAAAATCACATTGCCTGATGAGTGTGATTTTTGCTTACATTTCCCTTTATCACTTATTTCACTCAAATTTCATCAGCAGGAAATAAAAACCTCCCAAGCTTGCGCGCCAGGAGCAACTTCACATTGCACATGATGCTGCTTCTTTCATTCTCTTCCATTTCCTTTTCTATTTTAAGCTCACTGTTTTGAGGAAAGGAACTTTGTTCAAACACGTCCTTGGCCACTCCTTTCTGTCCTGGTGTTTGTTGAAGCTTTTCTTGACCAGTTTCAACAGGAGAGCAGGGGTGATGAGGAGAAACAAGGTTCCTGTGGTTTATATGAAAGGGGAAGGCAGTGAAAGACCAAAACAGTGTTCTGGCAGTGGAAGAAACCAAGGAATGTGTGGAACATGGGATCAGACACCAGAGAATCCACGGGAGGGAACACCCTGGGAAGCTGTTGAGTGCTGGGGACTAAAGGACTTGTCTGGGGTGGGTGTAGGTGTCTGAGCCTCCACCACTTCTTGCTTGTTTTCTTTAGCATTTTCTTCCTCACATGACAGTCTGCTTCTTTCTCTTTACTATTCCTGGTCCTTGACCTCCTTTGCCTTCTTCCACCTTTTCACTTTTATGCCAACTGTTGTGGAAAAGCTAAAATAAAGACATGAATTTACCATTTTTTTTTTTTTCCAGAGCAAATCTCTTTTCCTCTCTGGCCAGCAGCCAAAAACCAATCTCTTCCTTTCCCTTGAGTTCATTTCCCAGAGACACGTGGGTGTCATTGTGCATCTCAGTCTTCAATAAGGAATTATTCTCTTGGAGGATGCTATGGAAAGGGGGGAATTGAAGCTTTGCAATGGCTGGAGTGGTCTTGGAGGAGGAACAAGGTGCTGGATGGGTGAGACTCATCCACTCAGCTCAGCTGTGAAAGGGTTAAGTCACAGGGCTGGGTGTGGTGGGGCTTAATCCATACTGGGAGAGGCAAACTGAGAATTTGGGGTGGATGGTTTGAAATCAGAGTGAGCAGGCTGCTTCCTGCCTGCTTTTTTACTCCTTGCAGGTGTTCCATGGTACAAAAGAGGAGTTTGGAGACCAAGTAACTTTGTGTGGGAGTTTCTTTGGCAAAAAATTGATTCTGTAACTTCAGTTAAAGCTTTCAAAGGAGAGAAACTGCAGGAAATCTGTGACTTTCTTTAACAGGCCACGGATATAATTCTTGGTGGTGCTTTGAGGGTAAATCCATGGCAGTTTTGCTGAGTTGCTCTGCTACAGCCACATTAAGTATCATAAGTAGAAAGATCAAATTCTTGTCCTCTTTTTCCTCTTTTCTCCTTTTCTTTTACTGGAGTTACTTTAATTACTGCTTCTTCCTCTTCTTCTCTGCAACTTCTAAGTTATTTTGGGTTTGCTGCAAAATTGAGTTCAGGGAGGGAATTGACTTCACCTGGCTGCAGAAAAGCCATTAGGAGCTCCAAATTAGTGTGAAATAATTAATAGGAAAGGAAGATTAACGTGGCAAAGGTGGGCGCTTTTCATTAACATTGAGCGAGAGGACATTCCTGTGGGTTCCTTTACCACGTGTGTTGTCCTGGACCTCCAGCAATTCCCTCTGGACATTAATTTTATCCAGATCACTCGAGACAAGACCTTATAAGCCTGGTCAGGCATCGTATTTGCCTTGTCTCGAAAGTAATTCCTGCTGGGATTTCTCCTGCCCTCCCAAAGCTGCTGCTGGTGGTGCTTGGAGCTGTCGGCTGTCCCAGCACATGAGAGCCCCAGGGATGCCCAGGTGCAGCAGAATTATTTTCTCCCTCCTGAGCAGGGCTGGGGGGAAAAACCCTGTGAGCCCTTGGGTTTTATTTTGCTCCAAGCACGGACACCACATCCCTCCACTGGCCAATCCTCATCCAGACTTGTCTCCTGTAGACAGAATTTTGATGAATTAAAGACAATAATTGCTCTGAATCGTGGAAAGTGATGCACTCTGAGTGTTCTCTGAAACAGTGGCTGCAAAAATCAAGTGTAAGGCTTGCATGGATTTTTAAGCTTCTCAACCACTCCCCACAATTCCCTGAAGGGAGATTGCAGCCAGGCTGGGATCTGCCACTTCTCCCAAGTAGAAAATGGTAGAGAAAGAGGAAATGGCCTCGAGATTCACCAGGTGAGGTTTGTATTGGATGTTGGGAACAATTTCTTCAATGAAACAGTCATCAGTCATGGGAACAGGGTGTCAAGGGAAGTGACTGAGTCACCATCCCTGGAGGTATTTGAAAGACATGTAGATATGGCACTCCAGGCACATGGTTTAGTGGTGGATTTGGCAGTGCTTGGTTAATAGTTGGATTCAAAGGATTTTTTCCAACCTAAGTGATTCCATGATTCGGTTTCCTTTCTCTTTCCTTTTTTTTTTTTTTTGTTTTGTTTTGTTTTGTTTTGTTTTGTTTTGTTTTGTTTCTCCTTTTCTTCATTGATCCAGGGTGTGACAGGTAACTCAGAGCTCTAAGATGCCACCCCTGTGTAGCACATGGGTGTGAGGTGATGTTGCAGGGCTGGATTTAAACTTGCTGCAGCCTCACAGATTTTTGCCTAGAGGAAGCAATTTCTGGGATAAAACTCCACACCCAAGTCACAAAGTTCCTCAAGGTCCCACTCACAGCTGAGGGCTCCACCTGCAGAGTGTGCATTGACACACTTTGCTTTGGCAGAGCAGGTATGGAAAAGCTCTTTTTTTCCATCTCTTGTGCTTACTTGCTTGCCTGTGGGGCTTTTCAGGCAAAAGAAAGAAGAATTAAATAGGCAAATACCAGAATTTGTGCCATTGTTAGCTGCTGCTGCTTTAGAAATTGGTTGGTGGGGGGTTGAGTAACCTGGGTCTAGTGGAAGGTGTCCCTGCCCATCCTGGCAGGAACAGATGATATTTAAGGTGCCTTCCAACCCCAAACATCCTATGATTTCTGTGAAAAAAAAATAAATATAACAGCAATAAATGTAGCAGGACATCACTCTATGCTAGGCAGGGAGGAGGTTGAACTGATAGCAGAGGAAAATGGGTTGTCCTGGGATCCAAGGGGATTTTCCTGGAAAAATAATGGGGAAAATAAATGGAAACAGTGTGTATATATATATATATATATATAAAAATAAATTTATTTTATTTTATTTTATTTTATTTTATTTTATTTTAATGTCCAGTTAAGGAAGTAAAGGAGAAACCATTTGCATGTGGTATTCTGTAACACATTCACTGCAAAACCTTCACAGCCTTGAGGACCCTCAGTGTAAATAAAAGTAATTTTTTTTCCCAGCTGTGGCTCTGAACTCTGTTAGTGTCAGGGCATGTATTTAGTGCATAACATAATTTAATGCATATCAGAAACCTCCTAATCCTTCTTGGGGAATCATAATATTTAAGTATTCACTTGATGTAATCAAAGATGTTTAATTTTTTATCAGACTTCACATCCACTTTACTTCTCAGTCTTGGTTTGTCTTCCTTGGCTTCCTTGGTAGCACAGATGCAGTTTTGCTTTGCTTTCTGCTGCTGTTTTAAAATTGTTCTGCTTGTCTGCTTGAACTGCTGCATCCTCCATGAATAGTTACAGCATCTCCACTTGACGTGTTGAAGCTTGAAATTGGAGTAGTTAAAACAGCCTTCTTGTTACTATTTTCTTTTCTTTTGCAAAATAAAAACAAAATAAAAGCCGGAACTGGCAGCATGCTGTGACATGAAATAAAAGTCTAGGAACAGGAAACTTCAGGACAGACACAGTGCAATTTTCTCAGAAAAAAAAAAAACCTTCTCCATGAATAGCATTTTCAAAGTAATTGTTTGGGAATTTTGGACAAAGGTTTCATTTAGCTTGTTTTTGTTGTTGTTGTTGGTTTGTTTTTTTTGTTTGTTTGTTTTAATTTGCATTTTTTTTAGGTGTGAGGGTGATTGTGGGTGCTTTTAGATAGGTGTGGACTGAGAGGCCTTTGAGGAGGAGTTCATAACCTGAGAGTCCTCTTCCATTTCAATAATTTTGACTACAATGAATTTGTGGAGGCATAAAAAATGAATTATTTCCATGACTTCAGAGCATGATCCACATGCATTATCTCTTTCCCATTAGGGAATTGTGGCACTGGGTGAGAAAACTGCTCTCCCACCAATAAATATAAATAAATCTCACCCTCCCAAATTAGCACCTGAATTTTTGGGTCATTTTTAACTTGATGGAACAACTCTGGACTCTGGGTGCTGCTCCGTGTTTCTTTCTCAAGTGTGCACAGTCTGTGCAGTGAAATTTGTGCTTCTCCTGCCTTTTGCAGTGTTTGGGATATTTCATCTTAATCTTGGTGTGACTTTGGCATTTGGAATGGCTCCTCAGAGGTACCTGAGGCCGGATGCTGTGCAGGAGTGTCCCCATGTGGGAACACACTGAAGTCTGCAGTCTGGATTATTTGGGGATTTAAAGCAATGCTGTTCCCAGCTGGGTGATTACAACTGAGCTCTCCAGAGAGTTCCCAACCCTTGGTTTGGTTGCTTCATGGTTCATCTGAGGCTTTGTTCAGTACCTCAGTGCATGTGGGCTCAGGATCACTGGGCCAGGATAAAAATCTGTTGAGGCAAATCTAATGCTTCCAAGGAAAGAATAGAAATAAAGAAGTTAAACCCTCTCCCCTCCTCTAAAAAAAATCCCCCACCCATCCAAAATTAGTTCTATCCCAAAATGTGCAGACCAGTTTTCTCTGGAACATGTTAGCACCCTGAAAATCCAAGAAAGACCTCCTAAAATGTGGGTAAAAACAATCTGTAAAGATCAAAAGTCTTATCCTGTGCTGCTCTTTTGCCAGTGATTTAATGAGAGCTGGACCTTGTAAGCAACAAATGGAATTCCTGGTGGACAGGGGAGCCCACACTAATTTCTGCTCTTCTGCAGCCTCTTCCATAGAACAAAGGAAAGGAGTGTCTGGGAGAGTTGTTTTAGGACAAACTGCAGGAAGAGAGGAGTGGGAAAATCTCCAGCAACGAGGCCCTGTGCATTTGGATTAAACACCATTTAATACCCTGGATTTGTGTCATCCTGAGAGGCTGATCCATGACTTTATTTACAGCTGTTACAGGGCTGAGCCATCTCAGTGAGTGTGAGAAGCAGTGGAAAATCTGCTCTCTGGATGTGCAGCTGCTCCTCCAGCCCTGGGGGATGCATCCTCAGCCCTAACCTGAGCAGTGCATCCAGCAGGCTTCTCATTTTGCCCAATTTCCCTCATTTTTGCCTCGCTCCATTGTTGTCTTTCAGCTCTGCCAAGTGCAGGTTGGGTGTGTGGTGTTCTAGTTTAGGGAAATCTGGTTAAGAGATGCAGAGTAGGTCAGAGTTCCAGTCTGCTGACTGGAAGAAATGAATCCCAGCTCCTGTTTGAGTCTGAGGTGCTTCACCTCAGAGGAGCAGCTGGGTAATAACAGGGGCTGCTGGACTCTGCTGGGTGGACAAGCCCTGGAGTGCTTCAGGATGTGACCAAAGTTTCGGGTAAAGCAGCTCCTGGGAAACCCACAAAAGCTGACACAGGTGGGAGACAGAATAAAAAAAAAAAAAAAAAAAAAAGTCTGCTGGAAAGCTGCTGCCATAAAACTGGTGACAAAGCTGTAGTTACAAATGAGTGTTTCTCTGGTGGCTGTGATCAATCAAAATGGAAGTGCCTGGTTAAAGCTTATTTACGTGATGTATCCTTTCTCTGTAAGATGGACTTAATACAGCCATAATTAATGGTGGTAAGCTGAAGGAAGGTAGATTTAGAGTGGATAGTAGGAAGAAATTCTCCCCTGTGAGGGTGGGGAGGCCCTGGCACAGGTTGCCCAGAGAAGCTGTGGCTGCCCCATCCCTGGAAGTGTCCAAGGCCAGGTTGGACATTGGGGCTTGGAGCACCCAAGTATTGTGGAAGGTGCTCCTGCCCATGGCAGGGGGATGGAACTGGATGATTATTTAGGTCCTTTCTAACCCAAACCATTCTGTGGTTCTCTGTTATAGCTCAGTCCAACCCCACACCATCCTTCTCTGGGGATGATGAAACTGTGGAGAAGTTAGGGACAGTTTCAAAGATTTAAAAGTTCGGAAATGAAGCTAAAAATTGAAACAAAACAAAAAAACAAATCCAAGCAAACAAGCAAAATGTTAAATAAACAAACAAAACAACAACAAAACCCCAAACAACCAAAAGGCAAAAAAAACAACCAACCAACCAAAAAGAAACCCATCTCGCCTTCCACCAAACCTGAAGCCCCAAAATGTTCAAACCCTCACTTCAGTGTTCTCCTTGTAGAGCAGATTTGAGTACCTTGGCTAAAGCAGGGACCTTGGGAATGAAGTTGTGAGAATTTTTCTGGGCAGCAGCAGTAGAAATTCCTGGCACTGACTCATTGCCCCTTGCATTTGAGCTGTCAGGAAGGAACAGGAAGAAGAGGAGCCTCTCATGGGTGTTGGAAGAGGAATGTGTGGAGGTCCCATCTGAGCTTCCACCTCCCTCCTGCCCCAAAAGCTTTGACCCCATGGAGCAGGTGCCCTGTGCTCACTGCTTCCTCCCCATTTTCCACAGTCTGGACCTGCTCAGAGGTCCTCCTGCTCTGGAAAGTGCTGGTTGACCATCACTTGGCATTGTGGTTTCTCATTCAGTCGTGCTTCTGATACTCTCACTTCGTAAATGAGGTGGAATTATTTGTATTCTGATTGCTGATAATCCCTACAAACGCCATCTCAGTCCATGGGGGCTGTATCCACCGTGTTGCAGCAGCATCTTCACTGTCCTGGTGGTGCTGGATTTGTCTGTCAAGTTCCATGACCAAGCACAGTGGAGAGCTGCAGCAGAACACCCTACCTGGGCTAAATTTCTGCAGCAAGGAGGAATCTACCTCCCCTTTCAAAGCACCATCCCCCTTTCAAAGTGAGTAGTGGTGTCCAGTATTAACACTTTTTTTTTTTTTTCCTGTTTTTCTCTTCACAGCCACCCAGATTGATCCCAGTGAACTGCAGGAACTTTTTCAGGAGACTTCAGCCAACGTCTTCCGAATTAACTCCAATGGTGCGTAAAATGAAAGGTTTCCTGGTGTGTTCTCTGCTGTCCTGCTGATGATCCCTGTGCACGGACACGGCCCCTGGCAGCTCCTCTTGTCAGGGAGCAAATATTAATGCAGCTTTTCTGCTGCTGCATCTCACGAGCAGCAGCACATGTCCGATACACAGCTCCTTATAAGATGTAAAAATATTCCACCATATGCTCCATCCAACAGGCACAGATATATTCCAATCCTTGCTGAGACCACATCCTTTTTCTATTTTTAATTGTGTCATCTGTTACAATAGAGAGCTAGATCTCAGAAAGGTGGAACAAGCCAGGCTCATTTTCAAATACGTTGCAGCACTACTGTGTTCAGAGCCTGTCACACGAGCTTGAGAAACATCTATCTCCCTTAGAAAAGCACCAGCACCAAAACTCTGCTGTTCTTCACTCTGTATGTTGGGCAGGGGTGCTACTGCTGCTCGTATCTCCCCAACCCCTAGAGATGCAGAGTCCTCCCTCGTTTGAAACAAGTTCTGGCTCATCAGTTTTGTTGGGTTAGGCTGGAGGAATTCATCTTGCAGACAGATATAAAATAACATTGCTGAGTGGAAGGTAGTGCCATTGTACCTCAGTTCTAAAACACACCAGTGTCAGACAGGGATCTGAAATTATCAGTGCTGATTTTACAATAGACCTTGAAGTTGCTCTGGAATCACCTGGAAAGCTTCTGTGTCTGTTCTTTCTGTGTCTTGGGTGACAGAGAGACCTGGCCTAGGTGTAGGGAAAGGATTTTAGTGCCTCCTTATTGGTGTAATTCTTCCCTGGTGTGGAGGTTCCCAGGGGTGGAACCCCGGTTGTTGTAGCAAGGGATCCTTGTTAGAAAAAGGATGGGAGCTAAAAACTTCTCAAATGCAGTTATCTGTGCTTGTGGTGAGTTGTGTATGCTCCATCTGCCAGGGAAATTGAAGCACCAGTTTTTCTGTAACTACAAGGGATTGGTGACCCTTGTGCTGATGACACACATCCCCTGTAAAAAAGGGATTATGGCCACTGTGGGAGCTTGAACCTCCCAGCTGTGGTCATGGGTACTTGGCTTGCAGGTGGGTGAACAACCACACCCTAACACACACAAATACCTGCAATTAGCACCAATTTTGGCTGATACACCACCAATAGTTTTAATTTGACAGTGCCAGTGATGAGTGGTAGTAGCACTTCTGCTTCCAAACCAAGGGGTCAGACTGAAGTTGGGCAACCTTCTCGTGAGTCTGTGTGTGCTGTTCTTGTCCAAACTGGCCAGGTTAGGGCTGACTTGATGTGCCCCTGTGCTTTAATCACAACTCCTTCTACGGTGGAGTTTATCCTGAGAAAACCTAAAGGTGAATGGCACTTCTCTTTGGAAATGGCACAACCCAATTTCTGTTTTCATCCTTTGTTTGCCTTAACCCCTTCAATTCGTGTTTGACAACCACTCTTGTTGTTATTTCTCCTCTTGAGATGGTGATGATGTGTTTCCTCTTAAGAGCTGCCTGAATTGAGTGCTCTCTGAAGCAGGTAATGACAATGCCGTACTTAAAACTATTTTGCAAAATTGGAGAGGGTGCAGAGAAAAGCCAAAACTGTTTGACGTCCGAAAATCAGACTTTAAAATTCGTGCCATCCAAATTTCTGTTTGAGACATCTGAGAGGACTCGTGGTGTGTGAGTACCTCCCTAGGAAGAAAGACATCAAACAGATAGCAAGGGGCTCGTTAATCTATTGTTCTCACACAGAAGGAGATCAGGAGACAGGAGTTAAACCTAGACAAATTCAATCCTTCTGTATGAGGATAACCAGCTGTTAGAACTGCTTGTGGAGGGGGCTTGATGGATTTGGCTTTGCCACGAACCTTTAAATCAAGATTCAAATGTCTTTTGTGTAAGATACACTTTAGTCCAGCTGCAGTCCACAGTCTTGATGTGGTAGTGATGGGACAAAATTTTATGGGAGTAAATCAGAATGGATAATCAGAATTGCTCTCTCTGGCTTTTAAAATCTATGAATCTATGAATCTATAATGCCTTTTAAAGTGCTTTCAGGTTGAAGAAATGCCTATAAAATACTCTAGTGTTGTTGCTGAATTCACTACCCGTATTATTTTTTGTCTGACAAAATCAGTTTCATTCAGTTTATTTTTTATAGTCTTCCCCCAAAACATGGTTAGAGATTTTCAGGAGAAGACTGCTGAGTGTACTACTAAGATTTGGCAGAGCTAATTCACTTTAAGTAAAGAACTTTTTAGGGTTAGAAAATGGGGAAGAATGCCCATTATTCTTCCTGTACCATAAAGTCTCTTCAGGAAACTCAGGAAGCTCTGACTTGGAGCACAGAAAATAAGTCAGTGATGTTGTTTGTGTAGCACCAGGCAAGTGGCTGAGCAAGGAACAGGCAGCTATGTTCCAGGTGCTCATCAGATGATGAGGTTACTCCTCTTGTGCTGGGTGTGGTGTGTTGAACATCCTACAGATTGCATAAATCCTGTCACAGCTCCTCTTTCCCTCCTTTTCCTGGCTTGCTCCAGCCTCTCTGGGTTTTTTCAGGTTCCCCGTTGTGTTTGGAGATCTAACTGTGTCCCTGAAATGTTGTTGTCCCTTTTGGGGTGCTGAAGATCATAGAATCATTAAGGTTGGTAATAGAATCATTAATCATAAGGAAAAGACCTCCAAGATCTCCAAGTCCAAGCTTTGACTTGAAGGCCACCAAGGCCACTAAACCTTGGGAAGTGCCTTGTTGGATTATTTTTGAATGATTATTTTTGAACACTCCCAGGAACTGTGACTTCACCCTTGTCCTAGCCAGGCTGTTCAAAGCTGTCAGGAGTTGGCCCTGTTACACTTTTGTTGTTTGGATTCTAAAAATCCCAGGTTGTGGCCAATCTCAGCAATATTTTTTATGCCTTTGGGGGATGACTATTTTTAATGAAACAAGAAGTCAACTTTGTACCAGGATTTTAAAGCACCATTGAATTTTATTGAGTAACACTGCAGAAATAATAAACACTGTGTGCTTTGTCCCTCTTTGCTGTCCTTATTCTTTTTACAGAATTCTGAGCCTTTGAGGTGATTTAAATTCTTCTTGGGCACTTCAGGACTTGCTTCTTGACCAAGGGGGATTTTATAGCTCTGAGTTGATTGTGATTATTCTCACCTATAAATGCTCCCTGCTTCCTTTTTCTGCCATGAAGATGGAAATCTTCCTCATTTTGTTGAATAAAAATCTTAGCCAGGACAGCTGGTTCTGTTAATATGCTACTGGATCACTCTCCTGCCAGGTCGGGAGCTTACAGACTTTTTTTAATGCCATCTCTGTTAGAAGTGTGAAGGGGTAGAGGGAGATTTTTCCTAATCTTTGCATCTGCTTTCTTTCCCCTAATCTTTTGGGGCTGTATCTGCTGAAAATGGGGAAGGTTCATAGAATCATGGAGTCACAGAATGGTTTGGGTTGGAAGGGACCTTTAAGGTCATCTTGTTCCAGCCCCCTGCCATGAGTTCCAATCTTCCAGTAAACCAGGTTGTCAGATAGTGCCTTGACTTTTGCAGCTTCTTCTTTTTTTTTTTTTTTCTTTTTTTTTTTTTTCTTTTTTTTTTTTTTTTTTTTAATTTAGTTGGTTTTCCTATCAGGACACAAAAAGGAGCTCAAATACTGACCAATTTTCTCTCATTTATGGCTTTTTTTTTTCATTTTATCAAGATTTTGCATTTTTTTCATGTGCAGCTTTTAGCTGCCTCTTAGTAAGTATCTCATAAATAAGTACAGTAAATAACACTCCTAAATGGAGTTGCTCTGGTGCATCCTGTCTGATCAGTGGAGGCTGTACTGCAGGAATCAGAGCTGTGCTGGCCAGATGGAGAACCTGAACTCCCTAATGGGTCTCTTACCTCTCTAATTCCTGCTCCTCACTCATTAATGACTGCCCATAACAGGTTGGTGCCATGTGCAGTCCCATTACCTCGATCTTAAAGGCTGAGCAGAGGATTTTTCCGTATCCCTCAGGTGTGATAGAGTCTCCTTTGCCATCTCAGGATGGATTCTTATCCCCCATTGATTTAAGGATTGCAATGGCACAGACAGCTGGGGGCCAAGCTCTCAGTGTAGTAAATCAGTGCAGCCCCAACATCACTGATGCCTCATGAATGTGTCTCATTCAGGAGGACTCAGGCGTGCCTTTTAATAACAAAAACCCCAAGCCTTTAAAAATAAGATTCCTGTTTCAAGAATGGCTTCACACACCCCTCCAGCAGAGCTTGATGTTTTGCTCCACTGGTCAAATTACTGCTCACATGACCAGAACTGGTACATTGGGAGAGATTTTCCACATCCAGCACAGGAAATGCAGAGATTTTGATGAATTCATTCTTGGTTGAAGCAAGTTGGATTTATCCCAGAGTAGCTCAGATTTAATTATGGAATCACAGAATGGCTTGGGTTGGAAAGCACCTTAAAGATCCCTTGGTTCCAACCCCCTGCCATGGACATGGACACCTTCCACTACCCCAGGTTGCACCAAGTCCCTCCAGTCTGTCCTTGGACACTTCCAGGGATGGGGCAGCCACAGCTGCTCTGGGCAACCTGTGCCAGGCCCTCACCACCCTCACAGTAAAGGATTTTTTCCTAATATCCAATCTAAACCTGTCCTCCATCAGTGAAAATCCTCTCCCTCTTGTCCTATCACTTCATGCCCTTGTCCAGAGTTCCTCTCCAATTCTCTTGGAGCCCTTTAGTCACTGGAAGTTGCTCCAGGTTCCCTCTGGAGCTTTCTCTTCTCCAGGCTGAATAATCCCTGCTGTCCTAGCCTGGCTTCAGAGCAGAGGTGCTCCAGCCTCTGATCATCTCGAGGGCCACCTGGATTTTCTTCAGCAGGTCGACTTCCTTCTTGTGTTGGGGGCCCCAGAGTCCAGGTGGAGTCTCATGGGAGGAGAGCAGAGGGGAAGAATCCCCTCCACTGAGCTTCTGGCCACTCCTCTTTTGATGCAGCCCAGGATACTTTTGGCTTTCCTGAGATTCAGGAAACTCATGTTGGAGTCTTAGTGCTGCTGTTTTCCTGATAAGAGCTATGTCAAAAGGTAGCCTCTGGCTCTTCCAGTGCATATCTTGTCATTTTGGGATAACTGACATTTACTTGGTTGTCTAAATACTATGCTTGAACTGGAATATTAGGTAAAATTATTGGATAAGAACTTAATCACAGCTCACTTTCTCATCTGACTGACAAATGCTTTCCTCACCTCTCACATTCGTGTCTCATTTTTTTTCACCTTTTTGTAGGTTTTCCAAAATGCTGAACAAATCTGACAGCTCCTGGGTTTGCCTTGGTGTGAAATGGCATGAGTGTGAAGTCTTGAACTGTTTTGCTCAGTAACAAAACTGCTTCCCACTCCAATCTTCTCCAAAGCAGGCAGCAGCAAATCTCACTTTGAGTTGTCCTTATTTTTGCAGGTCAGGTTAGAAAGGTTCATGGAGGCTGTAGCTGCTGTTTCTGTTCTGGAGTTGCACACATGACATTAACTTGTTCTTACAAATTCAGTGTCCACAGAAAAGTCCTTTCTTCACCTTGGCTTGCTGTCTATTCTCCAAGGACCACACTCTGCTTTGTTCCAAAAGGTTGATGGGTCCAAATGGATTTTTAGTTGATGCAAAATTTTGTATTTGAACTGGACAGCATGTAGATTCCATGGGAAATTGATTTGTTAGGATTGTGGATTGGGAAAGAGGGAATTATAGTAGCCGTGAGATCTCTGCAGGGTCAGTGCTACCTCCTACAGAAGCAAGTGGTTATTAGTGAAAACTTCCAATTTATTCTTTAAAACACTGTGCTTCCAGCAAAAAAGAATAATTATTAGCTCAGTTATAGATAATTCCTTGAGGCTTTATCTTACTGAATCTCCAAACTCTGCAGTAAAACCTGTTATTGAGAGCTAGCATTGATGGAAATATATGGTGGTATTCAGGATGTTTTGGAATATTCATGTAGTTCAGGCACATTAGTTACTTTTTATGCTGTTTAGTGACTTTTGGTGTCAAGCCAGCAGAGCCCAAAAGAGAAGAGAGGATTTTGTCTGTCCGTGGAAATATAATTAAGTGACTTGTTCAAAATTACAGGCCAAGTCCAAGTCTGCAGAGTCATTAAAACAGAGGATTTCTTAAATTTCTGCAGAAATAATTGAGCCATGCTTTTAATCTCTTCTTATTTCTATCCTTAAATATTGAAGCGTGAGTGATAACGGGTTATGGGTTTTTACAATTGGAAACGTCCTGAGAGAAATCCCACATGTAAATATCAAGAGTGTAATTTATTTAACATGTTCCTTTGTGGGAGATTTTGAAGTGCTTTGCCTGCTGGCTGTGCTAAGTCTAAAAGTAGTGACCTGTTGTTAATTTGAAAGTGAATTGAGACAGTGAAATCCAAGGGTGGAAAAAGACAACAGCACTCCTAGATTTCTGCTTTTTTATACACAAACATAGATACAGATATTTCTTAAATCTTAAGTAATTGCAAACTTCAAAGCAAACCATGTTTGCACCTTCCAACTGCATTTAGAGTATTCTCTTCTCCTGATGGAAAAGCCCAAGGAGTTGTCAAGCACAAACATAGGAGATGATCACATCTCCATTTTTTACTGAGCCAAAAGATAGAAAACATTTTGAGTGTTAGTGTCTTGAACAAGAAGGTGGAAGATATCAGAGCAGACATCAGTGTTCTGCCTCTTAATTATAATTCAGAGCAAGAAATAGTTGTTGTGCAATTTCTTGCCTCTTCACCAGGGAAGAGGCTTCACGTTTCCAGCTGGAAATGCTCAATGCACAATTCTCTGTCACCTCAAGGCTGGAGGAGTCAGAGATCCATGCAAGGTCCATGGAACTGAGGATTTCCTGACAAGGGATCGTATTCCATTGTGTCATGGCATGTTATACATGGATTCACCATTTATGCTTCCAGAGGACCCAATTTGTTATTCTGTGGCCGTGGCTACTGGTAGATGTTGTCCCCTTTCTCTCACAGATGTTCAAACACAGTATGTTCAAATACTTTATTGTATTAAAAAAAAATATGTATATATATATATATATATTAAAAGACAAACATCTGAACTAAGATCCAGTAATTTTTTATCTCTGAAAAGTTGTGCTGCTTCCTTATCTTTTCTTTCTCTGCTGTTGACAGTGACCTCTCTGGAAAGAAGTCTTCGATCCCTGGGGACCTCAAATGACACTCAAGAGCTGCAGGATGGACTGTGAGTTTATTTTAAATTGTTGCAGATATTTCTTTGTCCCAGCCTTTTCATTTTTTCCCTCATCTATCCTCACCCTTTCTTCCTTCCTTTTATTGTTAGCTGGACACCTTTTTGCCAGGATTGCTTCGTTTTTTTCCGTTCCTGTCGGTGATTAATGGCGGTGGGATGTGTATTGATCGTACAAAGCTTTGCCTGTGCTGGCTTCAGGTGGCAGAGAGTGGTCAGGAGATAACACAAAAAAGATGGCCCACGGTGAAAGAGGGCATTCTGTGGTTCTTGGAGGTGGTGTTATTTTTCTGTTGTTGGTTGTTTTTTTTGTTGTTGAGGGTGGCAGTTATTTGTTTTTAAAGTGAAGCCAGAGTAGGAAACTGTGCTGGTTTTGGCTGGGATGGAGATAATTTTATGATTTTCTTCACAGTAGCCAGTATGAGTCTATGTTTTGGATTTGTAATGAAAGCAGTGTTGATAATCCAGGGATATTTTAGTTACTGCTGAGCAGTTCTTACACAGAGTCAAGGCCTTTCCTGCTTCTCACTCCACCCCACCAGTGAGTAAGGAGTGAATGAGCCACTGTGGGAGGTTAGCTGCTGGCTGGAGTTCAACCAAAACAGATGTTTCTGTGGCTTTTACTTTTTCCTTTTCTTTTACCCCCCAGTTCTACTTGGCCAAGGTCCGTGAACCCAAGAGAAAAAAAAAAAAAGGGACTTGTGACAGAGGTGTGTAGTGACAGAAGAAGGGGGAATGGCTTCAAACTGAAAGACAGTAGGTGTAGATTGGATATTAGGAAGAAATTCTTCCCTGTGAGGGTGGTGAGGCCCTGGCACAGGTTGCCTAGAGAAGCTGTGACTGCTCCATCCCTGGAAGTGTCCAAGGCCAGGTTGGATGGGGCTTGGAGCAGCCTGGGATACTGGAAGGTGTCCCTGTCCACAGCAGGGGCATTGGAACCACGTGATCTTTAAGATCCTTTCCAACCCAAATCATTCCATAATTCTATGAAAAAACAAAAACAAAAAGAGGGAGAGGATATTTTGTAGGAGGAAAAGTGCATTGGGGTGTTGGAAGCTGCATCACAGCATCACGTGGCACAACACTGACAAAATGAAACTCTATTTGCAATTGCAGGAGACACAGTTCATTAAACTCCCTCTTCCAGAGCTGTGTACACACAAACATGCACAGTTAGCTCTCACTGTACGTGTGCTAATTACAGAATTCAAAAGACTTCTCCAAATGTAGCACAGTTTATTAAAGGTGCCTCCCTTCAAGCAGCTTGCAGGCAAAAATCAACTGTTTAGGGTATGTCTCTGATTTCCTGTGTGTGACTGCTGTTCCTGCTGAGATTTGGCTGTGAAGAAAGAGGAGAATTTGGGGTTTATTTCTTTGTTTGCCTGATGGACCTGCCTGACCTTCCCTATACAATATAAACTCTCAGACCTGTTTGCAATGTCTCTCCTTTTCTCTCCAATCCATTGCTTCCATCAGGGCATCAGATCTGCCCTAATTCCCATATACTCTGTTTTGCAAACCAGAGGATTAAAAATAGTAATAGTCAGAAGATTTGAAAGTAAATTTAGGAGATTGGAGAGGATGTAAGATTAAAAAGTCAGCCTGTGGAGATCGATGTAATCAGGAAAGATGTTTACATGTACAAAATTATTTACAGCATAAAGCACCTTAATAACTGCTGGAGATCCTTAACCCAGGAAAGACTCTGTATCATGCAGATACTGTGTTTGCTCTCTTGAACTACTCTTTTTTCTTTTTTTTTTTTTTTTTTTTAATTAAAGAATCAATTCCTCGACTCTTCAGAGCACTCCAGAAACACGGCTAGATAATTTTCCTCTTTCCTGAGCTGTTACATAAATAGATGCATAAGGCACTAATTGCACTAATTATTTTTTGATCTTGGAATTATTGTTAATTGTCCAGATAGTTAAATGCAGCCTTTTTAAAATTTTAACCATGCTCCCCTGCCCCTGCCATCCAGAATTCCTCCAGCTGCCTCCTGGCTCATCTCCTCTCCCCATTTCTCCCATTTGACTTCTTGTGCCTCCACACAGAGCAGTACCAGGGTGCTCTGCTGAGGAGGACCAGCATCTCCCTTCCCCTCAGTCCTCCCTTTCTGTCATCCTGTCCCAACACTGATGTGTCCTTCCACTGCCCCCCCTTTCTCATCACCAGATGCAGGCAAGCAGCCTCCACAGCTCTGCAAGAACTTCTGCTTGTCTCTCGTGAGAGCTGCACCAGCAAAAAGCAGCGTGCCATGAATCACTAGAGCTGGCAGGGCTGCATAGATCTCTGCCCAGGAGGGTCAGCTCTTCAGGTGAGACCTTTGGGGCAGTGCTTTCTGCTTCCCCAGCTGCAAATCATGGCTTAATCTTCCTCCTCTGCCCTCTGACCCCTCTCCTTCAGAGGCTGATGCATGTCTCTCCTTGAACACCCTCTAGCTTGGAAGAGGGGAGCAGCGAGGGAACGTTTGGCAGGTTTATGGCCCTGGCTGTTGGGAAATGGGTTTGGGTATCTAAGCAGTAAAATTGCCACAATTTCTACTTGTTAAGTGGCTGTCACTCTGCCTAAAATGAGGCCACCTAAAATTAGGCAGATGAGGGAAGGCAAAGTATTTGGGAATGGGGATTAATGGTGAATTGTTGTACCACACAGGACATTCAGCTACTTTGGACTGTAAACTGCAGAAGTGTTTGCTTATCTAGCTGCAGGGTCCTGATAAAACAGAAAAAAACCCCCAAAGTTACCTGCTTCCTTTTCAAATCTGGGCTGACTTTCTGCCTCTTAAGCACAGGACTCACACAGGCATCAGATGAGGGCAGGATTCCTACTGTCAAGTTGGTCTATTCCCTTTTCTGAAATGGTTTCTCTGCTTTTGAGAGCTGAGTCTTTCAGAATAAAGGTTGTATCTGTGGCAAGTAAATTTGGGAGAGTTCATCCCACATGGAGTGCCAGCTCTAGTCAGTGAGACAGACTTGGCTGCTGCTGTGAGCAGGGTATATATCAGACCCAAAGTGAATAATCCTGGTCAAAGCTCTTCCCAGAGCCAGCACAAATATTTGTGTGCTGCATGCTTGGAGCTGGATGTGCTGGCAAGTGAAATGTAAATGCCCATACAAAGCTCTTGGCTGAATGCAACTGACCCTGGATTAATTGGGAAGGGAGTGGGAGCAAAGGGGAAAAAAGGTGCATGGAGCTGGGACAAGGAGCTAAGGCCAGAAGGCAAAGCTGAGGCTTTCTCCAGTGATGCAGGGAAAATTGACTGATTTGTTTTCTCTCTGACCTTTGGTTTAACAATCCAGGCTTCCAAGGCATTTATCTGCCTCCTTAGCCAGAGTGTGTGGGATGAGGGGGTTCTCCAACATCAGGCACTGAAGGTAATGAGTTTTTAATTTAGGCAAATCAAATTAAACACCCAGGTAGAGCACTGTCTCCAAGAGACAGTGAAAACCACTCTCCTTTCTTTTGGCTGGTGTAGCTCTTTGGTCTCCCAACGTCCTCCACAAAGTGGCTGGAAATGAAAGCCTCCCTGTAACCTGGGCAATGCTCTCTGAGAGATGTGTTAGAAGAAGAAAAAAAAATTAAAAATGTTTCATTTTCACACAGCCTGACCCTGTCTTATTGTGATCTCAAGAAAAGCACGGTGGCCATGCAGGCTGCAAGAGGCATTTGGTGACTGCCTGGAAGCCATGAAATGGAGCTTGAGGTGGCAATGAAAGGTCCTTGGTGTCCTTTCCTTGGGGGCTGGGTGGCTACAGAAGTGATCCAGGCATTCCAAACCAGGCTTCTGCACTGCCCACCTCAGAGATGAGTTTGTCACCTTATTGGACATTTGACCTTGTGTCACTGCAAGGTCAAGAGCAATAAGAGCCTTGAGTCACAGTCACAGCCTTATTACCATTTTCAGGTGTGTCTGGGATGTAGCCCATGAGTCTTCACTCCATGGCATTTTTGGATCCTTCACTAGTCACTAGCAGAAGAGTTTGCCTGTTTAAGGAGGAGTTATAAGAAGGATATTTTTGGGGCTTTTAGCACTGATGAGATTTTAGCACTGATAAGATTTTAGCACTGATGAGATTTACTAAAAAAAAAAAAAAAAAAGGAAAAAAAATGTTGATTTCTCCTGATTTGAGAAAAAAAATACTTTTAGCTTTCACCTCACTTTTCCTACTGGCATTCATTTTTTTAAAAAAGTGCACATTATTGAAATACGTAGGATTTTTTCCTGCACCTGAGAGAGGGGTCAGCTCTACAACTGTACAGTGTGAAAGAACAAACCTGCTTTTCTGATTGAGCTGATACAAAACCTTGGTTAAGATGGTGCATGGCAGAGAATTCCTATGGCCACAAAGGAGTTTCAAAGTATTTTCCAAGTAGGAAGCTGAGTTTGAGATCTGAGCTGCTTCAGGGTGAGACAAGTCCTGGAAGAGACTGAAAGTGCAGCTTTTGTATTGCTGCTCTTACCTGCTTTATGGTCAAATATTAACTTCACAGAGCACCTCTTTTCCTTGGACATGCATATGTAAATTGCTATATTCTTTGCTGGGATTGAAAGGAATTCCATCTTCCTACTCTTCCCCAGGAAATTTGCATCATCACTAGCAGATTTTTTTGGGAACAGTAAAAATCGCTTAATCAGTTCATTTTGTCACCCTAAAATTGATGGAAGCCCAGGGTGAGATATTGTCAGTTTGGGATACTTTTGGGAAGAGAGACATCCCTGTCCAGGACTGAAGCCACAAGCTCTTTGGCGCTCTCAGGCTCAGTCTGAGGTGCTTTGCTGGATTTGTGGAAGCATTTTTGACACATGTTGACATTCAGGAAAGAATCAGTAAGTTTGTGACAGATTGGACTCATCTGTGAGTCTTGCTTGGCACAAGTTGTTACACCCTCCTATGGATAAGAACCTAAAGGTGGTCACCTACATCTTCTTGGTCTCTGGACTCTGCCAAGCTTCAGCTCATCCTGGTAAGGTCAGAGAATCATGGAATGGTTTGGGTTGGAAGGGACCTTGAAGGCTGTGTAGTTCCAACACTCCCCTTTCATGGACAGAGACACCTTCCAGTAGATCAGGTTGCTCAAAGTCTTATCCAGCCTGGCCTTGAACACTTCCAGGGATGGGGCAGTCACAGCTTCTCTGGGCAACCTGTGCCAGGGCCTCAGCACCTTCACAGGCAAGGATTTCTTCCCAGTGTCCAATTTAAATTTGCCCTTCAAAGTTATTCCCCCTTGTCCTGCCACTCCATCCCTTTTCCAAAGTCCCTCTCCAGCTCTCTGGAGCCCCTTCAAGCACTGGAAGGGGCTCTCAGGTCTCCTTGGAGCCTTCTCTTCTCTGGGTGAACACCTCCAGCTCTCCCAGCCTGGCTCTAGAGCAGAGGGGCTCCAATGCCCAGAGCATCTTTGTGGTCTTCTCTGGACTCCAACAGCTCCACATCCTTCTGGTGTTGGAGACCCCAGAGCTGGACACAGCCCTGCAGGTGGGGTCTCAGAAGGTCATAGCAGAGGGGAAGAATCCCCTCCCTTGACCCTCTGGCCACACTTCCTTATGATGCAGGATGTGATTGGTGACTCTTGGAGCTGTTGAGGTGCCCCAGGGTGTCCGAGACAGGTTGGCAGTTTTGGCAGAGGACTTGCTGTTCTTTCACAGCTGAAAAGGCAGCATTAGGAGTGGGGGCACACTGGGGCAGCTCAAGGGACACCCCGTGTCCCCCTGACTCAAATGAGGAAACTGGCACTGCTGTTTCACCTTCAGGGTGAATGATTGAGGTGACTCAGTTTGTTCCCACCTAACCCTTAGGTTACACTGAGAAATATTACACTGAGAAATGTACTAACCCTTGGCTTTTTTGGGGGGAGTTGTGGGGTCATCTGTACCTTAGCTGGACCAAAGTGATCTTTGGATGTTCCTCTGGATGCTCCAGGGTGGCTGAATAGTTCTCCTCATGGCTTGAAGCCTCACCAACCTGCTGCAGAGCTGGATGAATCCGTGCCCCTCAGCTTTTCTGAACTAACATGAAACAGTAAAGGTTCTTTCCCCCTCACTTAATTTATTATTTTTGTATATTGTTTCCTTCTTCTTTCCTTGTTTCACCGTTATGTTTGATAAGGTGGAGGTGTAGCTTAAATTTTATTTTTTGAAGGCGTCTGTTAAAAAGGTTTTAGTTCTTCTGGAATGCAGATTCATTTAGAGCAGAATGATGTTTTAAAGTCATAATTTACAGAAAGAAGATTTCTTAAAGCAAATCAGACAGAAGCTTTTAAGTGTCAGCATGTTTAATTAAGGGTAGAATTTAATAATGTTTTATGTGGTTTTGTTATACTGCTTGTAGAAGCTTAAAAAAAAAAAAAGGGATTTCCATAAATATTTTGAAATGTCGTTTTGATTCCGCTAATATGTTAAACCCTTCAAAGTAATACCTTCCCTGTTCAACTCAAAGCAGTCGGATTAACTTTATCTATCCCCCATTTATCGCTACTGGCATCAATTCCTGACAGGAAAAACCTTCTAGGTTTTGGCAGTAAAAATGGGTTGCCAGATTGCAACATTTGCATTTAACTGTATAATACACTCGCTGCCTTAATAACTGTATTTATGTGACAGATCTCACCCTTAAGAATCCCAGAGCTCCAGATATGTGACATCCCTGTGACAAATTACAAAAGCTGGTGATGAACTGCAGAATCCTCCAATGATGATAAATTCATACACTTTTGAACTGCCTGCCCTGCTTAGAGAGGTCCTTGGAGTATCCCTTCACATGCTCGAGCAGTTTCTAATGGCCACTACAAATCAATCTGTCAGTGAAGTTTTTCTTTTCAGTGTTTTTATCCCAAAATTGTCCTTGCCAGAGTCCTGAGGTGTCCAGAAACCTTGGTCAAAGCAAAAGTATCTAAGAGGGGTTGTGGATGTAGGCTGGGAATTTTAAACCCTGTGGTGATGGAGCAATGATTATTCATCATGGCAAGGGATGGATCCTCCAGGAGACAACAAGGAATGGTGGCATCTGGGGGATAACCAATAATCTCTTGAAGGTCTCTCACTGCTGCTGTTTATGTAATTTTTTAATGCTTTCATGTCTCAGCTAATGGTTTCTGTCCTCTCCTCAGTGCAGCGTTGGGTCAGAGAATCACAGAAAATCACAGCCTGGGTGAGGCTGGAAGGCACCACAGTGGGCTGTGTTGTTCTTCCTCATGTTCAGGTGGAACTTCCTGGGCATCAGTTCCTGCCTGTTCCTCTTGTCCCATTGCTGGGCCCCACAGAGCAGAGGTGTCCATCCTCTGACACCTCACTGCAGATACTGACAGAAACTAATGAGGTTCCCTTTTCAGTTGTCTTTTCTTGAGGCTGAACAGCCCCAGCTCCCTCAGCCTTTCCTTGTAAGAGAGATGCTCCAGTCCCTTCATTATGTTCATGGCCCTCCACTGGACCCTCTCCAGGAGCTCCATGTCCCTCCTGTCCTGAGGAACCCAGAACTGGACAGAGCACTCCAGATGTGCCTCACCAGGGCTGAGCAGAGGGGCAGGGTCACCTCCCTGACCTGCTGGCCATGCTCATCCCAGTGCACCCCAGGATCCCATTGTCCTTCTTGGCCACAAGGGCTTTGCTGGTTCATGGACAGCGTATTGTCCACCAGGACCCCCTGGTTTTTCTTCTCAGAGCTCTGCAGGGTCAAGGGAAGAACAGCACACCCAATGCTGGTGAAAACTGCATTGATTTGGAGCCCAAGCCTTCCCACATATCCTCGTTCCCATCTCCAGTTTACAGATTTGCCCACTGGCTTTAGGTCCAGCTGGTTAAACACCAGGGCTGTAACATTTCCAAGGGAGATGAGGAGCAGGAGAAGACACCACAGTGTGAGCCCAGGCCCTTGCACATTTCCTCCAAGGATCAGTGTCCCATGGTCTTTATGCTATTTGGAGCACAGATCTGGGTAAACAGTGAAACGGTTTTTGTCTTCTGCCAGTGACTAGACACTGGAAAAATAATCCTTCTCCTCACTCCCTTCCCCACTTTGGTGCCTCAGGTGAAAAGTGTTTGCTCCTGTGGCATCCCGTCCTTAAGGGGAAGGGAGGACCCGAGATGTGTGGGTACTTGTGGTCAAAAGGAATGGCAAAAGTCGGAGGATCCACAAAGGCTTACAAAGATTCGTTAGCAAATTGCACATTCAGCATGGAAATCGATATAAATTAATCCCTGACTCCCTGTCTAAGCAAAAGGGAGCAGGTTTTGGATAAGGGGGTAGGGTGAAATGGAAGAGAGAGAGATGGATTAAACATGAGGAGAAAGGGAGAAAGAGAAGGAGAAAGCGAGATTACCAGTCCTGGCTCCAGCATTGATGCAGCCCATGGGGTGTCCAGGATCCTGGGGTGCCCATGAGCCCAGGCTTCAGGGGGTTACCTTTTATAGACAAGTTTTCCCTGCTATTTCTTCTCTTTCCATGCAAATCAGCTGTCATGCACAGCTGGTTCTTCTAGACCTGTCTGGAAATGGGTTGGAGCCTTCAGGGATCTCAGGTGATCTTGATCCTCTCTACAGTCCATGCCCCATTCCCAACCTCATTCCTGTGCCTGTGCTGTGCTGTGTTCATCTCCAGGAGCCAAAACCAGGATGCTTTTCCCAGAAAAGTGCTGCCCTACCTGTGCATTGCCCTTCTGCAGCCACATCCTGTTCCTTCTCACAGCGTATTACCACCAACAACCCTTGCTTGGCTCCATGACCATGCAGCTATCAGTGTTTGAGACATTCACATTACCTCCCTTATTTTCCAAGCTCCTCCATCTCCCATTTTGGAAGCCAACTGCATCCCCCAGCGAGCACTCTATTTGTAGCAAGAAAATTTTACACTGCCAGAAGTGTAGCTGGATATTGCTATGTGTAAAAATACTGTCATGTTTGGTTTTTGGGTTTTTTTTTCCATAAATTTATTCTTAGATGTTTATCTGGGAAATGCTGATTTCACACTGATGTTTTTATTTATTTTTTTTTTTTATGGGTGACAGAAGGACGAAGAAATAAATAGAATAAAACGTTCCTTCTCTTTTTATCTCTTGGGCCACCACGATAGTTTTGCTAATTTTTCAGAAGCCTTTCTGAGATTAATCATTAAAAAATATGCAAATTTCCCTTCTTAATATTACTAAAATAGTAGCTTTTTAATTAGGGGTTTACGTCTTTTGACATTTTCGTGTGTTAGCAATGAAATGTGGGATATGATCAGGTTAAAAATTGACGTTTCGAGCCAGCAGAGAAAAAATCATCCTCCCTCACCTTGAAAAACAAACCAACTTCAGATATTTTGCCTTTCTCCTCCTGCAGAGTTATAGAAAGTGCAAGACAAGATCATATTCTTTTAGCACAGCCTGCAGAGGGCAAATAATTTTATATTTGGGTTGAAATATCCACAGGCAGGAAGTTTATCTAATGACTTGAGATCCTGACTGGAGCCACTTCCCTCTGGCTCTCTATGTGCAAGTTTTGTAAATTTTTTTTAAGGCCAAAACATAACAATTCTTGGGGGGAGGGATAGGACAACTGCATGTTTATGGTGGGTTTTAGTGCCATTAGTTCCAAATTCAGCCACGTTTTTGCAGGATGTCTGTGGGAGCAATTAGCATCCTCTGGAAGGTCTGCTGTGCTTGAGGGGGAAAGGAAGGAAGGAAGGAAGGAAGGAAGGAAGGAAGGAAGGAAGGAAGGAAGGAAGGAAGGAAGGAAGGAAGGGAAAGAGAGAAAGAGAGAAAGAGAGACAGAGAGGAAGAGAGAGAGAAAGAGAGAGAAAGAAAGAAAGGAAAGAAAAAGAGAGAAAGAAAGAAAAAGAAAAAGAAAGAAAGAAAGAAAGAGAAAGAGAGAGAGAGAAAGAAAGAGAGAAAGGGAGAAAGAGAGAGAAAGAAAGAGAGAAAGAGAGAGAGAGAAAGAGAGAGAGAGAGAGAAAGAGAGGGAGAAAGAGAGAGAAAGAGAGAAAGGGAGAAAGAGAGAGAAAGAAAAGAAAGAAAGAAAGAAAATAGAGTCCAATCTCAGTGCAGGGATTTGCCAATCTGTTTCTTGCTGGGGAAGTCACTCTGGGATGAATATCTGCATTTTTTCCTGCAGTGATTGAATGGATGACTCCTTTCACACTTTGCTCCATCAGGAATAAACCCTGTGAGCAGACAGCCCTCCATCTGCCCACTGCAGGGGGCACACCAGGGGTTAAGCAGATCTTTATTTGTGTGGACATTGGGTGCTTAAACTGAGTAAGGAGATGGGTTTTTTTTGGCAAGTAACACTTCCAAGTTCAGCACTACTGTGAGGTGAGAGGGAAAGCATAGAACCATAGAATGGCTTGGGTTGGAAGAGACCTTAAAGATCATCCAGTTCCAACCCCTGCCCTGGGCAAGGACACCTTACTCTAGAGCTAGAAACTCATAGGGGATTTGGCTAAAACCCCTTTTCCTGCCTTGTTTGAAGTGAAACTGGGTGAGGCAGATAAGGATGGTCTTTGGGAAAATGTCTTGGAGGAATAGAAGTGGATAATGCTGGGTGAAAAGAGGAAAAAAAGAAGAAAAGAGAAAAGATGAATGAGAAAAGGGGAATGAAAAGAGGAAAGGAAAGGAAAGGAAAGGAAAGGAAAGGAAAGGAAAGGAAAGGAAAGGAAAGGAAAGGAAAGGAAAGGAAAGGAAAGGAAAGGAAAGGAAAGGAAAGGAAAGGAAAGGAAAGGAAAGGAAAGGAAAGGAAAGGAAAGGAAAGGAAAGGAAAGGAAAGGAAAGGAAAGGAAAGGAAAGGAAAGGAAAGGAAAGGAAAGGAAAGGAAAGGAAAGGAAAGGAAAGGAAAGGAAAGGATTTCAATGCAAAATAAACTGGTTGTTACTAATATCACAGCTTTTTTGTCATGTAGCATGTGAATTAACAGATTTACTCCAGAAAATAATTGTGATCAGCCATGGCTCCACAACATTTTCTTGAATAACAAAGCTGAAGGTCAAGTGCTCAACAAGCAGATGTGTTTTATTTTGAAATAATTGAAACCTCGAGGGGATTATATGTGTTTACCAGGATATTTTATATTGCTGTCTGCTTATATTCTCTTTGTTCACAAAACACAGATGCAATTTGTATTTGGAGAGTTTCCCTGCTCACATCCTGTGATCTTCATGCATTCAGTCTTGCAGAATAATGAACAAGTAATGTCATGCTTCTTTCCTAGATTGCAGTGTCACAAAATGGGAATTTTCTTTCTAGATGGAATGGAAAAAAAAAAAAATCTTACTTCCCTAGTGCATGTCCTTAGGGATTAAACCAGCTGAGGGGGAATTTTCAACCTCCTTTTGAAGTTGTTTGTTTTTTTTAGTATTGATACAGTAAATAATTGCAGAAGGTTCAAACTGCACACTTGAATCCCTGCTCTTTGCAGCAGTAAACAGTTCCATGAAGTTTGAGTGGCTTTGAGTGCCACGAGTGCTCTGCCACTTGGTCCCATGGCAACAATGATCCTATGAAAGGTGCAGGCGAAGCAAACTTGTTACAACATTCAAGAGTGTTTTGTTTCAGCTGTATTTCTCCTTTTCTTTCCTGAAAGCTGCAGGAAATGTTAACCCTGTGTGCCAAACTCTTGTCTAACACCCTTCTGGAGGGTGTTATAAATTATAATATACCCCCTTTGGGGCAAAAAATGGATAAATCTGTCGCCTTGAGAGGAGGTGATTATGGCTGGAGTCCAGTCTTGCTTCTTGGAGGCAAAACCTGGGGAGAAATACAAACACAGCAGCAGGAGGTGGAGCAGCAGCTTTTGTTTCTGGTGCCGAGTCCCAAGAGGTGCAAAATGAAAAATCCTGGCTATGGCCAAAAATAGAATGTAGCTGCTCTGTGCTGCCTGGTGAGCTTGTACCACCCCTGAGTCAAAATCCTCCTCCCAGATGTGTTTTTGAGCGTGGCTGTGTGCAGGACCTCAGGGCTCCAGAGGAAGCTGATGGAGAGGACTGACAAAAAGGTGTAAAATAAAAAGAGTGGCACAAGTTGCTCTTTGATCAACACAAACCACCCTGCTTGCAGGATGGGGGAGAGGTAAACTGGTGTCACTTTTTCAGGTGTATTTGCCCCTGGTGGAAGGAAGGGGATGAGAGCAGAACGAGAGCCTCGCACTGCAGTTGCAGGCACAGAGTCCACACCTCAAATTCTGGGTTTATTTCTGAGCCCTTCACAACAAGAAAGACATTGAGGGGCTGGGATGTGTCCAGGGAGGAGCAATGGAGCTGGGGGAGGCTCTGGAGCACTTTGAGCAGCTGAGGGAGCTGGGGGCCTCAGCCTGGAGAAAAGGAGATTCAGGGCAGACCTTGTCTCTCTTCAACTCCCTGACAGGAGATTGTAAACTGGTGAGGGATCTCTTCTCCCAGTTAGCAAGCCATAGGATAAGAGGAAACAGCCTAAATTGTGCCAGGAGAGGCTTTGATTGGATATTAGGAAAAACTGTGCGTTATCAAGAATTGGAACAGGCTGCCCAGGGAAGTGGCTGAGTCCCCATCCCTTGGAGGGATTTAAAGACACAGAAGTGGCACTTGGGAAGAGGGTTTAGTGGTGGGCTTGGCAGTGCTGGGTTAAGAGTTGGAGTTGATCATCTCAGGGATCTTTTCCAACTAAAATTCTGTGATTCTACAGCCCTGACAGTGCAAACCCATCAGAACCACGTGAAGCTGGGGTGGTACTGGCAGGGAGCAGAGCTGACTGGGGCAGAGCAGTTTGGGCACTGTTAAAATGATTGTCTGTGGATGGGCTCCCAAGAACTGAAGGAGGTTTGTGAAATCACTGCTTTGGGAGCTTCTGTGCAGGGTTTCAGCAATTTCCCATGTGCAGCTCTTTCTGCACTTTTTTTTTTTTTTTCCCCTTTCAGTGTAATTACCCTGTAGCAAAGCCTGGTGCCTGACATTTTGGCTGGGTTTATGGAATTGCACACGACTGCAGTTGTGTTATTGTACAGCCAGGTTACAGATAAAATCATCTCAGCTATTTCAGCTGGTGCTGATGGATCATTTCTCTGTATGGACCACTGAACCTTCTGAGGTAGCAGATTGCAAATGGGATTTAATATGGGTTGGTATTAACTGCTGAGATGTTTGGGAAGGTGGGCAAGACAGCTGAGTTATTTGCCAAAAAACAGGTGACAGCAGCAAGTTGACAGGAGATTTAGATTATAACATTGATAAAGCTCCTCAGTCTCTCCTGCTTGATTTGCCACTGGAGTTAGAAGGAAAATCCAGATATGTCACATTGTCTGGAGAGCAGAAATGAAAGCAAGTGAGATTATTGAATTGCTGAGCATGGAAAATTCCCCCAAGCCTTGCAGAATAATGTATTTTAGTGATGCTGTACAGTTTATAAAGGTCAGTTTGCACTTCAATTACAAATCCAAGTTTAAAGGTTGTAAAGGACACAAGAAAAAATAGTGATTTATTTCTTTTTATTTTTCCTTTGTAATTACCTCTTGGAATGCTGGTAATATTTCAGACTCATTTGTAAAAAGATTTCACAGTACTATAGCAACAGGCATTTTAAAAGCCTCAGTAGAAATGCCTCAAATCTAGGTCCTAGTTTTATTTCTTCACTTTACAGATGGAGAAAAGAAGCCTTGTGAATTTTTAAGGTTCCACAGTGAATTAATCGCGAAGTTGGGGAGCAGTCTATTAATAATGAAAGGTTCAAAGTCAGATACCTGACCAAGTTTAAATAAAAAGAGGCTATGATCCCTTTTTTTTTTTTTTTAGTTGGTTCTTTTTTTTTTTACCAGCATTCTGGTTGTTAATCATCTTTATTGAATAAGATTTCACAGAGACCTGGGAGTGCAGGCTCTTTGCATCCTGGTTAATTCTAGAGTTGACTGAGCTGACAGGAGAAAAGGTTTCCCGCAATGAGCAAATGACAAGGGGAAAAAAAAAAAAAAAGGAATAACCTTTTCTCCAGCATAGAAATGATCAGAATAGGGTAAGAAATGTTAGCTTTAAGTAGGTGAGGAGATGAATTTTACCCAGGTGCTCCCTTCCCACGGATGGCAGCAGTCCCATGGCTCCAATATGAATCTGCTTTTCTTGGCTATGCCTGAGTGACCACACTGCTAACAAGCCATAAAAAGAGACAGCAGGGTCACAGGGTAAAGGTTGCTACATTACAGGGCCAGAACATGCTAATTACAGCCCTGAAAAGTGAATTTGAGTGGACCCGTGTAAATTACTGCATTTCTCAGGCTGGGAGAGGGAGATTTTCTTCCTCTCGCAGCAGCTGAGGAAAGCTGCCTCCCTTGACACGTGTGCTGCAGTCTATTTTATGTGTTTCTTCGTTCAACCAATTATGCCTGTGAGATGGACAATTAAAAAAGCATCTGTTTTTACGGCAGAGCACGGCTGCCTCTGGCATTTTATGTGCCACAGCGGGTCTGTACCTGGGGGAGGAAGATGAGGGATGGAAAACGTGGTCATAGGGAACTAAAAAACAGAAAGAGAAATATTTGAAAGTGCTCTTCTAGAAGCTGTCAGCTGGGTGTGCACCCCCTGAGCTGCCTGGCTGGCTTTAACACAGCAGAATGCCCACCAAGGGGTGGGCAGCAGGGCTGGTGGGAAGCTGGTCCCTGTGGTTTGGGGCTGATGCTCTTGGGGTAAGAGGTTGGGTCGTGGCACTGGAAATGCTTTTGGGCACCAGACAAGGCATGTGCCACCCAACACAGTTCCTGTAACAGGCTGAGGAGGGAAAGGGTCCTTCCAGCCCTGGAGAAGCAGGGGATGGATTGATGCTTTAGATAAAGGTGGTGGATTTCAGGGTGATTGCTTTCCCCTGTCCTGCCTTGTAGGAAATTCCACATTGCTATGGAAGGAAAGAGAAGCCAAGATATATAGGACAGTATTTGTCAGGTATTTTCACGTGTCCAAGCCTTTGGGCTGGGGGGCTGGCACATGACACACCCTAACTCCAGGGGCTGATCTCAGCTTTGACAGCTGACTCCAGACAAAATTCATCCCCAAACCCACCCACTTCCAATAACGCTTCACTTCCCACCGTGATTGCTTCTGTGCAGGCAGGTGGGGCTTTTGGATCCCAGCTCTTCCCAAATCTGAGCTCACTTTGCATGCTGAGCCAGGGGAATTTGGGAGATGGGCTGTGATGCTGGCACCCACTAATCCCAGTGTCACACTCAGAGCCTTGGCCACTGCCTGAGAGAGAAGTCTTCAGTACACGTCACTTCTTGTTCAGTGCACGTTAGTCACAGCCAGGGAAATGCCAGCTATGTTTCATCCTAATTTTTATGGAGCCACTGGGGCTCATTTTCTTTCTGCTCAAGCAGTGAAACCAACAAGCATTATTTTAGCATTTACTTGTTTTGTTTTGATTTTTTTCCCAGATATATAATTAGAGATAAATTATTTATGTAGGTATGTACATACATATGTGTGTCCACGTACACTACACAGATATTCTTAAATGGATATGTAAACTATCTCGTTATCTATATAAAATAATCATTTTGGGTTTTTGTGTTTTCAAGTGTCTTGTGTGTTGATGTGTCTATTAGGCAGACACATAAATTGAGGCATGGAAAAAGATGAAATGAAAAAATATTGGGATTTTCATTTATCTAAACCTCCATTCAGGGACACAGTTTTGTGGCCAACAGAGCACTTGCAGTTCCTGGTCCTGCTACAATAGTTTTTTCTCCCACTGAAGGTTTTCCTCCTGCTCCATCTTTCAACATAGAGAAAACAGATGTAAGAATACAACCTGCTTTAGTGAAACGTTTCCTGCCCATGGCAGGGGGGTTGGAACTAGACAATCATTAAGGTCCCTTTCAACCCAAACCATTCCGTGATTCTAATAAAGAGATCATTTTATGTGGATAGCAACAATGTATAATCAGTTATACACCTCCTTTTCTATTTCTAATATGTAAAGTTCATTAAATATTGAATATTTTAATATTCAATAGGACTCTTCTCTCATTCAAGACTGCTGACCTTTTTTCTTTTTTTCCCCTTCATTGTTTAGAAGTGAAATGAGTATGCAGTGAGTACTCTTCTCACTTGTCAACTGCAAAATGATGATTAAAGAGGAAGAAAAGGGATGCTTGTGCTTTTCTGTAATGCTTTTAGCAGTGATTCTGCTAAAAGCAAGCCACATTATATTTTCTTGTGAAGATATTCCTAAATCCAGCTGCTTGACCACAGAGTCATTGTGCAGGTCTCAGAAATCCAGAGCATCTCTTTATTGCTGTTGCCCAGATTTCCTTTTCAGAGAAAGAGCATTTTCCCTGGACTGGTCCGAGCAATTTTCCCAATCTACCCATCCAAAAAATATACACAAAACCACAGAAGCACCTGCTTCCCTCTCTGCATTCAGCAGGGGCTGCGACATGGAGAGAGGGCTGGGAAGATCTGGTTTATGCATGAGCTGCTGTGCCTGCTCAGCAAAAGGAGATTATTCCTGTGCAGATGGGTAGTGTTCCCGAAAAATGCACCTGGGTGGATTGCCTCTCTCATCCCTTCCCTCCGTGTTTTGCAGGACTCAAGGCAGGTGACAGCTACCCAGGATCAAAGTCATTTATTGCTGGTACCTGCATGGAGTGTGGTTCTATTATTTACAGGTCTGCTGCTCAGGGGGGATTTTGCCTTGGACTGTGTTCAGGTGGATCTTTTCCCTAGATTTTGGAGAGGGCTGGTCAAAATCAGGATGTAATTCTTGGTTGCTCAGCTCTAACCTCTTATTATCTTCCAAAGCATTAAGAAATTATTCAATGCTGATTAGGCTTAAAATAAACAAGCTGTGAGGATAAAGCTGTGGTGCAAAGAGCTGCTCCCTTTGTTGTATAATGCAGGATGCTCTGAATAGTTCACCAGGAACCCTCCTGGCTGGATCATGGCCAAATCTGCTGCTTTTGCATGTTGATTAACACCTGGACAGGAGAATTTCTGGAGGGGGATTGGAACCAGATGATCTTCAAAGTCCCTTCCAACCCAAACCATTCTGTGAGAGGCTCCACAGCTCCTGGTGTGACATTCCTCACCGAGGTTTCTCTGTACAGAGCCTTTTTAACATCAGCAGGAGCTGTTGGACCTATGGAGGAAATGTGGTAGCTTAATAAATGATGATCCAGGCAGCATTTTATTCATAAATGATGGTGCAGATGAGGGCACAAAGAGGGGAGTAGGAGCTGAAGGAGGCATTAAATCTGGCATTTGTAGAGTGGGAAAATCATCAGCATGAGGGGGAGCTGGAACATGATGGACTGTTTATTGTGAGAGAGGAGAGATTTATGATGAGCGTGTGAGCAGCTCACTGTTTTCCCCATTGCCTTCTGTTTTTGTGGAGGGATAGAATTTCTAGCTGAAAATCAAAGTTTGCCTAAGCAGGAAGAAAACAGCGTTCAGAGAAACCAGGAAAAAGAGAAAATAAATAGCGTGAGTGAAGAACCTCATATGACATTTTAAACTACCCCTGGCACAGTGTAGGATGATTGTAAAATTGCAAAGATGCCTAGGAAACACAAACTCGGAATAATTCCTGGGTGAAACGAGGAACAGCATCGCCTTCAAAAGCATGCTGTACATAAGGAAGTCAGATAAAACATGGAAAGCTGACACCATCCTTCTGTTTGTACCCATAAGCATCATATTTGCTTTTTTTCAGGCCCTTCCCTCTCTCATCAATGGGCTTAATAAAAATCACTCCCTTCTTCCATGACCTTTCTTACGGCTTTTATAGCTCGATTCCTTCCACATTGGTGGGTGCAGCAGCAGATTTACACCCTGGCCCACCTGCCTTGTATCCTGTGCATCCTTATTTATTATACCTGTGAATTTGCTGTGCTTTCTGGGGCACTCTTCTTAATATTTTGCTTTCTCAGAGATTTGGTCTCGTGATAATCAGCTGAGGGAGTGTTTAGCCTGGAGCAAATGAGCTTCAGGGGAGACCTTGTTGCTCCCTACAATTAACTGACAGGAGGTTGTGGTGAGGTGGGTGTCAACCTCTTATCCCAGGTGACAAGTGTCAGGATGAGGGGAAAGGACCTCAAGTTGCACGAGGGGAGGTTTAGGTTGGGTATTAGGAAAAAAAATAATCATATAAGGGGTTGTCAAGCATTGGAAAAGGCTGCCCAGGGAAGTGGTGACCATCCTTGGAAGTGTTTAAAAAGCAGGGGATGTTGCACTTGAGGACATGGTTTAATGGGGAACATGGTGGTGGTGCTGGTTGATTAATAATGTTAAAGGTCCTTTCCAGCATTAAAAATTCAGTAATTCTGTGGTCTAATATAATCACATATTATGACTTTCTTAATTAAATGCTGATTTCATGGATACTTTAGCTCCTTGTGACCACAGATGACTGGTTTTATAAATGGTTCATTGACTTGAGCCATAAGACCTTAGCAAACACACACCTACAGGCAGGTGTCTGCTCACCTGGGGATTGTCTGACATTCATATGCAACACATTTGTATATTTTTTTCAGCATTTAAAGAGGTGCTGCTTGATACATAAATGTCTGAGGGCTTGGGGAAGATGCACACTATTTGTGATGATTTGTATTTTCCTTCAGTAGTGGGTTCAGGTTATTTTGTGGGGTTGTTCGTGGGGGTTTTTTAGGGACTGGAGTAATTTTTAGTTCAATTTACTTGTCACAGCTGTGATTACTCAATATGCAAAACAACAATGAACAGATTATTTTTAATCCTTTTTTTAATCATTTTCCCCGCTTTAGTTTTTTGCTGTTAGCATGTGGCTGCACAGTCTGAGCTGTGTGCAAGGTAGAACATTTTACTCTGGCTTGTGAAATCCAGATTGATGAGCATAAGAGCAAACAAGCAAAAAATAATAAAAAATACCATCTTTTATTTCCTAGAAAGCCTTCAGACTGGCTCCACAGCCATCCCAATCCCAATTTTATTCAGAGGAGAGGTTTTAAGAAAAAAAAATGTTCTGTACATCTGTGGTACTGGAATGTGATAAAACATTTCCTCTGAAATTTCTTCAACCTCATCCTTTGTGTACAACCCAAAGTCATTTTATTGTTAAGCAATTTGTTGTGGTGTCTTTAAAGTGCTGCAATGCAGAATGACTGATTTGGTTTTCAAGGGGTGAAAACAGAGGAGCCCTAAGCACCCCCATGCCCCTAGCAAAGTATGTGACATGGACAATACTTGAGGCCTTAAGCTTTTAGATGATATTGGCATCTCCCTTTTTAAAGATCTAGGAACAGCTGTCCAATTTATTTCAGCCATCCAGTCTCCAAGCACCTTTGCAGGAGGGAAAACAGGAATGCTTGGATGGAGGACATGTCAAGCAGTCTCCAGGTTTGTCCTCTGACAGAAGCATTACTGCACTCGCTGGGTGTAGAGCACTCCTTAATGGGGTAATTAGGGGATGCCTGATTTAAACACACTAAAAAAGGCCTGCTGAGATTTACTTACTTATTTATTTGTGTGCTTTATTCATTTCTTTGCTTTGATAAATAACCTGACTTGTTTGAAAAGGCATAAACTTAAAGCTTGTATTTCTGCAGCCTTCCAGGGTGTCCCTGCCCCATTATGGTTCTTATTGGTTTTATTCCTCAGATAAAAACCTCTGCTGTTGCCAAATAGTTTGTTCTGTAAATTTACATTTCAACAAGAAACAAACAAAATAAATTATATTATAACATGACAGCAAATGTTCTATAAAATTAATTTGCTTTACCCTTCACCCTGGGGAAGTAGCCAGGCTTAAATTTGCTCTTTGACTCGAGTTCTTGACTAAAGCCAGTGTTTCTGGGTAAAATATTACAAGTGAAGTTCCAGGCTTAAAATAATTCATCACAGCCTGAGCATTTGGTTTGGCATATACCTAAATTTATCTCCACCTGCCTCCATTGCAGGGATGTCCGAGCTGCTGGTATTTATTATGGTTTTAGTCAGCAATCCTTTGAATAGCAAAGCAAGGTGTGTAAAACTCCCACAGTGTTTGCTTCTCTGGGGCAGCAGCTGTGGCAGAAGCAGCTGTAATAGTGGTAAGAATGAGAGAGATTGCTGGGAGGCGTTTTGGTCACTGTCAGGATCAGTATTTCACTTCCAAAGCAGGGCTGTGTCTCTCAGGGCAGTCTCTCTCTGGGGACTGGAGGATCCAGCAGATCAATCCCATCAAATTTCCTGGCAGTGTGTCCTTGGCATCTTCCAGTCATCCCAGCCTTGCAACACCACAGGGCTGTGTGTTTTGTTATTCCCCAAAACTCACTGGGGGCAAAAGGGAGCACAATGGTTTTATCCTTAGTCCAGTTTTATTGTTTTATTGTTAGTCTGGTGAACTTTTTCACACTCTTACCATCCAAGTTATCTAATTTCTACAGTTCATCAATTAATAATAGAGTTGAAGTTATTATTGCTGGTACTTTTGTTTTGTTGGTTCCCAGTTATTCAGGTTTTCTGTCCATTTTTGTTCATAAAAAGTCTTTACCTCTCCCAAAGTTCTTACCTGGTTCACAGGGCAGCTCTGCTGCCACGAGCAGTGATGAACCACATGAGTTCTTCTACAGACTGGCATTGCTGCTGTTCTCCTGGCCTTGCACTCATCCACACCTCATTTTAATCCAGGCTTTTCACAGAGTAGTTACCTGTTATTTCCGTGAGCTGACGCAAAACCAGAACAAATTTGGTCAGTGGCAATCGTCCAGACCATTGTCATTGCAGCTGGAAAAAGCTCAAATGAGCTCAGGTCAGGACAAGTTCAGACCAGTCCTTGAGACCCTGCACTGTCAGGTCAGGCTAAAAACTGTGGCTTTTTGCTAAGTGATGGCAAAATCATATTTTCCGACTACTTTTCTGGTCACACCAGCAAGCAGAAACAAAAAATTTTGGTGTGACTAATAACAATAATAAAAAAGTGACAACCCAGGTTGTCCCAGAAAACAGGATTGAGGCTAATTTTGTGTTAAGTGCTAAGGTCAGTGTGATAAATGACTCTGTGTTATGCCCAGTCCTTCCAGATTTGGGAAATGATTTTGCAATAGGGAGCCAATCATGCTGAGTGACCAATGCATCCCAAATTAGAAATTACTTTCGAGGACCAAGCCTTACAGTTCTAAAAAGGCACAATCCTGGTGACAGGTTTGGAGTGCAGCCCCTCTTCTCCAGGGTTGTTCACTTAATCTGAGGGCCAGCAACATATGATACTCACAATTCAATGTGTAGCACAAGCTAACAAAAGGTCTTCTATAGGTTTTTATATTGGCAAAACCTCCTCTTCTTCTTCAAGTGGGTATAAAGGATATTGAATATTTTCACAGGTGTGTGTCCCTGAACAAAAAGAAGGATGTGCTCTAGAGAAAGTGTTGAGGACTTGAATAGTTTAATTAAAGCTGGATTTTTGTTTTTTAATTTGTGGTGTAGGCAATGGCCACTGTTTTTTCATGCCTGATAAATTTGAAATTACTCCCTTTAAAGGGAAATATCAAACAGAAAACATCAGCTCTGTCATTTTTCCATGCAAAGATTCTCTTCATCCTGCCTGTTCTCCTCTTAGTAAAAGATTTTCCTGCCCAAAGGATTATGCTGCTCATATGCAGCTTTCAGTAACACAGATTAAACTCGGTTTATCCCCACCCTTTTGTTGTGGATTCATTTTTGTGCTTTTGTGTGTTTTGTCCCATCTTCCCAGACTGATTTTAGTCTTTGCTTTTGTAAGTGGCAAATAGATATCAAGTGATGGAGATGATTGATGGGGGTGTCTGGGTTTTGGGCAGGATAATGCTCCTCTCCCTTTCACAGCTTCTAAGTAATGGGTTTTTTTGGGGTTTTTTTTGGGTTTTTTTTGGGGGGGGTGTTGGGGTTGTTGGGTTTTTGTTCTTGTTTTGTTTGTTTTGTTTTTGTTTTGTTTGGTTTTTCTTTGGTTTGGTTTTGTTTGATTGATTTTGGTTTGGTTTTTTTTTGTTTGTGTTTGTTTGTTTGTTTGGGGGTTTTTCATTGGTTTAGTTGGGTTGGTTTGAGTTTGATGTTTTTTGGTTTGATTGTTTTTTGTTTGATTGTTTTTTGTTGTTTTGTTTTGGTTGGGGGTTTTTTGGGGTTTTTTTTGGTTTTGGGGGGGCATTTTTTTGTTTGTTTGTTTGGTTTTGGTTTTGTTTTTTTGTTTGTTTGTTTTTTGTTTTTTGGTTTGACTTGGTTTTTTTTACCTTCTGGGAGTCTCCTGTATTTTCCTTGATTTTTCTGGTGCTTCTTCCAATTCCTCCTGCATTTCTTGATTTACATCAAAAGATCTTCCATTGTCCTGTCCTAAGTCTTTTGCTTCTCCTGGCACTGAACTAAACTGTTGGGCAGTGATTAAACTAATGAGAGTTAAAACATTTTGTCTTTCTCTGCCTGGCAGGGTGGTATTCAAACTCCCTATTATCATCTGCACACACTGAATCTTAAATTTCGTATAAAAATACAATTTATTAATTAAACTTTCTCCGTCACGAACATTGGATTAATGCTGGTGGCTCATTACTTCTCTGAGGACAGCCTGGGTGGTGATCAATCACTTTGGGATGTGCAGATGGGCTTGTTGGGACTGACCTCCACAATCCAGTCTTTGAGGGAGAAGGGAGGAAAAGGCTTTTCCCCCCCAGGGGCTGTTTCAAAGCCAAGTCTGAGTTAATGTGGTGTAGAAATGGGAGCTCTGGTGTGTGTTCACAGAAGACAAAGAGCATGGGGCTGACCTCTGAGGAGGAGGGAAGAGGGACACTCCTGCAACCCAGTGAGTCACTCTTTTCATTCCATGAAAAATGTCTCTTAGGAAACCAGGCATTGAAAACAGCCAGCTCCAGCCATGGGAATGCTGCTCTTTACCCAAACAAGCCCTGGGGGCTGAATGCAGCTCTTGGTGGAGCAAAGCTCTTTTGATTTGAGGATGGTGCTGAGGATTCAAAGTGTTCAGAGTGGTGAACACAGCAAAAAAAAAAGAAAAATCAGCAGGGCTCAAGCAACCAACCATTCCCTCCACACACTCCCAGGCTGCCTCAAAACATCTCCCACCATCTCCCACTTCCTCCAAGGCTGTGACATGCCAGCAGGGGTGGACAGACATTTCATGGCTGTTATAGGTGATATTAATGATTTAGGTAATTTGTGTTAAGTGTTATAGTTAATAATTTTAAGTATATAGACACTGCTAGTTGCAGAAACCGCAGAAATAGAGAACTTAGAAAGAGCCCAGCCTTGGTGCAGAATAATGTAATGTAATTTTGTATCATAAGATATGAAGAAAGGGAGAAAATGGGAGATATGGTAAAACCTGAGTCCACAGTGGAAAGTCCCCATGGACATGCTGCGAGGAAGAGGAGAGACTTCATCCACTGACCACCATGAGAGGGCAGAAGACCCCAGACTCCTGGAGTTGAGTTAGAAGACTCAACTATGACCAAATATGGAAAAAAACATTGACTGGGGAGGGTCTAAGGGGAGTGTGTAAACCAAAAGGTTATAAAAATGCGAAGCTACAGGAAAAACTTTGAAAGTTGTGTGGAACGTGAGTTGAGACTTGTGCTCTCCGGCTCTCCCAGCCCACTGCTTGCTTCAACTTCTTGCTGTAACAAAGGTTTATCTAATTGGCAATCAGTTATTGGGTCCTTTATCCTTATCATGGCTCATCCAGAATGCCAAGGCTTTGTGACCTTGCCTTGTGACTCTGCCTTTCAGAAACCAAACTGGGGGTCCCCAGGGGTGACATCCCTGCTCCAGCCTCGCCACCTCCCACACAGGGGACCAGGGGGCCCTGCCAGGTTTGCAAATGAATTTCCCCTGATGAGCTTCAAATCAGAGGTGGCTTTTCTTTTTCCCTTAATTTTCTTGTACTAATGGAAGGGAAAAGAGGAGTTTTGATGCTGTGTGTGACAGCAGCCCTAGTGCAGGGTTTGCAAAGCAAGTCAGAAAAGCAGCACTTTTTGTCTGAGGGTATAAAATGAGGAGGAGGGTTCTGTGAGCAGACCAAGCTTAGGTTTTGCCTTGTAGAGATGGGTATTTCAGCACTGTGCTGTTCAGAGAGACCTGGCCTTGCTCAGTCTGGGTGTTAAAGAGTTGGCATCTTTTATTAGACCAAGGGTTGGAATTGTAAAAATAGATAAGCTTCCTTCAGCTGTACAGGAACTCACTTGTAGGCCTAAAGCTTCTTCCAGCTCTGCCACTTGTTTTGATGAAAAAAGATTACCTCTGCCTAAAAATGTCCTACATTTGTTCTCAGAGCAGAACAACTACAGCAATTTACTCTCTGTCACCTGGGGAAAGGAGGAAAGTTGTCCAAGGTACTCTGGAAGAAAAAACTCCTTTTTTCTGCAGGTGGTTGGGGCTGCAGTGGTTCCTGGGTGGGACTGGATTGCAGTGCAGAAACTTGCAAGCTGCTCTGCACAGACATCCCTTCACTTGAAAATGAAACTTAAAGGGTGGAAAATCTAAGCAAGTTTTAGATTTTGAAGCTGTCAGCTGAAGCACTGCCTACTTCTCTCCTCTGGTGGTTGAAGCCAAGAGGAGTAGGACAATAAATTACTGAGAGACAGGGTTACTAGAGGGAGAAAAGGAGATTGTCTTGTGTTAAATGGCAGAGGGAAAAAAAAATAGCAGCTAATCCTTTCCCTGTGGAGCAGAGAAAGCTGAGGTGTGCTTACAGGGAGTGGTGACAATTGTAATAAGCAGTTGCAGGTATGAGTCTTCAGTCCAACATCACCAGGATATTGAATGGTGTAAGAAATAATAATAACCATAGAATGTCATCATGTGCATTTCATGCATCCCTTCCCTTCCCTTCCCTTCCCTTCCCTTCCCTTCCCTTCCCTTCCCTTCCCTTCCCTTCCCTTCCCTTCCCTTCCCTTCCCTTCCCTTCCCTTCCCTTCCCTTCCCTTCCCTTCCCTTTCACTGGATGACACAAAATATTGTTTTTAATTGGCAAAATGTGAAAGTTTAGAGAAACAGCAAAAGAACTAAAGCAGAATTGAAGTTGTGCTTGGAAATGTGGAAAAACTGGAAGTGTTTGTGTTTGGTAGCTTATATTTCCTGAAGCTCTCCAAAGGACTTCTTCAAATAAAGGACTTGGTTTTTTGGGCCCCCAGGAAAAGAAGGACATGGAACTGTTGGAGCAAGTTCAGAGGAGACCACAAAGATGCTCCAAGGGCTGGAAAACTCTGCTTTTAGACAAGCTGGGAGAGCTGGGGGTGTTCACAATTATTTTAATTATCTCTTTTAACTGAATCTTGGAAATATTTTTCTCTCCCCCACCCCTCATAACCTCCCACAGGAGAGTGCAGGGGACAGGCAGAGCCATGGAGAAAAGAAGTTATGGAGCTGATCATTCTGGTTTGTTCCTCACACTCTGTCTGTTTCCTTCCATTATCCTGTATCACATTTTATTTACCTGTTGCCAATTTTAACTTTTTTGGGGGAAATTCCATGGGGTAGTATTTGCCTGGTTTGTGTAAGAACGTCAAAACATGAAGACTCTCTAAAATACTGTATTTGCTTAAAATAAGCAACCTCAAAAAGAAAAAAAAAATTCAACAGAGAAGTTCTTTATCTGCATTGTGTGGGGGATTGAGAAACCCTACTGATGTTGCCAAAGCTATTTTAAGCTATGAGAACACAATACATTTGAAAGTTTAATTGCTTGCTGAATAATGTAAGCTGTCAAAATAAATACTCGAGGTCTTGCATAAAGGAGAACATTAGGGGGAAAAAAATAAAAAAAAAAGAGACAAAGCAGAAATGTGAAGTCAGTCAGAAGTGGAATCACAGTTCACCCCAGCATTAGCAGCACCTTTATTTCAGCACTCAGTAATTGCAGCAACAAAAAACCAGCAAAGGTTCCAGGGGTGACACTTTATTTTCTAGAGTATTTAGAAACATGTGGCTGGGTCCCACAGGTGCAACTGCTCAGCAATAATCTCCCTCTCCCAAAGATGATGGGATTCAGGATGCTTTTTCCTCTGACTAACCAGAAGGAACAGATCAGCTCCATCATGCAGCTGATAAAAGCTCCCACCCTGCAGAATGCTGAGGAAAAGGGCCTGAGGGGTGGCTGAGGAAGCACTGGGATGGGCAGGAGGCTTTAGGCCACAGAGCTTGCCAGAGAGGCAGCTTGAAAAAAAAAAAACAAAAAAACCCAAACAAACCTGGTTCTTGGTGTAGTGTTATTTGTTGGTGCATTTTTTTCCCCTCGTTTTACTGAACTTGAGGATGAGGTCTTTGTGCATTTCGTTTCTAAATCAACAGGATTGCATCAGCAGCACGTGAGTTCTTCGAACCATCCCTTTTCAGAAAGAAGAATAAGGAAACACTCTCCCTATTCCTGCAAAATCCAGGGAAACACAGACATCAAGGGGGGCTTTTGTGGGTTTTTTTGACAGATCACTCCAATTTTGGCTGAGGTTGGTGAAGAAGCACAGCAAAGTTGGCAAGGGTTGATACTCTCAGCTAATGTGAAGTTGAGCTCAGAAGCATTTAACATAAAAATTGCAGAATAAATGAAGCGTTTTTACCCTTGTTCTGCAGGTGGGTTTGAATAACTAAGGTTTTGAGTGACATTAATTAAGATTCTTAAATTCCTTTAATTGGCCTGGTCTCGTGGCCCAGAGTAACAGTTTTTTAGCAGTGAGCTGTGCACTGTGAGATGTGTTGTGTTTTCTCATGTCCTGGTGCTGCCTGTAGCAGACACTTCCACTTTCCTTATTAGTCCCAGGAGTGATAATTTGTCTGTGGAGGGGACAAAGAGCCAATGTTCCTCACTGCCTGCTGCAGGTGAAGATGCACTATCAAGGTGTTAATCCCTGGCTCCTGTGGAGGCAGAAGATGATTTCTGTGAAGCTGAGCCCTCATGAAGGATGTTCAGCCTGGGCAGAGTCATTTTGGGGCTGTGAGGGCCCCTGACCCTTGTGGTAAGGTGTGCATCAGGAGGCTGGCAGGGATTATACAAGTGTAGTCTGACAGAGTCAGAGAGTCATAGTTCAGATAGGAAAAGAGATTTTTAGATTTAGATATTTAAGATTATCAAGTCCAGCTGCCAAGCCCAGCATCACCACCATGGTCACCACTAAACCCTGTCCTCAAGTGCCACATCCAGCTCCAGGGGTGGTCACTCCACCACTGCCCTGGGCTGCTTTTAACAATGACAACCCTTCTGGTTAAGAAATTGTTCCTGATATCCAATCTAAACCTCCACTGGAACAATTTGAGGCTGTTTCCTCTCATCCTGTCACTTATTACCTGGGAAAGTGACCCCACCTGGCTGCATCCTCTTATCAGGGAGTTGTGGAGAGGGATAAGGTCCCCCTGAGCCTCCCTTTTGCAGGCTGAGCCCTACCAGCTCCCTCAGCTGCTCCTGGGGCTCCAGACTCTTCCCCAGCTCCTTTACCCTTCTCTGGACCCTGCAGCTCCTCAATGTCCTTTTTGTCATTAGGGGTCCAGAACTGGACACAGCACTCGAGGTGCGGCCTCCCCAGTGCCCAGCACAGAGGGACAATCACCTCCCTGGTCCTGCTGGCCACCCTATGGCTGACACAGAATGCCAGGAGGCCACTGGGATGTGGCTGGGATATCCTGTGTCTCCTCTGGCCCAGCACAGAGGGACAATCACCTCCCTGCTCCTGCTGGCCATGCTGTGGCTGACACAGAATGCCAAGAGGCCACTGGGATGTGGCTGGGATATCCTGTCTCTCCTCTGGCTTGTACAACCTGCTCCACTTTTCAAGGAAGAGGGTGCTTGAAGGAGAAGGGTAAATGCCCAGGTCTCACTCTGGGGAAGAGATAAACACTCCCTTGTCACCTAAAAACATCATTGCTGTTACCCAAATCTCTCTGCTCTCCTCCCAGCGCAGGGACACCTAAGAGGAGTTTTCCTCCACGGTCTGCTGAGTCTGAAAGGCAGGATAAGCAGTGTGACAGCTCTCTGCAAAGTTAACTGGAATCAAAGCCGAGCATTTCTAATGGGTTTTCTCTGTGTTTGCTATCAGGCCTGATCCTCATAAGTGATTTCTCTTGTCAGCACTAAGTGGCTGTGAAAATATTTCTGCTGAAATTCAGAGCTGGCACAAGGACCAGGGAAGTTCCCCCGAGGGGGCTGGAGGAGCTGTGTTAGGCTGAGTCCTGCCCAGCAGCATGTTCCTGTAGAGCCAGGCACAAAGTTGTTCCAAAAAGGAAATGATCTGAACCAGTTTTGAAACAGAGGGGCACATTGCAAAGCACTGCCCTGATGTGGGTCAAGAAACTGGGCAGGAATTCCCAGGAATGGCATTCCCAGGTCTGACCATTTAACTAGTGAGTTTAGGGAAGGAAAATGATTTTTTTTGTCTCTCTGTATAACTCAGGAATTATGCAGCAGGACAGAGTGGAATATTTTCAGTGTTCACATTTTGTGGTTAAAGTATAAAAAAAGATCCTGAGAAAACACAAGACGTAATTGAAATGTATTTTAAAAAGTGGGTGTTTCTCAGTGAACCTTGTAACAGAGTCTGATTTTGGTTTTATTTTTATTTTTTTGTCTTAGAAATGAGGCTGAGAAGTGACTTGTTACAGAGTACAAGCCTCTTCAAGGGGAAAAGTTCTTAAATCTATCAGGGAAAGGAGTGAAAAGAGAGGGTAAGAAGTTGACACCAGAAAAATTTGAAGAAAATTGCAATTAACAAATAGACTTGAGTGTGCTTGGCTGGGGAAACCCATCGCCAAGGCTTTGCTGTGCACGTTTGACTCCACTTGTGAAATGAAATAGTCTCAAAGACTTTTGAACTGCATTTTTCTGAGGAGATACTCCCAGAACAGGAGGAAATGCTCCCACCCTGTGAAGATGGGCAGAGGCTGGAGGTGAGGTCTCCTCTCCTGCTGAGAGGGATCACACCTTGCAGCAGAGGTGTTTTCACTCAGCTGGTCACACAAAAATGCTCTTTAGTCAACCAAGACACAGAGCTGCCTGTATTTGATTGGAATATTCCCATCTGGTGACTATATCCAGATATATTAATTCCTTTATTATTTCCCTTTCTTTTTAATTTACAAAATTTATCCACCACTGCATTGCTGAATAATGTAGTATTGTTTACAGAGTGTGGGCTAAATAATGTTTTTTGATGATGAACTGGAAGTCTTTTTCCCACCTCTCACTCTCTGATCACCCACCACATCAACAATTGTGGTTTCCCACCTGGACTGAACTAAAAACTGGATAATGCTAAATGTCTCTTTATGTTTCTGCTGCCTCACAAATTATCTGCAATGCCTGTTTGGATCTCCCTTTTATTAGTCACAAGGTGGGTGATGGGAAGCTGTATTTAAAGGGCACAAATTTCAGGAGGATAAAGGGTAGGATGTAGGCAGGGAGCAGCTGGAAATGAGTAAGAAAATTTGTAAAAAGACCAGAAAGGTGTATTCTGGAGAACCCTGCCCTCTTTTGTTCTCAGACATCTCGGGTTATAAATAGGAGATAATGGAATGCAACGTCCTGCAGAAATTGTGAATAATGAGATGGGTGATGTACAAGAGCAAGTGGAGGTCACAGAGATAAACTGCAATAATGCCTGAATTTATTGGGGGGGGTGGAAGTGAGTTGGAAATTACTTTGGCTGGCTTCTTGTTTTAAATGGTGGGAAAACAAGATATATAAATCCTGAAAAGCAAAAGCTCAGTTCAAGACACGGGTGCAAATCGAGAGTAATTGCATTAAAGGTAATGGAATTACGTCAGGGTAAGACCGGAGGTAAGTTCAGACCCAATTACATCCTGGTCCTAAAATGAGATTTCAATACTGTTTGCCAGCATTTGTAGTGCAGTGAGAACCCAAATGAGAGCATCACTTTGCTCTGCTGGGTGAACCCTCATTGGCAAGGCACAGAAAACAGGAGAAAAGAAGCAGAAATTAGTTCTGAGTACCACGGAAGGGGGAACTGAAGCAGGAAAGAAGCCAAAATGTTAAAGCAGAAGTAACCTGGCTCATTATTTATTTTTTTTTAAATAAAAAAGTGCTGTAAAAGGAAAAGGAAAAGCAAGTGCTGTACTCTCTGTGGGAGCACTGTGCACCTGGCCAGTGCTTTCAGTGGGGAGGAAAGCTTGTCCTTGGAGTCAATTGTGGAAAAAAAAAACCCCAAAAACCAAACCAACCAACCAACCAAACAAAAAACAAAACAAAACAAACACACAAAAAAAAAAAAAAAAAAGAGAGAGAAGAAAAAGAACCTCCCCCAAAAACCCCCAAACCAACACAAAACAAACAAAAGTTTGAAAGTTTGTTGAAAGGGGCAGCTGATGAGAGACAGTTGGATATTTGGCTGGAAAGGAACAGTCTTGGGTGACCTCCGTTTTCTTTGATCTTTGCAGGAAAAAAAAATATTCAACAGAAAATGCAGGGTAGGAAAACATCTCCTTTTTGAGGTTATTTCCTCAAGCTTTTAAAAAATGTTTTTGTTCCTTCAGTCAATATCTGAACAAATATCAGCTAGTGCAGTCACAATGTTAAATTTCATCTTATCATGCAGGTAAGGAATAGTTATTTTCTTCAACAACAACAAAAAAGATTTTGCTGAAATAGGAAACATGGAAAAAAACCAGCATACATGAAATAGGTTTTGTTATGATCAGTGCTTTCTCCTGAACCCACAGTTTTATCAGTTTTTTATTATTATTGCTTAATTCTGTGTGGCTTCAGAGGGACTCTAAACTGCTCTGCATTTTTAACAATTAACTTGAATACCTTGAATTTCCCCCAACCATCCCATCTGCACACAGATTTTCTCGAGAGACAACAGCTGTTACTGAACTGTTGGGCTCTTCTAACAAGGAATGTTGTTTAAACTCTGCTAAACTTTTTATGATCTGCAATTTACTGTCCTGGACAGTACCAGGCTGCTTGGGAAATAGTAAAAGAGTGTTAAAAGTCAACTCTCCAAGGAGGGAGGGCAGAAGGGAAGAGGGATATTTCTGCAACACTTTCTCTCTATTAAGAAAAAAAGTTCCCTGATCAGGTTCCCTGGCACACATCCAGACATTTGACAATTTGCTTTTCTAACATTGTTTGAAAGCTGCTGCGGTGGATTGCTGGTTTTCTTTTCTCTTCTCAGTGAGACAGCACCAAAGACCTCTCTTTGTAGCTACCTCTCACATCTTCCAGCCTCCAAAATAATAATAATACAGCACATTTCTGAAGTGGCATTGAATTAATACATTTATGCAAGAGATTGATGTGGAGTCATCAAAGGAATACGGCTGATTCAGCAAGTTCCATTCTGGAAGTTTTTTAGGGCAGATAAGATCTTGCACTGATAGAGATTTTTTATCTTCTGTAAGAGATAGCAAGAGAGTATGGCACAAAACTGTATCGCACCAAGGGTGTAAAATCTGATGTGAAGTTGTGACTGCCTGTGACAGGAGCTGGCAGGGCTGGGAGTGGCTGCAGCTGTGTCAGAACCACTGTGGGCACTGTGGTCTGATGGAGTTGTTTAGAGAACCCCCAAATACCCAGCTAAATGCTGGTCTGGAATGTATGGGCAGAACATTTCTCTTTGGCAATGCAGCTAAAAATATCACTTAGCTGTTTTACCCAGTGATGACTTAATTTCTTTTGATTTTTTTTTGTCATTGATAAGGGAAAGTAGAAAATCAGGAAGCCGTGATTTTTGATTTTTTTTTAAAAAAAATTATTTTATTTAAATTGTGTGGTTGCTTCAGGGTTTTCCAAACATTTTGATAAACTCTCAGGGGGGGTTTTGGCCAGAGATGAAGTGGTGAAAGGAAAAGGGTGATAAATTCTGGGGAAAAGCATCAATCCAATAATCTGAGCAGAGCTCAACCCATCACAAAATCGTGTTGGTTGGGGTGGTTTTCTGGATGTCATCTGGGCCAACAACAACTCTGATCAGGCTTCTGGCAGCCTCAAGTGGCAGTAGACCTCAGTTAGGGAAAATGCTGGGATTCATTCATGTCTTATCACTTACCCCTGCTGACTTCATGCCTCCAGCTGGCTTTTCTTGGCACCTTCCCAGCAATTTTGGGGTAAGGGGAGGGGATCCAGGTGAGTGCTCCAGCCAGAAGACAGTGGTTGACAGCAGCACTGATTTGTGGTGTTCTCTGTGCAGGAATGGTCAGCCTGGAGAGCAAAAGAGCTTTGAGGGAAGGAAATCTGCCTGTCTCCATGGAGCTGGTGTTTTTAAACCCATGGAAAGAACAGACACTAAATTCCTGCAGGCTTTTAAGTAACCAGAGAGCCACAGTCTGTGTTTTGGTACCTCCAGGGTGGCACAGGCCTGGGTAAGAGGTGGTTGGATGGGTGGCTTGGATGTCACATGCATCAGTAGCTATGAGCCTGGATCTCACCTAGAGAGAAAACCAAACCAGTGGTTGTGTTTTGTTCAGTTTGCAGGGGGAAGTCCTGAAAAAAAAAACCAAAATCCCAAACCAAACCAACCAACCAACCAACAAACAAACCAAAAACAACAAAAACAAAAACAAAAACAAAAACAAAACAAAAAAAAACCCAAACAAAAAACCCAAAAACAAACAAACCACCAAAAAAGACCAAGAACTGGTTTGGGGTTTGGGATATCTGATACTGACTGATTCCTCTCAGTTAAAGAATTAACACAGGGTAGGAACGAATCCCTTTCCAGCCACTCTGCCCCAAGCCTGGAGGGGATTGTTGTGAACCAAGGGCAGGACTTCACGTATAATGAATTAACCCCAACTTTTAATTTCAATGGTTTTATTCAGAAAGCTATGGGATCATTTGTTCAAATCACTCAAAAGCAGCCCAGAAGTTTGGAGCTGATGTGTGCCTCCTGTTGCTTCCACAGCACACACCACCTGAGAGATCTTAGTGAGCTGACAAGGAGGGGAACATCTCTTTCTGCTCTGTAATAGCTGAGCCATCACCATTTATCCAAGATCTCATGTGTCTGAAATTCTCCAGATTTTCACAGTTCTCCAGAAGTCCATTTTCAGGTGAACAAACTCTTCTGTTCGTTCGGGAAGGAAAAGGAAAAAATATATTTAGGATTACTCCCTTTAGCTTCTTGCATTTCAGCCTGACCCTGTTTTGATGTAAAATCCTTTTATTTTAAAAGGAAAGGTCAGTCACATGCTTCAGTGGCATCTCTCCTGTGGTGCTTTGGTCCTTTAATGGATATTGCTGCTGAATTCATTTAGGGAACTTGTCAGCTGGATCCATGTGCTCAACTTTTTGGCAGCTGTTGCATAAACTTAGCACACTTAACCATTTTGTATGAAAGCCTGTCTTTAAGCACTAGGGCTGCAAGGAAACACATTTGGGCTGCTCCATCTGCTTTTATGGTGCACCGAGTGTGACTTTCTCTGTTTTCCTCTCTTTTTTGGGTCCCTACCTGCACAAATGCAATGTGATTTTCACCACATGTTTTTAAATGTGTCATTCCCTAGCCAGGTTACATTTACAGTGGCTCATGTTGAAGGCAACAGAGACTCAGTCCCTGGAATTTTTTATTCTGCACATGAGCCTCGATTCAGGGAGAGGAGAAACATTATTGATCTTTCATCAGGTAATTTTCTTTCAAGCACCTGCATTGGACTCTTAACAGTGGTTCTTAAGCTGAATCCATTTTCCCCCTAGAGAACAAATTTGCTATCAGCAGCAGAGGTTTCTGATAACGGGGCTCACAGATTTCACATTTGAATGGATTGGAACACTTGGATATTTCCCTCGGCCCTCCCTGTAAACAGAGAGTTGCTGTATCTGAGTTCATTAAATGCTTCATCCATTGCCTTTTGCCAGCAGAAAGAGAGTCTTGCCTTACAGACTCAGAGCCTGGTGATTTGTAATGGACTTCCTCAGGTGTTTTATTCTGTTTGTTTATCCTTTTATTATCTATTTCTACCCTTTTCTTACTAGGGCAGGATCTCTTTGAAGTTTTAATTTTTTGGGCGACCAGTGGTGCATTTTAATTGTTGTGGAGGCACAAATCCTCCCCGGCCACAGCCTGAGGGTTTTTGTCATGGGCCAGGGCTGGTGATTTGCACGACTCCTGTAATAGCAGTGCCTTTTGGGTGCTGGTGCAAAATTTATTGCCCCACAAAATGGGGTCTTCATTCACATGGCCGCTCTAGCGGGTGTTTTATGGGCCAATAAAGTGTCTTGTGTTTTTGTAATCTAAGTGCTCGTCTGCTTTATGGTCTGATGTCACTTGCAGGGTGGTGGGGAAGAGTGACTTCTGGCACGCTGGAAATTATGCATTATTGTCACCTGAGAGCCTGAAGGATCTTTAGAGCAATGAAATGTGGGGCTGGTGGGCAGAGGAGTCTCGCCAGCGGCATTTCTTTTAAGATTTTTTTTGCCTGTTTTGGAAACGTAATCATTCCTGAAAAGAGACAGATACATCTATCTGCCCGCTAAATTAAAGTGTTGCTCAAAAAGCAGTGCCAGGCAGGGGGAAATGTAAGGTGAATGGAAAGGACAGTGAAGGAGAAAGGAAAGTATTTAGAGATTTAGACTCTATATTTTGAGTGCATTTCACTCTGTGCGGGATAAATATATTAATTTGCCTTGTACTTCACAGCTTGCCCTTATGTTCAGAAAGTTGCAGGGATGTCAGATTTAAAGAGGCATATGAAGTATAAGGGATAGAGCAATAGGTGGCAAGTAGGCTGCTGAGATCCATTTCTCTTCCCAGCACAATTCCTTCCAGTCATCTCTGTGCTTTTGAGAACAAAGCGTAATGCGAAAACAAATAAAACCACAACAAAAATAAAAATCCTGCTCTCAAGCAAACATATTTTAAAGCTGATTCCTGCCTTATATTATGTTCACATTTTTCTGTTCTCCTGTCTTCTGCTCAAAAAAAAAAAAAAAAAAAAAAAAATCAGAAAAAATAGATCTTGGCACAAGTGCCTCAAGGGAGTGTGTTCAGAAAGCGCCAGCACTGTTACCAACATCGACTTTTACGCTTCGCTTTGTACTTTAAAATGTCTCTTTCCTCCAGCTGACCCCCCTCTCTGCACAGCACTGCACTCCAAAACCCCTTCCAGCAGAGCAAGAGGTGGAGGAGAGAGAAAAGAGCAAAGTTGTGGAGCACTTGGTGTTTGCTCTTGCTGTGGAGTTGGGGGAGCTGCTCAGGAAGGTTCAGCAGCTTCAGTGCGAGCAGAAATGGCACTGGTGAGAGCAGATAGCCCCAGCCAACAGGACACAGAGCAGTGAAAGTCGTTCTCAGCAGCAGTGGAAGTGGTAATGCTCAGAAGGAGTCATGAAGGAAATTTGCTTGTGTCTGAAGCAGCAGCAGCAGTTTGCAGCTTCCCATTCTGGTCCAAATATTTTTGCACCAGGCAATCTGAGAGCTACAGGTCTGGCTCAGGACATGATGGTGGGTGTAAACGTGGGATGAACTTTAGGAAGTGGTTTGGACACCCTTATCAGGGAAAATGTGATCAGAGGACTGGAGTGAGAAGTCCTGGTATCTTTCCTCAGATGCTGGAGCTGGATAGGTGAGGGGTGGGAGTGGCTGTGCTTTATAAATGTGTGGAGATATCATGGGCCAGGAGGTCCTGTCCTAGCTTGGGTGATGTGGCTGGGGAAATGCTTTGGGAATGCAGAATCCCAGAATGGGTCAGGCTGGAAGTGACCCCTCCTGGGGTCATCTGGTCCCACCCCCCTGAGCACATAGAACAGGATTGTGTCCAGATGGCTCTGGAATACCTCCAGGGAGGGAGACTCCACACCCTCTCTGGATGATCTATTCCAGTGCTCAGCAAGATGTTCTGCCTCATGTCCAAGTGGAACTTCCTGGGCATCAGTTCCTGCCTGTTCCTCTTGTCCCATCACTGGGCCCCACAGGGCAGAGCCTGGTCCCTGCTCTGAGCCCTCCCTGCAGACACTGACAGACAGGGAGGAGGTCCCCTCTCAGTTGTGTTCTTTTGAGGCTGAACAGCCCCAGCTCCTTCAGCATTTTCTTATCAGAGATGCTCAAGTCCCCAGATCATCCTCATCACCCTTCACTGGCCCCATTCCAGGAGCTCTCCTGTACTGGGGAGCCCAGTACTGGACACAGCACTCCTCGTGTACCTCACCTCCTCACCAGGGCTGAGGGCATTTACACAGGAGTTTGGAATTGGGCATCAGAGCTTAGGGAGACGGATATTAAAAAAAAAAATATATATATATAGTAGCAAACTCTTGGTGTGAGATTGTTTTTTGTTGTTTTTTTTTTTTTTTTAGGAATTAGAGAAGAACTTGTGGATGGTGGTTGGTTTCGGTGAGGTTCATACTGTTGGGGTGTGGAAATGGTAGAGAAGGAAAATTTAGTTCCTTCTCTGTAGGACTTGTGAGAGAGAGGGTTGGGACCAGGGAGGTGAAATGTGGGACATAAATAAAGCATAATAAGGCTGTGTTTTTGGGGACAGAAAGGGGTCTGTCTGTGTAATGAGAGGTCCAAAAGATACTTTTCTGTTTAGAAGGATATGGTCCCTGTGGATGAGCCATGTTTGAAGCAGGACTTGTTTGCTTAGTTACATTTAAATCCTAGGTGAATAAACCCCAAATCATCTTGTCCCACCTGAGTGGAGTTTCCAGATGGAAAAGAAAGAGATGCCAGGAGAAGCCCAACCTGTGGGACCCATAAACATCTGTCCTGGAAGCCAAAAGCTATGTCATTGTCTCTGCTAGTGATGGTACCAAAACAAATCAAATAGAGCAGGAGTTGGCTAAATATTGGATTTCTTTGCAGGTTGCTTCAGTGTTAGTGGAGTTTGCATCATCTGCAACACCTGTAATAAATACCAATCCATTTGGATTGCACAGACAGCTTAAATAATTGATATTTACAGTGCAATATTTATTAACATCAGTGTGGAGGTTTATGAAGTCTTTTTATAATGCCTAAAAAGTGCACTTCTAACAAACCTGGTGTCCCCAGTGCTTTTGTTTTGGAACACTGTCTTCATATTCTCCATCAAGAAAACCAATGTGAATCAAACCTTCCTCCAGTTTGGCCCATGAGCTTCATGGTGACATTTCCTTCATTTATAATCTGGGATGAAATTGGGGATCAGGGTAACAAATGTGTTTCCTTTGCTGAGCTGCTTCCTCCTGAACCCCACAGCACCTGATTCCTGCCAGGACTGTGCATGAAGCCAACGTGTCTGTGCTCTGCTGCAGGGCTCTGGGTATTTGTCTGCTGCTTCTTGAAGTTGACTTTCTTGGAGATGATAAACCACCTGGCTCTGCTCTTTGGACTGCAAAAGAATTGCTTGGTCATTGCCTTTTCTGTTTAGATTTCCTGCTAGTCCAAGGGTGGACATTTTTCATGGCTGTATGAGACAGCCTGTTTGCTCCACATTGACAATTCCAGGGGCACAATTGCTGCTAATGCCTTTTCCCTCTCACTTAAATCCTGATGGAGGAACTGGGTTTAGGCACATCACTTAATTTAAGCATGCACACAGGAGCATTTGTGCTTTAATGCCCCTAACTAGAAATGCACAAATAACCACAGCCAGCTGAAAAGTGTCTTGAGCTGTTTGTTTGCCTTTGATTTCTTGCTCACTTCACAAAATAACAAAACTCATCGCAGTCGTTTGAGTGAAATGGATTCATTTTTCAATTAAAATTGCCTGGATTTAAGCAATGGTTTTTTTTTTTTTTTTTTGTTTTTTTTTTTAATGAAACGTATTTTCTGGGATGAAAATGCCTACATCTCAGAAATTGATGTGATTTGTTCCCTTTTTGCAGATGTTTGCTCTGCATGCTCTCGCCACTGAAAGAATTTGGTGGCAAGAAAACACATGAACCAGCGAGAGCAACTTTTTAAGTCAAAATAAAGCCTAAAAAAACCCTACATCTCTCTTCACCAAAACTTTTCATCCTTCAAGTACTGGCTCTTTTATTAACTATGGTTCCATTGTAATTTCTCAAGGAGAGCTGAAGCAATCGATCATTCATTCACATCAGTAAAGTACCCTTCATCTTTGCTTTCCACGGCGCCCTATCGAGTATTGAATGCATGTTAAATGCTAAAACCAAGAGAGGGAGTGTGGGAAGTATAATAGACTACATTAATCCACAGTGCCATTTATCTCCTGTCCATTTGTCCCTGTCTTTCCCATATATATGTGTGTGTGTGTGTGTGCAGGGCACTTTTCTGGCACATTTGTACACCTTCAAAGCAATATTTGTGATTCTGTGCTGAAACACACAAGGTAATCTCTACAGGAGCATAAGTTATGAGTAAACTTGTTTAAGCAGATACATCAGTCATCACTTTTATCTTCATGAAGTCCTTGGGATTTGTTATATTTTGGATTTTGAGTCTGTAGCTGCCAGCCCGTGTTCTGCAACTGGAACGTTGTTAAGAGGGAGTTTGCATTTGTTGGAGTCCAGACTCAAACAGATTTGAGGATGAAGCTAAGATAACATCCACATTCTCTGCCATTCCAGGGAAGGGGGGCTTTTTCATCATAGAGTCATCAAATGGTTTGGGTTGGAAAGGACCTTAAGGATCACATAGCTCCAACCCCGCTGCCGTGGGCAGGGACACCTTCCACCCGTTTGTAAAACTCTTTTCACAATACATATTTTTTTCTCTGTACTTCTGGACTACAAGCAGGACTCATGAAGTCTTTGGTTCTCCCCATCTCTCCCTGCAAGTTGACTTAACTCCTACAGAGCCCTAAAAGCAGCGACCCTGAGCTTTCCTTGCACAGCAGCGAAACCATCAGATCTTGGAATGGCTTGGCTTGGGAGCGACCCTAAACACCATCGAGTCCCAACCCTGAAAAAACCTGGAAAGACAGCTCCAGTCCGAGCTCCAGCAGGGAACTGCAGCAAGCCCCTGGAAGGAAGGCGTGATAGCAGCTCTGTGGAGGCTGTGTGCCGCTCGGCTGCTTTCTGTGACTGCTGCCGGCAGCGCCGGCTCTGCCGCCGGGAATCGCTGCGGGAACACATCCCGGTGACCTCTCCCGACAGATGCTGAGCCGCCGGTCCCCTCGTTTAATGCGGGAATGCGAAAGGCACGACAGTGTTAGAAAGCACTGGCAAGGCAATCAGAGCGGTCACAGTTTCGGTGCCGTTTATCTCAGGGCGCTAAAAGGATTATCGAGGAAATTCTTAGAACTCGGGTGAATATTGAGAGCTCACGGAGGGCAGCTGAGGTCCTTGGGCTGGGAAGGGAGGGATCTGTTTGCTTTTTTTTGCAGAAATACGGTGCAGGAGGATGGTTTACCTCAGCACAAGCAAAGTAGCAAGAAGAGGTAAAAAGCAATAACCAGTTTATAAGCACCTGGAGGAAAAAAAAATATATATAAGTATCATGATCAGTAGGCACCAGGGTTCATCAAAACGAAATGATGGCAAATTAAATTAATTTCTGCCTCTCTTAAGCTAAGAGGCTTACTGCATAATGAGGGAGAGGGAGGGAGGTGTAATATATCTCAAATGCTAGCAGGGCATTTGCAAAGGATTCAAGGGGCTCTCCCATTAGGAAATAAAGTGAAACTTTTAAAATTAAAACTTACTTGGGAATAGTACGGGTGGGAGAAAGAAAAACAGCGTGAGAGGTGACTAATGGCAGTGACATTGTTGAGCTGCTTCCCGTGGGGTCCTGTTTTGAGAGCTGTCAGCAATGACTTGACAGATGGAGTCTGAGGCGATGCTGAACTAATCTGTAGGTGAGGCAGGGTTAAGAGGGGGGGGTTCTCATAAACTGTTCTGCAGATAATTTCGTTGAAAAACACAAATCTGGAATTGCTGGTAGTGGTTAATGAGTAACTAGCTGCCTGCAGCTGCTCAAATCCTGCAGGGGAGAAAGCATTCTCCTTATTTCAGTAATAACTGCTTCTTTATTTATGATTATTTAATTTTAAGGAGCCGTGATAAAACAGGTATTTAAAAATAGGTATTGAAAAAGCCATGAAAAATTTTGCTAAGGTTTGCACTTCTGTGATGAAATTTGTGAGGGCTGCTGACAGAAATTCCTGCTTTTTAATGCAGAACCATTGAACAACAGAACTGCAAACCGTGTTCCTCTCTAGAGATGGTATTTCACCCGTGTCAGGTGGGTTTGAAATACCTCCTCTTCTTTTCCCACACAGCCACAGACCATCCCCTAAGCTCCTGTAAGAAAAATAGTACCATGTCTCCTAATACTTTCAAGTGACAGGCAAATTGGAAATCCATGATGCTTTTATTTTAGAATATTGTGTGGCTTGAAACCTGGAAGCAGCAGTCCGTATTTCTCCTGACTTTTACTCTGCTGGATGATTTACACCTATGCAAAGGGGTTTGCTGACAGATCAGAATTAGAGCTCTTATTTTGCTCTGTTGTAAACTATTCTTCAACATGCACAATTAGGTCTTGGAGAAGAAAAAGTGGAGGGGGAAAAAAAGGCTGAGAAAGTCAGTTTGGAGCCAGAATAAGTAGATTTAACTGTTCTTCCTTTGATGACTGTAACAACACGGTAAATATACTTTAGGGCTTGGTGAAAATTAGTGCAACAATTTAGGCCAGGTTGGATAGGGCCCTGAGGAACCTGATCTAGTGGGTGGCCTCCCTGCCCGTGGCACAGGGTTTGATCTTTAAGGTTGCTTTCAACCCAAAGCATCCTGTGATTCTGTGATTCTAAAAAATAACATTTCCTTCCTAGTTCATCTTCCTGCTTTGTTTGCATTTGTAATAAATGCATAGAGGTGAGAGATGCCCCTTGAATTCATCATGCAGAAACAGAGCCAGTAGTCCTGGATAAGAAAGGTGTGTGCTAATGCCTTTACAAACAATCCCATGGGTGAGGGGATGGGTGTTAAGGTCTTTGAAATGGGTCTCGATGTCTCTGTTACCTTCAAGGGTTGTTACAGAACCCCGACAGTTTGACTCCTGAAACAAGTGGGTCTGCACAAGCCTGAGTTTCTGAACCTTGGGGTAAAATGCCAGGTTCAAGGGGGATATGAGGCAGGAGGTTTGGGAAGGCTGCACCTTCCTGGTGCCTCAGGCAATGGGGAAAGGAAGAGGGCAAGGTGTGGCCTTTGGGATAAAAGGAGGCTGCACCCTCCAAAAGCTCAAAGAGAAAACCCCGAGGGCGTGTGCCCGGCTGGAATCTCTCCCTTCATTAGAACAAACTTGCAGGACTCCTCTGTCTCATTTCACAGCTTGATTTTCTGTACATCCTGGAGAATGAGGTTCGGGGCTTTCTGTGACTCTGTAAAGCGCAGTGCTCTAAGGCAGGAAAAGTTTCCATGGTACAGATGAGTGTTTCAGCTTCCTGATGATGGGAGGAGGGAGGGGCAGACACTCATCTCACTGGTGACCAGTGACAGCACCCGAGGGAATGGCTGGAGCTGTGTCAGGGGAGGTTTAGGTTGGATATTAGGAAAAGGTTCTTCCCCCAAAAGGTCCTGGAGCACTGGGACAGGCTCCCCAGGGAATGATCACAGCCCCAAGCCTGTCAGAGCTCGAGGAGCATTTGGACAATGCTGTCAGGGTCAGGGTGGGATTGTTGGGATTGTCCTGTGCAGGGCCAGGAGTTGGGCTTGGAGAATCGTCATGGCTCCCTCCCAACTCAGGATATTCTCTGATTCTCTAGTTCTGCTGTAGGGTCATCCTGGCTGTGTAGGATACACCAAAAGGCTGGGTCACCACTCAGGTGTGGATTCTCTGCATCGTTTTGGAGGTGCTATTGAAGGCTGGAGTGGGAGCTTCAGACAAAGGTTATTGGAGAAGTTCCCATTAAGTCATGAGATGCAGGGGGGACCCCTTTGCTTTCTAAACTTCTCAGAGAGGAGCCTGGTGGCAGCTGGATCCAGGCTTATCCCCAGATTTTTCAAACATCTAAGTTTTACAGCTTTGTCCCCCAAACTTTATTGATGGCAAATCAGATATATGTCAATGAAAATGGATTATTTATTATGATGAATGATTAGACAATAAGAACCCAGTCAGAATTATTTACTATGCAGCATAAAAGCTAAAATGACTGTGATAGTATCAGATAGGATAGTGCACTGTATCAAAACAATATTAGAGAAATTATGTTAAAGCCACCTAAACAATCAGTTGTTTAGAGATGGATGTAGCTCACCTAGGCAAAGGGCAAATCTCTTTCACTCAACCTTGAGGGATGTCCTTGAGGCACATCCTTTTTCCAGAGGAGGAATCTCCACACACAGTCCAAGGAGGAATATGTTAGAAGAACCTACCCTAGGGAAATTGGGCTGGATCTTAATAGTTTACAGGGGCTGACTGCCAGTCATGTGCCTCCAGGTCAGCTTAGCAACTCATCTGCCAAATCTCTGCCTCACTCTCAGGGTGAGGCTTGAGGCTGGTGTGGAAGATGGGGTTTAATACAATTCAACACCAAAACCCAGCACATGGTGTGCCTCTCAGCCCACCACTGATAGCTTGAAAAACAGAGCATTGATTCAGGTTTTTGACCACATTCCAGGGAAGAACTTCATGCTACAGGTGCCCCCCTCCACAGACCGTAAAGAATCTCCATTGGATTTTCTCTGTAGTTAAATACCTTTATTAGCTGGAGAAAGGGGAATAGGATCCTTGGATCCATTGCTGTCCCTGTGGGCAATGCATGAAGTTTTATCTACGTGGGACCTATCAGTTCCCACAGCCACCAGTCCTTCACAGAATCCTGTAAGACAGGAAAGAGATGTCCTGTGGTGCCAATCTCCCTCTGCATATTTGATGCTCCCTTATGCATTTCTGTCTCCAGCAGCAATGGAATAAATGCAAACGCAGCTGCTCAACCTACTTCTGCTTAAGCCACAGACCCTGCAGCTCAGTGCTCTGCTCAAAGTGCTCTGGTTTTTACCTCTTTTTGGATAAGAAAACTGCAGCAAATATTACAGCAGCTGTGAAAAAGGCAAGTTTTGAGTTATGCTGAGTTATTTGGCTTAACTCTTGCCAGTCCTTACTTGACCACTCTTAAGTGCAAAAAACGACTCCTTTGCTGTGCAGTTGCCCTGTGCTAAGGGGGATTCTGAATCTAATGATGTCCAAACCACTACAGCAAAGGGATCTTTGATCTGTACCCAAGAAAACCCCCTCATTATTGCTCTTCCATCAGGGATCAGATGAAAATAAAATAAGCTGTATCTTGTTTTCTGAGCGGAAATGGCATTTCCTGCTGGAGCTGGAAAACAAAGCTCTCCGGGATTATTGTAAGTATGGGTAGGGGTGGTGAGGCAGAGAGAACTCCTTCCCTTGATGGTGTTTGCTGTTGCACTTGGAGTCTGATTATTTTTTCCTCTGACTTGGTCGCTCATCAGGTGTCTCAAAGAAGCAGCAGAGGCAGAAGTTGAGCCCCTTCCCGGCGTCCCTGTGGATGAGGGGAGCAGCCGCCGCCGCCGCATCTGCCTCTCTCTGCAGTGCTCCTTTTAAAACTGGATAAATAAATTAGAGAGACGATCGTTCAAAGAACAAACTGTGAGCAGCTGGGGATCACGGATCCGCTGGACCGTGCTCCTGCAGCAGAGGAAGCAGCAGCAGCCACGGGGAGCTCGCAGGCAGCACTTTGGCATCTCCTGGATTATTTAGAGCATTGTCTTGGCTGTGCTCGTGCATGCAGAAATGCTCCGTGAGAGATGTGACTCCTCCTAATCTCCTCCTAAGAGATGCCCTCTCTGGTTTTTACCCTTCCAGGGTTTGTTTCCAGGGCAGAGCTGTAGACAGGTGGATCTTTAACTACACTTGTGTTTTAGGTAATTGGCAGCTCCACAGGTGGTGTATTAACTTACTGTTGTGTGGAGAACTCTTTTGAGAAGGAAATTTTATTCCCCAGAGACAGCCCTTTAATTAACTTCCACACTTCCATGGGGAACAGAATATATAGACATAATAATACGAATAATACTGTTAATACTAATAATAAAAGCAACAACAAAAACAACAACAGCAACAACATATATTTTTACCACTACAAATTTAAAAAAATACCTCTGGAAGCAGTGTTTTGAGAGGGCGCTTTTTTAAAATTAAGATCTTAATAGCATTTAATGTAAATTAAATATAATCATTGTCTAATTTCTGAGTGCATCTCTGAGACTGAAGAATAATAAGTTAATTGTGCTGACAACATAGTGGGAAGTGCCAAAGTCAAGCACCAGCGTGTTAGTTAAAGTGCATTTTGAATTAAGAGGTGGAAGGCAGAACTTTTATTTTTTTTGTACTCCTGCTCCTAGTTATTTTGCAGCAAAGACTGTGCCCAGCACGAATTTATTACATAAGAGATCTAACATAAAATTTACATTACAATGCAAATGAAGAAGGCTTTATTTAACTTTAGAGACTGGGAAGGATCAGATGCAAGAGCCTAACAAGCCATTTTACTTTGGTGATGGGGAATTACTGGTATGTAAATCCCTGAGTTGTTCTGTGGGCAGATAATTTAATGAGGTCTGCAAAATGGATGTCAACTCCAGCATCTCGCTTTCCATTAAGAGGAATTAGGTATGGAAATCTGAGATTTGAATCTGCTGCTTATAGAATTCATGCATTTGGTGGCAAGATATACTTGATTAAGAGACTGAGGATCAGGCTGTGCACTCCTCAGTGTTAGCAATGTGACAGGGTTCAATTCCCAGCTCCCTCTCTCGCAACGGCAGCATGGATTACCTGTCTGTGATAGATATGACCTCTTCCCTCTCAAATTAAAAGTGGTGTAATTGCTCAGCTGGTGTGGTGAGTCCTGGGATCATCAGTAAGTGAAGTGCATTTTGATGAATGTACCCAGAAATTGTATCTCAATTTAAATAAACAGAAGTAATAACTCATTATTGGATCTGGTTTTGCCTTCAAATGGGATTAGTTCTCCTTCTTGCACAGTGCCTATGCCTTCTGTGTGAGTGTTCAACCCTTGACACACATCTGAATTCCTGTTCTGTAGCTAAGAGATGTTGTCTTTGTGGTGTACTAAGCTTTCACTTGTAGGTACCTTATATGAACTCAAGTGTAATTTTATTTACTGGGAGGGTGGTGAGGCCCTGGCACAGGGTGTCCAGAGAAGCTGTGGCTGCCCCATCCCTGGAAATGTCCAAGGCCGGGTTGGATGGTGTTTAGAGCAACTTGGTCCACTGGAAGGTGTCCCTGTCCATGGCAGGAGGTTGGAATGGGATGATTTTGGAGATCCTTTCCATCCCAGGCCATCCATGATCCTGGACAGCTTTCACAGCTGAGCTGTTTGCACAAAAACATTGAAGTGGAGGAAAAAACCCTGCCAAACTTTGGATTAAAACCTCAACAAGAGAGGTCTGGATGTATTTGTAGTTAAGGTTGTGTTTGGTAAGAGCTGTTTGTGGACTGGCCTTGATCTTCAAAGGAGGTGCTGGAAGAGTTGACCTAAGTCTCAAAAAAGATGCTCTCCATCAGAAGTGACAGAGAAGAAGGAAGGAGCTGAAGAGTCAGGACAAGCCATGGGTCTTCAGGACGGAAGGACCATAAATAGACATTTTGACATTTTCTAATCAAAGAACTTCCATTCACTTCAAATCTCACCACTCAAAAAAAAAAAAAAAAGCACTGACAAATGAGTCTTTTCAGTACCACTGTGGTTCATGCTTATATGTGTCCTCTAAGGGAGAAAAAAACGTCATTTTCTCCAGGTCTTTTCCAAGTATTTCTTGAGTTTTTGAATGAAACCTCATGGAAAACCACTTCTTTCTGACTAAAAGTACATGAAGTGCTCTTTGGAGAATCTTAGAAGCTGTGAGTGCTCTATTCACCTTAGAAAGCTTGAGAGCTACTGGACAGAGAAAATAAATGCCTTTGGGAAGCATTTATGTCTCTTCTCCTTTGTTTGTATGGTCCCAAAGAGCAAGGCCAGCAACCAGTGCTTACAAGGAATGATGGTACTGGAATTTGGGGTGTAAAAGGGAGGGACACCCATGACTGGAGGGGTGGCTGGCTTGGCTCCGTTCCTGCCTGTTTCAGTGCTGGCAAAGCAGCTCTGCACCTCCACATCCCCAGTGCTTCCCTGGAGATACTGTGTCATTAAGGGGTAGATGACCAGGGTAAGTAAATTTGGCCTGCTCTATTTCAGATTTCTCTCCTGAGTACAATATTTTCCTGGTCAAGCCATCAGACAACTCCCCAGTCTCCTTTTGCTGTACAACCCTTCTTTGAAAATTTGCGACAACAACCATCTGTGATGGCCTTGTTCCCTGTCCACCCCCTGTTTTCACCTTGTCACCTCCCTCTGAATGGTCCACAGGCTTTGTCTTTGTGCAGGAAAAATATTCTGGGCATCTCCTTCCCAGCATTTGCTTCTGGCTTCCATTGCTGGTGAAGACCCAGGACTCCTGCAGCCCCCCTGGGCCTCCGTGTGCTGCTGCTGTTGTGTTGTCTCAATTGCTCTGCAGCTTGATAGATTTCTCCAAGTGTCTCATTATGCAATTAATTTCAATTGCAATTCCCATCATCTCTCCTCTTCTGCAGGCATGCCACCCAGCAGGAGACTAATAAAACCATCACGACTAGCACCAAAGCCATCAAGCAGCTGTCTGAGGTTGTCAGAGGCTCATCCAGGGTATGTGTCAGTCAAGATGCTGTTGGGGGAGAATGATGGGTCTTGTGGAAGGAGGAATAATGGGAATGAGAGGTGGCAGTGGGTGCTTTAAAGCTGTTAAGCTCTGTGTCTTGCTATAACTTCCTTTCCTCCTAAACGTGTGTAGTTTTCACTTGTAAATGACCCAGGGGGAAACAGCTGCAGACACCAGCTCTCCTCCCAAAACCAGCTCATGTGGAATTGGAAATCAAGAACTCAGCAACAAAGCCTTTGGCCAGTTCACGTCTGTCTCAGGGTCTCAGTTTGGGTGAAAATGTTGCAGAAATCATCTGGTTTCACATGAGTTTGGCATTGGTTAAAGACTCAGTTGTGGATGCACAGGGTGCAGGTGGATTTGGGAGTGTGTTGAATGTATGGAAAGGCCAAAGCCATGGAATATATCTGGATATGACACTGATTCAGTGCTGTGTGCTAGTGCAAAGGCAGCTTTGGGGATAGATAAATACAGGCTATGGCCAGATCAGAGCAGGCTTTTAAATCAGAATTTACCCTACTCTGAATTCCAGTTTACCCCAGAAAGTCCCATCTGTGTTGTGTGCAGGCTGGGCTGTCATCTCTAAGTTCAACTCATATGAGCATCAGTGTCACAGGGTATGAATGATCCCCATCCCCAGTTGCCCCCAATGCAAAGATTGGACAAGCAGAAGGTTTTTGTCCTTCCAACAGTGATTTTACACCCCAGATGTTACTGCTGGCTTTGGCCCATGATGTGCACAAGCAAACTGTGGGGACCAGCTTCCAGCTAGTGTGAGAGTTAAAGGAGAATTTTCACCCCCATAACATCCAGCACCTGAAATGAAAATAAAGACAATTCTACTTGATTTCTGTTACACTCTTGCTTCCAGCACCCATATGGTTTCTAAGTCAGGAACTTTCCTGAGTTCATGTTTTGTTCTCACTCACTCCCTGCCACTTTCCAAAGTCCTGTATTACTTCAACTCTGTTCTCACTGCCCTTCCACCTAGAAATAAGACTGCTCTAAACACACAACTCATTTCTGACCAAGTGGTTTTTACAGCCTGGATTTATGGCACTTGCCAACAGGCAATTGAGATAAGGATTTAAAGCCTGGATCACCCAAGGCTACCTTGGTAACCTGTGAGGGTGCCTGCCTTAAAAAAAAAAAAATGAATGGGTGATGGTCCACTCCAGAGATGGGGAGGGAAGCCTGGAATGACTGTTTCCACATGTAGACATCAAGATTAATATAAGAATAATTTTTAACATATTGCTTTGGCTAGTGATGGATGGCAAGGACTGTTCATTTTTTTTTTTTATTTTTTTCGTTTTCTTGCATAATTAAATTTGAACTTGATGAGACAGAAGATGCTGCCTTGGAGATATGGGGATCTGGGGGTTTTTTTGGTGGTTTTGTTTTTGTTTTTGTTTTTGGTGGGGTTTTTTTTGGTTTTTTTTTTTTTGGGGTTTTTTTTTGGGTTTTTTTTTTTTTTTTTTTTTGGTTTTGGTTTTGGTTTTGGTTTTTTTTTTTTTTTTTTGTGCTGATCTCCATGCTCTATTTTGTGACATAAATTGGGTCCAAAGGGGAATCAGGCAAGGCCACATTAAACCCAATTACAGTGCCACACAAGACTGTCATTATTTGCCCTTGAAGCCCATGGGGACTCTCAGGAGAAGAGGTTTTACTGTCATGGGGAGAAAAATGCAAAGCTGAAGGGAAAATATTAAAGAGCTGAAGGAAACAGACACAGAAATAATTTCAGTAATATGAGGAATAAACTTGCTGCTCTCTATTACATTGTATAATAACTTTTTTCTGCTCACTGGTCAATCAATTTAACTTTTTTTTATTTTTTTTATTCTTCTTTTCTAAGAGTGGAGTTTTAGTAATTAAACCTACAAATTTTGATAAAAGCCTGTAGCCCCCGTTCCTTACATAGGATAAATTGTTCTGGTGGATATTGGCTGATGGTCAGTAAGTCCATCTTGGGAATCTGGGTAGCACTGCAAACTCTCCTCCATTAAATTACTCACAGCATGAAAAGCCTTACAGAGCTTTATAGTTAGTCCTCACCAATCCATTTTTTTTTTCTGTGGATTGCTTTGCATGCACACACAGGAAAAAAAAAAAGGCTTTTTTTCCCCCTTTCTTCTTATTTTGCACCAGTAATGTGCTGCCAGCGAGATGCAATGTGGGACTTCCTCTGACTTCCCATAAATCTCCAGGTGCTGCTGGAAATATTGGAGTCAGGATGCCCAACTGAGCAAATTGATAGTATTGCAGGAGCAAAGATGCTGCTCTAAGTGGATCAGTGTGCTACAAGGCAGGAGACTGATGGAAAATGGCTCTTTTAGGGCTTCACTCCAAACTAACCTCAAAGGATGTAAATAGAGAGGTAGATCTGGAATTCCATTTTTTGGTAGGGTGAGTGCTGGAGCATAAGATCAGCTCTCCAGGGTGACAATCTTATCTTATTTTGCATGTGGAACAAACAGAAGGTTTATGGACCTTTATCTGTGGAATGGGAGTAATGATACTTGCCCTGCTCTAAAAATGGTTTTAAATCTTTAGATGAGGAAATGGGATATTCTTCTGTGTGTGAAAATACTGCCATTAAAATTAAAAACGTTTATCCCATCCTTTATAAAATCTACTTTTGCAATCCCAAGCAGTTTTCCGAAACAGCTGAAATGGCTGGAAAGTGAACATTCCTGCTCAGTAGCTTTAGTGTAGATTGGGTTTTGTTTTCCACCTGTTTTTTAAGGTGACACCCCACTTCCTTGCAGCATTTCCCTCTGTAAAATCTGAACATGTGAGCTCCTGCACATGTGAAGTCTGAAATCAGGGTGTAGAACAGTTCCAGGAGAACTGTTTGGGTTTGGTCATTCCCCCTGAGAGCAGAGATTTGGAAGCATGTTGATACTCACATCAGGCTGCATTCTTCCTTCCGAGAACAGGTTTCATTTTTAAAACATAGATTGAAATCTTGCTGGGACAAGCTCCAGCCATAAAGGCAGTGACATTTGGGTTCATGTTTTGTAAAACATGAAAATAAGCTGACAGGCAGCCCAAGGAGGGGGATGTGGTGGCTGATTGACTTCTCAAGTCCAGTAAATCTCCCAAATGAAGTGATCAACTCTATCATGATTTATCATTTGGAAAAAGAGCTTTGTATAGAAAGATCCCTTCTTTTATTATGGAGTTATTTTCTTGAATATCCAAAGTGGCTGGGTTTTTTTGTTTTTTTGGGGGTTTTGTTTGTTTGTTTGTTTGTTTGTTTTGGGTTTTTTTTGTTGTTGTTGTTTTTGTTTGTTTGTTGGTTTTTGTTTTTTTGGTTTTTTTAATTTAACTTGGCCTGAAAGACCAAAGCATCACATTTCCTAAAATAAAATCCTATTGCACCCTGGCAGCCCCAGTGTGACTGATTCTTTTAGGATACCATTTGTGCCCACCTTATTTATTTGGTGTCTCCCACCAGGACAATTTCCCAGGCTGCAGACAGAGCCTACTACTGGATTTATTTCTAACAGCCCTGCTAACCAGCCACCTTCTTCTTTTTTTTTTTCTTTTTCCCAATGCAGCAAGAACGGCTTCAGCTGGACAGGCTGAAGAACCAGCTGTCAGATGCCATCCAGAGATATGGAGCTGTGCAGAAAGTGAGTGTCTCTCTTGCTTCCACTCTCCCATCTGTGAGTCTGGGAATGTGTTAAGTGTGAGTGCAATTCCTGGGAGCCTGGGGCATCTCCACAGGGCTGCTAATGAGTAGTTTCCTCCCTCTTTTCTTTGTCAGCCAAGCAATCATAATGTCATAGAATTAAGGTTGGAAAAAAACTTTTAAGATCATTAAATCCATCAACGCAGCACGTGAACCGTGTCCTTAAGGGCCACATCCACACATTTACTGAATATTTTCAGGGATGGTGTCTCCACCACTTCCCTGGGCAGCCTGTTCCAGTGCTTGACAAGCTTTCTTCTGCAGAAATGTTCCCAAATATCCAATCTAAACCTCCCCTGGGGCAGCTTGGGGCCATTTCCTCTTGTCCTGTCCCTTTTTTCCCTGAGAGAAGACATTGACCCTCACCTGGCTATGTCCTCCTGTCAGGGAGTTGTAGAGAATGAGGTCTCCCTTGAGCCTTCTTTTCTCCAGGCTGAGCCCCCCAGCTCCCTCAGCTGCTCCTCATCAGACCTGTGCTCCACCCTCTTCTCCAGCTCCATGCTCTCCTGTGGACACACTCCAGCCCCTGAAAATCCTCCTTGTGGCCCAAAACTGACCCCAGGATTTGAGATGTGGCCTCCCCAGTGCTGAGTTCAGGGGGAAGTATTTCCCCTGGCTTAGCCATGACATTATTTTGGGGTGCTCCACTCCCAGGGGAGAAGGAGAGGTGGCTGTGCAGCTCACCTTTTCTCCCTGCAGAAAATGTGCAGGCAGCACTGATAATTCAAATGCTACCCCACCTTCTGGCTCTGCTTTGCTGTTTGGCTGTGCCAGGAAGTTTCCAGGCACGTCTTGTGGTTGGGATCTGTCACCAAGATCAAGCTGTTTAATAAAACAAACAAAGCCTGAGCTGCAGTTCCTTCATTTGCTTCTTGCTCACCCGCCTTACCCTGGGGAGGCTCTGCTGATGAGCAGATTTGCTTTGCTTTTAAACACTGTAGTAATGACTTAAATTTAGCATCCCCAAACTGCTTCCCTCCCCGGCAGTGCAAGTGAGGAGATATATCTGGATTAATCAAAATACAACCTGGACAAACTCTGGAGGCTCTCGTATATCACTTTAATGAGTCTGACGCATGCCTGCAACAATGGGAAGGATATATTGTAATTATAGAGGTGTAATGAAATTTGGCTGGCAACATGCACTTAATAATGTGTCTCTATTAGAAACGCTCTGGGCTGATTGATTTCCCAGCACTTGCTGCCTGTGCCTTAAAAATTAAATAAATAAATAGATGTACCTAAAATTGCACTTCGACAGCGTGTCTGTGGTGTAATAGAATTGCATCATCTCTAGTGCTGCCTCATATTTTAAATTATTTGCCTCTCCTGTTCAAGAAAGGGAGTGTGGGTTCTTTAAATGAAATTATTTTATGTGTTAAATGAGAAGTTGGAATTATTTCGATAAAGATCTCCACCCCCATACACACTTTCACATCTTTTTTATGATTTTTTCCCCCCTAATGTTCATGAGCACAGTCCATCTGAACTGTATATCTAGGCTGGATTTCTTTTATTTTAAAAACTGTCATCAATTCAGAAGTGCCAAAATTAACCACTGCAGCTTGTGAATGCCCGGCTGCGTCAGGAAAACAATCTGAGTGATAAATTGCTACTTATCCACGTCCTGGCTGTCATTCCTTAAATGCCTGCTTCAGTTTTGATAACCTTGTCATTCTGGAAGCTTTGAAGACTTTTAATGCCTGCAAGACTGAACTTTTCAATGCTTTTATACTCCCTTGTTTTTTTTTCTAAAGTGTAAGAGCTTTCTCTATGTCCTTTTCTTTAGAAAGCGGAAGAAAATAGCTTCATATGACTCCTTCCCTAAATATTTGGACTCTGTTTTCTCAGCCATTTTCCCTCTGATTTTCTTTTCTCTTTGCCTTTTAACAGAAAATAGCAGAGAAATCCAAAGCTTTGCTTCCTACTGGGCAGAGAAGCACCAAACAGGTAAATTCACGAGTGTCTGTGTGTTTGGAAGTAAGTGCAGTGCTAAAGAGAGCTGTTTTCTAACCCCACTAATGATGGGGTGAGACGATGCTGAAGAGCTTGGAGCTCCTCCACTGCCTGCATTGAAGCCAGTGAGGTGTTTTTGCAATAGAGATGTGTGACGTCTTTGGAGGTGGAAGATAACTCGGGAAAAAAAAAGACTTATATAAGACCTGTTTAATTATTCTCTGCTTTTCTGTCCTCATGGGGCTGTTTTTCCATTCTTGATGGGAGTTTTGTCTGCTATGAAATATATCAAAAAGCAGTCCTACACTCCCTTTTCCTGGAAGCTGGGCTTGTAGGCGCAGTGAAATCACTTTCCAAGGACAATTTTATAGAAGAAATTGAGAAGAATTTTTATCAAAACTGTCCCCAGTTTTAAGAGGGATTATGTATTCTGCTTTCTTTGGCTACTATGCACTGTGGTTAACTATTACAGACATACATATATATATATATGTCTTTTTCTTCTTTTTTTAGCCCATATTAGGAAATCTTTCAATGAATAAATGCTATATAGAATCAGAGTATATATATTTGTTCTGATTTGTGTACACATACGCATATATACTCAGATTACTCCATATGTGATGCACATATTCATTTTCATATGTACATGTATGTGAATATATATATAAAATATAATTAGATGCATGTGTGCCAGTGACCATATGAAAATTATTAAGACTATAAAGATATCTCTGTGTAAGTGTGTATATATATATAGAAAAATGTGTAATCTTAATAAATAGTAATGCAAAGTACTATAGATATAATATCTGTATTTGTGTATGTGTGTTTAAGAAATATTCACAGATTTCCAAGGGAGTTTTGATGCCAGGAGATCCTTTGGCTGAAGTAAGGGTCCAACAGAGATTAAGTTGGCCTCTTAAATCCTACATGCTAAGAAACTTGTAGGCATTTTCAGCTGATACTCTGCCACCAAAACCCAGAACTCTGTGTCTAATTTCAGCAATTATTTCTGACATTTTTGATAATTTTTATCAGTTAGGCAGAAGTCAGCAGGTTTTCTGCTTTCCCAATGACTTTTCCCTCCCTACCTTGTGCTGCCTGGTTTTCCACAACTTCCTTGAAGTATATAAGAAATAGTTGTACTTGGTAACTTTGAATTGATGGTTCTCTGTAAAAAAGAGTGGAATGGTGTCACTGAAGATCCTGTCATTAGTGCAGATCAATGGACCAAATCTTTAATATTAACCAAGTTTCAAGCAATTTCAATTCTGCCTTAGACCTTGTTGCTTAGTTGGTTTAGGTGTCAGTGAAATGAAGTGAAGGTACCAAAGAGCTAGTGAATTCCTTTATCCAGAGTGAGGGTTTCCACTGCTACCTTCGGAGAGATTGTGCACAGATGTTACTTTTCAGCTCAGCGTTTATAAAAATTAACAATCTGGTTTTGTCCACCAGCTGGTGATCTGTGTTGAACAGGGGCATAAATAACATACCCTTTAACTGTGGTCAAACCCCACGTACATCAAATATTTATTGGGTCATTTTGTGCAAATGAACCGTGATTTGTTTTCAGGCCGTCCGTATTGCATCACTTCTTGGGCTTTCAACCAGTTTTGTTTGACTGCTGTTGGTGGAGTGGGTTGCAGGGAAGGGAACAGCTCTGTTCTTGTCTGGACCACCATGTGGGGGCATAGCCATGGCTGCTCCATAGGATGTGGGACACTGCTGGCCATTAAGCAGTGCAAATAGAATGAAGAGTGCTAATTGCTGGGAATTGCTGGCACTGGGAACAAGTCTGCATGAAACCAGCTTTTTTGGTATGCTGAAATTGCTTGATGACTCCAAAAACAGCTTTCTTTGAAGGTAAACAGAGTTTTAATATGGGGAAAAAATAGGATGTCAGGCAAAAAACTCAAATTTTTAAGTCAGAAATGGTGGGGTTGGAGCAAAAGGAGGCTGAAGGAAATGGGACAGAGACAGCTCCCTTTGCCTTAAACCAGGTAGGAAGCCAAGAACTGGGAGATTGTAGCAGGATCAGTTTGGTGTGGGTCAGGCAGAATCAGCAGAAGTTGGGTTAAACTGGATCAGCTCAGGTTGTTTCTCCTTGTAGCTGTCACTTGCAGGTGAAGGGGTTTTGGTGGATTACAAAAAAAGGAGGTTGTGGCATGTCCTGGGTGAAAGGGTTCTGACTCAGAAATAGGCTTGATCACACCCAAGAGCAAACCTTTTTCATGCAGTGACCCTTGCTTGGGCTGGGGACACACAAGCCTTCATGCAAGGAAAGGATGAAAATTAATTCACATCTGCTTCAACTTCCCCATACGTTTGCAGCTTCTCACGTCTTCTCTTCTTCCTCCTCAAGTACAGAAAGGAGAAAAATTAAAGGTATAAAACCTGCTGAAGGTAATGTGGTGGTGTGGTTAGTTTTAACTTATTATTATTATTTTTCCAGCAGCAGATTGGCCGGGACATACAAATTTATGGTTCCCACAGGAACTGTAACCTGACCACTATGTGAATATATTAAGGCATTAAAGTTAACACCCTATAGAGTAATGCAAAATACTACATATGTTCAGGAGAACTGATTTATGGGCCTTGTGAAGCTGCACAGTGACTTGGGACAGATCCAGCCTTGATTCAAACACTGCTTGCCTGCAGGGCTTTGTTCTCTTTTATTTATACTTTAATTTATTACAGCAAATTGCAAGAGGTCTGAAGAATACTCGTTTTTCTGGATGCCTGTCCCTATACTTCTCTCCCACTGGTGAGTGGGAAAGGTGAGATGTTGGATAACACAAGCCCTAATAATTTCCCTTTAGGGAGTAATTGATTCCCTAGACCCATGTAACAGGTAAAAATTGCCATGGGAAGCTTTGGGAAAAGTATTTTCCTTCCTGTTGTGGCTGGTTGTAAGTACTCTTTAATTGAGTTTATTTGTTTATAAAGACAAAATAAAGGCATTGATCCAAAACTCCTTGAAGGCTGAAGTTATATAAATTCTTAATCAAATATGTTTGTAGGAATGTGTTTGTGCGTAGACAAATCAATGGAGTTCTGTAGGTGCATATATTGAAAGACACAACTTTTTACTACACTAAATGATCATTGTTGAACGTGCCTTGTGGCAGCAACTTAAAAAAAGGAAAAAAAGCCCTCTCCCTTGAATCTGTGGAAATAATTTTAAGTCTTCACCTACTGGCCAGAATGAGACCTCCAAAGGCTCGTTGAGGGGAATTTTGGATGGTGGTTTCCAGTTTCTGGGAATTGCTGGTGCAGCCTACAGCAGAGACAGGATTTGGGGATATGGTTGCCTCTGCTCCTGATTATTTTTGGAGCAGATGGGCTTCAAATCCCACTTGTCCCCCTGAACAGATGCACCAAGGTGCAAATTCCTCCTCCCAGGCAGAGTCCAGTGTAGGAGTGGGAGTATTTCAGGTGTCCCCTGGGGCCTGGGACAGTGTGGTCAGTGGCAGGAGAGGCTGGACAGCTGACCAGACGTGTCCTCTAGGGTGAAATCCATCCCACAGTGCAACAACTGGATATAATATGGTAATGTTCAAATAGCACAGAATAGGTTATCCATAATATGAAAATAATTAATGGTAGACTGTGGAAAATGCACAACAGAGCAAATAGTGTCTCTGAGGAGATGAAAAGATTAAAAAAATAAAGATTAAAAGATTAAAAATTCTTTTTCATTTTTTATAATTATTGTGCATCCAACATCATCTACTTCTGATAGAAAGATTCTGTTTTTGTGCCCATGGTTGAATGAGTTCAAGTGGAGGGGCTTGGAGCAACCTGGGATCGTGGAAGGTGTCCCTGCCCACAGCAGAGGGTTGGACAAGATGATCTTGAAGGTCCCTTCCAACCCAAACCATTCTATGATCCTCTGCAATTCTGTCTTCTCCACTAATGGGGAGGAAAGTGGGTTTTTGTCACCATGCATTTTGAACCATCGCTTCGTGGGTGGTTCCCCCAAGGGAGTGGGAGAAGGGGAAGCACAGCTCTGTTTTAGCTGGGGAATGAGTTTTTTATCTAAAACCACATCAAAAATCTGAGCAGACTTTTTTTTTTTTTTTTTTTTCTTGGAGGAAACTTTCCTAGCAATATTTAGAAATTGAAATTACAGTAATTGTCATGGTGTAATGGCATCCCTCTTCATTTCCTGCTGCTCACAGGGAGAGGGAAGGATAATTACTGCTCTGGAACATGGCAGTTGCCAAAAAGATGCCTTTGTTTCTTATTCTATGGGCCTATTTGACCCATCTCTCAAAGGTCAGTAAATTATATTTCTTAGGAGCACAAAGATGGGTGATAAATGTCTATTTGCATATACAAGTGTTTTGGTTTTGTTTTTTTCCCTCCTGACTGCATCAGTTTATTCTTGCTTTAAATGGACTTCCTTCCCACAGGAAACATAATTTCTGCCTTTCTTCCTGTGTTTATGAAGTTGTTCTTTTTATGTGATTAGAGTAAAATTCTCATTTTGGGGGCAGCAAGATCCAGTCCTTGGCTTTATGGAAGAATAACTTTTTTTGGCAGTAATGTCTGCATAAACTGCATGCATGTATGTGAGTGTGTAATGACTTTGGTTATTTGGGCTTCTATTTTTTACCAGGCCCTTGTCATGGTAGGTGTTAAATAAGCACAGCTACAAGGCTGTGCCACCCTGAGGATCTCACAGGCTAAGCCAGCACCAACAGCTTATTTTGAAGAATAATTAATGATGAGTTTTTAGTGCAGTAGATGCTCCTCACGCTCCTCCTGTTTGAAACCAGCTTCCACATTTGTGAGAGGACGTGGAATGTGTTTTCCCTGAAACACAAAACTTAATTTCTCACATCAAAATACAACTTTTGCCCCGACAAATGGAGCTTTATATTTACACATTTGTCTTATTGACTCTACCATCTTATCTCAGAACTCATCCCAGTTCCTAATGTTCCAGTCTGGCTGCTGTATCTCAGGGAATCAAGCCTTAGCTTTGGTGATAATTTATCTTGCATATGTGGTAGCAATTGCTATGTCTTTTCAAGGTCGTTTGGGATGCAGCTACTTCTGTAAAAAGTGTTATTTCAATAATGTCAACTTTGTTTTAAATGACTGTGCATCCATTAAAAGCCATATTGTAATCAACCCACTCTCCTGTTCCTAGGGTTGTCAATACGGAGCATTTAAATCACAGTTATTTTTTTCTTGACTTTACTCAAGTGTGGGCTTTTGTTTGATTTTAAAGGGTTTGGAGTTTTTTGGTTTGTTTTTTTTAAATTTTTTTTAAGGCAACCATTAAAGCAATTTTCTTAAGAAAATTTAAATATTTTCCTTTCTTTTTCAGCCTCTTTGGGGGTAGAGAAATAGATTCTCATAAAGGGATTTAATAAGTGGATGGAAATAGATTCACACCTAATCTTTTAATTTGTTCCCTGTATTTTCAAGGGAGGTGGAATCTATTCTGAATGTCCCAAAGTACTCTTGTTCTGCTTCCAGTGTGTCTGGGAAGGGAAGGTCTTTTCTTCTCAGCATGCCCACGATCTTGAAAAAAAATTCCAGTGGGCTTTATAGGCACAGAACTTCCACAAGTAACCATTAAACTCCCCTTTTGTCAGGGAGGCTGCATTTTTCAGCTGTAACACTTAAAATGAATTCTACACGAGAGCCCTTGGGAGAACACCCAAATTCCAGATGCTGCTGGTGGCAGGTTTTATGGGACACCAGGAATGCTATGGGCTTCAGTAAAAACATGTAACAAACACCACAAATGCTGCTATGGCTTTAATGGAAGGAATTGTCCAAAGCTGGAGGTCTGAGCTTCCAGTAACATCCCAATCTCCTTATCCTACAAGAGAAGAAAAGGAGGAAAAGACCAAACCTACTTATAAGAGAAATGCTTATCATCAGGTTTGGGGGGAGCTTGCCATTTCCTAAATTGCCCAAACAACTTGAACATTGTGGATTTTCCTTTGCAACCCTCTACTAAGTGCCTTTCAAGGGACCAGCCCACTTTGCCTGTGTCTGCTGATGGAACCAGGAACTGCAGCTGCCTCCATCAGCACCCAGGCAAATAACTGAGTTTCCACTAGCTGGGTTTTGGTTAGTTAAGTCTTTTTTCAGTTTGTTTGTTCCCTTGTGTGTTTTTTTTTTCCTTTTTTAAGTTATTTTTCCTTTTGTTTGAGTGAGAAAGGACAGAGGTTTCTGTGTGGGCAGAGGATGAAGGCAAGGGAAGGGCTTCTTTTGTACGAAGCCTCCTCCAGAGCAGCTCCGCTGGCTCCTCTTCCCCAGCTCTGAGTCACTGCTGCTGGAATCTGCGATGTGCCAGCCTCGCCCCCAGCCCTGCAACCACTTGCTTTTATGCTCCCAAATCCTGGGAGACACTTTCCTCTCACCCCAGGCTGGCACAGACCCTGCTGGGAGGGCTGTGCCTGGGGAATGGTGACACCGGGGTCGCGTGGAGGCGTTTGAGGCCACGCGATGGAACACGGCCATGAACCAGCCTTGCTAATGGGAGAGAGCACTTTGACAGGGAAAAAATCTATATTGTGCCCAGAGGCTGGGACAGATCACTCAGCTGGTGCCCACATTATTGTTCCTCCACAGCCAGAGACAGCTCTGTAAATGTTTTTTTTCACCACTGTTTGTGGTGGCTGCCTGGGTGGTTGCTGTGCTTCCGTCTCGTGGAATCACAGAATGGTTTGGATTGGAAGAAACTTTAAAAACAATCTGTTTAAAACCCCCTGCCATCGGCAGGGACACCTTCCTCTATCCCAGGTTGCTCCAAGCTCTGTCCAAGCTGGCCTTGGAAACTTCCAGGCATGGGGCAGCCACAACTTCTCTGTGCCAGGGCCTCACCACCCTCACAAGGAGGCATTTCTTCCAAATACCCAATCTAGATCTACTCTCCTTCAGCTTAAAGTTGTTCCCCCTTGTCCTGTCACTCCGTGCCCTTGCAAAAAATCCCTCTCCAGCCTTTCTACCCCTTAAGTACTGTCAGCCCCTAAATTTAAAGAGTACAGCAAATGCACATCTTCCTGCCACACCAGGTTCATTTATGGAGGGGGTCACTGCACCCCTATAGAGGAGAAAAGCATTTCTCACCTATTATATGAGATCCAGGCATGGTCTCAAGGAATTCTGAATCCTGTTTCCTCCTGAGTGTTGCTTTTTACCCAGTGAGTGTGTGCAGTTCCATTCAGCACTGCTGGCACAGGTTTGTATACCTATAAATATATAGGTGTGTCTGTAGGTATCTGCACCTACATCAATATAAATAAATACAAATAAGAAATAAAATTAAATATAACTGTAAGTACAATGGCAGCTGGATGGGCACTCACCTTGCTCAGAGAGCTTTGTCCTTGCATGCAGCTTTTCTGGGCAGTGAGGGTCACCTCTGGCAGCTCTGTCAGATCTGTGTGACAGCAGCTGAAGAGGAGAGCAAACACAGGCCAAGATCCCAGAGCTGATGAAACGTAGGCTGGGTCTGCAGGATGTGTATGACCACAATGGCAGTACTATAATTATTAAAAACTGAATTAAAAGCCTGAATTTTGTTCACTTTATGGGCTTGACTCCTCTGTATATGACTTTTATTTTATTTTTTTTTTCAGAAGCATAATTATACAGAGTGTTTCTGCCCAGTGGAAGTGATTTCTGCTGCTGTGAGGGGGCTGCTCATACGACCCCATCCACCTCCCTTCCTTCAACACCACCTTCCCTAAGCTGCACTGCAAGAGTCTAAATTGACTTTTGCCCTGGTAAAGATCACATACAGCAAGTGGAGTAACAAATGTGAAACCTTACTGATTGTGTCACCTTGCTCCAAAGTGAATGCAGTGTTATTTAATACATTTAAACCCCCTGTGGAGATGAATTATTGAAAGGAAGGAAATTGTATTCTTCTAAACCCACTTTGATGGCTGCATTTATCACATGATTAAATGGGGGCAGCAGTGGTATTTTCCCACAAAAAAAAAAAAAAGGTGTTTGAAAATATATTAACCCTTGCTGCACCAGGGTGAAGACAAAAATTATATTTATTGACCTTTCTAGGGCACATCTTGATTGTTTTCAAGGTCTAAATAAACAATGTTATATCCACCATAAAACTTGAAGAGATTGAACCCCTTTCACACCTGTGTAGAAGGCAGTGCTGCTACCTCCCCTATACTGCATCTCACCTATGAAATCATAGACTTGTGGAATGATTTGAGTTGGAAGGGACTTAAAAAACCATCTTATTCCACTAGACCAGGTTGCTCAGTCTCTTTGAATTGGTCACAATAATTTCTGGTTTATGAAAACACAAGGAAAACACAGAATCACACTTACCATTCTGATTCTTTATTCTGTTCCTTAGCTGAAAACTGTAACCCAAATTTGTGCTGTTTTTGCCAAGCTAAACTTCCACTGATGTACTGGTTTGTTAGAGTTTCATCCTCACTTTTAATGATAATCCAGGATGCTGAAATTCCTTCGGAGTTAACTCATAAAGCTGGACATATATCAGAAGGGTAATTTATACATAATGTCATTATAAAACACAACAGGTTCTGTAGGATAAGGCATGTGGTGCAGATAACATTTCAAGTAGGTTTTTTTTTGAGCTGATAGCAACAGTCTGTGTGATAAAATAAATGTGTTCACCTAAACACAGATGGAGGTTCTCCACTACAATCTCACAAACTTGTTGATTTGAGAAGGTGCCTCTGAAGCAAACAATTCCCTTAAGTTTAAGAGACTTTTTCACCCCATTGTCCCAAATATGAAATGAGGTGAAGGTTCAGAGCCTTCACCATGAGTAAACCCTAATGAAAATTCCCTGGATATGCTTTTGTAGGTAAGAGTGGAAAGGAGTTGGACTTGATGGTCCTCATGGCTCCTCTCCAATTGGAGTTATTCTGTGATTCCTATGAGTGAAAAAACTGAGCCATGAGTGTTGCTCATCACTGCCACTGCCAGGAGCAAATCAAAGTTGTGTGGTTGGTACCTGCTGAGCATCACCCTTGTCCCTGCTCATCCCTGCAAGCTCTTAATTAATTAATCTTGGGGGAAGTGATGCAGCCATGCCATCACAGATCTCCTCCTGTGGGTGTTGAAATGGGCACTTTGTCACTTCAGCAGCAAGGTGACAGGACTGCATCTCACTGTGTCCCCTGCAGTAAAACACAGCAAAGCTTTGCACTGTCCCCTTCCTTAATCTGCTTTGATTAAAGCTCTGCTACCACGTGGTGCCCTGGGATGAGCATCAGGTCACTCCAGTGAGCCTTGGATTAATTGGGTTTGGTGCAAGAGGACTTTGTCCCTCCTCCCTAAACCCATTAAGGTCTCAATCTCACCTCTTATCTCACTGTTTTCTCCAGATGCTGGAAGGGAGCTGGGAATGGTAGAGCAAGGAAAGTTCTTCCTCATGGGAAATGAAAGTTGATCTTCTGCCCCTTTTTGTGCAACTTTCTCAAAGCCAAACTCACAGACAGGAGGTTCCCAAGGTCTTCCTTGGCACAAAGACTGCCAAGGAAGGAGAATAGGAGAAACCTTCAGTGGCTGTATGGAGAAGCTGGATGAAACCATTTATTTGGAAATGTTTATTTGGAAATGTTTATTTATGTTCATCTGGAAATGTTTATTTCCATGAACCCAGTTTTCCATGGGGCAAAGCCGGAGGTCCTGTTTCCAATCCATGCAAGCCCTGGATTTTTTTGTGAGCTGTGGTTTGCACACCTCACTTGGACAAAATGAAAAGCTTCAGTATTTTATTTTCTACCCTCACTGAGTCTGTAAAGCCCTCAATGTAATAAAACTATTGAGGTGGTTCCTAGAACCTTAACTCAATATTACACTTGGCACAATTGAATCTCTTGATCTGCAACGTTTCTTGCTTTAAGAAGGATTTTCCCTTTCCCTTCTCCTTTCTGTATTGGTTTACATTGCCATGAAGAGCTCAGCAGTGATGTGCTAGGAAACATAGATGATTGCCCTAAAAAAAAAAAAACAACAAAAACCACCCAGCAAACAAACAAAATTAGAAAAAAAATATCTAAACATCTTTTTGCAATCACAGCTGATTTCTGGTGAGTGAGGAATGTGTTTTCTCCCTTCTGTGCCCAGCAGTTTGTAACTGGTTAGATGATTTAAGGAAAGAGAAGGGGAATGTGGATTTTCTGTGCAGCAGGACATAGTGACCTCTTCTGGGAGCTGAGCACTGGGAAGTTTGATGGCCCTGCGGTGGGAGGTCCTAGGTTGACCCCTATATTTAAGCATGATTAAAAGCACCAATGAAGAGCCAGGCAGAGGAGAAAACAAAAGAACACCTTTTAGAGCAGTTGCTGGGAGTGGGGTGAGGGAAGCTGTGGATGCTGCACACTTTGGAGTGCCATCTGCTGGCACAGGACTCGGTGGATGCAGGAGCTGGTTTTCACATTGCTCAGATGAAAACGGTGTCAGGGAAGCCCTGATGAATCACTGAGATGAGAATAAACTCTGTAAAGGGAGGGTTGGGGTGAACCAGGATGTTTTGTGTGCCTGTTGAAGGCAGAATCCCTTGCTCAGTTGTGGAAATCTGCTCCACGTCCCCTCTCTGTACTAAGGAGAACAAACATATTAAACAAGAGTTTAAATAAGTATAACATTAACGATTTTGTGTGCAAATATATGACTTCTGAGGTTCCTAGGGAGGAGGAGTTTGAGCTTTAGGTCACATCTTCTGGGAGCCTGACAGTTTTTAGTATCAGCTTGTGTGGTTCTCATCTTTACTGAAGTCCACAGGGCTGTGAATGTCCTCTCCTTACCCAGTTCACACAATTTTGGCACCCAAAGGTGAGCACAGGTCTTGCTCATCAGCACATCCAGTAGGGTCTGGAAAGCCAGCTGATAAAAGGCAGAGGGTGACACCCTTCTGGTGTAGCATGGGGTAGTGCTAATTTGCTATTTTTGAGTTTAAATGGTTCAAAAATATTTAAATGAACAAGAAACCTCAGCTTATTGGTGTGAGAGCAGGTAAAGGTGATAGCAAATGGTGTTCATCTGTTGGAAAATTCATCTGCCTGGGCAGAGCTGCCAGGCAGTCCCAGCCTGGAAAAAGTGGGGTATGAGGGAGAGTTTTGCACAAAAGTAAAAGGGGGAAAGGGCTTTTTGTTTATAGAGAACCATATTTTTTGTTTAAATATTTTGGCTTCTGCCTGTTTGTTTGATTTTATCTGTTTTTATACATTTCAACCCGAAGGGACTCATTTTACAAAGATGCCTTCTTCGCATGTGGGATGTCATTTGTTTTTCTTGTCCTACACCAATCTTGTTTATTTTGCAGTGCATTCCATTTTGAGCTTGATATCCAATGTTATAAAACTTTTTGTCTCCTCCTTACTCTGCTTACTGCTTCCAAGCCTACAGGCATTGACCCATCGTAGCCTTGAGTTCACACAAAATCCCTTTAATCACCTTTTTGCTTTCTTGTCTCTCCCCCTGTGCCCTTTCCAGTCTCAGAGCTCACCAGTGCTGCTTTTTCCTCTTCTAAGCTGTGAGGAGCTGGAAAACATTGCAAATTATTAACTGACCACCAAAACAAAGGCTTTTTGAGAGTGTGGTATGGAGCTTTGTGGGCTATTTTTGAAACTGCTTTATTTGGAACTACTTCTTTGTTTACAAACTGGTGATGGTATACAAGACTTGATACAAATTAGAGGTGAGTTGGGAAACCTTGCAATCCTGAATTTTAGTAGATGCCCCTGCAGATCACAAACATTTTGCAAACTGAGATGTTTCTGTGCTCAGGGGGAGGAACCCATCCCCATTTGTGGCAGTTGCCCCTGGCTGGATGCCAGTGCCCACCAAAGCTGCTCTGTCACCCCCTCAGCTGATCAGGGGAGACAAAATTTAGTGAAAGGCTTGTGGGTCAAGACAAGGACAAGGAGAAATCACTCACCAGTTACTGTCACAGGCAAAACAGGCTTGATGTGGAGAAATTAGTTTAATTCCTTACCAATTAAATCAGAGTAGGATAATGAGAAATGAAACTGAATCTTAAAACATCTCTCCCATACCCCCCCCATCTTCCCAGGAAATCTCACTCCTGAATTCTCTCCCTCCTCCCCACCAGCATCATGGAGGGGGTGGGAAATGGGACCAGTTCATCACAAGTTATCTCTGCTGCTCTTTCCTCCTCACCCTCCTCCAGAGTGGGGCTCTTCCAAGCAGTCTCAAGTCACACCAGCCAAACTGCTCCAGCACAGGCTCGTCCCTCCACAAGTCCACAGGTCCTGCCAGGGTTCTTTGCCTTCCTCTGCCTTGGGATTTTTGTTCTGTTTCTTTTGTTCTGTTGTTTGTTTTTTGGGCTTTTTTTTTCATGATTCTCAGAAGGAAATGGAAATTGGTGGGTCTGGATGTGTTCAACAAGAGGAATATGTTGAGCAGCTGCCAAGTGCAAGGACTTTTTACATGCAAGGAGTCTGCAGGATTGATGTGTTTCCTGGGTTTGTTTATCCACTGTTTGCCATGGAATATTGGGTATGGGACTGGGAGTAGACCTGGAAAGTGAAGTCAGACACTTTTGTGTGGCCCCTCAGTGAGTTTGAAGGCTCCTGTCTCTGAGAGCAGAGGAATCAGGCCACAGTCTCTTCATGGTGAGGGGATTTGGGGAACATCCTGTTTCTTTCAGTAGGGTTGTGTTGTCATTTTCCTTGCTTTCAGAGCAGGAAGGGTGGAAGGGAGAACGAAAGTATTTCAGTGAGATTCATCACATGTGATTTCCTCTTCAAGAAAGCGTGTAGTCATTGCAGACGTTGGCAGGAAGTAATTTTGCAAAAGGAGTGATGTGACACCTTCCTCTGTTCATTTCCCTGAGTTTCTATTGAAAAGCCAAGGAATTGGTGGGATATTTCATATTTATCCACATCATTACATTTAACACCTCAGAGCTTTCCTTTTGATATCCTCTGTTAATTCCCAGCATCACAGCAGGAAACAAATCAATCCCCTCGTTCCCTGCTGCAAATATTTGGTGATAAGGTTACCGATAAGCTCTAAATTAGTTTTCATAGTTTCAGGATGCAAAGTTGTAGATGTTACAGCCTTACATGCCATGGCAACTGGTTCCTCTTGGCAGGTTGCTCCACTGCCTATGACAAAGATGACTTTGGCTTCATTTCAGGACAAGTGATGTGAGAAGACCGCTTGTCTGCAAAGTCTTTTCCATCAAGAAAATTCCTTGCGCTGTGATTCACTCGTGCCATATGTGGAGGAATTAAATTCTGGGTGAGACACATGAAGGAAACCCCACAGGAGGAGAAATGATTTGACAGCTGATCCATAGAGCTCTTTCAGCCACCTCTAAAGAAAATGCTGTGATGTCAGTATCAGTTTCCTTACACATCTGGGCTTGACTCATCTGCTACAGTGGAAGAAGAAAGAAACCCAAAGAAATAATTAAAGTTCATTATTGAGTGTATATGAAATAGCATTATTAAAGTATCTCCCTCACATTTATTTATAACCCTTCTTCCTGACAGAGCCTGACATGTTTCGCAAACACCACTGAATGATTATATATTCTTTGCCCAAAATCTGGGGATGTTGCTCTGCATTCTATTCATCACTTGCTCAGTCAAAATTTATGTTCCTGCACAATCTGTACGTTTTCTGAGATCTCTTTGTGTAGGTACATTACTCATGAGACCTACCAGGCATATCTAAAATAAGTTGGGGTGGAAGGGCTCACATTTCTTTTAGAGAGAGCCAAGTTCTTCTGAGGAGTGTTGGACTGAGCACTGTCACTGCATGACAGGGTGAGACTGGAGGAGAAGAATATCTCCATCTCACAATCCCAACGTTTTGGTTGGCAGGATGGAGTTGCCAATGATGACACTTATCCAGGACAACTGAGCTATCATGGCTCCTCTTGGAAAAACACCTGTGACTTCAGGATGTGTGCAATGCTCAGAACCTTTTGTAAAACCCAGCCAAGTGTAGTTTCTTTCTACCCAAGTGTAGACCAGGGCAGTGACTGTTCCTCTGTACTCAGCACTGGTGAGGCCACACCTCAAGTGCTGTGTCCAGTTCTATGTCCCTCAGGTCAAGAGGGGTTGGAGCATGTCCAGGGAAGATCAGCAGAGCTGGGGAAGGTTTAGAGAGTCAGTCCTGTGAGGAGAGGCTGAGGGAGCTGGGGGTGTTTAGCCTGGAGAAAGGGATGCTCAGGAGGGACCTTCTTGCTCTCTGCAATCCCCTGACAGGAGGTTGCAGCCAGGTGGGGATTGCTCTCTTTTCCCAGGGAACAAGAGACATGATGAGAGGAAACGGGCTCAAGCTGTGCCAAGGGAGCCTCAGGTTGGACATCAGGAGGAATTTCTTCATGGAAAGGGTGGTCAAGCATAGGAAGGGGCTGCACAGGGAGGTGGTGGAGTCACCATCCCTGGAAGTGTTCAAGAAGTGACTGCACTTGGCACTCCGTGCTCTGGTCTGGTTGACAAGGTGGTGATTGTTCAAAAGTTGGACTTGATGATCTTGGAGGTCTTTTCCAACCTCAGAGATTCTGTGATTCTCACAAAACCAAAGTGTCCTTGGGAGACTGGCCCAGGACACACCTCAAGGGCTCCTTCTCTCCTCCGTGTTCCCACTGGTCTCACCCCCTTCCATTTGCCAAAGGAGACCTGAAAATAGATCAGAGGAGTATGGATTAGCTGTGTGGCTCTGGTGTATTAGCACAGCTGTGTTTGAGCTGAGCAGCAGCAGGGGTAAAAGCACAGGCGGTGGATGCAAATAGAAGGACTCCAGCAGAAAGGCAATGTAAACTCATCAGGGACTTGAAAATGCTGAGCCAGATCGATGCTCCTTTTCTGATGGGAAGTGTCACCTCCCTCAGCAGGCAGTGTCAGTGGTTCAGGGAGAGCTTCCCGTGGAGAAAGCTGGTGTGCAGCCTCATGATTATGATAAAATATGCAGGGATACTGTGGACTCAGTCACCTTCCACAATTTGGTGTGGAAAATATATGTCCAACACTAGCTGTGCCAACAGTTTCTTCACTCAGTCTGATCTCAGATAAATACAGAGTTTAGTATTTTTCTGGAAAAGCAGTTTTTTCCAATTCTTTTTTTTCCCATTTTTGTCTTTATTATTAGAAGTACCCTGTGGCAAGGAAGATTCTTTTTCCAGAATGTGGGCAGAATGTTGGTTTATCTTCAGAAATTAGTGACAAATATTTCTTCAAGAGAAGAGGGATATTTTTTTCTAAAAATGAGATTTCCTGCTCCCCAATAGTTGGTCTGTGTACAGTAATGAAGGAGAAACAATAGGAATGTGTAGATTTTATAATGGCTACTCTGTTTTTGGAAAGATTTTCTGCCTTCCTTCTCTCTCCCTTCTGCTGAAATATATCAGCACTAGTGAGGGTTTCAGTCCCTGTGAGGGTCCCATCCCAGCCCCTGTCATACCTGACTGGGAGATCTGTGCATTTTGAAGGTAACCTGAATCTGCCTTTGGCTTCCTTTCAATTCACTTCCAAGCTTTCATTACTCTTTGTCCCTTTCTGAGCACCTTTTGTGTTCTTCTTTCACTCTTGCACTGTCCCTGCTCTCATTTGTTTGGTTGTCCCTCTTCCTTTGTCACCTTCTCTCATTTCCCCCCCATATTTTGTTCATGTCATTCCCCTCTGTAGAATTCTTGAGAAAGCATTTGAGGGCAAGCAGCCGTTTCCTTGTGATGCATTCCCCTTTTATAGCATATGATATGATCAGTTACATTTCTGCCCATAACCATAGGATTAATATTTAAATTGTGCTTATTGACATAATGATACCCATTGTGAGACTAACAATATAAATATGCTGGAGGAACAGCTAGGAAAACAAGATAAGAGAGTCTCAATGCCCAGGGGACGTACACAAGGTGGAGAGTAATAGGGAACATTATGTATTTTGCTCATCAACAATTTTTCAATGAAAGAGGATTTAAAAACTGCTGCAGTTTTCAGCATATTAGGAGTGTGAGGTGAATTGGGATCAGCTTTTGTAGTGACTCCATGTTGTAATGAACTACTTGTGACTCAGTTTAGTTTGTGAAGTTCCTCACCTCACTGGAGCCTGTGGAAGTCCAAAGTGTCCTCAGCAAATATTGCTCTCTTCTTAGTTGAAGATTTGAAGAGATGTGAAACAGGGTTGATCTAGGATTGGGAATCTGAATGGTTAAAAAAAAAAAAAATCTGTTTCTGCCTGATATCTGCACTGCCCTGTAGAAGAACTCTCCTTGGAGAGAATAGCAGTGATCTTCCTAACTCAAAAGTACAGGTCATGCTGGAAAGTAACCACCTGAAATGAAACAAATGTGTTCAGTACAGGTGAATAATTAAATATCAAAAGTCAAATAAAGGTAGAAATAACTTTTGAGAAGACATCATCATGGGATAATAAAGGATCAAAAAAACCCTGCATTAATAGTCAGGAAAATTTTGCTATAACCTTCACTAGGATCAAAATTCTATCCTTACCAATGAAATCCCAGGAATTATAAATGTTTTCTTGCTGATATTCTAGTTCTTATTCAGGGTCCCTCTTTGTAACACCAAAGCTCAGCCTGGAGTTTGGGAGAGAGGAGGATGGGATTTGTGAGGAAGCCAACTTTTACACAGTGGCTTCAGCACTGCAGTACATCCTTCTTGGTCCACACTGGGCCTCCCTTGATTGATTTAAATTGACCTTCAGGCTTCTTCTTGCCTCTGAGCACTAAATCCTGGAGAAGCAAAGACCTCTTGTCTGGCCCGAGCACATTTCGTGGATAATCTCTGTGTCTGTTCTGTAAACTCTCTAACATCTTCCACAGACACAGCACTGAGCATCTGCTTCCTCCTCTCTCCCCACCACTGGTTTGTTTCTAATGAAATATTTATTAAGTGAATGATATTTGCAGTCAGAGAAGGAGATAATTCATGCAAGCAATCAGCTCTGGGTTAACTGGAGAATGAAAATGTCTTGGACCGTAGCAAAAACTCATAATCAAAGGGCTCCCCAGCTATCCATCAAACAATCAATTACTGTATCCATTAGTCCCCTTTCACCACACATTAGAACAATTTACTAGACATGCTAATGTCTGGGTCATTGCTCCTTAAGGATGAGCAAACAGCAGGGGCATCTATCAAAGTTTTGATGCAGTGTGATCTCATACACTGTGAATATATAGCTTAGATCACTTCATATTCTCATGGTGTTAAGTCTATTAAAGACCTGGTTTGTGGGGGAGATGCTGGTTGCCTCCAGTCCTCACCAGCTGAGGGAAACTTGTCAAAAGAAGTTGAACTTTTCACATGATTCTGCCTTCTGTGTGGGGAGACAGAAGGTCATTCTGTGTGACAGATGAATAAACAAACTGCACATCAGCAAACCAGAGCTGGTTTTGTCACTTATTTGTCACACTGGCCAGGCAATTGCAAACACATTTTCTACTCTTACATGTGCCAGGTGGGGAGGAAACAGGATTTTTCCATGAAGAGGGACTCCAAGAGGCAGTTTCTAGGGCATTACCCCAGACCTTTCTTGCCTCTCTGTCCTCACCTAGTCCCTGAAAATCTACTGGGAATTCAACCATGCATGCTGAAGAAATCTCTGTTAATTCCTCCACAGTGTAGATTTCTATCTCAGAAGGCAACAAGACTCTTTCTACAAGTAGTAGACACAAACACATCTTAGTGTACTCAGATGTAGTCAACTATATCATACTAAGTATGATACATTGTTTTCCATTAAAAAAAAATCTGTGTAGTTTTTAGTCAGGGTGTGGTGGGTTTTTTTTTTTTGTTTTGTTTTGGGTTTTTTTTTTGGTTTTGTTTGTTTGTTTGTTTGGGGTTATTTGTTTTTTTTTTTGTTGGTTTGGGGTTTTTTTGGGTTTGTTTGTTTGGGTTTTTTGTTTGTTTGTTTGTTTTGGGTTTTTTTTGTTGTTGTTGGTTTTGGTTTTGGTTTTTTTTGTTTGTTTGTTTGTTTTTGGTTTGGTTTGGTTTGTTTTTTTTATGTTGTTTTGGATTGTTTGGGGTTTTTTCCCCCTACTCTTCCTTGGCCACAGCTGGGCATGTGTAGTGTAAATCTCTACTTCTGAGCCTGACATTCAAGGCTCCCTTTATAGTCTATGGCACAGTCTTGTGTTAAGTAGCTGTCAATCTTTTTAATCTGGAGAACAGGGCTCTTATCTCTATTGACTTTATTGACCATGTCTCCATTGATTATAGTGGGAGTCTTACTCAGGAGCTTGGAGGTCAGTGCCTCCACTGTGGGTATGTAAAGCTGGAGAGGTGGATTTCTGGCAGTTCAATTTGTCTGATCAATTCAAACACAGATATCCACTGTGCAAACATCTCAAATTGGTGTTAAGAGGGATCCCACTTACGTGTCAATACCTCCAGTCCTGAACCAGCATCTGTCTAATTTATCCCTCCTTCTCTGGATGACACTTGATATCTGATGGAACAAAGTGGCAGCTCTGACTGGTTAACAGAGTAAAGCTGTTTATGTAAATGGCTTAACAGGGTAAAGCCTCTTTGTCTCTATTACCAGTTTGGAGAAAAGGCCAAAAAAATGAAGGGCAGAACTTTATTGGATTGAATATGCTGCTGGAGAAACCCACTTCACAGTTTTGAGTAGAGAGGGAGCAGAAGGAAATAAATTCCCTGCCAACACCCCTCCTGTAGTTCTCTGTGATCCCTTTGTCCCTCCAGAATTCATGGGTTCAGTGGCAGTGTCTGCACCCGTATGTGTTAGTAAGGAGCTTCTTCTGCAGTGAAAACCTAGGGTTATGTGATAAAAATTTCATTTTCACTCACACAGACTTTCAGAGGAACAGCAGGAAACCCTTGCCTTTCCACAGAGAGAATCCTGTTCCAGTGTGGGTTTGCAGACAGAGGTCTCTTTCAGGGAGTGAAATATGATTTTAATTCAGGGAGCATGTCCCAGCCTTTCAGGATCAGTTCATTACTTCTTTATTACTGTAGGAGTGGAAAATGATCAGATTTGAGTCCTTTGGGACTGGGTCAAATAGTTAGGAAAATTATCAAGATGCAACAGGTCAACCAATCAAAGCCCCATGCAGCATTTTTGAGAGTGGACTTTAACATGTGACAAAATTTCTTCTTTGTTTGGGTGCAAGTTTCCAACAGAAATACACTTTTATGGCACAAGCAATGAAATCTTGGAGTTCATAGCTTGGGAAGGGCTTTGGTATATACAGAGAGAACAAAAAAAGAACATGAACAGGGCACGTAAAATAACATGAGGTATTATAGTCTATAAACATCAGATGAGAAAATGAGGGAGCTAAATAAAATAATCTTGAAGAAAGTATCAATAGAGACATGATTACAGCCTATAAATACTTTCAAGGTGAAAATACAAATGAAGACCAGGTGAATTATTCACAGAGTTAAATGATAAAAGCCAGGATAGCCTGATGGTAGGAAAGAAACATGTAGGTTAAGTGCTAAAACTAATAAAGAACACTTGTGCGGATGGTTAAAACCCCATCAGTTTGCAAAGTCAATAGCACGGTTAAAACAGAAGTAAAATAAATAATAATGATAGGGCAATAAAAATCTGTGGTAGAAATTATCTGAATGTTTATCTGTGGCCTCTCCTGCCTCTGACACAGTTCAGACATTGTCCTGATATTAACTGGAAAAACGGGCAGATTATGGACGATTTTGTTACATGTCACGTTCCGGAGGCGCTGAGCTGAAAACCTTTCAGCATTTTTTTTTTTTTTTTTTTTCTCATCTTAATCCTTTTGCTGAATGCTTTATTTTGGAAACAGTTTAGGTAGCTTTTCAATGCTGGTGAAAGGCTGTATGCTAATGGGGTGGTGTGGGACTGAATGAGGAAAGGTTAACATCTCTGCGAGCATACATCACCCAGACAGCACCGAGCACCTGAGGATAATAAAGCTGCTCTGCACCGCTTCCCTCCTGAAACTTCCTAATTCTTGTCACCGTTTGGAAGGTTAAATTCACTTCATCCTGCCCTGTAAAGAACTTATTCAGGGTAAATTAGCAAACTGCCAAATTCTCCCTATTTCATTCTCCCCAGACAAACTCAGAAGCAAGATTTTTTCCCTTTAGCAATGTTTACACTTCCTATTTTCATTATTTCACTTTGCAGGCACTTAGGTGCCAAATACACCTCTGTGTCTAAATTTCCCTAATAGTGTTAGTTTCTCTTCCCTGAGACGTTGCCTAGCTCTGTAATAACTGTATCACTATTCTTGAGGAAGAATATAATTTTCTTTCTGCTGTTCTTGTGTTTTTCTCTAAACCAGTAAATGTTCTGACTTGATTTGACTCGAAATTCAAGTTGTCACTCTTCATTTTTCTGTAGATTGAAGCTCACATCCTCTGAATAAGGTTGACTGTTGTTAAATATTTCCAGTAAAACAATGTCCTCTTGTCCATGTCAGTCCTTGCTGTCAGAGCACACAGAAATCAGCCAAGCATTTCATTCCCTTCAGTTAAACTCATATTTTAAGGTTGTTTACAGGTCAGGAGATTAGGCTGAGTTGGATGGGAATTATCACTGGCCAGGGGAAAGAGCCATCAACTCCTCCTGTATGGACAGGTGGGTACTAGGAACATTCTATTGATGTTTTGAGGCTTTAATGGGAACACTTAGAGAGACAGAAGCCATTTCACCAATTCAGTTGAAAATGTGATCTCTGTTTCGCTGAATGTATCTCTTTAGGAACAAATGCTACAAATCCTTTTAATTGTAAAAGTTCCTGTCTAACTGGGCTCTGCTGTGCAGTGCTCTTCCATAACTGTACACTTAAAAAGGCAACACTGTAATCAAATTCAAATTTCCAAGTGTCTTTATTTCATCTCAGTATTGCCACTTGGATGATTGTGTCTCCTGAGCTGTAACACCTGATGTTTGGAGGAAAAGGGGAAAAAATGTTTGGTTTGAAGCGTGAGGAGATTATAACAGGAAATCAATTCTGTGTCCCCCCAACATGAGAAGGTCATGGATCATTTGTAGTGAGTTCCAAGGAGGCCACAAAGATGTTCAGGAAGCTGGAGCACCTTTGCTCTGGAGCCAGGCTGGGAGTGCTGGGGATGTCCAGCCTGGAGAAAAGAAGGGTGACCTCAGAGCCCCTTCCAGTTCCTAAAGAGACTCCAAGAGAGCTGGAGAGGGACTTTGGACAAGGACCTGGGGTGCCAGGAAATGGGCAAATGACCTCAACTGAAATAGGGGGGATTTAGATTAGATATTAGAAAGAAATTATTTAGTGTGAGGATGGTGAGGGCCTGGCACAGGTTGCCCAGAGAAGTTGTGGCTGCTTCTTGGAGTTTTCCAGGCCAGGTTGGACAGGGCTTAGAGCAACCTGGGACAGTGGAAGGTGTCCCTGCCCATGGCAGAGGTTCGAGTGAGATGACCTTTAAGCTCCTTTTCAACCCAAGCCTTTCTCTGGTTCTATGATTATTCAAAATGAGACGCTTTTGTGGATGGTGCCAAAAGTTGTGGTGGATGATGAGATGTTGCTGCTCAAAGCTCAGCTCCTGCTTTCATCCTTCTCTCCCAAAAGGCAGGGATCTTGTCTTGTGTCCCCAGCCCCATTCCCATCAACTGACCCCCCCACACCTCCAAGGCTCTTCCAGATGTGTGTTGACAAGATTCCTCTGCTTTTTGTCCCAATTTGGGGTCAGGCTTTTGGGCAGCAACAGAAACATCCTGGCAGTGCAGGGGCTGTGAAATGGGCAGATATTTTTTAAAGAGTTGCTAAGTGAGAGTGGTTCTCAATATCAGGCCCTGAACATTTGCTTGGACACTGAATGGTCCACTAAAACCCTGACAAAGGCCAGGAACAAAGAAAGATTAAAAAATTGATGCCAATGGAGTTCTGTGGAGTCAAACATATTTCTAAAAAAAAAACTGGCTGAGCAGCCCAAAACCAAAACACAAAATACAAAAGCAGTCTATTTTTTTGAAAGAAGGAGACATATTTTTTATTTCCAGCATCTTTCTGCTTTTCCACTGCTTCAGAGTGGCACTGTGCCCGTGCTAGGGGTTGTCTCTGCTGCAGGAAATCAAGCTGAATTTGGTTCTTGACTCTGTGTGAAGCCAGGAAAAAAAGAGTCCTCACTATTTTAAATTTTTTTTTGGTACTAGATGGGTGTAAATGGATGAGCCAGTGACTCATTCTCCCTCTTGTTTGCCTTTCTAGCAGGAACCTGCTCACCAGCTGTGCAGCACATATGTTGGGAGGCAGAGACAACAGGGTACTTTCTAGACAGTCTTGATGTGCCTGTGAGCTCTTTCAAGCACGGGCCATTTCCACAAGTGCTGGGGGTTTCAGCTGCTCAGCGAGGGAGCTGCGAGCAGGGAGTCTCTGCCTCGCGTCAGGATCCAGGGACAGCGCAGAGCTCAGCCCTCAGACAGCACTGCCAGCCAAAAGGTGGTGCCAGCAGAGATGTGCAGAGACAGGGAATGCTGAGAGTGTAACACAGGCAGCCAGGAAAGGGCAGGAACAGCTTTTGAATGTGTTGTGATGCTGTAACAACACCGGTGCATGCTCTCCTTCCTGACAGCCTTAAAGGAACATTTATCCACTTGCTCTGTGTGTTTGGAGGTGCCACCTGAAGGTGGTGGCAGCCCAGGCAGTTGGCTTTGGGAAGGATGGGTGCAGTCAGGCTGAAGTCATTCAGTGAAATGGGTTTGAAAAACAGAGCATGTTGGATTGCAGAGAGGGGAGATGTGTGCCTCTCTTCACCGATGCTGTTTTGTTTCGCTCACATCGCCATGGGACCGCCTATTTGCATGGTAGATAAAGTTGCCAGATCAAGAGGAAAAAAATGAAGGAGAAGGACTGGAATTAGGAACAGAAGCTGCTCCTTCCTTCAGTCAGACAGAGTGAAAGTACATGGCAAAGCGTAGCCCTCACGATCAAGTGAAGTTTGACCTAGAAGCTGATGATCTCCTTGAGCAAAATATGAGTGTCAGCCCCACCATCTAAGCCTGGTAGGAAGGGCATTCCTCCTAAATTTGGTCTTCACTGTGGGGAGAAAATGTGCTGTGCTTCTTAAAAGCACATCAGTTATCAGAGAGCTAAACCTCGGGCCCCTGGCTTATTTTCTTTTTCTTCATCTACCACAGACAGGTCATTTAATTCTCCCACCCTGAGTACAGTAAGATCGACTCTGAACTCAAGCAGCCCTGGGTGATGAGGTCAGGATTGCTTAGAATGAATTTGGTGAAGTAATAAAGTCTTGAAGGCAAGCTAAAGAGGAGGAAAACAGTAGGAGGTATGAACTAGGTACTCTGTTACTAAGTCTCTTCCAGTTCCAGGAAACTGAAAAGATTTTCTCAGTCATCATGATTGCAGAGACCTGAATGAGTAAATTTAAAAATGCTGAAAAGCAAAATAGCAGAATACTTTCTGTTAATACATTTTCCCTAAAATTAGTAATTTCTTGCAGATTCTGTAGTAAGAAACTGGTGGAAAGGGTGCTTTTCTTGCTCAATTTCACATCCCTTTCATTCAAAAGTAAACACCTTGATCAAGAGTGGAGACAGAAACACATGAAGGATTCTCGTTAATTTAAATAAAAATGCACTTCAACCCTTCCCTTTATGCTGATTTCCCCATCCTGGTTTTTCTCATGCTACATTGGTGCAGAGTAATCAAATTTGCATAAGTTGAAGAAAATGCTGAATCCATTTCTGTATTTGGCCATGTCAGTGATGCATGCAGGAAAGATTCAACACATTTCACTTGAAAGTTGTCCTTGTTGTGGTAATTTTAAGTTTGGCCTTTTTGAGAGAAAAGGAAGAGCAGGCAGTGGTTAATTTGTGATTTCTTGTGATGCATTTCTTTCCCAGTTGTTGTGGGAAGCTCCTCTCCTAAGACAACAGAGCTCAGATTACCAATCACTGCTGTGATCTTCCATGTGAAAGATAATGCAAAATTGTAATATCACTATTTCTCTCCTCTAAAAGATTTAGAGGTCCCAGGCTGCTTGTTCTGTGCCTGCCTGAGGCCTTTCTACCTGTAATTGCTTTGGGCTTTTGCTTGGCATGGTACAGCTCTAAATCTCATTGAGCCCGCAAGGTTAGTTGTTTTGGAAGGATGGTTTGAGAGTGATCATCTAATCCAATTTATCTGTCAGCCTTAACCTGGCTGTATTTTGGGGATAGTCGGGCCAAACTGGCTGCTCTGTGTCATTTTTGTCCCAGGCACCTTTGCGGTGCCAAGCTGCGATTAAAAATGTGTCAGGCAGAGTAACTCCAGCAGTGCTCTGCACTGTGGCCCTCCATGCATGGTGTTTTATTGATCTCTAATGCAGACACTCCAGCCTCATTATTCTACACGCAATAAAACGTGAATCTCTGAGCCTGGATGCTGCTGAGAATAGGAGATCCTCATAAAGGCTGTTTATGTGTCTATATGTACTATAAAGCAAGAGATAAACATCCCTGCATTTGCATTTGGTTTGAAAGCCAGAGCCAAATGTTACCCAAGGAGATGTGAGAGTTTGCAGGAGCTGTGGGAGGTGTAGTGGCTGCTGCTGGGGCTGGCCATATCCCTGCTAGAGGTGCAGGAGGCTTCTGGAGCTTGGGGAAGATAGAGCAACCTTCCTTGGTTCACTCCCTGAGTTATATAAAAGCTCTGAAATGCTCTTTTTTCATGGTTGCAGAAGATTTCCTTGGAGCTGCCTGCAGTCTGTAGTACAAAATTAGCCCAGACAAGTGAGACTGGCTTTACCTGTGCTCCTATAAACTGGGAGGTAACAAGGAATTTGTGAATGGTGCTGTGCATATCAAAGGCATCTCCAGGGCCTTACAGCCCATCGATGCTCCAGATGCTTGAAATGTGCATGTGAATGGAGTAGTGGTCAGAGGAAAAGGAACTTGTGCTCCTTCTTATTCTCCAGAATCAGTTTTTCAGGCCAGGTGGGGGACTGCTGGCTCAAATTGAACTTGCTGTCAACCAGGACTCCCAGATCCCTTTCCAAGGGCTGCTTTCCAGCCTCTTGCTCCCCTTCCCCACTCTGACAACAGTTCTGTCACATCCATCCCAAGATATTGTGTTTGTATCTTCTTCCCAAACTTTCACACACAGAAATTAAACCCTCCTCCCCAGGACACAAGCCTGGTGGAGTTTGGAGTGGAAGGAGGAGGTGTAGAAATGGGTTTATGTTGTCTCATTCCAGGCTTAATCAAGTTCCCTTCTTAACTCTCTTCAGGCCGAGGTTGAAAGTAGAATTTGTGAGTGTCTTCCTCAGCCCTTCATTCTCCTGTCCCTGTGGTGTCACTCACCTGGTGGACAGTCTGTAAATCCAGCTTTAATAAATCTTGGTTATTTACATCAACTCTTATAGTTGAATTTTGGCAGGACTGTGAGAGGCCCATCTTATTTCTCATCTTTATTATTCATCTTGTACTAACCTGAGCTGGAGGGAGTGTGTGTGTGTCCCTGTCTCTTGTATAACTTTTGTCTGTATCTTCAGGTTTTGGGGAGGATTGGAGAGGATATTTTCCTTTGAAATCACTGAACATTTCTCTGGCACTAAAAGACATTTCTCATCCATCTCCAGTCAATATTTCATGCCCCGAATTTGTGGTCTGGGAACAGTCTTGTAACTGGCAATCAGGAGTGTCATCATTGAAGTTAGTGATGTAAAAAAGAGCTGCAGGACTGGGAGGTGCCAGGACACTCTCTCTGCTACAGGAGACTCCCAAGGCTCTGAAGATGGACTGTGAGGGCTGGCTGGTGTTATGTTAGCTGCAGTTCCCATCAGATTCCTGCTTCTCTGTGGAATAAAGACCATATGGCAGCCAGAAGAGAGGTCATTTCAATCCCCTGCTTGGTGATTCTGTGTGACAAGAGTTGTCAAATTTCTGATATTCTGCACGTTCTGATAGACAAATGGGGAATGAAGCAGGGCCAAGGTTGGGAGCGGGTTATTTTTGGGGGGGTCTCAGACATGCAACTTCTGAGGCAAAGATCTTACTGCTGATAAAGTACAGGCACTGACAGAAGCTGTCACCATCCAGATAAAACCTTTTTTCCTTTCTTTTTTTTTTTTTTCCCTATCAGCAGCTGCATATAGCATCTCCCCATTGGTAGAATAAATCTGATAAAAAAATGTAGCTGTAAGCAGCAACGATTTTATCCTGGTGAAAAGATTTTATCCAAGAAGAAAAATGTTGTGCCTGGGCATAATTTTTCAGATATGATGAACAACAGCATGGTATGACCCTCAGTCCTAAGGATTTAGTTTCAAAAGAACGACTGAGCATATCAGATATACTCAACTTTTTCTCTGCTATATTTTTTTTTCCATTGACAGAGTTCAGTTTATAGATACTTGACAAAGTATCTTTATACTTTGTATAGATCTTGACAAAAAATCTGCCAGAGGCAAATTTCAACAAAAGAACAACTTCAAACACATCCAATTAACAATTTATGAAAGGAAATCTGACAGAAAATTACACAGCGATTCACAGGGCATAAAATCTGGCACTAAATCAAATTTATTGTGGAAATGCCTGTACAGGGAGTTACGGCCTCTTCCAGTGCAGTGTCAAAGGGAACTTTTATCTGTGGAGGCTCAGAGAGTGCCCTCCATCTGATCTTTTCTTGCTATAAATAAAATGTTTTGTCAGACATGGCAATGAACATAACTCAGAAGGGAATGAAGAGCACTGATAAGCCTGGCTATATGCAGCTTTCAATCAGAAGCATTAGAAGTGATTAGATTTCTTCACAGTTTCAGATTTAAGATTTCTTCACTTTATCGCAGAAATGAGGGGCTCAGTACCATGGACAGCACAAAATCACTTTTTTTTTCTTTTTTTTCTTTTTTCTTTTTTCTTTTTTCTTTTTTCTTTTTTTTTTTTTTTTCTTTTTTCTTTTTTTTTTCTTTTTTCTTTTTTTCTTTTTTTCTTTTTTTTTTCTTTTTTTTTTCTTTCTTTTCTTTTTTTTTTTTGTTGTTGTCGTTGTTGGGGTTTTTTTGTGGTTTTTTTTGTTAGCACAGCATACAGACCCTGATAGCAGGTCGTGGTGACTGTATTTAACATTATTATGGAGCCATTTTTGTGTCTGGAAGGAAGTATCAGCCCCTCTGCATCCTGTTGTTTTACCGATTCACTCATTCAGCAGCCGTGGTTGGATTTTTTCGGAAGATGTTAAGGATGCGAACGCATGTAATTGCCCTCAGCAGCTCTGAAATTAACTTAGGCCACTACTTTGTTTAGAGAAAAAGATCTGTGTCTAGACCTTTACCTATTTAAACACATGGATAGCTGGCTTTCTTCTAAAATATGACTGAGCAGCAGCCCTTGCAATGTGTTTTCTGAGTAATTTGCAGGGGGGACGTGTTCTTTACAGATAACAGGCACAGCAAGTGAGGATGACAAATAAAGTTGACACAGGCCAAGATAAAGCACATTTGTGGCACAGCTGTGTTATTCCATGGACTAACCCAATCTGAAGAGCTGGTTGCTGCCTCTCCTGTTATCCCTGTTAGCCAGAACAGGAGACATCTGAACACTGGTAAATTTGTTGCCTTTCCACTGAAATTCAGACCTGCACAGGACAAGCATGGCTTTGAGTGTCCATTCGTGGGCATTGAGGTTCTTGGTGCAGTGTCCTTGCTGTGACCAGAGCACACAAATTTCATCGGAACACTTTTCCTCTGTCTCCATAAGGCAGATTCTTGGGACCTTCCAGCCCACTTGGCCATGTGCAGTTTGCCTCTGCTCATCTGAGCCCACTGGTGAAGATGAGAGGACACCTCTGTCACTAAATGAAGCACTAGAATACCCCAAGGTTTTTTTTCTAGAGTCCATTAATACACTATTTTGGCACTGAAACACTCTACCAGGGAAGTTAGTGTCCAAGGCACGTAATAATTAGTGAATAAAACACCCCCAGAGTATCTTAATCCTATTAAAATATGTCTTATAAAGTGTAAATTAATCTTTAACCTAATTTTAAATGATGATTTTCTTCCTGTAACACACCCTTTCTCAGTAGATCCCTGGAAAGCAGAAGGTGAAACAAAGTAAGACATTAACATCAAAGATTTTCGTCTTCTGTTCATATTTTGAAAGATACTTGGCTGTTTGCTGCTGATTTTTCTATTTCCTTTTACTTCTTCCATCACCCCACTTCCTTCACCACCTTGTGTTATTTTCCTTTTCTCCAGTGAGATATGGTGATAATAATAATTTCATAAGGCAAAGTCTAAGTGTAGGCAAATGCAAAAAATTCTTTTGTTTCTAAATAGAGGAATTGCATACTTTTTAAAGAGTTAAAGCAGTTAGTCCTCCCAGTCCTTCCAGTTCCCCAGTCCTTTGCCCTTGCATCTAAATGCCCCATGTCCTCCCTTTCTATTCCCGCTGTGGCAATTCAGGGGAATTAATGCTTTCGAAGATGTAGCCACAGTAAGACAGCAAAGACTTTTATTTTTCAGGCACAAGTCCCAGTGTTTGGGCTTCAGATAAACCCAGATTCAGGGAACTGAACATCCCCCTGAGTACTTGTTTTCTCCTAGAGCTTTCAGAGGCTTTCGGGACGTTTAGGTCAAGGATGTGCTGTGGCCATTGCCGTTTCTTCTTTCAACTTCAGGGCACCAGAAGCACTTGGCTTGCTTTTTATTATAACTTTTGGTTAGGAGTCAAAGCTCAGCTCAAGACCAAGCTAGAGGACCATGAACATTTTTTGAAGTAGAATCCTCATGCAGTTGTAAGGTTATAGCCTTCAACAGCACCTCTTAATTTAGAACTTGAGGTCAGCCTCCAAACCAACCTTGAGTCAGTTCATTCTCCAAGTCCAGTCAGGACTGAAGAGGCACAGAACCTAAAGGCTGGGTGGAGAGGACCTTGTTAAACCTCTGCCCCTACTTTCTGTGTAGATCAAACTGGTTCTTGAACAAGGTTTTAAAATCTGGACCTGAATATAAGTGCAGCTCCCAAAACAGAAAGAAGTGGTATCTTGAAGCTTATAAAAAAAGAAGGGGCTTTTAAAAAAGAGGGAGACAAGCTTATTAAACAGGCAGATAGGCCATGGGTGGATGATTTTATACTGAAAGAGGAGAGATTTAGATTAGATATTAAGAAGAATTTCTTTCCTCAGAGGGTGGTGAGGCACTGGAATGGAGTGCCCAGAGCAGCTGTGGCTGCCCCATCCCTGGAAGTGTTCCAGGCCAGGTTGGATGTGGTTTGGAGCCACCTGGGGTAGTGGAAAGTGTCTTTGCCCAAGGCAAGGGGTTGAATGAGATGATCTTTGAGGTCTTTTCAGCCCCAACCATTCTGTGATTCTATGACTGTGACCAGATGTGTCAGAAAAACCAGGTCAACTCCACCAAGTGAACACCACGAACCTGTGAGCTGCTCAAGCTGATCACTCTGTGCTCACACTGCTGCAGTGATTCCCCCTTTTCTAAGCTGTGCTGTTTATCTCATAAATGGAGAAGATTGGAACCTTTGTATTTTGTATGTTGCAAGTTAGATCATAAAGTCTTCAAGACAAATGAGTAGGATTTCTCTATGCCTGTGAAAGTGTCTAATTCAGGGAGAATTTGCAGGGAAATTAAACAAGATAGTTGCATTATTTTTCAGCTGCACATCAATGTTTTGTTCTGTCAGAACTGTGGAAAAACAAAGTTGGTTACTGAGGCCCCAAAGTAGCTCAGGAGATCTGACTTGAGGTCCTAACATTCCACTTGAGACTTGAAATGTTTCCTCTCATGTAATTTACTTTTCTCCTCTTCACATTTTCACCACTGTTTATGCCATGTCTTTTATTAATATTTTCTTTCCCCACAGTAGATCTGTGTAAAACTGGAAAACCTTTACACTTCTTTGCTTTCTTTCCATTCTCCCATCTCAGCAGAGCCCTAAGACCCCCTTCTCTGACCTGCCTGATGATGAGAAGATCTTTAACGGAGGCGACGGCGTGTGGCAGAGCCAGGGCCAGGACCAAGCCTTGCTCTCGGAAATCACGGAGGAGGATTTGGAAGCCATCCGCCAGAGGGAAGAGGCCATTCAGCAAATTGAGGTCAGTAACCTCCTCCCACCACGGTTTTGTGAGCTGGGAATACAGAATCCTTGCATTGTGCCTTGTTCAACATGAAGGTAACGCTGCTGCCAGTGCAGCGTCGCTAAAAACAGGGGAGATCATCAAGGGTTTCTAAACATGGGAGTCATGTCAGTGATACAAGGTAAAGTTGGAAATCCCTATGATTTGTAATGAAAATGACAAGAGTTAATTAGTGTTCACGGGCTGATGGTTGGGTTCTTCCCAGTGAGTCTGCCACAGCAGAGTCTGTGGTGAGGTGCTTTAATTGAGCTGGGTTCTGCAGCAAAACAACTTCTTCAGTGCACGCAGACTTGAAACTGGAATTTGTCACAGGAAAAAACACTCAGCTTTACCATTAGAGAGAATAATAGGTAGACAAAAGGAAATAACTTGTTAACCTTTTCAAATTATACAGTATTTTGCTGTATCAAAGTATTTGGACATTCTTGATGTAGTTAAAAGAGGACATACTATTTTTGTTCCTTTTTTTTTTTAAAGCACTGTAAAAATACGCAATAAAAGGAACAAAAAGAGGCCTGAATAAGTTAAACATCCCACATTTTTCTTTTTATGCTTTCCTTTTTATGCTTTTGGGAAAGTCTTGTTAGTTGAATTTAAGTGATAAATGGGTAAAACAAGAGCATGTAAAACCTTCCTAATTTGTATGCTTTTACAGACCTAAACTCAAGATGAACCAAAAAAAGAGGGCTTCAGAATAATCAGAACATTTAATTAAGGGCTATACTTTGTCCTTTAATTGGATTGGGCTAATTTTATCAGGATAGATTTTGGGTTGCAGTACAGCAGGAATTATGATTGAGTTAACAGTGCAAAAAAAGGGGACAAAAGTTCCTGCTGGGGGCTGGTGCTCTGAAGTTGGGACCTCTGTTTGCAAACAGTGATGGCCACATATGACTCAGCTCTCCAAGTCAGAAATTTTGACAGTTTTACAGTAGTAGGTCGAGGTCAGTGTTTGTCTAATTTCTGTTGTGGTTCACTGAGCAGAGATGAATGAGCTCTGTGGACTTGTGTCCATTATTAGGGGTGAAACTGTCAAAGGATATTCTCACACTGAGTATCTTTGGCTGTGAATTGTCATTTTCCACTTCGAGGGATCTCACTGCATCCAGCAAAACAAAATGTGGGGAACTTTGTTGCAAAGAAAGTGCATGTTTTGGGCTGTTCCTGCACTTTGATGTTCAGGAGAGACGGTGGCAAATGTATTTCTGAAATGATCTTGTGAACAACACCAGCAGCTCGCTGGAGATGTGTTAGAACAGTCTGAGTAGAGTCTTGTGCCATGTTGTCTGGGATGACCCTGCTTGGGCAGGGATGTTGGACCAGATGAGCCCACTGTGGTGCCTCAGCCACTCTGTGGTTCTGTGATCTTTTTTGTATTTTTTTATATTTTTTTATATTTATGTTCTTTTTTATATTTTGTTTGAAATGTAGTCTGAGCCTTTTTTAGTTTGTCTTTACATTGACCCTGTCCTCCCTGGGAAAAAACAACAACAACAACAACAACAACAACAACAAACCCACAACAAACAACAACAAAACACCAAAGAAAAAACCCAAAACCAACCAACCAACCAACCAAAACAAAACAAAACAAAACAACACAAAAAAAACCCAAAAAACCAACCAACCAACCAACCAACCAACCACAAACAAAAAAACTAAAAAAGCCAAAAAACCAACCAAACAAAAAACAACAGAACAAAACCCAAACAAACAACAACAACAACAAAAAAAACCATCACATTTATTAGTTGCCCATTAGGCAGTGGGGAATGACAAACCCCAAGGCAGCCTGAAGCACACCAGCTTTGGAAAGTCAAGATGTGCAGCTGTGTCTCCTTGGAGAGATCTTTATTTGTTTTGCTGGTTAAATCCCATTTCTATGCCACAATCTGATGTCTCTGCACCAAGTTGCACAGGACCATGTGGCCATGGTGGAGTAGTTTAGGGGGGTGAAGTGAACCCAATCATGATCCTAAAAAACTTCTAAATAATAATAATTAAAAAATCTACATTCATGTATTGTGCAGGGTTTGTATCTATTGATTTGATCCTGGATTCCTTTCTGCCTAATATGAATTTACTTCTGAATAGCTTAGTTTATGCAATTAATGATTTAGTCAGCTTAAGCAGTTAATGTTGTTTAGGCTTTTGCTTCCTGAGAAGGGGTGCACTTTCTTTTTACCTGCTTTTCCCCCATCTCCTCTATCTGTTTTGCTTTGCTCTCAAAGATCCTTGTTCATCCTCTAATGAGGACTACATTCCACAAACATTATTTTAAATGTAGCTTAAACATTTCTCCTCAGGGGGAAAATATTTAGGACCAATGTATTTTGCTTAACATCTCTTTTGAAAGAAATATAATGAAAATGAGTTTTTTTGGACAGCATTGTTCCTCTCCCCAGCTGTATTTGAATAAGCAGATGGTGCTTTTAAATAATTTTCAGTGTGTTTTGCTTTTCTGTTTGTTGACCCACATGAGCATACTTCCTGTGAAAGGACTCATCTTGCACATTAAAGCTTCCCTGTTTTCAGTAGAAATTGTGGATTCCTTGAGCTCACAGTCACCACAACAACCTTTTTCCAGTTAATTTTCATAACCAGTCAGTAGCCAAGAAGGTTAAAATGACACATTATTCCTAACTGTCAAACATAACTAATAAAGCAAATTTATTGCCGATTTGATGTATAGCATTTGTTGTCCTTTGTTCTTTGGGGACCAGAATGAAGAACAGAGCTGTGCAGAACTTGTTTTGTGCAAGTAGATTGGTCTCACTGGGATTTCCATGTTGCTGCATATCCATCACCAGAAACATGCAGATTTTGAGCAGCACAGGAGAAATTGAAAGATCATCACATCTTCTGATTACACACAACTTTAGAGAAGCTCATGGCGCTGGTACCAGTCACGGGATTTTTTTTAAAGAGACACTGAATTTGCCTTTTTTGCAAGAAAAACCATCTTTGTTTCTGAAGAAATAAGGAAATAAACTCACTTGTCTTGTGTCCTGAGAAACAGATATAAAATTGTGCCTATAACAGACATTTTCTTAATGTTCCAATGACTTTTTCCCACTGGTGTGTTTTCCAAAATCTCTTCAGAGGTTTGGGTTAATGGGATATTGTTCTCTGTCAGGAACATCCCTTGAGGCACTTTGCAGTTCACAGTTTCCACCTAGACAGATATAACAGCCAAGTCAAAAGTTCACCTGGCTGTTCATTTTATTTAAATGTGCTCCTTTTGCTATTGCTTGCAGATTAAAACCAGAGACGTCTGCAAGGGAGATGTCTCGCCAAAACCTTACATTTTGGATAAAGATCTTTATTGCTTGGAAATGTCAAAATCTGGTAGGACACAGCAGCCTTGACACAAGTGTTATTTCTTAAAATATTGCTTTGAACTGTTATATAAAACCTATTTTAACTTGAACTGTATTGGCAGTGAATAATAGATGCCATAACAACTTTATATATAGCACTGTAAAATGTGCCATCAGAAATACATGAGCTGAACTGTAATGTGCATTGTCAGTGCTCAGTGCTGGCACAAGCTCTGTCACAGCAAATATATATAATAATATATATAATTTACCATCCCATGCCTTTCATTTGCACCTGTGGTCATCTGAAAACTGGGAGGGGATAAAAGTTTGAGAAGAAATGAATAAGCACTGAATGGGGAACTTCACAGAATTTCAGCTGGTGACTGGAAAGACCTATTAAAAAAAGATTTTAAATGCTGTATTGATTCAAAAAGTCTCCTGTGAACCTCCCCATGGAGGCAACTTCCCCGGGGGTGATGAGAAGGGAAAATGAGGAAAAACTCCCCCAAGAGGATCCACCAACCCTTTTCCTCTCTCACAGCAGTTTCCCATCCCCATTCTCTGCTTCCAGAGAGTGGGCATTCTCCTGCCTTGGAGAGTGGGAGCTGTCCCTTCCCATGGCAGAGGGGTTGGAGCAACATGATCTTTAAGGTCCCTTCCAACCCAAACTCCTCTGTGATTCCATGATATCCTGAAGAAAGCAAAACACATCCCAGGAACTGCATTTTAGTTGAATGCATCCCTTGGCAAAAAAGGAGAGAGATGGACAGGTTGTGGCAACAGGTGTGAGGAAAATGCTTTTATTTTTAGGAGAGGTTGTTCCCTCCAGGTCGTTGTTGAGAAATGTTGATGTTTGTTCCCTATCTGTTTTGAAGAGAAGTGATAGATGCCAGCCTCCCCGCCTGTCACTCAAGCCTTTGTAGGCAGACAGAAAATGAAACACAATAAAAATAAAACAAAAGAAAGCCCCACAGAGTCTGGCAGAGTGTATTTGTTAGTTCAAGCATGTTCCTTGTTCCCTCATTACTACGTATCATTTCTTGCTGAGGGGTGTTTTCGGTAAAATCTCTCACCGATGGTTGCAGTTTAGAGGGTTTAGTGCAAGCCATTTTATACCTTTCATCAGCTTCAATAGTCCAGGGCTTTGACTTATGAGGGCTCAGCCTGTCTCTTCACAGAGGCTTTTTGACTCAGAGTAATGTATAAATAACACAAGATCATGACAAGCACCGTCTGTGAACGATCTGGCGCCGTGTGAGTGTCAAGCTCTCCTCGTGACAGCGTTGGGGACCCTAATTATCCTGAGCTTCAGAGCTGCCTGCCAGATTGACATGGCCATCCCTGGGACTGGTATTGAGTTGTTCCCTAAAGAACCAGCTCCAGTATCCTGCCCACTCTAATTTAAAATGACCTGAGCTGCAGGACTGCTACCATTTATTTTGGGAGACTATTTCACGGTCCAGCAGGCTTCGGTGTTGATGAAATGCTTCCCTCTGTTCTTGCTAAAGATCCCTTTCTCATTCTCAGCTTTTTACACCTAGTGAAACTCTGCTGGACCCTGCAAATAATTCTTCTTCCTCTTTGGCTTTTAAACTCTTCAAATGCTAGCAGTTATCCTCCTCTTCACAAGTTGGTCTCCCCGGCTTTTCAGACACTTCAGTGCTCTCTTCTCAATTATTTGCCATTTGTTAGTTCTTTGGTCCTGCAGCAGCAGACTGTACATAGGATTTTGGTGTTGCACCAGAGATGAGCAGAAGAAATGTGTAAAAAGCCTCATGGATGCAATTCAGAGCTTACAAGTCCTGTTGGAAAATTTCTAGTTAATTTCTGCATCTGTATATTAAACTCACCAAAGACACTAGAACCTGCTCATTACCCTTTTTAATTGTTAAGCATATCCTGACACACTTTTGACTCAGATTAGCCAGTTCTTACCCTGTTACTGACACAGTTTGAGAGGTAATGTTTTCTAGATGCAGTTTTGGTGTAGCCACACTGTTCAGAGGGTAGGGGGATTTAATGATGTGCATGCAATGAAGTGCAGTTTCAGTGCCTGAGAACAGGCATTTCCCATGTCCTTGTACAGGTGCAGCCCTATTGATTTACGAGCTGATCACAAAAATTTCCTCTAGTTCTCACTGACATTTAGGGAAAAAGAAGAGCAAGGTGAATTAAGGGTGAAATTTGTGTGCAAGCCTGAGGGCAAAATGAGGTGTATGTGAAAATAGCAGCTGGCCTCTTTGAAAATGAGAAGCCTTAGCAAGTCTGGAGAACAAAGAGCAGCCTATCCCAGTGGAATCCTGCAGTGGCCATTTCCATTGAATATTGATTTGACCTGTGCCTCCCTCTCTGTGCCCCTGTGGCCTCCAGCACGCCTGCATTGCCATAAGGGACTTCCCTTCATGTCAAACCCACTCACACTCAATCTGCATGTCATTAGCATGTTGCTTTCAACCTGCTGCTGTCACGCCAGGCAGGTCTGAAAAGTTTCATTCATTTTCGATTCAGGGGTTCTATGAGGATCACAGAATATCCTGACCTGGAAGGGACCCACAAGGATCACATAGTCCAGCTCCTGGCCCTGCACAGGACACCCCAAGAATCCCATCATGTCCCTGAGAACTTTTCCCAAATGCTCCTTGAGCTCTGTCAGGCTGGTGCTGTGACCACTGCCCTGGGGAGCCTGTTCAGTGCCCAACCACCCTCTGGGGGAAGAACCTTTTATTGATATCCAACCTAAACCTCCCCTGACACAGCTTCAGACTGTTCCCTCAGGTTCTATCACTAAAACAGCAAACACATCACACGCTGTATTTCCTTCTTTTTGCATTTTTCCAATCTTTATCAAGTGCTGCTGTTATAAATATATTGATAGACATCCATCTATTCTGTAATCCCAGTACACCCAGACAGAGAGGCAAGAGATGACATACCACTGGGTAACACATTGTGAAGATTCTCTCATCATCTCCTTTCTGCTCACACATCACTTTTGCTATGACTACATGCAAAAGTCCAAACTTTTTTTTCCTGCCTGGCTAAAACTGTATTTCTTCCTCCCCTCCTGGAAATGCTTAGAGCTTTTATATTTTTGCAATCAGCATTTCATCAAGGATACATGTAGAGGCTTGGATATCCCTTTGCAAGACAGTGAGGTTTCAGGAATATATCACAGATCTTTTTTAGCCCTAGGCAATTCCTCATGTCTCAGGTGTAACCTTATGACTATACTGTGTGTAGTGAAGTGTTTTTAACTAAATTGGAGAGGTTTCCACTGTGTGCTAGAGATAATTTTCCTTTTCTCACTTACATTCCCAGTGCCTTATCCAAAGACACTTAGTGTCAGAGAGTCTTGCCCTAAACCCTTTCCTTCATGCACTATTCCTTCAGTGAGCTTGCATGAAGAAGGCAGTAATGAAAGCCTGGATTCAGCAAATCCCTTATGTGTGTCTTAACAGCTTTGCTGAATAGGGATGGACTTTAGAACCTACTAAAAGTGAAGTATTTCCTCTGCAGAAGGAGAGAATAGTGCTGAGACACACATATTTGCTAACAATCTGAATTTTAGGGAGACAGATCTGCATATTTATATCCAGAGAAACTGAGCCAAAGTCTTGTGTATGACCTGTCAATGTTCATTGATAAGGCAGAGAGCTGGAAAGAGAGAGATCTCCAGTGCTGGTGGTGAAATATTGTTTAGCTTCTGCAAGTCCTCCTGCTTAAGTGTTAATATTTCTTTGGTGAAAAGAACGTGTTGCTTTCCTGCAGTTTTGCCTAAGTTTTTGCCACAAGATGATGACTGTCCCCAAAGAAAGTAGTATCTTGCCCCTATTTCTATTAGCACAGACAGTACAAACATCAAATGCCTCATCCACACTGCAATTTTTGTGGCTGTGATTTGCTAGCCCAAAGGGGAATTACCCCTCTCACCTATCACTTAGGTTAGAGCAGTCCACTCTCTAGTGCTGTGATGCTAATTAATAACAATTGACATCAGTAGCCCATCAACCAGCTGAGATCCTCTAGCAGTGTTTAAAAGAGCTGTCCCTGCAGATTTGACTTCTTACCTTCCTGAATTGAGTGTTGTGCTTTCTTTTTTAAATTATTTTGGGTAGGGAAATCAGAATTTTCCCCAGTCAAGATGGGGGGAAATAACAGCAGGTGAGTCTTAAGTCATGGAAATAAAAAAGTTCCTGTTGGGAAAGCCCTGAAGTATCTCAAGAACGCACTGGAGAGTGAGTCAGCCCTCCCTCATCAGAGTTCAGCAGAGAGGGAAGTGAACCAAGGATATTGAAAAGACCCCACAGAGGTAACAAGGAAAGAGACTGAGAAGGACAATGAAATCCACATTTCACAGCAAGATCAGTTCCCATTCCCTCCTATTTACCAAAAGGTGCTTGGTCCTTTATAAATTATCCTTGACAGGAATATTCTCCCACATCCTTACAGAAATTAGACTGAAAATCACATTCTTAACATTGTTAACAATGAATGTCAAATTTTAGAGGCTGATGACAAAGACAGTATTAGTTTATGCCCTCTGCACTATGCAGGCTCATTTAATTCAGGTGTTCTTTAATACTTTTAATTGCTCCTTTATGAAAGAGGATGTTACAGAACTGTCTATCCCCACCACCCTCTTCACCATTTATCTACCCAGAGTGTCTCCTCTGGTTGTCATTTCCTTCTCTGCACTGAAGTCACCTCTCCCCATCTGTACTGAGGTTCTCAGACAGCTCACTTGAGGCAGAAAGACTCACCTAGGAACTATGGAGAATTGCAAATTTTAGTATTATAATATATTTCCTTCAGTGCAAATTTTTAGCTAGACCCCTGAGCAACCTGGTCTGACCTCAGAGTTGGTCCTGCTGTGAGTGAGAGGCTGGATTGAGCTCTCCTGTGGCCTTTTCAAACCTGAATTATCCTGTGATCTCATGATCCCATTATCTCTCCACCTCCTTTGACTGCACCACTGAGGGCTACCAAAAGTTCATGTGTTAATCTTGCCTCAATCTAAAGACAAAACTTCTCTATTTCCCTGCCTGTGTGAGCTCCCAAGTCAGCCTCATTCTCCTTCCTCTTCCATCCATTGTCACCACAGCCAGGAGTTCATGCTTTGCTCCTCTGTTCATACATTCATTGTCATTTATTTGGGGAAATAGTTGGGATATTTTACCCATCAGAAAGATGGGTGTCCCTGGAGGAGAATTCCTCTGAGGTGACCCTGTGCCCACTGGGTCTGTGTGCCATCAGTGGGTTTGCCCCAGAGAAGCTGTGGCTGCCCCATCCCTGAAAGTGTTCAAGGCTGGGTTGGACAGGGCTTGGATCAGCCTGGGATAGTGGAAGGTGTCCCTGCCCATGGCAAAGGGTGGAAACAAGATGATCTTTAAGGTTCTTTCCAACCCAAACTGTTCTGTGATTCTGTGATTTTGATGCAGAGATACAACCAGAGTCACATTTCAGAAGAATTCAGATCTCTCTGGTCCAGCAATAACTGGAATGCAGATGTGGTTTGCTCATGTTGGCATCAAAATACGCATTTTTTAAAAAAATCTGGATTCTTACTGATATTAAAAAAAAAAAAAAAGTTGAAATATTTTTTTAATTTTAGGCTAAGGTATTGCTGTTGAAGGATGCATGGTAGAAGGATTTTAGATCAAAGATCAACACATGTCCAGACAGGTTTTTTTTGTAATTTTACTCCTAATATCTTCTATTAAGCTGTCAGGACTAAAAGGATTCTTCTGGATCACTCAAAGTGTTCCTGTGAATGTCTAAGACTTCCCTCCTTCCAGGTTTTAAGCTTTTCCATGGCTTTAAACTGAAAGAGAGCAGGTTTAGATCAGCTATTAGGAAAAATCCCTTCCCTGTGAGGGTGGTGAGGCCCTGGCACAGGTTTATAGAAGCTGTGGCTGCCCCATCCCTGGAAGTGTCCAAGGCCAGGTTGGATGGGGCTTGGAGCAACCTGGGATACTGGAACGAGTCCTTACCCATGGCAGGGGGTTGAAACTGGATGAACTTTAATGTCTTTTACAACCAAAACCATTCCATGATTCTCTGCTGTACCTACAACAACAAACATCTGGTTATTTTTAACTCTGCCTTTGGAGCTGGTAGTTTTGGAAACAAATGTTCCTGAGTTTCATCTTTCCTTGTCAGCTCTCCCACGAGGGATAAAAGCTGCCACAGGTTTCTCACCGTGCTCCTATTCCCATTTCACAGCTGGAGAAACTGAGACATTATGGATTGTTTCTCTGCCGGTGGAGCTCCATAGAAATGTAAATTCGTTGCTTAAGACCTGGGAAAGAGTCAGGATCAGTGCCAGGATTTAAACGCTGCTTGTTCTGCACTTCCGTACCCAACTCTCTTCAGACTGTGCTGGGATGAGAGATCCAAATACCAGATCTGGCATATTTAGCTTCTAATTTTTCTCCCTGTGTTTGAATTGTGAGGCAGAGGGAGTGTGCTCCTGTTCAGAAAACTGAACACTGTCATCCATTCAGCTTGGGTGAAGCTGAAGGAAAATACTGATCATCATTTGTAACTGAAGGCAGATCATCCCTACTGGGGCTCTTGCTGGGATATGAAGTCTCACTCATGATACCATGACTTTATCAGGAGATGCTGAGCAGCAGCCTGACTCCCTGAGAGCACAGATTGCTCTGCCAGAGACAGAGGACTTCTTGCCCTCTGAAAAATCTTCAGACGTGAAGATGAGGCGACAGGAGTGAGGGCAGGGGGGAAAGATCTGCTCCGTGCTTGTACACAGAAAACACACCTTGGGGGAAGCCTACAGTGCTGAGTCGTGTTCCCTTGATCAGTTGTGTCAGACAGCGTGGTGTTGAGGGATTAAAAGATGAGTTTGTGGGTGTTCTGAGCCTGAGATGTGCACAAGGGATTCAGTGCTCAGAGCTGAGTGCTGGAGACTTCGATTAGCACGTGCTGATTTTATCAAGAATGCTTTATTGCTGGCTGCAAAAGGGATCTTTGCTCATTTTGCCCCTCTCGTGGTTCTTGGCAGACCCTTTGCTCTCCTGGAAGTGGTGAGAGTCCAGATATCTGTTGGTGTTGAGGAGGAACAACTTTAAATCTCACAGAGCACTGAAAGCTGTTGCATGCTCTTTGAAAAGGCTGCTGTTGTTGCAAATTGACACAAAAGAAAAGACACTGACGCACTCAGATGTCCAAGGCAAAAAAAAAAAAAGGGCAGTTTATTTACAGACCTCAACATTTATAGAATTCCAACAGTGACCATGGATTGGAGGAAGAAAATTGTCCTCTCCAACCACACTGATCAACCCAACAGTCCATCAACAGTCTCCTCCTTCTGAGAAGAATGTAAACATGAAAGAACAGTTACAATAACAAGAGGTTGTTTGTGTGAAAATCCGCGAGAAACTCCATTACAAAAAAGTAAATCATCAGAAGGTTGGAAAAACAGGGTGACAGGCTATCTCCTCATGTAGGAAAAAACTCAGCTTCACCTGCAAGACCAGTGTGTGAAGGTACTGTCTCTTTGGCTGACCAATTTTAAGAATTGGCCACAAATCCAGTGAGTTTGAGGAATTATAGTAACATAGAGTTGCTTAGATTGGAAAAGACCTTTCAGATAATGAATTCAAACCATTCATCTGACTGCCAAACTCACCACTACACCATGCCCCCAAGAGCCACATCTAAGCACTTTTTAAATCCCTCAGGGTTGATGTCTCCACCACTGTCCTGGGCAAACCTTTTTGGGATTTCTTTTTTTTTTCCTAATATCCATCCTAAACCTCCCCTGGTGCAACTTGAGGCCATTTCCTCTTGTCTATTGCTTGTTACTTGGGAGGAGAGACCAAGCCCACCCCACTTCAGCCTTCTGAGAGGATAAAGAACAACACTGCTTGTGCTCCTGATCTGTTAATCAGTCATCCCAAGCCCTTGAAGTCTCTTGATTGTCCTTTTTATTGCAACTTCATTGCTACCTAGCAGGAAAAAAATCAATAATGGGCAATAATCTGAGGGTTGTAGCAGGATAGGTAGTTTTCTCTTCACATCCTTACCCCAGACCCCAGGGAGGCAGTGGACTGCCCTAAAAAGTGGGTCTGGTCTGCACACTGGGCATTTCTTTTCCCTTCAGAATGGACTCTTTTCAGCTGCTCTGACATCTGTACCAAATGGGTGAACCAAAGTGCCTTCAGAAAACTTCAATTTAACAGGGATTTGGTGGTTCAGTCTCAGAAAAGAAAGTGCCTGTCCATGATCACTGCAGCTGAAGGGGTTGCACAAAGCAACCCATGTGCTCTCCCACTGCCCCAAACAGACACAACTACTCCTGGAGTGTCTCCCTCCTATGGTTTCCAGGGGTTTGTCTTTCTCAACAAAATTCAGGTGAGAGCAGAAGTGTCTCTTTATTTTTGGTATTTTTAGCGTGGGGTGGGGGCAGTGGGGAGTGGGAGACCAGTAAGAGACAAAGTGAAGATGTCTTGATCAGCAATGATTCAGCAGAACTTCATATTTAGTCTTGTTTTGACAGTCTCTATAAAAATCCTGCAAATTGCTGCAAGCTTCAGTCCTTCAGCCTGATTTGATTTCTGGGTGCTGTGAGCAGCCTGAACCCAAAAGTCACTCTGTAAGCATCAGCCCCTGTATTTGGCATGATCCTTTAAAATAGCCCTTAAAAATGAAATTTCTGGAGCATTTCAGTTTTCACACACGGTGTTTCTTCCATCCTCTTTTCATTGCTAACTGCATCCAAAAAATGTAAAGTGGGGATGGGAGGGGTGGGCAGAAGGAAATTAAGAGCAAACGCCATGGCTCCTCTGCCTCCCTGATTTCAGCTCATGCTTGTAAATATAAGTCTCAGCACTGGGATGCAAGGACTTTTGGGATTAGGTCCTTCTATCCTGAGTGTATCTGGAGGAAATAAAAGGAAATGCTGCACCTTTGCATGTTGGTGCTGATTGCTTAGGAGGGAGTCACCTCCTACTGAAGTCTGACAGGGCTGAGTCGTGTTCCCTCGGTTGTTTCCCCCTGATGTTCTTTCTAATTTATATCACTGAGAAGGGTTAAGGAAGGTGACTTCAGGTGTTGCCATTAGAAAGTCAAATTGCAAAAATAAAGCATTAAAAATAAATGCCGCAGTGGAATTGCTGAGCCAGGGAATAAAGAGCTTTAAATGCAAACAGGGAACTGGCTGTGCATTTCTCCACCAGTCACCTGGCTCCCTATCTGAGGATTAAGGACTCTGCGTCTTTTAGTCCTGTGTCTTCCCATTCAGCTCCAGGTGCTGCTGAATGTCACAATCTTTTACAGCTCACCTATTAAAATTTAGAGGAACTTCCTTTTATTTGGATGGCAGGAGGAAGATTATTGCTTCCTCTGAGTCACCTCATAGGAGAGACCCAAGGAGAGTCTCTCATAAAAAAGTAGATTTTAAATATACGTGGGCTTCCCTAAATAAACTTGAGGAATTTGGTGAGTGGGTTAATTTGCTTTTAGGGTGGATCCCCAGCTGTGGGAAATTGTTATAGATCCACTGACTTCCATGCTGCCAATGAACTGGTATCTCCTTTTGAATGACTTTCAAACTCCTCCAAAGAAAAGCATGAACAGCATTTCTGTCATGCACAGCTTTCCTCTCCCCTGGGTGTTTTTGCAGGAGCACAAGGTATTTTACAGCCACACTCAAACAGATCCTGCCGCACTAGATCATCTTTCAATGTTTTCCTGTCCTTGTCCCTCCCTCAAGGTACCATGTTATCCCCTAAATCTCAGGGTGCAGTGGTTCTTCCCTGTTGTCCCAGTCCTTACCCTGGACCTTTGCTGGGGGGTGGGAAGCAGTCAGATGGAATGTTTTTTAGGATTCCTTCCTGCTGTGTGTTCCTAGGGCTGAGAAGACCTCATGGGATCACCATCCTTGCTGCAGGCAGAGGGCAGTCCAGAAGGATTTCAGGGCTGGAGTCTGTGCAACACAGAGAAGGTCTGGAGCAGGCTGAGGGGCAAGATGGAAATCTCCAATATGACAGTAGCACCACCATCTCCTAACTGGGGACAGTGCCATATCAGGAGTTTTTACAGCTCTGATGTCCCCAGGGCACCAGTACAACCCCACCAAACCCATGCAGTTGTTATACCGTGGGGAACAGTCAAAGCTTCATATCTAGCTCAGTCAGAGCTCTCTTTTCTGCTTCTCCCCCTGAAACTGGTGTTGTTTTGCAGCACTCTGTGTGGGGGCGGTGAGGTTTGGGTTAAAGACTATTACATAAATACCCCTTGCTATCCTTTTTGTCCCAATTCCTATGGAGTTAGAGCACCTGTTGCTGTGTGCCACCAAACAGGCTGCCACAACAGCTTTGGAGGAGCTGTGAGGAGCCAGAGCTTTGTTTCCCAGGTGAGTTTTCTCCACCGGCGTCAGGACATCCCTGCGCCGCGGTGGGTTGGGTGGCTGAGCAGATGGCTTCGTACTGAAGGCTCTCTGATGCTTGGTGACCTTCAAACGAGGTGAGGCAGGACCCTCTCCTCTGAGATCTGGGGTCAGGAGTGCCACTGGAGTGCCACCTGCCTCGGCCAGGTTGTTCCTGTCAGCCACCACGGTGCTGGCACTTGCTGGCTGTGTTGTATTAGCACCAGGATAAATTAATCTTCTCCTCCTGAGTGAGGCTGGAGCTGGAAAGTGGTGCCAGACTGCCAGCCCTGTGTTATTTCATGCCTGGTACACTGTGTGTCCTCATACCTTGTTTGCTGTCCTGGAAGGCACCAGTGCATTAAGCAGTGTTTTTCCTTAGGCTGCTCAAGTCTCTCTGCTGGACTTGTGTGGCAATGGAGTCACAGGGGCTGCAGGAGGAATTTTCATTTCCCCCTCTCACACTTGCACTTGTCAGTGTTGAACATCATTCACAGTCATATTATTGAAAGTGCTTAGCACCTTCTGATGTTTGCAACAGCCCTGTCCAGTCTTGATGAGCCTGACTACAGAAATACAGTCTGGTTCTGCTCTGTGATTGCCCACCAGGCGTTGTTTTCTACATCTTTTGTGTACCAAATCCATGCTATTCATTATTCCATCCATTCCAGATGATGTCCTCTCACTGCCCTGCACGCTGGGCATTGCTCTGGATGCAGCCTGGCATTAACATTCAGCTGGCACATCCTACAAGGTCCAAACTCAACTGCCCAAATTCAGTCTGGTTGGGTTTGGGCACTTCTTAGGGTATTTTGAGACCTGGTAATGTTTAGCCAGCTCCTCCCGAGGTTTTGGGGGTGCCCTGCTTCTCACCAGGCAGCCAGACTCAGCTCCATGTTCCATTTTTCCTGGCAGGTTTTTCCATCTTCCAGTCTCAAGGCTTGCCTGGAGATTTTGGCTCTACTTGTAACCCCCATGTCCTTGAATAACTGTGCCTCCTTCACCCATGTAGCCTCCAGGTGAGACTGTTCAAGTGGTCCTGGGTTTGTTGATAGTTCTGTATCCAACTCCTGCCTCAAGGGAGCTCACCAAAGGTTACAAGTCCTGTGCATCTGAAGAGAGTGTTCATGTTAACATGGAATTTGCAGGATTATCATGATGACAGATTGAGATGTGTTTGGTCTTCTTTTTTTGGGATTTTTTTTTCCCTCTCTCCACCAGTGATTCACCTTCCTGGATCACTTATATTTCACAATGTGGCATCCAGCAAAATGCCTAGAGGAAGCTGGCCGTTAACCTTTTGTCAGGATGAAAACTGACCTACTTTTAATTTTGGGTAGGTTTTTTGTTTGGTTTTTATTACTTTTTCCTTTCTTTCTTCTTTCTCCTGACCTGCTTTTGCATTTGACATTGGTTTGTACCTCTCTCCGTGGTAGTTACCTTCTGTAGTCACCTGAGGAGTGACAACACCACAGACCTCTATAAGCTGAAAAAAATTTAAAGCAACTGGTTTGCACTTTGTTTTTAATTTCCACTGAGTTATTGACTTGTTTAAAGAATTGTGAGGGCTAAGTGAGCTGTGATTTTCCTTACAAGGACCAGGCTATCACAGCCTTGCATGTGCTTTGTTGTTTTGTTCTGTTTTAGCCATTTTACCACAGTGTGTAAGGTTTCATTACTCTATTCATCATTCAAACAGCCAAGACTTTTTGTAAGGCTCAGTTGTTTGTAATTGGCAATCTGCAACAGGTCTTGTTGCTAAGCAGGGATTAGATGCTCCTGTTAGCAGGCTTGGGGGATTCTGCAGGTCAGTAGGATTTCTTGTCACCCAGAGCAAGGTACTTCTCCCATAACTGGAGGTTTCCAGGGTGTAGATGTCCCTGCCTGACTTTAAGGTATTAAAATAATGAAAACACACTTTTAGAACACAGTTCACTATGATTTAAGACATCTGTTCCATCATGAGCTGACCGGTGATCAGCTTCTTTCTCTTAATGGACTGTATAGAATCTCCTCTTGTTTGTCTCAAAAGCTCAAACACACATCCATAGTCACTGATGCCTGTAGGCTGCTTCTTCACCAGACTGTTTAGACAAAATACTGTTTTGTGGATTTCTTTTCTTTTTTCTTTGAGTGGCAGTGATGCATCCCAGCATCTGTCACCCCGATGTTTTAGGGAACTTCCTCCCTTTGTGTTTGAGTTGAGAAGATCTTTTCACCTGATTTTTTTTTTTTTTAATTTGAACCTGCATCTATAGAATCGTAAAAATCAGAGAATAACAGAAAAGTTTGGGTTGGAAGGGATGTTAAAGATCATTTAATTCCAACCCCCCTGCCCCACAGAAGAGTGCCACCCACTAGACCAGGTTACTCAGAGCCCTGTCCAACCTGACCTTGAACAGTCCCAGGGATCGAGCACCCCTGGAAGTACTCAAGGAAATAACAATTATTTGTTTTTCACAGACCATTCTTGACCTACTTGTTTTCTGCTTCCTCTTCAGAGTATGGCATAACCAGATGGTTTCTAGGGTGACTTCTAGCCCAAACCTTTCTATGATTCAGTTCTCTGGATAATCACAGACTGATGATGCCGTGAGTAAAAGCATTTGTAAGCCATCAGCCTGGATAATGAAATCAAAGAAAAACAATGTCCTGATTTTGATGCATATTTTTAATTGAATAGATGAAAAGCCTTCCATTTAAGCATGCCAGGGTTATCTCAGTAATATTCTGGCACATTGCCCTTTTTCACCGACATGACTCTACAGTTCAGCAGCAAAACGGGGAAAAAATCGATTCCATTGGAAGAAAATCCCAGTAATTGAAACTCATGTTAATTGCAGATTAGAAGAAGAAAATTTTTTTTACTATTTCGTAAAGCTAAGTGACAATGTGAGTAAGAGAATGGTTGGCCCATGCCAAGATTTTTCTCTTGGTCTTGGAGAATGATGCCAGACCTGCTTTGATACAAACTTTCAAACCAGTGGCAGGATCTTGAACCAGACCAACATTTCTGGTGCTGGCAAAACGTTATTTTTATTCTAGAGGGGAAGCCACGTGAGAAAGGGCTCAGGCAACTTGGTCTGTCCAGCCTGGAGAAGAAGAGACTGAGGACAGACCTCATTGCAGGTACAATTTCCTTCTGAGGGGAAGAGGAGGGGCAGGCACTGATCTCTGCTCTGTGGTGACAGTGACAGGACCCGAGGGAATGGCCTAAAGTCGTGTCTGGGAGGTTTAGACTGGATGTTAACAAAAGGTTCTTCACCCGGAGGGTGGTTGGACACTGGAAAAGGCTCCTGTGAAGTTTTCTTGCTGTGTAAAAGTCTCCTTGCTGGAACACTGGGCAAACTAGGAATTACCATTAAGGCATGAGCAAATTCAGCCTGAGACCCTAAAATTTTTCCTTGGATGTGTTGGGAAAGATGAAAGTTTGACAAGAAAGTGTCACAGATATGTATGTTTGGCAGAAAGCTCTCTGAATGTGGAACCTGAGAGCAGAATAGAGATGGAAGCAAGTTTTGATATAGAAGAATAAAAAAATGTTTAAGTTGGGGATTGCTGAGGTAGTTGTTACTGAACAAAGGTTAAGATGAGTTGGAAGGAAACTTTTATGGCTAAGAACAAAGGATAAGTCATCTACAAACAAAAACATTTTTTTACCAAGTAGGAAAAAGGTCTAAGAATTTTCCACTGCAAGAAAACAGAAAAACAACTTTGAGCTTAAAATGTGACATACTAACTCGATGTGATTGGATGGCACTAACCATGATATGGTAATAATAATAGTGATAGGCTGTAGGTAAATGTAAAGGTATTGTGTATTATACTGATTGGTTATTATGTATTAAGATGCTCAGTAAAGAAAACTCTATAATGCCTTGTAACCAGAACTGAAGTGGCTTCAGGCTTGCCTATAGCTGTTGCTGGCAGCATTAGCCTTGGCTCTGTCACCCACCACCCAGGACTGCTGTAACATCACCTGTGCAATAAACAGCAATTTAAAGAGCTGCCTGTTGTCCCACATCTCTCCTACAGGATGGTCATGGATAGACCAATGTGGGGGTCAGTTTCTTCTCCAAAGTAACAAAGGGACAAGAGGAAATGGCCTCAAGCTATGCCAGGGGAGGTTTAGATCAGATATTAGGGGGGAAAATCCTTCACATAGGGGTTGTCAGGCACTGGAACAGGGAAGTGGTTGTGTCACTATTCCTGGAGCTGTTAAAAAATGTGTTGATGTGGCACTTTGGGACATGGTTTAGTGGTGGACTTGGAAGTGCTGGGTTAATGGTTGGACTCAATGGTCTTAAAGGTCTTTTCCACCCTAAATGATTCTATGGTTTTATGAAATGCAGGTGTTGTGGCAAGAAGGGAACTGTTTCAAGGAGGTCTAAAAAAGCATTCCTTGAGTAAAATTTCTGTCCTCCTGTGCTTTGATCTGGGTTGTAGCCTATTCTGGTGTGATTAAGGTAATTCTGGATGGCAGGAGGATCACGGCAATCAAGAACACAAAGTACCTTCCCTGAGAGATGAACAGTCCAATTTCAGGGAAATTTTATCCCAGGAGCATTAATGGAGAATTTTTCGGAGAAAAAGATGAAAAGTCCAATAGTTAAGTGAAATGCAGCTGCACTCTCCTGAATTTTAACTTTTCCTCGCTAACACACTTCACATTATGGGATTATTATGGGATTATAATGTCTGTGTGTTAAAGGAAAGAGGAAATCCTCAGCGTTCGCTGCACTCATCTAACTCTCCTTTCTTCTGGAAATAAAGGAGAAGATAGGGAAAGGGAGTGAGGGCAAAGAGAAGGAAAAGAAGAAAATTAAGATTGGAATGAAGCCTTGAAATTGGCAGCTGTCAGCAGCCCCCAGGACAAGTGATAAAATGCTGCATTAAAGTATCTGCAGTGTGAAATGCCATTGACAGAATAACGAGGATGGGAAATCACTTTATAAATGTGCTTACCAGGATAAACAGATGTGACTGAGGGCAACTCCACTCTGTCACTGAACTCTTGAAAGGGCAAAATTTATGGCAATCTACTTTCTGTTAAAAAAAAAAAAAAAAAGAAAAAAAGAAAAAAAATAACTCAATGAAAAGATACAAACGTAAACTCAGAGGCTTCAGACAGAGGTGAGGGTTCAGTGCACGTGTAAGGGTGGGAATCAGGGCAGAAACACTCTCCTGTAATAAACCATTTTGAGAGCCCAATAAATCAAATTGTGGCAGGGTGTGATGATGCTGAGGAAGTGGGGGCTGGTTCCTGGTGTTTCACACTTTGCAAAGGCAGGAGACACTCCACAGGCACGGCTTGGGGTCTTTCATGGGCAAAATATGCAAAGGGATTTAGTTCAATTTTCTGCTGAGCTGAGGCTGACTGGACATGACGGTGGCCCAAATTTAAAAGATCAAGAGGCCTTTGGACAACACTCTCAGGCACATGGTGTGACTCTTCGGGCTGTCTTGTGCAGGGCCAGGAGTTGGATTCGATGATCCTGATGGGTCCCTTCCAAATCAGGATGTTCTATGATTCTGTGATTCTGTGTTTTTTGGGTTTGGTTATGGCAACTGATACTTTATTCCATTTCTGTTCTAAATTGCCTCCTCATATTACCAACTAAAGAAATGCTGCAGTTGTGGTTGGTAAGGACTGGACAGAGAGGAAAACCCATCAATTTATGCCAAAGAGTCATCAAACAGTGAAAACTCACCAGACAAAACCCCCCAAAACGGCTGTTTCCTCTTGCTTTTAGAAGTTTGAACTACTTCAGTGACTTTTCAGCCTTGTTCATGAAGGCCTGATAAAAGTATTTTGATATTACTGAGTATTAATAAAAATTCAAATATATCTGTGGCCTCAAGTTGCACCAGGCGGGGTTCAGGTTGCATATCAGGAACAAATTCTTCAATGAAAGAGTGATCAGACGTTGGAAAAAGCTTTCCAGGGAAGTGTTGGAGTCACCATCTCTGTAAGTGTTCAAAAAATGAGTAGACATGTCATTTCATGATATGGTTTTGGGGACATGGTGGTATTTGGTCAAAGATTGAGCTTGATGGTCTTGGAGGTTTTTTCCAGCCTTAAAGATTCTATAATTCTGTATCACAATCTATGACAAATCATAACATGAGGTCTGAGAGGTGCAGTCTGAAGTCCTCTGTGCTGGAAAACTATTTATTTTGCCAATCTGCAATTCCTTGAATGGAAAAAGCAATGAATTACCTGCATTGTTAACAGTAAACAGCAGCCTTTCCAGGGTATGTTCAGTCTGAAACTGTAGCTCCCCAATAGCTCCCTAATTCCTCCAATTCTCACCCCACCCCCCTAGATCCATCCGTCTTTTCCAGTGCTTCGTCCTTTGAGCCAGAGACACCAGTGTGTGGCTGGGAATGAGCTGTGCCATCCCCCCTTCAGGTCCAGACTCTCACCTGCCTCATTTGCAAATTAAAACAAAACTAAAGTAGTCCATTGAAAGCTAATCTGAACTCAGGGAGCACATGCTGAGCATGATTGAATATAAATGCTGAAAACTTTCTAATAAACTGGAGAGCTGAATCCAAATTCTGTTAAATTAGCATTTCCTTGGGGAGGGGGCAATGCAGGTGGGAAGGAGGGCAGGATAACTCACTTCTCTGCTAAGTGACTGGTGGGTTTAGAAGCTCAGGAGTATCTACTCTGTCACTGTAGATGTGCCTGATGGTTTCTAAATGCAGCCCTTGGGACAGGGGCTGGCTGTGGTTTGTTGTCACACACAGCTGATAGATGGCACACTGTTGTCAGGATTCCCTGCTGCAGATGCCATTGTTCCTTGCTGAAGGGGAGACGCTGCTGTCTGATTGTTATCTGCTGCAATTTAATGGCAGAAAGTGTCTTTGTGGCTATTGATAAGTTGGTTAAAGCTTATTGAGCTTCACCTTTTGGGGTTTTGTTTTGTGGATGAGGATGTTTAACAGAGCACAGGTTTGCCGAATTTGTCTTAACTGGGAAAGGCAGAGGGAGAGGTGCATGATTTAATCAGTTTAGTGACTGGAGCTGATGGGGGAAGTTTGTGGCTGCATTCTGAAACAGTCCCTCTCTCTTTCTGATTTCCAGGTTCGTATTGATTGCATTGAATATTAGACAAGTGGAGTTAAGAGCAATCTTTAAACACCACCAAATCCTTTTCTCAGCTCTAAGACGGGATCAACAACCCGAATCATTAACTTCTGATATAGATGTCTCCTGTTGCAGTTTCAGTCCATGAATTTCTGTCATACGGATGGGGAATGTGGAGAACAGCTTATTCCCTTCCTATTTGCAACAGTTCCACTTGTCAGAAAAGCATTATCACGTCTGTTGTGTCTCCCCCACCCCTCTAACCCCACACATCCTGCTTTTTCTACATTGGAAACCACACTAATTCCTATTTTTCCTATCAGGCTGTGTTTCTAACACTTTTGATCATTGCCATGGCTTTTCTCTGAGCTGTGTCCAGGTGGTCCCCCTGAGATTTGTTGCTCAAAATTGGACACAATATTTTATTTCACAAGTGCTGGCTTTGTCCCCAGCACCCCTCAGCACCTTTGCTTGTTTGTTTATTTCTCTTTTGAGGACTTCTGCCTAGAAATTGCCTATTGCTACTCTTTAGGTCTAACTGTAGGACTTTGCATTCTCATTATTTGGCTTCACCTTTTTTCCTTACAGTGTTACCCCATTTTAACAAGATCCCTTTGAATTCTAATCATATCTTCTGGCAGGCTCAAAAGATTTCTGAGCTTCACTGCACCTTCTTATTTATGAGATGTCCTTTCTATGCCATCGTCTAAACCATTCCTGAAAAATAATGGTTAGTCCTGGATCCAGGAAAACCAAATGAACTCAGGCTATCATAAAATCCCCTTCCTCACCTGCTGCCCACTCTGTTTTTGATGCAGCCCAGGACATGGGTGGCTTTCTGGGCTTCAAGTGCATTTGGCCATCTCATGTGAATTTTTCATTCACCAATTATTCCCACTTCTTTTTCTGCAAGACTGCTCCCATTCCTTCTCCCAGTCTGTTCAGATTCTGGGGATTGTCCCAGTCCAGGAGCGGAGCCTTGTGTTTGTCCTTGCTGAACTTTGTGATGTTGAAATCCTTTCCATACATCCTTCCAGTCCATTACCAAAGAGAATTTACTGATGAAAAAATGGTTTTAAACTATGATTTCTGACCCAGTTTTACAGTCTTTTCATCTAGACTTTGTTTGCTTTACTTGTGTATTTGTCATCTGCTGCTTTTCCCCCTCCTCAGGTGTTGCCCTGTCCTAGAAAGGTACCAGGTAACTTTTGACAAATGCACACTTCTTGCTGCTCATTCTCCTGCTGTGTTTTCTGCAACAAAAAATCATACACTGGATTGTTTCCCCCCATCACCTGTACAACTGGGGCTGCACAGAACTGGCATTAAGATATCTGGCCTCTAATTCCCAGAGTTTTGGCTTTTGCACTGGTCAGACACTCTCTTATCTCTCTTCTGATTCCCCATGCATTTTCAGTTTACAGCTCTAAGGTTGTCTCACTACTTCTCTAAAAATTTCACCTTAGTATTTATGAGTCCCAGACAGTTTGAAAATACCTAACCCTTAATCTGAGCTCTAGAATCCCAGTGTTGGCTCCCCATTGACTCTGAAGTGAGCCAGGGCGAATTGCTGAGCAGTAAATGTAGAAGGCATCAACATATAATTCACCAGCTCTACACTATAAATAACTCCTCCTTCCTCTAGAGATTAAAATGACCCAGACTTTGTTCTCTGAGAGCATCGCCCCCATCTGCCAGTGACACATAAGCAAAACTGTCAAAGTAAAATGAGTGATTGTTTGAATTATATCTCCTTTGATCAGAGGGTGAGCTGCTTGTTGTTCAGACCCGTAATTTTAATTACTGGATGGAATTGCAATCCACAGTTTTGATCTGAGAACAAACACAAGATTTCTGGATTTGGGGTGGCAGACACCAGCTGGTGTTGTAGTGTTTCTGCAAATGTAAGAGCTCCAATGCCCACAGCATAAGCAACAAACAGGAGGAGCTGGAAGCCATCGAGCCACTGGAAAACTGTGATTGGAAATGAGGTGGGATGACTCTGATGCATTGGGAAGGCTGACCTGGAACAGAGACTGGACAGAGCTGGAGAATAAAGTAGATATTTATTAAAAGGCCTTTAGGGTACACCTTGGGCAGGACAAGAGCCTGTCCAGGGCTACACCCAAGATGGACCCAAAATGGTCACAAAATGGATGACCGGTCATGAGATCTCACACTTTTATAAGTTTTGGTCCATCTACATATTGGGGTTTAATTGTCCAATTACAGCTCCAGGTTGTGAGGTCCCATCCTTCTTGTTTTCTCCCTTCAGTCCACCCTTGTTTTTGCTTTTGGGCCTGAAGGTTGTACTCATTGTCCTTGGTTTCCTGCAAGGAAAGGATTTGTTTTGTCTCCCTACTCTGTGAAGAGAGCTGAGTGACACTGAATGTGAGGCTCAGAACTGCACCCCTGGGCAGCACAGAATCTGAAAAACATGAAAGCTGAACCTTAAGGCATCAACTCACACAATCAGAGTTCTGCAATGGGTGGCTGTAAACTCTTCAGAAGGGACAGCAAGGGAGGAGAGGCAGTGGGGTAACCCTTGTGTCAATAGGGTTGAGCATTTATGGGTCAGGATAATGGGGAAGGCCAGCAAAGCAAGATGTCCTGGTGAAAGTCTGTTATAGACCACCCAGCCAGGATGAAGAGATGGATAAATTTCTCTAGAACTACCTGGGAGAAGCCTCATGATCGCTGGCCTTTGTTCCCATGGAGGAATTCAATTTAACCAGGTGTCTGCTGAAAATACAACACAGCAAAGAGGAAACAGCCCAGGATGTTCCTGGAGCGTGTAGAAGATAAATTCCTGACACAACTGGTGAGTGAGCCAATAAAGAAGCTGTGCCACTGGACCTGTTGGATACTTTTAACCAGAAATTGGAAATTTTCAACTGGATACTGAGCACAGACAATTGGAAAATAAAGTGAACTGTCACACAGCCTTTAGTGTCTGCCTTAGACATTGGCACCTTTTATATGATAAGAAGGTATGTGAGAAATGAGAGCATTTTGGCCTGCTTTTTCTATTAGAAATTTGGAGGTGATCCAGAAGGAAATAAATGAGGAAGAAGTATTAAGTATAATTTATGAAGAGAGATTACAGGAATTTACCAATTGCAGGCTCAGAAAGTGCAGCAGTGATTAGTTGAGCCATGATGACTGTGTAGAAATGCTTGATGTGTAATAGCATTGAAAAAAGGGTAGAATAATTTAAAATATTAAGGTTGAAGGTAGTAACAAATTACCAAGTAGTAGCTAAAGACAGAGAGAAATAAATTAAACATTAAGAAAATAAAATCCTTGAACAATGAGATGAATCATTTTGGATATAATGGCTATTTTTAAAATAGCCTCTCATGTATAGAATGGAGAATAAAACCATGTGAGGGTGTTTGGGAGAGTCAACTTGCAGGAGGTGATACCCATCAACCTTTCTTTTCTGGGCCTTTTAGCTGCAGTTGTAATTAATTTGCCCTCAGATACCTTAACTCAGCATTTTTGCCTTTTAGGTAACCTGCATTATTGACTGAAAATATGTAAGAAAAGTGTCAACAGTAAAGCCTGCAGTCCACAGAGCCAAAATATGGAAGAGCCTACAAAGACCATAGCATTTTGGTTTTGAAATGCACAGGGAAATGTAGGGCAGAGAGAGTTTTCCTTTTCAATTGTGTGGAACATGTGTCTTCTTCTTGCCCAATTTGTACCATTGAGGAGAAGGTGAACCTTGGGCAGACCTTGGGTATGGAATTACTCACAGAGCTGGTGCTCTGTGGAGCACTTGGTGGCCCAAACAGCCATACCCCTTTTTTTGGCTGTGCCTCTTCAGTCCCCTGACGAAAAAGGACAAGATCTCTCCTCCTGAGAGACCTCACCTGGAGCTCTGGGACTCCCAACACAAGAGACATGTTGACCTATTCAAAAAAGTCCAGAGGAGGCCACTAAGCTGATCAAAGGGCTGGAGAACCTCTGCTCTGGAGACAGGCTTGGAGAGCTGGGGGTGTTCAGCCTGGGGAAGAAAAGGCTCCAGGGAGAGCTTAGAGCCCCTGGCAGTGCCTAAATGGGCTCCAGGAGAGCTGGAGAGGGACTTGGGACAAGAGATTGAGGGACAGGACAAGGGGTGATGGCTTTGAGCTGAAGGAGGGTAGCTTTAGTTTATATATTAGGAGGAAATTCCTTCCTACAAGAGGAAGTGAGGCACTGCAAGAGGTTGTCCAGAGAAGCTGTGAATGCTCCATCCGTGGAGGTGCTCAGGGTCAGGCTGGACTGGGCTTTGATTAGCCTGGTCTGGGTGCCCTGCCCATGGCAGGAGGTTGGAACCAGATGGTCTGTAAGGTCTCTTCCAGCCCAACCCTTCTATGATTTTATGATCCCGACATTCAGTGACCTCTGTAAGAGAGATTGTGACTCCTTCCTCTCTTGCACCAAACCCATGAACTCCATTTGTAATTAGGACTGAGTTGTCTCCAAACTCTGTACAGGCTACAGCGGCCTCAGCCATTTCTAAGCCGAGGATTGGCAGCATAGCAGTGAATTGTAAAAAAGATCCTGTGTGTTTCCCTTATCCCTTTGTCTTTTTCCTTTCAGTTAAAGTTAGATGTTCTTTTTTAATTTGTCAAGAATAAATAGTGCACCTAAATGAATCACTCACAGCTGCAGATCAGACTCTGCAATCAGTATTTTATTTAAGTAAAAGAATTGAGCAGCAATTGATAATACATGACATCTTAAGACTGCTCTAATTGCTTGGCTTCCCAGAACACTCCTAAAAAGAAAATGAATTCTTCCATTGTATTTTTTTTTCTGGCTGCATGACCCTCATGGAAATAAATCCAGAGTGGAGAATTAATAGTGCTGCAAACAAAGTGTAGAAAGTGTTGAAGTTTTTGTCATAATCTTTGCACAGTTTCTATTTTTGAAGATAACATACCACCTGCAATAAACTGCCTTTCCTGGGGCTGGTATCAGTCAGGGTGATAGATTACAACTACTTCCCTCACTTCTGCTATTAGTTTATACATTGCAGCCTAGGGCAGGAAGCAGGAGATGCTAAAGCAAAAGTCAGCATGGAGCAAACTGAGTTTGGAGTTTGCTGACGGATTTCCATATCTTTGGTGACTTGGTACTTCTGAGCAGATGCAAAAAAGTGGAGCTGTAAATATTAAATGCATTTTATTTTCTTATTTTAAAAAGACTAAGTCTCCCCAACAAGCATTTTTATTGCATATAAAAAAATAATAACTTTTTTTCATAGGTTGCTGTAAGAACTCGTATATCTCACTTTTTGCAGTTTGCTACTGTAGAGACCAATGGCTCCTTGGAGCTGTTGGAGAGCAAAATAAATGTGCAATGCAGACAAATAGTTCCTGTTGGAAAGGTACCCACCACATGAAACACTCCGTGACAATTGTATCAGGTCACTGTGGCTATTGCCCAGCTCTTGCAGAAAGAAAAGGGATCTGTTGCTCATAAAAGCCTTTTCTTGCACAAGGCTGTGGATTATTGTTAGTGGATCATTCTGTTCTGGTTCACATGGCTTTTATGTTTACCTTTTGTATTGTATTTAATTTTTGCTTTCGGGGTGTCAGGCCAGCAAATTTCACAAACCCTAAGCTACAATCTATATTTGAAATACAAATGGATATCCTCTATTGGGAGAACCTTCATCTTCACTGACTATTTTTATTCCTGGTCTACAAAGGCCACAATGTCAGGCATTTCATTATCTCTGTTCATTTTGGGTCCTTCATGTAATTACTTTTGTGCCATTTGATTAGCCTATATGCATATGTGAATTAACTCAGAAGGAACTCCTTAATTCAACTCCGGGGAGCTGGGAAAGGTGAGAAGGCAGAAAATCCCACAAAAACCTTTCTGGCATATCAGAAAGCAGAAGCAATATTTCTGGTCCGTGAGTCTCTTTCATATCCAGCCCAAGGGTTTGTTGGAAAAGCAAGGATATTAATCTTTCTTTAGTGGTAAAGTAGATAGAAACTGGGCTGTAGGAGAGCAAAAGTTTGGATTCGTGGTGTGGGTGCAGAAACTTTCTTTTGCAACCTCGAGAAAATAAATCATAGAATCATAGACTGGTTTGGGTAGAGACCTCAAAGATCACCCAGTTCCAACCCCACTGCCATGGATCAAGTTGCTCAGAGTTATTGCATCCAAATGTGCTTGGTAACATCCCAGAGTCTTGTTCCAGCTGTGCTAACAAGGCACAGGAACATCAGACGTTCAGTAAAGATAAATAAAACTGCAGCACATTCCCATTTGGAGAGCAGACCTGATGTTCACTCTGGAGAGTAATGAAGTCACTTCCCTCTTCATTTCCTCAGTTTGTGGATCTCCCTTCCTCTTTCCCTCTTTGTTGGCTTTATGAGTGTCTGGTGGAAGAGGAGAGTGGTGGAGATGAAGGAAGGGCAGGCCACTGCAAAATATGTAAATCCACATGCTCTTCTCCATCATGGGGTTTTTTTTTTAACATTCTTCATTTGCTCTGCCTCTCGAATTTGTAGCATAATTCTTTTGTTTTCCACACCCCTCTGTCCCTCTTCTCCGCTCTTGTGAAGCCCCACCTGGAGCACTGATTCCAGCTCTGGAGTGTTCAAGGTCAGGTTGGATGGGGCTTGGAGCAACCTGGTCCAGTGAAAGATGTCCCTGCACGTGGCAGGGGGTTGGAACTGGATGATCCTTAAGGTCCCTTCAACCCCAAACCATTCTGTGGCTTTATGATTCTGATTTCATGATGACACAACTGTTGCATCTCAGTTTTCTGATGTGACCCGTCCTGCTCACATCATTCCTGCTCTCCCTGATATCAAAGCTATCACAGCATTAACTTGAAGACAAAATGGAATCAACACAGCTTTTTGCTGTTGTTGTTGTTAAAACTAAACAAGGCGAACAATTTTTTCTTTTATTTTTTTTTTTGTTTACTTGCCTGTTACCAGATTATATCAATGTTCACGCTTATTTTATACCAGAGTGTTTAGCCAGGAAAAAGAAGCCTGAGATTTAAGGTCTGTTTTCTGCTACTGTAGACAGAAATAGGCTATGTTTATATCTCTGCAATCTGCTAAGACTCAAATGTTCATTTAACACCTGGTGTATGTTCAGGGCAACTTAATCTTAAAATTATTAGTGTCTGTCTATATACAGTGGCTGTTTATACAGGTGGGAGTGTTTGTGGTACATGAGAATACATGTGTTTATGTGCCTGTATAAATACCCACAAGTACATGCATATGGGAATTCACAGACCTTTACAAACTGATGAATTTAAATTAAATTTGGGGTGTTAATTAATTTGAAGATCAGAATCAAAGTTGGTAAAAAGAATGCTTTATATGACTTTTGATTCTTTATTGTATTTCCCAAATATAAAGTGAGGACATCTACATAAAACAGAACTATTGATGACCTCCTCCATTAACAGATCTCCTACTTCCACATCTAAAGGGTTTTTAAAAGGGCAAGCTACCTCTTCCTATGTTTGTGTTAATATATTTCCCTTAGACAACCATGATAAGGAGGAATGACTTTAAACCAGTAGAAGGCACATTTAGATTAGATATTAGGAAGAAATTCTTCCCTGTAAGGGTGGTGAGGTCCTGGCACAGAGAAGCTGTGGCTGCCCCATCCCTGAAATTGTCCAAAGCCAGGTTGGATGGGGCTTGGAGCACTCTGGGATAGGGGAAGGTGTCCCTGCCCATGGCAGAAGTTGGAACAAGAGGATCTTCAAGGTCCCTTCCAACCCAAACCGTTCTGTGATTTCGTGATTCTGATTCCATGATGATACAACTGGCAGGATTTGTGACCCTCTGGGGGACCCACTTGAAGAACTGCAGCCCATGGGAAGGACCCAGGTTAGAGGGGTTTGTAGGGGACTGTCTGCCTTGAGAGGGACCCCACAATGGAGCTGGGGAAGAATGTGAGGAGAAAGAAGTGTGTGAGGAGAAAGAAATGTGTGAGGAGAAAAAAATGTGTGATAAACTGTCCACAGGCCCCATTCCCTATTCCCCTGTGCCACAGCAGTGGAGCAGGGAGAGAACATGGAAGTAAAGTTGAGTCCAGGAAGAAAGGAAGGTTGAGGAGGTTTTTTAAAGATTTGATTTTATTTTTCATTATCCTACTCTGATTTTGATTGGTAGCAAATGAAACTGATTTACCCAAATCAAGTCTGTTTTGCCCATGACAGTAACTGATGACTGACCTCTCCCTGTCCTTATCTCACCTCAAGAGCCTTGTGTTGTATTTCCATTCCCCTGTCCAGAGGACAAGGGGAGTGTCGGAGCAGCTTGGGTGGGCCATGTGACATCCAGCCAGGGGCAGAATGAATAAAACACCAGCTGGCAGCTTGCAGGATCTCTGTACTCATCCCTGTTGAGGTGCCTTCTGCAATGGCCTCAGCTGTCTCTTACTTGAGGCACCTCACTTCCCAGAGTGTCTCCATTTGGATTTGGTGGGCAGGAACCCCCTTCCTGCTGTGTTTCCTGAGCTGGTGTCCCCAGGTAGGTGCTGGGCTGGCATCCCAAAGCTCAGCACAACTGCTTGAATTATGCAGCACAGTTCTGCACTCCCTGAGATGACACAGACCTCTAAGACAGCAAAAGAGAGAGGAAATGTGCACAGGCAAGAGAGGGAGAGAGAAACTCCACACTCTGGCTGTTGTTGAGTCCCAGAGGAGATCTAACTCAGTCTGTAATTGCTGTTCTGGATGGCTTCTGCCCTCCAAACAATTTTCTGCTGGTCTGTTGTTGCTTAGGCTGAATCAGGTTGATTTATTGAATGTCATTTTTTTTTCTCCCCAGCCATAGACAAGAGAAAAATATTTGTTGAAAGGCTGTTGCAGCAAGATTTAGTTTCTGCCTATCTTGCATCAGAAGCTTGCTCAAGTTTTATATATTTTTTTTCCTTTTCCTTTCCTTCCCCTGTCTCTCAGAGAGGAATGAGGACAGACAAACACCATGCTCTGATTTGTCTTTCCGTGTCCATACATGGTGGACCACAGGGTAGGAGATGCCCCATGGCTGTTGCAGACGGGACAACACACAAAAAACATCTCAGTATCTCTTTGGTAAAACATGACAGACACTACAAAGGGCTGTTTGTTGATTTTTTTTTCTCTTGTTTCTTTGTTTTTTCCCCCAAAGATGACAAGCACAAGGGGTTTGTTTTGCTTTATTGTGTTTTGGAGTGCTTCTGTGTGCAGAAATAGGCCTTATAGGACATCTTTCAGGGTCTCCTTGAGGTTTATTTTATAGCTCTCCTGGCTGCTTGCTGCAGAGTAGATGACGGCTCAGAATGTGACCTCGCTTGTAAAAAATCAGCAGCTCCTGAATATTGAGGCAGCAATTAATTTAAATGCTAATTTATAGTCCTTTTAAAAAAATGGATGGCTGGTTTGTGAGTAAACACAAAAGCACATGTGCTAAATAGGATAGACCACTGATACTTTTGATCCCATTTTTATACAAACCTAAGGCAAACATTCCTAGAAATGAGTGTGACTCTTCCCTTGAGGACCTGAGCTGACACTGATAGAGGAGGCTGGGATCTGGCTCCATGTGAGAGAGGAATTATTGACTGCACAGATTTGTTCTGTGTCCTTCTGAGGAGAGCATGTTCCCCTCTCTGGTTTATTTAGCACCATTCCCATGTCTGGAATACATCAGTGTCCTTAGGATATCATTAAGGGCAGGATTATGCTGGAAGTTTTCAGTGTGAATATTTCACCCCACAAAGCACGAGAGTGGAAGAGAGAAGAGGTTTGCTTCTTTGCTGTCTTGAAAATGCTTCAGTAATGCTCATTCTGTGGGGAAATGGGCTGCTGAGATTTGTTGTTCCCACATTGGCGACAACCTCTGGGTTTTATCACCCGACTTGCTCACAAATTAATTTCAAAAATGTTGAAATCTTTATCTTGTTAAAGCAAAAATTGGGAAATTGAAATTTCTGGTTTATCTGCAAAATCATATTTCCAACCATTTTTGTGTCAGACTTGGAAATTTAATTATTTTCCCAATATCTCAGTACTATGCAGTGGCATTATTTACTTACTGAGTCAGGTTAAGTGACTCAAATAGTCCTGCCATTTTAACCTAGAACTTTCTGTTAAGAACTTCCCAAACTCATTTTCCCTAGTTAGTGCTAATCCTCTAGAACTTAAGGGCCTCAAATTCTTTCACATCTCTGGTTTTCTCATCTATCACATCTCTCTGCTTTTTTGGCCATCTTTGGATACTGCTATTTCATTTTATTGTTGACTAGTTTAATTCTTTTTGTTCCAGAATGGGTGATATTAAATCCTGTTTACAATTCTGAACAATGGATTTCTCCTTTTCGGGGAAAAAAAAAATGGATTTATATGGAACAGTTTAAACCTGTCTCCCTCTTGCTGCAGAATGTAGTGAATGAATTGCTGCCAGACAGGAAAGTTTGGTGTTAATTAAAACCCAGGGAGCCCCAGCCTAGTTAGCTGGCAGGGAGACAGAATTTTGGGAATGGTGGTGGCTGCTGCACTCCTGGGTTCTGTGGAGTCAGAGATTTATGAGGAGCTGTATTTCATTGTGAGTTCTGCAAAGTGTGTGCAAACATGGGAAACCAAAGGCAATCTGATTTTCCTAACAAACTCTGGTGCCTGGCAAGTTCAGAGGTACTTGGGGATGGAGCAGACCTGGCAAGAAGGAGCAGGAGAGTAGCTCCAAGGTATATTCCATTATGGAAGGTCTTTGTTTCTTTCTTCTATTTCTTCCTTTGTTTTCCTTACATATATCAAGGAGTTTGAAACTTCACATTGCCAGGTTAAATTATTCAACAGATTTCTTGCTTCAGGTCAAATTGTTCCTGTGCTCTGGGCTTTATAACTCACCCCTGTTTGTTTTTCCTGAAGTGCAGTAGTCGCAGTTTTTCCTTCCTCACAACTCGGAGCTGGCTCTCATCGATGCATATTTGCTAAACAGTAATTTTAAGTGTTATTGCAACATTATGGAAAGGATCTGTACTCTGCAGCTGCAGATGGTTGCTTTCAAGTACCTGAATACAAATGGCAAAGCGAACCAGCACCGTTCAGCTTTGAATTTTCTTTCTCATTCTTCCCTGCCTCACGTAATATCTGGGGATCAGGACATAAGCAACCCAACTCCTCATGGCTAAATTACCTGGGAAGGGTCCTCTAAGAAGCCAGTGTATCATCTGTTTTATTCCAGTGGAAATGCTTGGGTTGGGGGGAGCATGTGTAATTCAATATATTGCAGTAAACTCTGTCTAGCCAAATGTATGTGCTAAAACGTATTTGTGAGTTTTAAGCCACCTTCGCTTAAAGTGCTGAAAAAGAAGTACAACAAAATACTGAAGTTTGAACTGTAGAAAGGATTATGTTCATATTGTGAGGAACAGAAGAAAAAATTATGTCAGTGACAATTTAGCCAAGAGAGACAAATTAGCATTCTCAGCTTTTTTAGTATTATTATTTTTTTGCTTATATTTTCCTTAATCATCTTTTGCAAAACAGTTAAACAAGAGCAGAACAAGACACTAAAGTTAATTCCCAGTCCTTCACCTTTTGCTAAACTTTAACTTTCTCCCTTAAAATATTTTTACAAAAAGCTCAGAAAAATTCCCTACACAAAAAAAACCAAAACCAAAACCAAAACCAAACAAAACAAAAAAGAAACAAAAAAAACCCCACCACTAATTTCTCCTCATTCCCCAGTAATGATTTACTAACACAGTGTTGAAGTACAATCTCAAATTACTTCAAGTTCGTTGTTTTCCAAAATATTCTGCAGTATTTAGAAGTTAGGAATAATACCATCCATAATTAAAGCTTCATTATGCTTGACAAGTGAAGGGATGAAGTTCATTATGTGGTGCATTACCCCATCTTTGGTTGGGGGAGTATTTTATTATGATTTCTCACAGCTTTTTCAATCTTTTGCTTTTCCTCCATCTTCAGTTATTCAACAATTTGGTCTATTCTAGCACTCACAGTGGGAATCCCAGACCTCATTTTAAATTGATGCAGTTCTATTGCATTACATACTGAAGTGTTATGCCAGTTATATTCTCATAGCAAACTTCAGTAGGAGGACATGGATTAATTTTGCACCATTTTCTAAATTTGCTAGTAGGGAAATGGAGTTATTTAAAAAAAATGTGGTGGAGGCAATTGGATCTTTTGGGATGAACATGGAATCCCAGAGTGGGCCAGGCTGGAAGGGACCACAGTGAAGTCATCTGGTCCCACCTCCCTGCTCAAGCCATCCCAGAGCACAGGCACAGGATTGTGTCCAGACAGCTCTGAAACTTCTCATTATCCTGCTCTGGTTTTGTTAGTAATAAATTTGATTAGTATCTGTCTGGTTTTGCCCATGATGGTATTTGGAGGTTGAGGTCTCCTGCTCCTTATCTCAACTTATGAACCCTTCATTGCATTTTCAGTCCCTTGCCTACTTATAGGGGGAGGAGTAGAGCAGATTTGGTGGGTGCCATGGTCAAACAACACACAGGGTCCCATGGACTTACAGTTTACCAGTCTGTGGAACCTCCATCCTTGGAGGCACACAAAACGATGACCCTGAGCACCCTACTTTAGTTGTCTGCTCTGAGAAGGGCTGTTGGGCTAAATAATTTCCAGAGGTTCCTGCCCATTTCAATGCTTTTGTGATTCTCTGACTTGTATGGCTGAAAAAAGAATGCACATCCTTTTTTAGTGTCTTTTTTTTTTCTGCTCTGGTAATGCTGCCTTGCTGGTAGCGCATTCAGCAGTGTCTATATTATTATGTCTATTATTACTAAATTAATTCTTTTTACAAGAGACAGTGTCATATGATGTCAACATATGCTCACATTTGCTCTTTTATATGGTAAGTGTTCAGAAATGAAGGAAACAAACTCATGGGTAATTTGCTGTGTTTTCACAGAGAAAATTTCAGAGCTGAATGTAGTTACTTTTTTTTTTTTTTTTAACTGCTTGAAAACATAAAAATGAATCTCTTCATCAAACAGCTCTTTCCTTATTGCCCTACCAATAAGGTAATTTGAAATTCAGGGAGTTTTTGATTGTATCTTCTTCAGTTTATGAATAGCATCAGATGGATGCTGTGCTGAGAGATGGCCTTTTTCTGTGTAGGAGAAAACAGTCTGGGATGAATGGCCTGCGTCACCAATAACTTTTTTAGAAAGAGAAGGGTTTGCCGCTGTTGTTTTTATTGTTGTTTTTCCTTAGTCCTCCACAATTCTGAAAAGCAGCCATAAAATCTGATCATTCCACTTGTTCCTCTCACAAAGCTTGAGTCAGCTGGCTGACTTAGATCCAGCAAACCATGGCTCTGAGGGAATTTTTTTACTATGGGAGCCTTATAACTTTCCCTTTTACTTCTACGCCGATGAAGATTTCTGGGTTTGCGTTTTTCTTTGCCAGGCTGGGCTGTGGAACGTGCCTTTTATGCTTGGATATCCCCCACTCCTCGTTAATGTTAGGATTTCTGTCTTTTCAGAGTGACATGTTGGATGTGAACCAGATCATCAAAGACCTGGCCTCCATGGTGCACGAGCAAGGAGACACAATAGGTAGGTGTCAGATGAAAATTATGGCCTTTATTACCCTCTTCCACCATTCCAACGTGATCTTGTCCCTCACCAGCAGCCCTTTGTTGATGCTGTGATTATTTTCCCTGTGTTTTGAGCATTTTGTGCATCCAGAGGTGTTTGGATCTGACAAGCTGCCCTGTGCAATAAGGTTCTCGTGTTATGGACAGTTTGCTGGTATATTTTGCATAAAAAAGAATTCACAGGGAGATGAATCCATTCCCTTCTGACTGCAAAAAAAGAAGCTGGAGAATATATAACATTAACTGGAAAGGGATCCAATTCTTCCTTTCTACCTGGAACTGTAATGAAAAAAAACCACAATGGTAGTGGCAATTATTATTATGATCATTGATGAAATTAGAGAAAATTAAGCAGCTTTTTGTTTCCAAATAGAATTTTCATTCCACATAGCAGGGTGTGCCTAATTAAATTTACAGAAGCCTGGCATCAAGATGTTCTCATATAAAGTCTGAAGTTTCTGCCCATTAGTCGATCTCCTCTTGTTCTCCAGCTACCAATGACTAGGAAAAAAAAAACTGGCTGGAGAAAACTGGGAAAAGAGATGAGAGAAACTCCTAGTCCTGTCTTTAGGAGCAGCCCATCACTGACAGCCACCACTTCTCATGAACAGAGAGATAAGACACTTTAGATCAGCTCTCTCTGACCTTTATCATTCCCCTTCTCTGATGATGTAAGAAAAATCAGGCTTTTTTTCTCTACCTCTTATTTTTGTATGCACAATAATAATGTGGTATGGTACTTCTGAAACAACTGCCCACTTCCAAATTTGGGAGCTAATAGCCCTAAAGGCTGATTGAGGGACCGAAACTCCAGAGCAGCAGGATTTGTGAGGATACTTCTCACCTGAAAGCTCAGCTGGAGTTCTCACTGGTGCTCCTGGGAGCAGGAGCAAGTCCTGAGACAGCCATGTGGAGATTTTAAAAGCAGAAATTCTTCTCTGCTGCTTATTAATCGCTCTGGATTTCTTCGCCGAGTTAATATCTCTGCAAATTTCCATTATCATAAGATACTTCCTTTCACACTGAAATGAGTGATCTACACCCCTCTGAGAAACACCACTCAGGTTCACAGGGTGGCAAAAAAAAAAATCAAAATTATATTTAAAATCAGTTTTTTAGTATATTTTCTTTTTTCTTTTTTTTTCCTTTTTTTTTTTTTCCCTCTTCATGCTGGTTTGAAAGCTTATTTTTGTACATGGATAACTTTGGAGCCTGATTCATCTCTAAAAGCACATCAGATGCTAATGCCTTGAGGGACATGACAACATACATCAGCTAGCTTCAAGATCCTCACAACTCCTTTTCTTAAGGCACTATTTATTATTTTAAGACTTTACCCATGCATAGAAGCCATCCCAGTATTAACTTCCCTGTGAGAAGCTGTTAGACTAAGTAGGACATTTTGTCTTTGAGCCAGCACAAGGTTTTTGTGATTTTTTTGTTGTTGTTCTTCTTCTTCCTCTTACACTCCAGCAGATTTTTAGCAGTTTTTTTAAGGACTATCTTTTAATCCTGACAGGCAATCGAGGTATCTTCCCAGTTGCTGAAGGGTCTCACTGTTTATCTTTTGACATTCATATTACACAAAAGTAAGGGAGATAAAGAATCAGGAGGCAAGAGATGTTGAAACCCCCACAGTTCCATGATGACAAGAGACAGCTCTCTTGGCACTTGTTTTATTTTTTTTTTTTTAGTCCATTCCTCTGACATGCATGGAATGAAAGCTCTGTGCGTGCTTGTCTAGGAACACAGGGAAAATACAAAACCAGGGAATATGAGATGAGCCCCTCAGCAAAATGGTCCCAGAGAAAACCCCTCTTTGGTTCACCTGAGCTGGGGAGAATTGTGGGGGGAGTTTGTCTGGTGTGTGCATGGCACAGGCAGAGTAACATTTGCTTCTTACAATAATCTAAAAGGAGTTTCTCTGGCATGTGGGCCAGTTCCTTAATAAACACTTTGATAACACTCCCTAGGGGAGAGAGCAATTTCTGTCATGCAGGGAAGAAATAGAATGCAGGACTTTGCGGGAGAGGATATCTCTGTTACTTTATGTCTTCTGCAAACAAACTGTGCCCAAGCTCCTGGTCATGGCATCTCTTTGATACAAATATGTAATTGTGCATTACCATATCAGCGAGCCCAAGCCTTTGCAACCAAAACAAACCAATGGCCTGGGCTGGCTGGGAATCAGCAGAGTCTTCCCAACACAATCCTGCAGGAGCTCTTGGCAAAAGCATCTCCAGAGCAGCTTCATCACATGGGCTGGAAGCAGCTTTATCACATGAGGGGAAAGAGGGCAAGGAGGAGGACACTGACAGGAGAAAACAATAATTGGCTGTAGAACTGGTGTTGCTGAGATCGTTTGGGGTTCAGTGGGACCCTGTTTGTGGATTTGCAGCTCCTTTGGGGAGATGAAATCCGCCACATAAGGAGACATTTAGTAATGGTGGGGAGGGGGAGTGTGACCAGCAGCCCTGTGGGAGCAGAGGACAAGATTGCTGAAAAAAGGACATGGGGTGGTGTGGCAGGAAGGGTTCCCAAAGTCACCAAAATGAGGTGAGCAGGGTCACCCTCAGACCTGGAAGTGAGCAGGGAAATGCCTACCAGGCACCACCATCACGGACAAATATCCCAAATCCTCTGCAGGAACTGAACATTCTGGGGTGCTGAATGCACACAATACATGGAATAAACCTGAGGATTTAGAGATCTGTGTGAAGTTGCAGGGCTACAGTTTTGTTGGGATCATGGAGATGTGGTGGGTTGGCTCCTGTGATGAGCCTTGGAGGGAGGCAGGCTCTTTTTGGAAGGGCAGGGTAGGAAAATGAAAGTTGCCCTTCACAGACAGAGCAGCTGGAGTGCATGGGATACTGCCTGGGAATGGATGAGAAGCTGATGGAAAGTTTATGTGTCAGGATTAAAAGGAGGACAGGCAAAAGTGGATGAGGCCCTCTACAGACAGACAAGAACAGCCTCACCTTTGCAGACTCTGGTCCTCACAGGGGATAAAACCACCCCAGCCTCAGCTGGAAGGACAACAGAGCAGGGCATAAATATTCCAGGAGGTCCTGGTGTGCATTGAGGACATCTTTGGGGATCTGATGTACAAATGGCAAGATCTCCAGATGGTCAGCAGAGGTTTCTCTCCACTAAATTTTACTGTCATGGCAGCAGAAGGATTCTGAAGCCAAAGCATCTAAGGATTAAAGGCTTGGCACTGTGAGAAGTAAATTATATGGAGGTGATTGCAACAGCAAAAATCACTCCTTTCCACACTCATAGATGGCCACTCAACTGAACTGCAAGTTCCCCAACAGTCTGAAGCATTCCCAGTATTTCACACTGAGCACCTCTATTTTATATGTGTGAGCTTGTGCTTTGATTTGTGGTACTGGGATATGGATGCAAACTTCCACGCAATCAGTTTTGTGGCTGGTGTTAGGGAGAAGAGAATCCTTAAATCCTCACTTCCTCTGAAGAAAGTGTCAACAACACAGCTGCCAATATTTGTATTGGAACCTTATGAAAGCAAGTGCATATTTGTCCAATTTGTAGGCTTCTGTTTGTCTTGTGAGAATAAAGTTGACATGAATAGGAGTTAGTGCTCTTCTTTTTTTTTCTTTTCCCCATGGCAAAAGGAAATTATCTGTGTTTCAGAAAAGCTGTTTCTCCATTCTACCTGTGTATGGAACCTTAACAGTTATGCCAAAATAACACTCAAGCTTACATCCCTTATCTAAACTGCTCTAATTCAGCTTCCACCACTTCTATCACTGTTTTCAGGTTCCATTGCATTTCACAAAGCCACAAGGAAAGACCCACATTGTTCTGAAAACATCTTACACTTTTAAAACCATCACATTTCTGACTCTTTTGAGCAATTTTGGAGCACAGTTTTGTGTATATGTAACCTTCCCAACTCTCTAAAATGGGAAAAGATCCCAAGCTCACACAGTGGCCACCTATTTTAATATTGCAAGAGCAGCAACACAGGAAGAAATTTACCAGTTCTCTACTTCTTTGTCCAGAATTGATGTACACAAATCTATCTTTGCACAGAAAATCTCACTGGCTGAAGGAATCATGGACTCATAGGACAATTTGGGTTGGAAGGGACCTTAAAGATCAACCACTTCCAACCCCTCTGCCATGGGCAGGGACACCTTCCACTATTCCAGGTTGCTCCAAGCCACATCCAGCCTGGCCTTGGACACTTCCAGGGATGGGGCTTCTCTGGGAAACCACAGCTTCTCTGGGAAACCTGTGCCAGGGCCTCACCACCTTCACAGGGAAGAATTTCTTCCTACTAAACCTACTCTGTTTTAGTTTTAATCCATTCCCTCCTGTCCTGTCACTCCTTGTAAACAATCTCTCTCAGTCTTTCTTGCAGGCTCCTTTCAGGTACTTGAAGGCCACTATTAGGTCACCAAAAACCTTTCTCTTTTCCAGTTTGAACAGTTCCAATTGGCTCAGCCTTTCCTCTTAGGAGAGGTGCTCCATCCCTCTAATTAACTTGGTGGCCTCCCCAGAATAGATCAATGTCCTACTCTGTAAAGCTTAGGACTTCCTCAGACTTTGTTTTTAGACCAATACTTATCCAGACTTAGATGTTGGTGCTCCTTAGCTTTCACTTCACTCTTGAAGTCTGGCCTTTTTATATGTAAAAATAACTGGGTGAAAAAAATTCTTGACATGATCTAAAGTCGGTGCTCCCTCACTTAACAAACATTTCTGCCTGGTATCTGTCAGGCTGGAGCCCAGAGACCTGGAGAAAGAGGTAAAGACATGGCAGCTGCTGGTTTCCTTCAGTCAGGAGGAACTTCTTGATGGGCCAATGTGTTCAGTCCTTGAGTGATGCTGCCATTCCCTGAAGTGCTACATTTTTACTTGTTGCCTAGTGATGGTAACAATAGCTATAAACTTCCTCCAAAGGAAAAGATATTTGCATGAATGCAAATGGGATGCCTATTTTGGAAGCTTTGGAATTTGGGGAGGGTTTTTCAGTTTTCTGTTTGGGTTGTGTTTTTTTGTTTTAATTTTTTTTTTCCTGTGAAATTATGTCCACTTTGTTGCCTTTCTGACCTGGAGGCTGGTTTGACACGTAAATAAACATGTCAAGAGGGTCCATCAGCACATCCTCCTCCAGTCTGACTGCCTGGATGGCACAGCCAGGAGTCTGTTGTCAGACTGCAAACTGAGCTGGGAAACCATTCAACTGGAGCCTTAACTAAACCCTCCCGAGTTATGTGCCTCAGTTGGGACATCTGCAGAAAATGAACACATCTCGAGGAGGGTCCCCAAACACCTGAATGTCTTTAGCTTTAATATCTCTGATCAGTTGAATGTGGCCTGCAAAGTCTCTCATTTGGTTGAGATTCCTAAGTAAACTCAGAGGAGGCTGTTATGGGAATGTGTACAATTATGTTCTTATTGGTTCCTGATGGATTGGGAAATCTTTTCTTGGCTGTGTTGCTTTCAGGCACTTGATAAGACACAGAGTTATGTGTCAGTGCAGAGCACAGCCCATGAAGGAAGGGTTGACTGTGTTGTTTTCCTGAATCTATTCCACTTCCCATTCACTTCCCAAGAAACTTCCCATCTCTTTGTTCACCTTCAGTGTATGCCCTGTCATCAGTTGTGTTTCTGCTGTGTCTAACAAAGCTTTATTGCAAAGCACCCCAGCTGCTGAAATATGGTGTTATTATCACTAATTGCCTTGTAGGCAACAACTTGAAGGCCATGGTCAGTGGGCCACTGGCACAGGTTTCCCAGAGAAGCTGTGGCTGCTCCATCCCTGGGAGTGTTCAAGGCCAGGCTGGATGGGTCTCTGATCAGCCTGGTCTAGTGGAAGGTGTCCCATGGCAGAGGGTTAGAACGAGATAATATTTAAGGTATCTTCTAAGCCAAATCTTTCTGTTAATTTATGATGTGTTTTATACCACTCACCTTTCCCTGTTTATCTGGGCTGCAGCAGGGGTGGCCTCCACTGAGCAGCTCTCTGGACAGGGCTGGACAGCCTCAGTTCCATGTGAGGCACCTCTGCTCTGACAAAGGCGTTGGAGCCAGGTTGTGGGCTACTGTGATCTCTGACAGACCCATTCTACTCCAGATAACAAGCAACACAAAAACTGCAGGAGCTTTTGTGCTTCTCTCCTCCTCCTGTTCTCTGTGAGTGTGATTTTTTTGTGTCATCCCTTTATGACTCTCACATTTAGCTCCCGTGCTGGCAGTGCTGGTAAGACAGCACATGCTGGTTTACAAGGAGAAGAGTGATGGCTGACTCTACACTAGGCAAATTTCCTAACGCCTGAAGATTTGTCTGCTGTGTTTGTTTCTGTGTTTGACCCTCATAATGTGATTGGGCTGGTATAATTACAGTTAATGAGCCAGCTAATTTTGTACAAGAAGCAAGGCTCTTCCTTCCACGAGGTTTATTGCCACCCGTAGGATTCTTCTCACATCAATTTATCCAAAGCAGTTTTTAGGAAGTTAGAACTGCCGTGGTCCCAGTTTCTACTAATGCTGCAATTGAGCAGTGAATTTCAGAAAGGCAGAAGCTGCTCAGGTGGGTGGTTTATCTCTGCTGGGAGGTGCAATTCTCTGCCAGACAGACTGTTTGGGAAACATGGCTTGAGCAGTTTAAGTAAATCAAATGAGCCATGTAAAGCAAAAGAGGTCACACGAGTTGTAAATATCAGTGACCTTACTTGGTAGGTAAAATATATGATCTTTCCGAGACAGCAAGCAGAAATAAAATATGTTTATTTCTGTGAATCCACACTCCCACCAACCTTATTATTCCAGTGGTAAATTCAGATTGGAATTTCTTTCATCTGCAATAGGACTTGATAACTCAGCTGTGTGATGGAAAGTGATTTTTGTGTTAATTATAGACAAAAACGGACTTGTGAAAAATGGTGCATGCAAATGAAATTAAGGGATTTATCCAAATTGTTTCAATTCACAAGCTGGATTTGAGGGAAAAAAAAATTATCTTTACTTCTTTTTTTTTATTTTAAATTAAAAAATATATAATTTTTTTGTAATTTGAATGTCCTACAGAATTTAAAAATAAATGTGTTGAGGGTATATCACAAGGAAAATGTTGCCCAGAGAAGTTATGAACTCCTCATCCCTGGAAGAGTTCAAGGCCAGGTTGAACAGGACTTGAAGCAATCTGGAACTGTGGAAGGTGTCCCTGCCCGTGGCAGGGGGTTGCAATGAGAGGATTTTAAGGCCCATTCCAATCCAAACCATTCCATGATTCTCTGACGCTATGAAAAGAAAGGGTGTGCTACAAGAAATTATCTGGAATTTTCCATTCAAAGCTGTTTGAGCTGTTTTGCTCTGTAAATTACTTTCAGAGATTATTTGGTGAATTAAAAAAAAAAATCTGACACACCCACAAATTACTTCACCCTCTTGTTTTTTTTTTTTTTTTTTTTTTTTTTTTGTTTGTTTGTTTTTTTTTTGTTTTGTTTTGTTTTGTTTTGGTTTGGTTTGGTTTTGGTTTTTTTTTGGTTTTTTTTGGTTTTGTTTTGTTTTGTTTTGTTTTTGTTTTTGTTTGTTTGTGTTTTTTTGGTTGGTTGGTTGGTTTTTGTTTGTTTGTTTTATCAGAAAAAGAAGGAAATAGGGAAAAAAAATCAGGTGGGTTGCCATGGTACAATGTGCTAATTTTTTGTATTTAAAGGTAGAGCCTTGGACTGGTTATCCCAGGCCATCTGAGAGCATCATATGGGAATTAAGGACAGCTTGGATGGGTGGCTGAGAGTGTGCAGTGGTCACTGGGTCCAGAACATGCACCCTCAGGACACTCTTCATATGCTGACCCTTCTTCTGTGGCAAACATCAGGAATTTGAGGCCTCTTGTCTCTGTAAGAAACAACAATAAATTGCTTTGCAGATGCCAAAGTGATAATACTCCTGCACTCTGCCATTTAGCACCGAGCAGATGGTAGGAAGTGCCTTATTCTCTGACAGGACGTGTTGCTTTCCAACAGATACACACAGGAAAATGTTTGAATTTTAAATCCCTGGGAGATGGATCCTGGCAGGCATGGAAAACCTCTGGCAGGGCAGGACCATTTCTCAGCACATCCATATGCAGCAGATACTTGACATTTCCAAGATGCATTTCAAGGACAGTATAAATCATTCAGGAGAAAAAGTGCTGTGAATTTATGCTGGTGTTCGGCCACTGCCCTGTAGCCACTTTTATTCATTCATACCAAGGGGTTTGGGCTGTTGGCTGAAGAAAACCAACAAGAAGAGCTGGTTATGACATTTTAGGGTACTTTAAATAGTCTTTCCAGGCCTGCCCGGAAAATGGTGCTGGCTGGTTGCTCAGTGCCTCAGTCCTTACCTCTGAGGGTTGAGATGTGTTTTGTGTAAGAATTAGAGCTCTGCTAAAATCAGATAGGAAGGTAGGTTCTATCTGCCTTTTTTTGGAAGCAATAACCACAGCTCCTGATGACTCACAGCGCTGAAAATTGTGTTTTCTTGCACCAATCAAAGCCAGTGTGACCCATTTAGCCTGAATTTAACATATGAGCACAATTATTTTATAAATCCTCTCGTGTGCAGAATTTATAACTGGATGTTTGTATTGAAGTTTGCAAATTACTAACCCTGAGCCATTTTAAACTTTGCTCTGGAAGAAGTGTCATCGTTTTCCTTCCCTTTAACATCCACAGTTCTGTCTTCACTAAGCCTGAGGGTCTTTTGTTCATGGAATGACACTCACTTAAAACTTTCCAAGTACATGGCAATTCGAATGGGCAAAATTCATTTTCAAGCTAAAAGCAATTTCCCTCCAAACTTGGCTTTTAATTAGGAAAGAAACCACTATGCATTACCAAAATACTCCTTTTTTTTTTCCTTCTTCTTTTTATTGTGCCTCTCAGTATGCTATATTGATTATTTTTAGCCAGAAGTTGTAGCGATAAAAGAGGGCTAAGCTTATTAAAGTGCTAAAAATAAAAGCATACTATCAAAACCTGAAGGGGCCCATTTTGGTTACTGCCAAGTGGGAGCATTTAAAAATTCTCATTCACTCACTTTCCTGTCTTTCAAGTGTTTTAGCTGAAATTCTGCCTTGTGAAACCAATCCATTGTTGCTGCTGTAAAAAATCAGGTCATGTAAGTGATTCCTTGAAAGATTAGGGCAAAACCCCCACTCCAGCCACTGTCCATCCAGTAATTTCCCATATAAGACTCCTGTTGGTCATTAGAAGGGCTTGATCTCAGGACACAGATAAATATCTGGAATAGCTTCAAAAATACCTCTTGGGGTCATCATTATTTCCATCTCTGCATGATAAATGTGTCATAAAAACATAAAAAATTGAATCTAAAGCATGGCTAGCTCTGTCACCTTCACTACTCCTATGTGTAAGACTGTGTTTTAGATGAAAAATTATAAATATTTTCCTAATTCTCTGATGTATTTGCAAACACCATCTGCTTTGGTGCAGGCCCATCCCTGAGTTTATCAAAATGTCGACTGCATCCCCTTGGGATTTTTGTTTTCAAATTGTACAATAAATTTGTCACCAGAGTCTGAGGGCAGAAAGCTGTCGTAGGATTCAGTTTCTTTGAGAAATTCTGGACCCAGGGCTGGATTATCTCATCTGTTTGGAAACAAACTCGCTGTACCTTCATCCCAAAGCCAGAGGGAAAGGAAAAGGCAGATCCCTCCAGCAGGTTTTTTCAGCCTAATGAGGACCCTGCCACCCCTGTCTCTCCATTCCCAAGTGAGGTACGTTGCAAAGAGCCTGAAAGTGGCCAGGGTGAGGCTGTGAACCACCACTTGTTCAGCAAAGATCCACTGAAATGTCTGTCAATGACACATTCATCACTGACTTATTAACTTCATTGAATTATTGCTTATTTCTTTGTGACTTGAGCCAAATTCTCTTTCTTCTCCTTGCTTTCCTGTATAAATCAGCAGACTATCTGGTTAAATTGCTTTACATATTTATGCCTCATTATTGTAGAGTTTTAGAGCTGGTTTGGTGGGGTTGGTTTGTTTGTTTGTTTTAGTTTCCCTCCTGTGCCTCAGGATTACAAGTTGCTTCAAAAAATAGAATTTAAATGGGAGCTTTACTATTTCCAAGGCTGGTATTCCCTCACTGGGAGAAGGAGTGAGCAGCAGCAGTTCCACCAGGGCCCAAGCTCCCTCTGTGACATCCCATTGACTCATCCAGGACACGTAGCACACGTCCTTCTTACCTGTGCTGGGAAAAACAGAGATGATGTTTGCAAAAACAGTGCCTGAGGTGTGGCTCTCCCATTCCAGGGAGCACTGAGGGGGTGTGCACAGTGTTTAATTTTATCTAACAAAGGCAAAGCTCCTCAGGCCTCCCTGCGGGCTGCAGAAAGTGTTGGGTTCCTCTGGAGGGCCTTTAAGGGAGCTAAATTAAGCTGCTTCTATGATTTCCTTCTTCCCCAGGAGAAGTACAGACAGATTACTCTTGTTTTAGAAGGATATATTTAATACATTTCTCCTCTGTAGCTCCTCTCTGCCTAAATGATTCATTTTCTGAGGCCAATCAGCCTTTTTAAGAGATGCTGAGCAGTGAAGGGTGTCTGCACCAAGATCCCAAGGAACTTTATACACAAGCAAGTTCTGTTACATTGATTAGGCACTTGGGGTTTTACTCTTTTCTCTTTTGTGTTTTGTTTTTTCTTTTCCTTTTCTTCGCTTTTTAAAAAATGTATTTTATTGTGAGCTGTGGTAGTTTAGCACGGATGTGAGTTTCTTTGTTTTTTCTTTCTCTAAGGAAGTTATAGCAGATGTTGACAGCCTGGTTGACCAATTAAAGAGTTAGATACACCTCTGGAAACACCCAGGCTTAAAATCAGCCCTGGAAGGCTGGGAAGTCCTTTTCCTTCTGGTCATTTGAACAGGTGACATTGAGTTGAGTCGTTCTGGTGGCCGGCCAGGCCTGCTGCTTCCCCCACCCCGGGTGAGAGGGAAGGAGAGAGGAAAGCCCAGCCCCTTTGAGATCTCTCCCAGAGAAGCTGCTGCAGAAATATCATGACCACCTCAGGCCTGGGCAGATTTAACCCTTTCCTGGCAATATGAAGCTTTTTCCCTGAGAGAGAAGAGAAGAGAAGAGAAGAGAAGAGAAGAGAAGAGAAGAGAAGAGAAGAGAAGAGAAGAGAAGAGAAGAGAAGAGAAGAGAAGAGAAGAGAAGAGAAGAGAAGAAGACCCAGCATGACAGTCAGATGGAGAGAGAGAGTGAAAGACTAATTAGAAGAGGGATAGAGGAGTTACCTACTGACTGGATTTCTTATTGAGCCATGGAAATAAACTCTACATGTAAATTATCCCTTCAAATTATGGGAAAAAAATATGCATTTGGGGAGATGATTGTAGATTTGTGTGTGAATCTGAGCGAAGATGTTTGTGATGGACTAAGTGACATTGATCTTGCGAGATGTTTGAACAGAGATAAAGATGAGAAGCCCTCTTTGCCAGTGAAGGAGTAAAAAAATATATCTCTATTTCTTGAGAGGAAGAATCCTTTGTTTTTGAAGTTATTAATCTTTAAAAGATGACACCCCAATAATGCAAAAGTCTAAAACCCATGACCCATAAGCAGCTTGGGAAACTGCTAATGGGAGGGGTCACAGAAGCAAGTTTCCCCGGGGCAGCTGTTTCTGTGACAGTTAAAACCCACTAGGGAACGGTTCTAAGTTGTCAGTGGGATCCACGACTCTAAAAGAGACTCCTCTCCCTAAGAATTGATGAAAGACTACTTTCAAATGGTAAAACTGACTGAAAATCATGGGGTTTTTTCTCTCTATGTTGTTTGTGGAAAGGTGAACACTTGTGTGGGGAAGTAAGAGTGTTTTGAAGGTTTCATATGTTTTTTTCTTTTTTCCTTTTCTTCTTTTAGTGTGTGTGTTAATAAATTTTGTCTGTTTACTTTTAAGTCAGGCCTGTTTTGCCTTTTCCTCCTAATTTTCTCTCACAGCAAAAAAAAAAAAAAAAGACACTGAAACTATTACACTGAAAATTTCAAACAGAACTCGGCGAACATGAAACCACTACATGAGTTATTACTATAAGTGCATAATTACATTAACAGACTTTAACACTGTTTCATTAACAGACTTTAACACTGTTTCATTCAAAAAAGGCAAAATCTGAATGCAACCACTTTCCAAAAATTATCTGCAAACCCTCATTTCTTTGTCCACCACAAAGGTAGTGAGATTAATTCCTGCTCTTTCCTTTGGAACCTTAAGGAATAAATTACTTGAATCTTTTGTGGCACGTCTTAATCCAACTCCTGATACTATTAATTGAAGAATTTCTATTGGTTTTATTAAGGATTAGAGAAATCTCTGGAACTTTATTCTCCTATTTCTACCTGAGGCTGAGTTCTCCTGATCAAGTTCATGCACACTGTGGTGTATTTTGTGCTCAAAACCACCCATTTGATCACGAAACACACCAAGGGCACATCCTCTTCCACTGGGAGCAGAAATTATTGGCTCCACATCTCTTGAGGGATAAGCTTGTAAAGATTTCTAAGATTTCTGCTGGAAAAACAAACCCTTTTTTGCAGGTTTTATACCATAGCTGTCTTGCTTTCTAAGCAGAGTCAGGAGTCAAAGTTAATATTTGGTTTTGATGGAAGTGGGGACCTGCCAGCTGTGATGGGTGACTGATAATCTTTCTTTTCCAGACTCATTTTGAGTCCTCGTGGCTTCCCCCAGTGCCAAGCATAGTAATGTAGGGTGAGATTATTTTCCCTTAATTGTAGATCCCAGCAATTTATCTCAATCTGAGCCATTTTACAGACCTCCACTGTAAATGGAAATGGAAATTTGGTCCAGCTTGGAAATGTGGTCCAGGAGTTTGTCTTGTGGTTTGTTCAATTTGATCAACTCCTGGGGAGTGGGAGGAATGGCACACCGTGGATTTGCTCTCTGAGATATTGTCTGAGATGATTTGATCAACAACAGACACCTGGGCATGGTCAATAACCCACAAGGACCCAGATGAATCTTATCCCTCAGCTCTAATAATGAGATAATTTCAGGTGCCATGTCCCTTCTATAATTTAATCCAGTAAATTTATCAGTCTTGAGCCACTTTCCGTTGAATTCCCTGTCACTCCTCCCATTGATTTCAGAAGGAATGGGGTGAGAGACAACCTCCATCCTGTCAGGAGGCACGTGGAGAGCTGTCAGTCATCCTGCTCTGACTGATGGGTTGGATGTTCATCACAATGGGTGCTGCTCCTACTTCCCTGCAGAACTACAAGTCACAAACAAGAGGCTGCTCCTCTCTTTACGCCCATGAGTAAACTGCTGAAATGCTGTTGGTGTAAAACCTTTGTTTTTTGGTTTGTACCCAGTAATTGTCTTCTTTTAATTTGCAGACAGCATTGAAGCCAACATTGAGACCTCTTCCTCTAACGTAGAATCAGCCAATGAGCAGTTGGCAAAAGCAAGTCAGCACCAAGTAAGTGGGACTAAAAAAATCCTACAGATGTTTTCAGTGATAGTATTTACAGTAAACAAAACACCTGGCAGCTGTGAACCACTGGATTCGTGCTACCTGGAAAGGTGATAAAGCATATTCTAAGTAGGAACTAAACTTTTATATATATATAAATATATATGTATGGTTGGATTACCACAGCACAGACAATTTGCTTTAGAGTAGTCATTAAGAGATCTGCATATTAAACAGACATTTCCCAGTAGGAAAGTCAACAATTAGCTGCTGTTGTTCTTGGAAAGACACCATAAAAAGTACATCATTTAAGTGCATATGTGCTTCTGTTTGGTGTGTTTCCCTATAATCAGGCAACAGTGCTTTAAGAAAACAATTTGAGTTGTCAAACAACATGATGTGGTTGGTGAGTAATGGCTGTGGTGGTTGTGTTCAGCACTTTTCAAAGGCAATTTGTGGGATATTTTTTGTGATTTTTTTTCTTCATTGGAGCAAGAATAAAGCATAAACACACACACACACATACACACACAGACATTAATCTTTTTGAAAACAGTTTGCCCAGAAAGAACTCTTTGGTGGTTATAGTTAATACTTTCTAGGGATGGAGGGGGGTGGGGGAACGAATTGGGATTCAACGTGGCTCAGGGATCAATGGAAAAACTGTTATCAATTGTGTTGCGACTGACAGAAGAAGAACCTGCTAGTTTTCTTTTTTCCTTGAGCATAATTTGGTGATTTTCATGTGTCTGGAGTTTTGAAAAAATGTAGCTGAGGTCCCTGAGAACACATGGTGCCTGTTGGTTGGCCCTTGGACAGAGTGAACTCTGAAGCTCTGGGGCAAACCTCCACACCAAAGGAGTAAGACTCACAGGCATTTTACTCTGATGTAATGGAGTGATGTGATTTTAAATGATCTATAGCTCATTTTCTGGTGAAACACATTGTCCCAATTTTGGGTAATAAAAGTGCATTTTGTGGAACTTTGATATTGCAGAAAATAAGCGCTGTCTTCAGCTACGCTTTGGTTTTTAATGTATATATATTCAAGATAATGTGTGTCACCCTGCATGTAATCCTGCATTCACTTTGAAAATAACTTGTTACATACCACATGAAGTCTAAAATGAAACTGGAATGAATTTAATACTTGACCTGACTGTAGAGCTGATTGCAAAGCTGCAAATGAGTTAATGATGACTTTGGCTAAGAAGGTCAAAGAGGAGTCAGGCAGAAAATGAATGCAGCACAGTCTAAAGGCTCTGCTTCCTTCAGCTAGCAGGAGCTGCTGAAATAGCCTGCCCAGACAAGAGGCCCTTTTTTCCTCAGATATGTTCATCAGGATAGAGAAATAGCCAGTTTTAGCGAGGCAACCCCTGCCAAGGGCATAAATATGAACTGATTGGTGTACATGAGAAAACAGAGTCTCTCTTGCGCTTGAAACAAGCCCATAGTGACAAATATCACTTACAAAACTTTGGCTGCTAAAGGAAATTGCAATCCAGATCTCCTGCGGAGCACAGGGAACTATCCTGTGCCCTACTGGATGTGGATCACCAGAAAAAAATACGTGTAAACCCAGCTTGCTCTCTGTGACCACGAACAGAAAATTTTTGAGGTGAAAGAGCTGAATTTTTGTCAGTTCCAGTGCTGGCCTGCTGGCCTGGGCCTGGGCAAGTTACAAGTGATGCCTCGTGTTATGTGCCACGACATCTGCTCCTCTTACACCCAAAGGGACACTGTCCCCATGATGGGACAGGGAGGGCCCTGATCCTACAGCCCTCAGGATGCTGTAGGGAGGAGTGTTGATGCCCCTTGCATACATTTGGGTAATCCAGAGTGAGTACAGGTCATCCTTCCGGGTGGTTTGCCTGGTTTTGGATGCTTTGGGAATATCTGGGCTGGGTTTGGGAGAGTTGATCAGCCAGATGGCCCTGTGGGTGAACTGCTTTTGAGGGACCTGCCAGAGCTTTACATGCTCTAAATTCCATCTGTGTGGCTCAGGGATCAAAGGCACAAACTGTTTCTTAAATTTCACAGAGCAATTTTCCTTCTTATGTTAAACTGCTAATTCATGAGTATGTTTGCCTGTTACTTATGTTACAGTGTGATTATCCTGTAAATGCAGACTGGCTTACAAACATTTGTTATTTATTACTGTTTATATGTATATAAACGTGTGTGTGTGTATGCAGTATTTTTATTAGTCAATGCAGTGTTTTTATTAGTCCATCAACAAATGTATACATAAATTGAGAAATCAGAAATGTCAACACCACTGAAACATTCAAGTTTAAGACCTTCTGTAGAATTAATGGAGGGATTTCTGTCAGGAATAATGATTCAGTGGCTGGTTATTTAGCACAATATTTGCATGTAACCCATGCAGTCACTTCAATAATACAACTTGGAGAACCAGTCCCAACCTGCACATTAACATAACAAAGAACCAGTAAATAGTTTTTCCTTAGCTCCTACAAAATAAGACATTTAGGTTCCCTGAAATGATAGAAATGTTAAAAAAGAAAAATGTAAATATCTTCACAATGAGCTACTTTGTCTGTATTTTAGATTTGGTAAGGTGCTCCTTCCTCTTGAGAGGTGTGTGCTAACAGCAGAGTTTTATTACTTCGAGTGAATTCTCATGTGCCCCATCTAAACTCTAAAAGATTAGTGGGAGCTGTCAGAGCTTTGGGATAAATATATATATAAGCAGATTTTTTTTTTCATTTCATTTTAAATTATAATTGGAAAATAATTGTTTCTGCTTAAACTCATTTTTAGTACAAGTCACAGTTAAGCTGGGCCAGTGCATTATCTCTGGGAACATACAGGGTCAAAATGATGAAAACAATGAAAACAATAAGAGCTGAATATTGTTTTTTCCATATGAAAACCCTGTTGGTCACAGAAATATGACAATTTTACTTTTTTATCCTACTGTCACTAGAAAATCTGAGTTTGAAAACAGAGGCAAACAGAGAGGCAAACAAATCTGGCAGGGAGAAGCCAGTAGAAGTTATCTCCTTCACTGGTCTTGTTTCAATGCCTTTCTTTTCAGTGAGGGTCTCATTCCTCTTGGGCCTGGAGCAGGAATGGTGACTCCTGCCATTCACACCAGTGGCCCAGATTTGCCTCTTGAAATTTCCTTGTCCCTGCCCCCAGAGAAAATGATTCATCCCACCCATCTCAAAACACCCATTTAACTTGGGTCAAATTGCTCTCTGGAAGAGAGGGATTTATTGGACCAGATATGAATGTGTTTGGTGGTGACGTGTGTTTAAGTGTCTAAACCTCCTTTCTGTGATTCATGAGGAGGAATTGCTTTCAGCACATCTTGTCTCATCTCACAGGAGATGTCTGACAGAAGTAGGTCTGGTGGCTGCCTCTTAGGACAAGTTTCTTCCCTTCTTTGTCCCTTAAATTGAGATTACATCAATTATACCACAAATACTTCAATGGAAAATTAATCCCATGCCTACCACCTGTCTCTTTATTGGGAAAAAAGGGACTATCTAGACACCCAACCTGTCCTTGAGGTTAGTTTTAGTGGGTTGGACATCACACTAAAGGCCTGGCTACGTGGAGATGAGCACTTTTACTTTGCTCACCTTGCTCAGAGCTTCCTGCAGGTGGATTGAGAGGAAGGAAAAGAAACCAATGCAGACTCCACGGGTACTCATTAAACCAGTTGCTCTTTTTTCTTATTCAAAAATTGGCCGAAGTTCAGCTTGGCCTCACTGACTGAAGGACTCTGTGTGCTGACTGCTGAAGCTAATTTGTTTTGGAAGTGCTGCTTGTGTTGCTCTGGTTGCTGCTGGTTGCTTTCCTTCCCTATATCCTCTGTGGAAGTCAAGCTAATTTGGGTTTGCTGGCATTGCAAAGGCAAACAGCAGTTCAGTGACCCACTTGTGTAGTCTAAGAAAAATGAGTTTTTTTCCAGTAAAGAAGCAATTTCTGGGTCTGGCCTCCACGGTTACAGAGAGGGGCACTTTGAAGGCTGGAGCTCTGAGGAAAAAAGCCTCATGAATCTGTGGTATTTGCAGAGATCTTATTGCCTGGGGGCCACTGATAAGGGGCTGTCTTCAACTTTCGCTCAAATAACTCATTGGTATTTTAACAACAAAAGAAAATTTGAGTTTCAAAAATCACCTTCTCAGAGTCTTTGCAATTTTTTTGATTGGTAGCCTCTCAAAGCACTTGTTGCTTGTAAATATTGTGACAATGAAGATCATCTCCTCCTCTTCAGTATGGATATGCTCTACGACCTTGTCTTTTGCTGCCACTAAATAATTTTAACCCTAGTTTTATAATTAAGAGCCAACTGGCAGCATGATTGCACCCTGACATGTGCAGCAGCCATCCAGCAACTGCAAAGCCATGGGGGACCAGCGTGGTTGGATTATCTTGATGCAATTTGAGGCCATTTCCCCTTAACCTGTCACTTTTTACCTGGGAGAAGAGACTGACCCCCACCTGGCTGCACCTTCCTTTCAGAGAGCTGTAGAGAGCAAGAAGGTTCTCCCCAATCCTCCTTTTCTCCAGGCTGAGCCCCACCCCAGCTCCCTCAGCTGCATAATCTGCATCCCTCACTTCAAGGAAGACTTTGAGGTGCTGTGGATGGAGCATGTTCAGAGGAGGGCAACAGAGCTGGGGAAGGATGTGGATGAGAAATGGCTGAAGGAGGATTTCTGCATGGAAGGGGTTGTCAAGCATTGGAATGGGCTGTCCAGGGGGGTGGTGGAATCACCATCCCTAGAGATGTTCAGCAAATGACAGGATGTGGCACTTAGATGACACGATGGTGATCAGTCAAGGGTTGGATTCGATGGGCTTAGAGGTCTTTTCCAACTTAAATAACTTCACAGTTCTGTGATTCTGTGATCTCCTAGGGCAAGAAAAGGCTGGGTGCTCATATGGCAGATTTGTGACAGAGATGTAACATCACTCTACTGCAAACTCCAGGAAGCAGCATAAACAATCAACCTCGTGTTGCTGTTTGTCTGTGTCTGTCACCACGGTGAGCGTGGCTGAGTTTGCAGCTCCTCTGGGTAATTAGCACTTGGAAGTTTCATTTGGGGGATTACAGAGCTATTCTTTCTGCTGGCAGTTCCTGCCTGTGAAAGTGATGGCAGCTGAATTAAAGCTGCAGTAGGAACTCGAGGCTCTGTAAGGACTCCAAACAAAAGCCATTACTGAAGTGACTGTTTAATTACGTGACTGAGCCTTAATCCTCCTCTCCAGCAGAAGAAAGAAACTTTGCCACCATACAGAGTCTTCATGGTTCTGCACCATGAACTCCAGTTAGGAAAACAAGTCCTGCACAAATTGCTTGAATCTCTCAAACCAATTTGCAGACCCTCTCCACTTTCTGTCTCTCAGTCCACAGCAACACACACCAGGTCAGTTCAGAAACCTCTGCCTGGGTTTCCCACTCAGACTGAATTTCTTCAATTTCAAAGCAATTTCTTCCCCATAGCACTTGTTTTAATTCCACCCCTTCCATCTCCCACCAAGCCATACTTTTTTTTCCATTTTGCTGCCAATTGCAGCCTCCCAGTGCTCCCCTGCTGAAGTATGGCTGCCAGCACCACTGCTGCCTCAAGCATTCCATTCCCTTATAATGATCCCAGTAATCTGCCCAGGTTGCTCAAAACCTCCCACATATGGATGTTTGCCTGTAATTCCTGTCAGATGTGCCCCAACATTGCTGCAGAGCCTTGAAGCAAATCCTTGCTGCTGCAGGCCTGCCCCTTCCTTCAGGCTCCCTTTGTCTTGGCAGCATGGTCTGGGCAGCAAGCAGAGCTGTCTGGGGCAGTGCTTTCAGTGATTGAATTGAATCACAGAAGCATTTACTTTGGACAAGGTACTGAGATTATCCAGTCCAGCCATGAACCCAGCACTGCCAGGTCCACCACTAAACCACATCCCCAGATGCCACATCTTTATGTTTTTTTTAAATGCCTCCAGGGATGGTCACTCCACCAATTCCTTGGGCAGCCTGTTCCAGTGGTTAACAACCCTTTCAGTGAAGAATTATTTTCCTAATATCTGATCTACACCTCCCCTACACAACTTGAGGCCATTTCCCCTTAACCTGTCACTTTTTACCTGGGAGAAAAGACTGACACTGACCTGGCTACCCCATCCTGTCAGGGAGCTGTGGAGAGCAAGAAGGTCCCCCCTGAGCCTCCTTTTCTCCAGGCTGAGCCCCCCAGCTCCCTCAGCTGCTCCTCATCAGACTCGTGCTCCAGCCCCTTCACCAGCAGCTGTCGGTTGGGATAAAACTTCTGCCTCCTTTTTTCCCTTGCTCACTGGCTCCCTATGAACAGCAGGCTGGGTTTTCAGATTTTTAGAGTGCTTCATTTTTGAAGCAGCTTCTGTCTTTTCCTGCTTTTTCACTGTATTTTAATGCAGCCATTTACAAAACAGCTGCTTTCCGCGGGAAGCGGTGTTGGAGTCAGCGCCAGTCCGTGTGATAAATGAACTGTGTGAATGCAGCAACTTAACCTCAGCAAGGTCTGAGCCACAACATTTATTTAAAACTCTCTTTGTTTTCTGTAAATAATGGATCTGTGTGATCAAATATTTATTAAGAAAGGGGTTGTGTAGAGCTTTTGGATGTTGAGCAGTTGTGTGTTCCGGTGTGTAAAAAAAAAATCTTTCAGGATGTTTTTAATCGCAGAAGAACATCTCCTGATTTCTGTCATCCAAAAGAGAGAGATGCCTGATTCAGGTAGTAGCTTATTCTTTCTTTTTTTCTTTTTTTCTTTCTTTTTTTTTTCTTTTTTCTTTTTTTCTTTTTTTTTTTTTTTTTTTCTTTTTCTTTTTTTTCTTTTTTTTTTTTTTTTTTTTTTTTATTTTTTTCCTTTATTGTTAAAGACCAACTGTGACATTTTGGGAAAAAAAAAAAAAATCCACTCTGAGCTCATTTTTTATTTAAGCACAAACCATTCAAGGACGAAGTGTAATAGGCATGAGTGGAGAAGGGAAGGACTCCAGAGGAGGCCATGAACATGATTTGACTGATGAAGAACCTCTCCCACGAGGACAGGCTGAGAGAATTGTGATTGTTCAGCCTGGAGAAGAGAGGACTCCAGGGTGAACTTATTGTGGCCTTTGAGGTACCTGGAGGGGGCTACAACAAATCTGGAGAGGAACTTTTACAAGGGCAGAGTGATAAGATAATGGGGAATAGCTTTAAACTGACAGATTGCATGTTTGGATATCAGGAAGAAATTCTTTTCTGTGAGGGTGGTGAGATCCTGGCACAGGTTGCCCAGAGAAGCTGTGGCTGTCCCATCCCTGGAAGTGTCCAAGGCCAGGTTGGACAAGGCTTGGAGCCACCTGGGACAGTGGAAGGTGTCCCTGACCATGGCAGGGGGTGCTACTTGATGATCATTGAGGTTCTTCCTGACCCAAACCATTCTGTGATTTGGTGTGATATGAAAGACTTGGGAGCAAGTTTAGTGATGAGCTATTGGTGATCAATATGTTTTCTCTGGTGAGAAGATGAGTAGGTAGGACACAGATTTGAATGACTGGTCACCTTGGTGGAAGGCAGCACTGGGGCTGTTCCAAATCAAGAATATTCTTATTTTAAGAATATCAGTTGCACAGATTGTGGTGGCCTGCATTCAGTATCTCAAAGGCAAGAGTTTTCCATTTGAAAGCTCTGAACATGTCTGATCTGTGACAAGTCAGAGATGGCAGAAGGAAATCACAGACTGTCTTTTGTTTTTCTAATTCATTTGTTTAACAGAATCTCTTTCCAGGGTACAATTTCATTTTGAGGGGTCAGAGATTAAAAAGCAATTTTCCCTTGCTAGCAGCAGCATAAACTAGTGAGTTACATTTCTCTTAATGGCCTCATTTAACAGAGGAATGAATGGAAATCCTTGGTTACTGACTGGAAAACCACACTTCAACTCATCTTTGTGCCCAGTGGCAGCACATATAATAAATCGCCCTGCTCAAAGGTCAAAGCTTTGAGAAATTGTATTAGACTTACCTCTTAATGGGCTAGGGATACCAAGGATTTAGGAATATTATCACTGGAGATGCACACCTACCTAGGATCCATGGAAATGAGGAACAGAATTTAAGTATCCTTGTGTCCCAGCTGTGTAGCCTGAAGTGTTATTGCACTGGGCTGTGAGCTTGTCACATCTCATCAAGCAGCAAAATGGTCGAGGTTGGTCAGTGTTTGCACTGGAAACCTCTGCTGAAAATCTGCACATGAAGGCAGCAGTGTGCTCCTGCTCAGTTTTCCCTTCTGGTGGTGCAGGGACACTGTCCAGGCAGTGTCACCATTCCTCAAATATTTCATGTAAAGTCACTAAAGCGTCAGTGAGTCAGACGAGGCCACAAAGATGCTCAGAGGGTTGGAGGCCCTCTGCTCTGGAGCCAGGCTGGGGCATTTAGGAGGTGTCCAGCCTGGAGAAGAGAAGGCTCTGGGGAGACCTTACAGCCCCTTCCAGTCTCTAAAGAGAAGGGACAGGAAACCTGGAGAGGGAATTTTAAGGAGGGCCTGGAGTGGCAGGACAAGGGGCAGTGGCTTTAAACTGACAAAGAGTCAATTTACATTAGATATAAGGATGAAATTCCTCACTGTGAGAGTGAAGGCCCTGGCACATACCACCCAGAGAAGCTGTGCCTGTCCCATCCCTGGAAGTGTCCAAGGCCAGGTTGGATGGGGCTTGGAGCAACCTGGGAAGTGGAAGGTGTCCCTGCCCATGGTGGAGGTTTGGAATGAAATGATCTTTGAAATCCCTCCCTGTTGGAATTTTAGAAACTTTAATTTTTTAGGTTTAGTATATAATAAACCCAACCCAAACCATTGGGTGACTCTAAAGATGTCACATTGGTTTTCAAAGCCACAGTGAAACTAATAGTTGAATTCTGCTATGGGGATTTATAGTCCAGTTCCTGTATCTTGATTTTTTACTTGATTTACTTGATGAGCACCAGTTTAACAGTCCATCTTTCCACAGGGACAGTGTAAGGGACCTGCAGTCAGTATGGTGTCATCTCATCAGACTTGGTACTTAAAATTTAGGCAGCTGGAAGAAAACAGACTAACCTTCCTTTCCCAGGACTCTGGAAGATTGTTCACCCTGTTTCTCTTGGATATTGTACCTCAGTCTGTGATGAACAGTGCCCAGGAGGTGAACATCTTGCTTTCATGCTGATAGACGAGTACCTTCAAAAAACCACTTTACTAGAGAGAGAGAGTTTGACTTCTTTGCCTAAAACCCAATATTTAATATCCTTTTGTACTGAGTAGGAAATCCTGCTGCCTTTCTGGCTTCTGCTATGGAAGACTGTTGTTCCTCCCCAAATCACGTGTCACCTGTGCCAGCTGTGTTTAAATGCTGCAAAGAACCTGGGGCCTCTCCAGTGGTCAGGAAGTAGCTGAGAAAGTAAATGCTTATTCCCCTGTTGTGCTTTAATAACTGTATTGACCACAAAGGGAAAATGATATGTAAGGAGAAAAAAGCTACGGAAAATGAAATTGCTTTTATTTCCATTTTGACAAAGCCTGGGAGTACTTTAATCAAAGGTGTTTTCCATATTCCTGAAAGAAATCACAGGCCTGGTAGGAGACCTTTGTAGCACAGCTCTTGGGTCGTGGCCTGGCACTGTCAGAAGTAGAGAATGGGAATTGTTGAGAGTGGGAATTGTTCCGTTCAACTTTTGCTCAAGAGGAGAAAAGAGAGTCAGTTATAGCCTTTCTAAATCTGACTTCAGCAACACGCAAAGCTCTTGGAAACATTTTGAAATGAGGAGTGAAAAGCAAGGAGTTCTGTGCGGGGTGGGACAATTTGGGATTTCATTTCACTTTGAAAGAGTCACTGCATTATCTCTCTTTGTGAGGAGAAAGGATTTCCTTTGACAAAGAGACACTTGACTTCCTGGTCTTCAGAGAAATATTTTCTAAATTCTATCACATGAAGGTTGTCCTTGTTTAGAAGATTCATAGGAGAGGCTTGTTCTTGTATGGTCAGCTCTGATATCTCTTAGTTTTGTTCTACCTCACACCCTGTTATGAGTTCAGGATTGGCAGCTCAAGCTTTTGACAAGATTCAGTCATTCCTTTATTCCCTTCTGGGGAATTAAAGAATTAAGGTTTTCTGTGGAATGAGTTTAGGACACTAGGAAACTTCTCCAGGAACCTGCTCCTCTTCATAAAGCACAACTTTATTTTCACTTTTTTTAATCTGACTCTAGGAAAACCAATTTATAAGGTGGGTCCAAAATTTGTTATGATTTTTATGTCACAGTAAGTGCTGCATTTGATCTATTTTTAGTGGGCTTGGGTATATTCTTCATAGTTTTTTTCTTTTTTGTCTAGTGAGCCACAAAGTGTCATTCTTCCTTTTTACAGACAACAGTGCTGTCCATTTACAAGACACAATTCTTGCATCAGTTCTTTTTACTGTAGAAGACATTTTTCTTACATAGACCTGACACATATAAAAAGTAAAATAAACTCTATTCATATTTATCTTTCCTCTTTAGAGTCCGTCCCAGTGGATATTACCCCTTTCCTGAAACATTTTTTTTTTTGGTTAAGAGTTTAAAGAAAAGGGAATAATCTGTAACTTCAGGCTTTCACTGATGTCAAAGGCACATTAATAGAAGGAGAATAGAGCTTTTTCCACTACACAGATCACATTTGCTGATTTAATAGGACTGGGGAGAATTCATGAGCATGCAGGTAAGTTTATTTTTTTCTAAGCAGAGAAATCTTAAATTCTACTCACAGCCTCCAAGCTTTCCCTGACTCTTCCCAGCTGTGCCTTTAAAAGGGTTTATTACTGAATATTGAGTAGAATAAGGATGCTAATCTTGCTCTAGTTTGAGGGATTGCAATCTTGTTAATGCTAGGCCACGTTTCTCCCCATCCAGTCAAGATTTAAATAGATCTGAAGCTAGTGAAGAAACAATTAAACCTAATTTTTGGTGACTATCAGCATGGCTTCCTTACATCTCAAGCAGAAGAAAATCTAAGTGCTGCTTTTCTTTGCCACAAGCAATGAGGATGAACATGGAATTGATTACAGCTCAGCTGATGCATGAGGTGGGATCCATCTCAACTAACTTTGGGTGTAAGCAAATTAGGAATTAATCACTGGCTGTGCTGCCAAGGCGCCCTACATCCTCACTAGAGATCTAGGGAGCATTTTGGCTTCATATGGCTGCTGAAAGATGGGATCAGTGATGCTACAGGATCCCCCAGACTATGGGGTCTGTTCCAGCCTCAGACATGGCCTGTGCTGTATCCCTCAGGTCTGTGTGGATGTGCCAGACCCCACAGGGCATCTCATATCCAGATGTTTGTCTTTAGCTGGGAGTGAGCCACACTGAGCTGGAGAGATCCCGTTGCAGGGCAGCTTATTGAGAACACAAGCTTTAGTTTCCTCAAAAAATAATTCTCTAATTAATTTGATTTTAATGCGGCTTTCATTAATCCAATTCTCTATTAAATTAATTAATCCTAATGTGGCTTTTGTGTGAGTCCTCATCACATTAGAATAGGCCACTTTAATCTTCTGTCTGGTGCTGGGCACTCCCTTTGAGGCACGGGGCAGTTGCTGAGGGCATGGGAAAGCAGCAGGAGGGATCCGAGAGCTGCCAAGCCAGGCTGCAGAGGAAAGATTACAAAAAGAGTTGCTTAAGCAAAAAAAGAAAAGATAGAGTTGAAGATAAAGTTCTCCTGGTACATAAAAGTCTGCTGCAAAGTGGAAAAGAATAATCACTGCTTTTCTTTGTTTATTACAGTTGGGAAGAACAAGAAGTAATGGACTTAAGCGGCAGCAAGAAAGAATCAGGGCTGATATTAAGAAAAGCTGTTTAATGATAAGGAGATTGAAATACTTTCTGGGGAGATTTTAAAGTCTCTAGCACTGGATATCTATAACAGTATCTAGTGAAACATATTTCAGGAATGGTGTTTGTATAATTGCTTTTGCTGTTGCCTGTCAGATCACGCTGCAAGGTCCAATGTAAACAGGACATGTTCATATTGTATCACAAACCATCATTATCTAATCAGAAAATGCTGCAGCCCTGAATCATTCTTTGGTTTTCATTCTCATCCTCTCCTCCTTCCCTGCCTTCTCCTCTCCAAGGAAATGTGTTCCTGTTAGGAAACTGCTTTAGGGACCAAAATCGCTGATTTAGTTTGACAAAGGTGATTGGACTCAGCATTTTCTGTCAGCTCTGCTTAGACTGGCTGTTGGGGACAAATCATGGAATCATGGAATGGCTTTGGTTGGAAGGGACCTTAAAAATCATCCAGTTCCACATCCTGCCATATGGGCAGGGACACCTTGCACTATCCCAGATTGCTCCAAGCCCCATCCAACTGGCCCCGGACACTTCCAGGGATGAGGAAGCCACAGTTTCTCTGGGCAGCCTGTGCCAGGGCCTGGGCACCCTCACAGGGAAGAATTTCTCCCTAACATCTCATCTACATCTACCCTCCTTCAGCTTAAAGCTATTAAATGCCATAAATCACTTTATCCCAGTATTTTCTACATGGCTTCCAGGTGTCCCAGATTCGTTCTCCAAATTATTTCCACAGAAGTGCAGTCAATAAAATCATGGTGGGTGTCCTCAGCAGTCCTTTGGATGAGGCAGCTGAGCCACACAGGCATTGATTTGACATTTGTGGGAGCTGGCATTGTACTCTCCTTTAAGGGTAGCAGATAATCACCACATTTCACTTTAACAAGCTGTTGGAATTCTGAGTTCTGGTTATGTTTGATTAGCATCAGGGCTGGAAATAAGGAGGATTTATAGGAAGAGGGGAAATGAATGTGATGGTAGAATTCAGGAGGGAATGTATCCCTACTGCTGAATTAAATAAGGCCGGGGGCTGTCCTGTGAATCCAAGGCCTGGTTATGTCCTCATGATTAAATTATGAAATAGAAACATAGAATGGTTTGGGTTGAAAGTGACCTTTAAACATCACCTAATCCAACCCCCTGCAATGAGCAGGGACATCTCCTGTGCAGAAAGAGGACAGCATCCAAACACTCCCCTGGGAAAGGTCACTGCTACACAGAACCTGGCTCATTCCTTGGGAGAGCAGGACAAAGCTGCACCCAAAAGAATGCACGGATGATGAAGAGCCAACATTTGTGCCTCTGCCTCATCCCTCTTTGACTTATGAGAACAGAAGCAGCTGCTTTGTGCCACAGTTCATCCGCAGATGCTCTTTGCTTGTTTTCCCCTTGCCCCAGGGTTTTGTATGATGGTGATTTAGGCCAGGTCTGAAACACACCCCTCTGCATCCTCGGGTTACAGAGCTGTGAGATGCCTCCATGGGAGGAGCACCTCTTTGCCTCAGAGATAAACTGAAATTCAGTCCCTTGCTCTCGGTCCCTGCCTGAGCTGTGCCATTACTCTGCCCTTCTTGCCCCTGTACTGTGCTGAACCCTACCCAGCTGTCCTGGTTTAGGGCAAATTTGGGAGGAAACCTCTGAAGGGGTTCCTCTGGAAAACACACCCAAACAGCCCCTCCCCCGGGCCAGTTGGGGAGAAAAGTACTTCCCCGGAGAAAACTGGAAAAAACTATTTATTTAACAAACAAGATGCCCACAAGCACAAAGAATGAATAATATGAAACAATAAAACTTTTCATTGCTCCGAAGAGAGATGGCAAACTGAGACAGTCCTTGCCGTGGGTGTAGCCCTGCTCCCTCCGCAGGTCCAGGCCCGGCGGGCCACAGGTGCCAGCCCTCGCTGCTCCTCTGTGTTTTTCAGTCCAGAGCAGATTTAAACAGTCCCAAGCAAATAAAAAAAGGGAAAAAAACAGTCCAGGGAACTTCTCTGCCTCATCTAGCTAAAACTATCTAAAAGCACAGGAGATCTCTGCCCCACCTCTGTCCGTGCCTCAGACGAACGTCGGAGCCAGGCTGTGTGGGAGTCAGGCAGTTTTCTCAAAACAAACTGCGCTCTGCTCCTTTCTCCCCCTTCGCTCCCAAAACCAGTTTTAAAGGTACAGAAATAATATACAGCACGTATAGAACAGATGACTGGGGATACAAGCATCATAAAGTCACCCTAGAACACCAGCTCACTCTTTTGTCTCTCTGTCTTGACCTTGGATCTCCTTTATTTCCTCTCTGGAGGTCCCTGACCCTTGGGCTGACCCTGATTTTTGTCACTGGACCTGCTCTGCTCTTTCTCGGGTGCTGGGGGACTGAGCCCTTGGTGGTGAGGGTGCTGCCTCAGCTCCCCTTCCTGCCACCCTCTTTCCTGGTTTCCCCTCCCTGGAAGTGCAGCTGTGGCTTGCAGCTCCCTGGCAACTCAAAATAAAAATTTTCTCAGGGATGCATAAACTTACTCATCACTTTGAATGGCTTTTGAGAAAGCTGAGCCCAGTGTCCACCAGCTCTGATAGTTGTGCTGTGAGTCACAAGAAACCTAAATTTTATTTCTGATGGTCCAGTCAGAGATGAATTTGGTGTGCTTCTTGTTTGAGTCAGTGCTTTTTTGTTTTGTCTTTTCCTGTTGTTTTTTGGGGGATGTATTTATAAACAGAAGAAACATTTTTTGACCCATAGATTTTGAAACAGCAGCAGTGTGATCAGTGAGGGTACTGAATAGCTGTTTTACTACTGATGCTACTTTTCCACGGCCAAAAGGAATTCTTAATTTGATAAGACAGGTTTGGTTTTTTTTTGTTTTTTTTTTTTTTTTTTTTGTTTTGTTTTGTTTTGTTTTGTTTTGTTTGTTTGTTTTTTTGCTAAAAGAGATAATAGAGTCAAAATGAAGAGGGACTGAAGCACTACTTGGACCCTTGGGCTCTGACAGAGACTAATCCCAAATAACATGTGGAAACAAATCTTTTCCACCATGATCACAAAGGTGATGGTCATTAATTGTCTGAAAGCCTCTATAAATGGCAACTAGAATTCACAACTTGTAGGAACAGATATGCTGGAGGACAAAGAAGAGATGACGTATTTCTGTATCAACCTGGAAATTCACTGTAGAGAGAAAAAGAATGCTGAATATAGGTACTGCTTGCATAAAGCTGAATTGTGTTGGCAGGGAAGACATTGAATTCTGGGTACCGCATTTAGAGAGGATTTAAACATAGCAGAGGATCAGCAGCAAGCCATAAAGTAAGACCTGAAAGTCCAAGGATTTGGAAATGAGAGCAGCATGCCCAAGACCAGGCAGCAGATTGATCTATGCAGCAGGAAATGAGAGCGCAGAGAAATACAAAGCAGAAAAACGATGTGAGATACAAAGTTGAGCTTACTTTTTATTTTTTTTTTTTATTTAAGTTGATCTCTAAATACTTGGAGTGCTTTCCTGCATGCAGCAAAAGAGCCACCAAGTCATAGCCTGCTGTTGGTGTCATTGCCATGAATCTGGAGAATCATCATGGAATTGGGACAGGAAGAATTTGGTAGAAAGAAAGCAGAATACACCCCCCACTCTGACCATGCTGCTTCTGCACCAGCTGAGGGACTTTGTCTGCTCTCTCCCCAGCCCCAGATGTAGTGAAATGCCTGCCCTGCCTGCTGGCTGTGGCACTCAGCCTGCTGCATCCATCACCATGGCCATAAACACCCAGTGGACACCAGGAATTGGATTATGTCTCCAACATGTACCCCAGCCTTTTTCAGCAGCACTGCCTTCAGTGACAGGCAGCGTGGGTGTTGTTTTATTGCTTTTCCCTGGTCTTCCTTGCATTTTAGCATCCGAAGCTAATTAGGATTGAACAACAGAAAGAGGTTGTTGGGTTGATGTTCTCAAGCAGATCAAAAAATTCTGGTGTGCCTGCTTTGTTTGCACAAATGAATAAAATGTTGGCCCCTGTGTAGCCATCCACAGATGGCTTTTCAGAGAGAAACAGGCATAAACTTGTAAAGCTTTGCCTCATGATTGGTCCATCTTCTAGACACAGTTCCAATCCCTGAAGATCAGGTAAGGAGTCAGCAGAATTTCCTCATAATAAAGGCAAAACAAGATCAGTTCAGATCTATTTATGGAGAGCAATAAGAAAAGGACTCACCTCCTTTTCTGCTGGAAGGGAAGGCTTATTTTTCACAGAATCACGGAATCCTTGAGGCTGGAAAAGACCTCAAGAATCACTGAGTCCAACCTTTGACTGATCACCTGATCCTTGCCCACTAAACCATATCAGGAAGTGCCACATCTGCTCATCTTTTGAACACTTCCAGGGATGGTTACTCCACCACTTTCCTAGGCAGCCTGTTCCAAAGTTTAACTACTCTTTCAGTGAAGACTTTTTCCCTAATATCAGCCTAAACCTTCTCTGGCATGACTCGAGGGTGTTTTCCATTACTGCCTGGGAGAAAAGGCTGATCCCAGGTTGTTGAACCTACCTGGAGCAAGATGAAAGATGGGCAGGGATATGCCAGGGGTAGAGCAGGATCAGGAAATGACTTGAGTAGCCTGAAAAATCTGTGTAACTTCAACTGTAACAACACACCAGACAACAACTGGTATTAGAAGAGCTTTAGCACAGGTCCCCAAAGCATCCCAACCTCAGAATCACAAATTTAAATAGGCTGGAAAAGACCTCTGAGATCCTCAGATCCAACCGCTCACAGAACACCACTTTGTCAACCAGACGATGGCACTGAGTGCCACATTCAGTCTTTCTTTAAAAGCCTTCAGGGATGGTGACTCCACCACCTCCCTGGGCAGCCTCTTCCAGTGTCTGATCACCCTTTCAGTGAAGAAATTCTCCCAATGTCCTCCCCTGGTGCAGCTTAAGACCATATCCCCTTGTCTGGTCTCTGGTTGCCTGGGAGAAGAGGCCAACCCACAGCTGGCTAGATCCTCACTTCAGGGGGTTGTATAGGCTGGTAAGATTCCCCCCTGAAACTCTTTCCCCCAGGATAAAGCCTTTGTACCTCCCTGCAGGTTCATTAATTCTCTCAGCAGGCTGAGTACATTTATGTGCAGTTAAGCTGCACCCTGAGCTGGGTCTGGCTTGACACTTTGCCAACAAAATGTGCTGGCACTTGGAGGCACCATCAGATGTCAGCCTGGGAAAAGCTGCAGATCGATTCAGCTCTGCTGTGGCAGTGCCATGCATTACTTTTCTCCCAGTGTGGATGCCCCTGCTGGCAGTGACTGCCGGCAAAACAGAGGCTGCAGCACTAAATGTGTAAATGGATGTCTACACCCCAAAGGTGACAGGTGGAGGGAAGGTCTTACTGCTTCTGCGTTGCCATGGAATGTCCATGCTGGATGTGACTGACAGTCAAGAACACAGGGTTTTTTTAACCAAAACCAAGATTTACTTTCATTGCATTTTTCTCAGTTTCCTTTCAATCACCAAAAAACATTCAATTTCACATTTCCTGGGACTTTCCCTGTGATGATCATGGAATGGTTTAGGTTGGAAGGAACCATAAGGATCACCTAGTTGCAATCCTCCTGCCATTAGCACTGTCTTATTAACTCTTTTTTAGATTGTATTTGTATGTATGCTTTGTTCTGCAGCTGGCTGGGGAGGATGGTACTGCAAAACCCATCACCCATCCCACCAACATCTGGGAAAACCCTGTGTCACCTCCAGCTGGGAATGGTTCAGCAGAACTCCAGTATATTCGTTGGTCTCATTTTTCCTTCATTTTTTGTTGATTTGGGGTTTTCCATGTTTCAAAGAAAAATATGAGAATTTTCTATACTTCTGTGAGAATTATTCTTCACTCCTGTCAGACTGATCAATTACTTGAATGGTTTTTTGAGAGTGGGGTTTTTTTGTGAAGCACTAAATATCCTCTGCCACAATGTTACTCTAACACATTTGGTTTGATTTCACTAACTACTAAAAAAAGTCCTTTTTTTAATGATTTTTTTTTGCTATTTATTAATTAACCTGTCTCCCTAGGCCATATTTTCTCCCAGTCTTTTCCTAAATGTTCCACCTGTAGCTTTTTACCAACCTTTTCATCAGTGTGGGGGCTCCACTCCAAACTCATTTGTCTACATGTAAAGCAGGTCAATCTGTGACCCATTGATGCTCAAAATGAAAGCAGAAGGAAGCAGCAGCAGTGAATTTTGGTGTCTTTTCTTGCATTTACATTAATTTTGTACATCAAGGCTTAGACACCTCTACCTTCACCAGGACAAGGGAGGAGAGCATGACTAACTTTGCCATAACTCTTCTTTTATTTGAGGAGAATTTTTCATTGCTCAGCTGTGAATATTTTTTAGGTTGCCTAAAATAAGCAAATACATTCAATTTCTTTATGGAATTCTTGGGTTTTGTTTGGTTGTTTGTTTGGTTGTTTGTTTGTTTGTTTTGTTGGGGTTTTTTTTGGTTTTTCTGGACTAATGCATGAAAATCCAGTGAGATTCAGTTGTGCACATCCATGCCCTGTGGTGAAGATGTCTTCATGACCTCGGCTGGTGAGCATCTGGTACCCAGAAGTGCTGAGTGTGAGGAAGCCCTGTAATTCTTGTTCTGCAGATGCTGCTCTTGACAACAAGCCAATCTTCCATTGAAACTCACTCCTACTTGTTTGTTTTATATTCATTTCTCCTCCACAGCATTCTCCATCAGAGTGCATCAGTGGTTCATTTAAAATTTTTCGTTCCCCGGTCTGTAAGGTCTCTTGGACTGAACTTGTACATAGCTTTATTTCTCACTTTTCTTCCTTTCTTGTTAAGTTTTTTTTTTTTTTTTTCTTTTTCCAAGCCAAACAGAAAATTGCTTTTCAGGGTGAAAAGCTGCCTTCCCCTTATGCTTTTTCTCTTAATCTACCTCAAATTGAAGAATGAACAGGGTGAGTCAATGGCAAAATAAATCTTATGGAAGCACTTGGGAAAAAGGAAGTACCTTGATGTTTCATCACTTAAGCTCTTTTTTTTTTTTTTTTTCCCTCATTCACAATCAACATTTCCTGTTTTTTCATTAGTGAAGTTCTACAGATATTTACCCCATTTCAAGGAGAGTTCAGGGGTGATAATGTGAAAGTCAACGTTTCACATTTGAAATCCCATTTTTAATTTTACAGGAAAATGCTATTCAGGAGATTCCTCCCTACACCATGAAAAGTTAAGGACATCCTTTACCAAATTATGTCCAGAGTACCAAACTTAATTAGGAATTGAAAAAGTATTTTCTGTGGATGTGGGGTACTTTGGGGATTTTCATGAAGCCAGGATGGATCCAGGCTGAATTATTCCCTCTCCCTGCACAGTTGCCTTGTTTTTTCCGTAGTCCAAGATTTGGCAGTGAGCTTCACAAAGAAATAGTCTGCATTTCCTCCTGACCTTCCTGGGGGTTTCGTTGAGAAAAACAAACATTTCCCTTCTCTTAAAGTCAGGTGCCCATTGCTCCTTCATCCCATAACACCAATCCTGGCCAGAGCCATAATTCCCCAGAATGAGTTCACTTTATCAAGGCTGGATTTGCAGCCCTCAGAAATCTTCCTTCCTCTTCCTCAAACACAAAAATTATTATTCCTCTGTTTGGTTTCCAACCTCCTAACAAAAGAACACCTGAGGGCATTTGTTTTACCAGAAATGAAGAAATCTGAACTTATGATGTATCCTACCTATATCCCTGTTCCACATGTCTAAATCCTTTAGGCCCAAATTATTTAAACTATGAAAAGAATATTAATTGCTGCTGGATAAATGGGACAGAAGGATTGCACTGCCAGTGCTAACCTCAATGTTATATCTAGTGTGCTAAAGGATGGTACCACAGGGAGAAGTGCCTTGGAGTAAAGCAGCTTGAAACATAGCCTAACTGAAATATGTTTCTTTAGTTGCATTGATTGGGCTCTTAATGGGATAAAAAAAATTGTTTCTTTCACTTTTATCCTTTTATACTTTTATTTTTTCACGGAAATTCCATGTTTATACCTGTTTCTGATTCTTTGCATTTAAATTCATACCTTAAAAACAGTCTACTTCCAGCTGAGCTCACCTCCAAACAAAGAATGGTCCAGAAAATCCAACTTAGAATAGATTTCCTTCTCCTTATCTGAAAAGGTATTTCCCGTTGTGTGTCCACATCTAGTGACCAAATCAAACTACAGGTGGTTTCTGTAGTAACATTTAGAGCTGAAGAAAGATAACTTTCAGTCTCAGTTTTCCCAGTTTCACTCTGGGATAAATTCGAGTAATAAGACTACTTTGTTTTGCTTCTTTTTTTTTTTTTTTTTTTTCTGTCCTTCTGTTTATAGTGGATTTTTGGAGGTTTAAATTACTGTTTCTGGGGTTTAAAAACTGTTTACAGTTTTAGTGTAAAATATTTATTCTGACTAACTCCACTGTAAACTGGACTAAGTGCTGAAATCAGAAATTTATCCAAGTGTATCTTCAGGGCAGTGAAAGCAAAACTTCACTTATTGTTACCAGCAACAGCCACTGCCCACAAATGCTCACATTTCTAATTTTCAGGTGTATCAAATTAAATTATAAGGATGTGTATATCACAAGAATCTACAATGGGCTTTAACAAATCAGAACTCCCCTGAAAGCAGCACTTTTGAAAATGTCATTCAGCTGATCAGATTTTTATAAATTTGTCCTTCTGTGGCATTATGTGCCATCCCTGCTGTGCTTATGAGAACTGTACATTTAATTATTGATTTTTCCCCCCCTTTAAAAGCAGAGGGCTGGCTCCTGTCAAGTCTCTTCAAATCTCCCTGCCTTTGTCCCCCTGGCTTCAGAGGCAGTGGTTGGATTTTTCTGTTATATGCAAATGTTAATGCAAAAGATGAAAATGACCTTGAAAAAAATTTAATCAGTGTGTTCTTTCACAATAAATATAAGGATGGAATAGAAAGGAAAAATTTGAGCAATTGCAAAATATCTGAAGGTAAAAAAGAGGTTTTTCCAAGTTCAATGTGAATGCATTGTACATAATTTTTCAACCTTTCATCACACCAGCCTGAGAATTGCACATATAGGTATAGTTATATGTCCTTAAACATTCCTAATAACTGCATAAATATGGAATAATCTGAAAGGAGTCACTGTCACTCGATTTATTTTGTTTCTCAGTCATCCTGTACTTGGATGCCAATCACATTATCCTACAGCAGACAGATAAAAACAAACAAAACAAACAAACAAACAAACATCATCAACAACAACAACCAACAAACCCAAAACAAAAAAAAACCCACAACGACAAAAAAAAACCAAAACAAACAAACAAACAAAAAAACCACAAACCCAAAAAACCCAAACAAGCCAATATCCAAATAGCATCTATATCCTTTTGCTGGCTCTAGGGAGTGTGAGGAGGGCTAGGCTGGCTGCAAAGGATCTCTCTCTGAACCTGTGCCAAACCAATTCTCAAACTCTGCTTTATAACCACTTGAGAAAGATCAGTGCCTTTAGAAGTTCCTTCCCCTTTTAAAAGATCTAATTCAGGATTCAATGACTTACCCTGCTTGTTTAACCACCTGGCTTTTAGATTTTTAAGGCCAAGTGAGTTGTATCTTACACACTGAACGTTTTGTTTCATAGCCCAAAGTGCTCCCTACCAGGAGGTGCCTCAATAGACAGTCCATGCTATGACCAAACAAATCAGGTTTAATCCTGGAGATTTTTGCCCTGGAGGGCCAAAATAGGAGATGGTGGGGAATGAAGGAATGTTTTAAATACACATCTTTCCTGGTAGCCAAATAGGACTAAGTGCAGAAGTTTTTAAAAATTTTCTCTTTCAGAACAGAGTCATGAGTATGGGCAGGACTGAGAATCACTAAGTTTCTTTTTCATGGACTTGCTGATAAAATGACTGAAAAAACTTCAGGGAAAAGCAGATTTTAGTAGTGACCACCAGTGTAATTTTTGTTTCCAGTCTTGCATGGGTCTTGTATAAGATGAATAACCCTGGCTTGTCTCCTAAGACTTCCATAGAAATCGATTGGCCCTTTAATTTTTCAAGAGCTTTGAGCTGATGAATATTGAGTTTTGCTGATGACCACTAAGTTTTTATAATTAGTCTCAGTTGCCAAACTCCAACCAAGCAATTAGGACATTGATAAAAGACCATGTCCTCTGACCACTTAAAATTCTTGCCACGTGGACCACAGTCTTAAACAGTGGCACAAAAAATGTCAGTTTTGTAACCATGCCCTGAGTGGGAAAAAATATTATTTTGTTCATAGCTGTTTTCACTTGTCACAGTTGCCACTACTCTATTTCCATTATTTGCTTCCAAGTCATTAGTGCTGTTATTTAATTAATTTGGGGGATTTTGTTTGTTTGAGTACAAACAGGTGTATCTGCAGTGGGGCATTCACTGATTTTCACATAGGCTCAAGAATAATGACCCTGAGTGGCATTACTGTATTGAAAAACTATTTTAAGGCAAATCAGCTCTGTATTCCCAAGGATAAATATACCAGCTAGTTCCTCCAAAAGGTTGTGAGGAGATTAAATTCAAAAAAGAATAAGCTTGTGAACAGTTCAGGGGTTATAGGAGGATTCATATAAAGAATGTTCAATAGACTGCCATGTCCTTCTCCTCTTGGGAAGTGTTTGTGCATCACTTTCAAGAAATAAATGGCATTTTGTATAGAAATGCTTTAGCAAAATCTGTTTCCTTTTGATGTATGTGAAATCATAATCTTGTAGGGGTCTTTTCTGTGATTCAGCTGCTCCATGTGATGTTCAGCTCTTTTTATGTAAGTGGCTTGCAGAAAGAAATGCATGTATCTATTCCACTAAGAATGGATGTTTTAGCAGGTGTCAGGTCATAAAATCACTTTATACCACTTCTTGGAGCAGTTTATGATCACTGGATATTGTATCTCTGGTCCATGATATGGGGCATTGCCATATTGATTAAATGCCTTAGGCTGTTGCAGGGGAAAAAAAATAAGGATATTTAATCAATAGACCTGTGCTTTAGTTACTGTTCCTGTCAGGCTGGAACAGAAATAGCTCAAGAAAGGGGCAGCTTCTCAGACAATCTGAGGAAGTTAAAAGTTTGAAGAAAGCTAAATAATGCCTTTGCAGACCTGTGAGGGAAGATAATCAACTTAGCAATTGCAAGAGCAGAGATTGAGTTACCAGATCAATCTTGCTTAAGGGTTCAAAAGGGCTGAGAGAAGGACTTTGGGACTTAGAAGGGAGCCCCAAAGAAACAGTGGCTTAAACATGAGTGGAATAAATTCGTCAGGTTGCCAGTGATGTGTCCTGATCCTGAATGTTGCATGTGCGAGGATTAATTACTGCTCAGCTAAAGCACCTTTTTCAATGAGAGACCTCAGGGATGAATCTCTCTGTGTCTGTGATATAGTTAAGGGAAAGAATCAGTTTTCCCAGGATTCCATAACATTGTTGTTGAATCTCATGGTTGTGGTGTTTTCTTGCCATTTTTTTACCAGTTAGTACATTAACTTCAGACCTAGATCTTTAGCTATAGTCCTTTGAGTACTCTCAAGTGGCCTTTTTACCCAGTAGAAACCCAGGACAGGTGAGTCCCCCTGAGGATGCAGGAGAAGGTTTTAATTCTGCATTGAATGGTCAAGGATAGGCACCTCTTTCTGCCACGTTTCAAAGGGGATGTGGAAAAATCCCAAGTTGAAAAGAATGGCATGTATGAAAAAAATAGAAGTGTGTATAGATTATCTGAATGAAGACTTAGAGGAGAGTTTATTGCACTGTACATGTACTGTGCTTGCAGGAGAATACTGAGCATTCAGGGTTCTGAAATGTAGCAGGGAGAAAACACAACAAAAATCAATGCCTAGGAGCTGGAGCCAGGCACTTTATACTTTACTTCATTATTTCTAACAGAAAGGGTAATAGAAAACTGGTGGAGATTACTAAAAGAGCAGAAGGTTTTTCATCTTCTGCTGCATTGTAATCCACACTGTTTGCCTTCCACAGTGCTGGCTTTCTCTGAGGGAATTACTTTTACCTGATGCATGTGAAACGCAGGGAGAGTGGCAGCTTCAGACAAGCCCTGCCTTGGACTCAAATTTTTGCAACATTTTAAGGAATTGCTCTGGCCCACAAATTCTAATGATGGCAAATCGGATCTATTTGTAAAAATTAATTATTTATTAAGCAGATAAGAGATAATGGATGAAAGATCTTAATCAGAGTTACTTACTGCACAGTATAAACCAGAAGAACTACTGGTAGATTGCAGCATAACATGAAACAGTGCATTATATTGAGGTACCTGTATTAAAGCCAACAAAAGAAATAGTATTGATTAGGAGTCTAATGTAACTTAAAACAAAATGCTGATAATGTTCAGATTCCTCTACTCTGCCCCTGGGAGTAACCATGAAGCAGCATTCTCACTCACAGAAAAAAAACTCCACATATTTCCAGGGAAATATATAGAAGATTTCAACTTTGTGAAAGTTTGGTGTGGCTTTTATAGTTGTAAAGAAAATGTCTGTCAGTCAGAAATCCAGCTTAATGTGCCAGATCTCGCCTCAAAAGCAAGATGTTCATTGGCAGCTGGGAGATGCCAGACCAGTGGTCACCCCAAGGCACCAAAATAACTCCCTGCAAGGCAGCTTGTCCTGCTTGAGTTATCTGACTGGATACCAATCAACAGATGAGCTCTTGGGGGGGTGAGACACCCTGCCACAAACACGTGATGCCGAGGCAGACAGCCTGAATTAATGAAGGTGACATAATTGCCCTTCTCATCCCCAGTCTGTGGGAACCCATGGGATAAAACCCCTGTATTTCCTGCCTGCCTTTTTTTCCATTTTAGTAGAGTGTAAGAAAGGGATTGGCTCTCAAGCAGGGCTCTTGGAGCTGGGTGCACTGAGTCATTACTGCTTGGGGTGGAAAGGACTGCTGTATGTATTCAAGAACAAATACAGCTTGACAGCCTACAAGCTGTTAAGACAACCTGACCTTTGTGTGGCTACTCCAAGAACAGTAAGTTCAATTAGCTGTAATGCTTCCAGATCCTGTACCACCATTAGGAAATGCCTTATTCAGCTAAAGCTGTGGGGTTTTTTTAATTTTCTTTCTTTCTTTTTTTTTTTTGGTCAGTATAAAAAGCATTAAAGGATCCATTGTTAGTACTGCCAGCAATAAGGGGAAGAGTCTCATATTCAGCAAGGTCTAAAAAATTAATTAGCTTTATTCCTTGAATACAAAATAAATACATTCTGTCATAGCCAAAAGCTTCAGGGCTGAGTTTTAGCCAGTTGGGTTCAAGCCAAGATGACAGCTCTGGCAGCTGTTGGAAGCATTTTGGAGTAGAGTTTGGGCTGGTCCCTGTCAGTTTAGAGATCAGCTGAAATCACCAAGTCCTTCTGCAAAGACAAAAGGAGTGCTTTGAAAAAAAGGCCAATACATAGGGTAGTGGAGAGAGAATGTATTCATGGTCTGTCAGCAGTTCACATGTCCTCAGATGTCATTTAAATGCCTCAGTTTACCCCTTCTGAAGGGGTGTTGTGATCCCTTGTGATCTGTTGTGTTGTGAGTGGTTAAGTGAGGTCTTTGACATCACCACAACATTTCCAGAAGCTTCCAGTATCTGAGGGATAAGAAGCAAAGATAAAGTGTTGATTTTTGTTGGATCAGAATGGAGAACTACAGTGGAAACAAAATTATTTTATATGAGGTTTTGAGGGATTGTCAGATGAATTTGCTTAGATATTGGAGTTCTGAGGCTTCCTGAGTGAGAGTCCATGGAAACCTCCCTACAATTTTGAAGAAGGATGTTTTTGAGATTCCTGGGAGCTATGTACCATTGAGGAGCTGGAGAAACAACTTTTCTGTTTACCTACTGTCCACATCACAGGATACAAGAAATGTTCCTTTTCTCTCCATTTCTTACATAAAATTATATATTAGTGCCTCTGAAACTAAGCTGGACCTCCATCATGGTAAATGTATCACAAAAGAAAATCTCCTCCTAAGGGAACCCACAGTTTAAATAGACTCTCCTGGGCATTGATCACCAGAGAATGATTCTGCAAAACTTTTCGTGCTGCTTGTGACATTTCAGTGACTTCAAGACACCCCAAATTAAATCCCCTGTTTCAGGTGAGATACAGGAACAGGACAAACCCATGGCCTTCTTGATCAGCAGTTGAAGGCCCTGTGGAATGCCCTGAAGTCTTCCAAATTCTAAAGCTATAGTTTAAAACTACTTGTTACACAGCAGCTTAAAGCTTATAATAATTTTATTTTCAAAGCAAATAATAATACTTCTGCGTTCTTCTATCCTACATGTTAAAGAAAACTTCAAACTTATATTGTGAAAACTTTAAAGTTTACATTATTCACTCATAAGCAAGCAAAATATGTATTTAAAGGCCTCTTCCCATGCTTTTGTTTGTTTTTTTATAAAACTCATTTTTATAACTGTCTCATGGCCTTGTTCCACACATTTCACAATTACAACATAGGCCACCTTTCTCTGCTTGGCATGAAACACATCCCCACATTTCACAGTATGTATAACGAGGCAAACAAACAACAACAACTACAGTGTTAATAATAAACAGAACCAGGAGAAAACCTCGAGGGGCTTTGTTTGACAAAGCCCGGGGCAGTCTGATCTCTCGAGAGCACCAGGCTGGAAAAATCCCGAGCTGGTGGATGCGATCAGAAGCTCAGTTGGTGGCGGCTGGAACAGTGGGGATGTCCCGGCAGGGCAGGGCCATGTGGGGCCACAGAGCAGCAAAAAATCTCCAAGCAGCACCAAGGGAAACAACAGCAGCAGCAGGACAGGGCCGGCCCAGCTCCAGCAGGGCAGCTCAGAATTCCTGGGCACATGAGCAGATGATGGTAGATTTCCCAGGACTGGACTTTTTGGTGACAATGAACTCCCCCGTAGCAAGCAGCAGCCTCGCTGTCCTCTCTGCGATGCCGAGAGCAAGAGAGAGCAGCTGCCCCCAGCCCTGCCCTTCACTGTAGCCCTGGTTTGTGCCTGTGATGTTTTGGTTTTCTGAAACTCTTTCCCAGAGAGTTTTCTGTCAACAAGAGCCATGTTTTTCTAACTGTAACCTTTGTTTCCATTCCTTTCCCTAGGAGGGACTTCTTCTTGATGTCCCTCTGACTTGACCAATGTGATTGAAAAAGCTTGTCTTTCACCCATTGGGTTGTTCTCTGTAGAATAGTATAAAAGGGAAGAAATAACTGGAAATAAACAGAGTCACTGTCAGCCTTCTGAGTTGGAGTCTGTGTCATTGTGATCTTTAACAGCATCACTTCACCTGCCCCAAAACTCGCCTTATCTCCCCCTCCCAACTTCTGGCCAACTCTTTGTTCTGGCCAAGTCCCCATAAACACCCAGTAGTCAGTCTCCTAGCAACTTTATGGGGAAAAATTCTCTAAGTAAAAAAGGAGCAAACCTAACCTCCAACACGTAGATGGTTACTTTCTCATGTACTACATTCCAGAGGTTTTGAATGGCTTTCCCCCTATCCCTCAGACATTTCTCAATGCTTATTTTTCTTCAGCTGGCACCCAAATACCTTTTGAAGTCCTGGCTTAGGCTGGCATCGTAGCTTCTCAGAAGGGGAAAGAAAAGAGACATTGATCCAGTTTTAAGAGCTGTTCCTCTGTCTCTCTGCATTGATTTGTGTGGAACTGTCCTTTTAACTCCCTTTTCCGTCTGACTTCTCATTGCCTTCTGATGAGAGCCAGTCTAAAAGTTCAGGGCTGGATTTACATCGATTATTCCCTCTGTTGTCTTTCTGTGACCCTTTCTGAACTATGAACTCAGAGTTGTGGCTTGGTCGTGAAGGGCTTTTATTCCTATCACACTGACTATAAATATGGATTAACAGCTGAATGTGACAGGCATCTGAGCTTGTTTCTCTGAACAAGGAAAAAACCCTTTTCACCCTGTATTAAACTGCAGTTTGTTCCTAAGAGAGAAGCATATTGGAAAAAACACCACCAACATCAAACTCTGCATTTAGAGTCTTTGGGATGAGAGAGAGACCAGCAAAAAATGCACATGCCTTGATACCATTAGGCTTTGTAAAGTTAATCTTTACAAAGAACGATCTTTACAAAAGAGCAATTTTAATTAGCTTTGTTTTCTTAGTAAGTACCTTGTTCATCTGTTTAATACATTTTTGGAAGATACACAAAGTGTTAATTTATCTATTAGTCTTTCCTTTGGAACACAAATACTCAGTACCAATAATGTGTGCCTAAATGCAATTGCAGCTAATAAATCAAGGACCAGTTTTCTCAGGTTTTATATACCTGCTATTTTCCCCTGGATTTTTTGTTTGTCTCTTATTCCTTTTTCTTTGCCTGTGTCCTCACGTGCATATTCTCTGGCTACACCAGAAATCTTTGGAAATTTCCTCTTTGTATAAAATACATCTTTCCATGTGCCAGCAACAAATCCAGATACAGCACGTAGTACCAGTTTTCAGCAGTGGCTAAACAAGTTATCAGGTTATAAAAAACCCCCAATCCTTATCTACTCTTCTTAGCAGTAGAATAATTCATATGTGTCATTTAGTAAATCTTTGGAAGACCAGCAGGATGCAGTCAGGACTGTGTTGTATGACCTTCATCAGTAAACAAAAAGAAAAAAAGTGTATTTTTTTTGTATTAACTGTTTTTGAATGCAGACTGTCAGTGAATTTCTTGGGGGAGAGGGGAAAAAAGTTGAGAAAATTGCACTTTTGTTTCATAATTGAGTACCCAGTCCAGCTTTTATTCCCTTTGACCTTTAGAAGTGATACATCATCACACAAAGGTCTGAACCAGGGTCATGGATCCATGTGACCATCACTCTTTAGAGGGCTTTAGATCTGAAATTTTTCTCTGCTCTGTAAAGCACCACAATCATATTATTGATTCAAACTCAGTCAGGCTCCAAGACAATGAAAAATAAATGCAGGTATAAACACAATGTTTTGACAACTACTGTTTTCCATTATTGTCTTTTCCATCATGTGAAATGCATGATGTGATCAGCTGGTCCATCTGCACATAACCACAGGCTATTTAGAGAGGCATGCCAAGAAAATCCTGGTCATTTCCACCAGCTCCTCTGCATCTGGACTTCACTGCTGTGAGAATTATTTTCTGTGGCCATCAAAAGGGCTTTTGGACTGGCGCCACAATATCCAGCTTGCTCCTGCCAGTGGGGAAAGGCTGTGGAGTTGTGGTGTGGTTGCTGCTGCTGCTGCTGGAGCTCCTTCATCCTGCTCAAAGCCCTGTCCATCCCCAGAGTTACCCCACTGAGAGTTCTGCTGCCTCTCTTCCCCTCTGGATTCCATAATATTGATGGCAGAAAAATAGGAGAGAGGATGAAAGACCTTAAAAGTATCAAGTAGTCAAGGCTGTGGGTGCTGGATGCCATTAGCACAGGGGCACAGAGCTTTTGAAAACTAGTGATCATAGAATCACGGAATTGTTTAGGCTGGAAAAGGCCCTGAAGATCCCCAAGCCCAGCCATCAGCCCAACCCTGCCAAGGCCACCACTGAACAATGTCCCAGGTGCCACATCTAAAAGTCTTTTTAATCCCTCCAGGAATGATGACTCCACCACTGCCCCAGGCACACTCTTCTAATGCTGGGCCATCTTTTCTCTGATGAAATTTTTCCTGATAATCAATCTAAACCTCCACTGGTGCAGCTGGAGGCAGTTTTCTCTTGCCCTGTTGCTGCACAGGAAAAGAGACCAACCCCCAGCTGGCTGCAGCCTCCTGTCAGGGAGTCATAGAAAGTGAATGTAAAAATTATTTCAGTGATTCCTTCTGGTCTGTGCTGGGGGAAGTGAAAATTTAAATATACCATAAATAGTGTATGTACACCATAGAATACAGACATATAAAATGCCCACTTGTATTTTGATCAGTTGGTAACAGTTATGCTTTAAAAATATATAAGTAACATATGGTGATTATGGCAATGTCGATTTAATGAAGCTTTAATTGAAGCGATTTGCTGTGCTGTGAAGAGAAAGGCTAACAAGCAAGATCAAATGAGCACGAAGGGAAACCAAACCAGAGCTCCTGAAGGTCTGTATTTTACCAGTAGAGCTAGAGACACTAGAAGAGTTTTAAAAGACAGCTTTAATTTTCAATGAAAAAATAAGTCTAGGATTTTCAACTTTTCAAATAGATTTAAGCAAATGAAGAAGCACGTCAGATTTGACATCCTCGCCCCTGCCCCTTCATACTTAATGAAGTGTCAACTAGAGTCTGTAAGATAAAGCAATATTTAATCCAATATCTGAAGCTTCCTCCCCTTGGACTGTGTTTTCAGCTGCAAAACTTGGCAAAGACTCAGCCTGGGGCACTACATCAACTTCCACCACTTGCCAGGCTTGTCCTTTGTGACGTTGACTCTGATGGATTTTACTGAAATGCATTAGTTTTCATCTCACTCGTTTTTAGGCAGACTGATGGAGCTACAGCAGGGTGGATGTCGTGGTGCTCTGCCTTGTGCATCAACAACAACGCTGTCATTTAATACTTTTCTGTAATCTCTGTGAATGATGAGGATGAGCAAAGGAGAAAGGACGGACATCTTGATAATCAAATCCCTGGTGAAGTTTGAAACACTGGCTCTCAGAAATAAACTTTTGGCAATACACAGTGATGGAATTCATGCTAGAAGAAGAGAGAGACGTGGAAAGTAAAATGATTAATATTCACAGTCACTTCTCTGATCTCAACAGCAATAAGAGAGTGAGGGAAAACTACTAAAAATAACTTTCTGCATAGAAAATCAGTCTAAGCAGAGCCAAATATGTGATGCATTGCTTCTTCAAACACACTGAACAGGCACTTTAGTCCATCAGGTGTGGAATGAATCTCTTAACACTTTGACATGACCACAGTTCAATACATCTAGCAGTAACCAATTAGTCCACTAAAGCATCCCCATTTTGTAAAAGGGAAAAGAGAATAATCATAGAATCATGGAATCACAGAAGGAGTTGGGTTGGAAGGGACTTTAAGGACCACCTCATTTCAACTCCCCCTGCCATGGGCTGGGACACCTTCCATGACATCAGGTTGCTCCAAGCTCCTTCCAGCCTGGTCTTGACCACTTTCAGGGATGGGGCAGCCACAGCTTCTCTGGGCAACATTTGCAGTTTCTGGCCACCCTGTGAGTAAAGAATTTCTTTCTTGTATCTTATCTAAATCTCTCCTCTTTTAGTTTAAAGCTGTTCCCGCTTATATCACTATCTGCCTGTTTAAAAAGCTGCTCTCCCTGTTTTTCATGAAACTCCTTTAAGTACTGGAGGGTTGCAGCGAGGTCTCCCCAGAGACTTCTCCAGGCTGAACAACCCCAGACAATAAAAATCATCACCCCCCTTTTGTCTGAGTGCAAATAAGCAAGTTATGAAAGATTCCTCAATTCTAACATCGAGTTTGATCTCCTAGTCCCAGACTAGAGAATATTAACTTTGGACTGTTAAAAAAATGAAATCTCCAAACAACAATGCATTGTTCATTCTCATATTTAATACTCCCAGGTGTTGGGATAAATAGAGCTTTTTCCAAACCTTTTAATTCATGGGATACTTCAGGCAGGATGTTATTCCTGTATAACAGTTAGCTGTGTTGTCCCACAGGTAATTCTCTAAGGAAAAATGACAAAGTAAACATCCTCAGAGAGGTGAGAAGAAGTTCAGCCTTTCATCACTGCTTTGAGAAATGACCACAGGAGTTCGTTTTCCTGTTTTCCACTGGACATGGAATGAAACTCCCCCCACAGGTCCACAGAATTCACTGGAGAGAGATCCCTTAATCCCTGTGGCCAAGGCAGGGTTTCAAAGGGGTGAGGTCAGATGGAAAGACCTCTCTCCAAATTTGTTTCCAAACAAGTCTGGCTTTGGATTTGAATTTTTAGAAACCAGGATGGTTCTTTTTCTTTTAAACCTCCCTTCTTCTCCTTTACATGTTGTCTGCAGACATGTTGTTTCCAAGCATATGCCATCTGTGGGTCTTTGTGTGTCCTCTCTGCTCTGCATAAATTTACATTCAGCTGATTTCTATCAAGTTGGCCAAAGCAGAAATTTTCAGTTTTACATTCCTACAAAATTTTGGTAAAACCTCCACCCAGGTAGAGGAGAAATACTATTAATAACTCCACCAGAGGAATGGGTATAGGGCAAGTTCCTTCCCTGCTGGATGTGAAAGACCCTACACAACAGAAGCTAGAGAAAAACAGCTTTGGTAGTGTTGGTACTCTCTGAGTTACTAAATTTTGGAGTAAACTTCAAAATGATCCACCATTACTACAACAGAGAGCATGGAACAAATGGACTGACTGTGTTTGTGGTGCTCTGAGATAAAAATCCAATAGGAATTGTAGTGGAGATTATGTTTTTTATTAGACTGAGCCAGATATCTGGGAAAAAAACCAAAACCAGAGACTCTCTTAGGAGCACAGACCCTTGGAGTGGCCTAAAGAATGGCTCATGTGCCTCAAAGTTTTCTGCCTTCTCTCTCTTACAAAGCTTTTTTGACTGATGTCACACTGATCTAATTTAGCTGCAACTCCTCCATGGCAGCAGGATTGGAACGAGGTGATCTCTAAGGTCCCTTCCAACCAGACCGTTCTGTGATTCAATGATTTTATGAAGAAACAGTGTCCAAACAAGGAAAGATAAAAAAAAAATAATAATAAAAGTTTAGTTATTAGAGAATCAAGCCCTGAAAATCTGTTTGTCTGGGCCTTTTATAGTGTTTAAATCTCATATTATGATGATATTGCATGCAGCATGGACAGACCCAGGCAGGTTTTAGCTACAAGAATCTTCAATTTCATGGCTGTAATTCTCCCCCTCACTTGCAAAAAGTCCTGTGCCCTGTGACTGAGCACACAGACAAATCAAAACCATACAAATGAGGAGGTGTCTGCCGTGGTCATGTGTAGGTACCAAGAGATTTTCCATTTAATAGAGCTCAACACCTGGCTATTTAATAGAGGTCACCAGCTAAATCAGTTAGAAACGGCTTCGGCAGGCATGTGGAAACAGGGCTGAATTAGAAATAAGTGAATCCCAGCTTTGGCCACAAATGTGTGGAAAATGAAACTAAATTAAGTTGCTTCAGCCCTTTCACTGGCACAAACTGATATAAATTGGTTTCATTAAAAAACCCTAATATATTTTAAGGCTGGAGTCCTAACCTATTACGTTTTGTGTTGTTGCCGAGAGCAAGTGGCTTAGTGGCATTTTATGTAGCAAATGAATGGGGGACAAATAGAATTTTATTGCTTTGTAAATGAAAAGGCTGGGAAGTTTTGGAATAAAATTGATTTTCGCATCTGGAAAAGTTTGCCTTATCATTAGCACTGTGCTTGCTCTCTCTCTCTTACTCGACTTATTTTTCACTCCATTGTTTTCCACTTATTTTGCAAGGCAGCCGTGTAATTTCCATTCTCATTCATTCATGTTCCCAAATTGTGTTTTTCTTTTCCAAGCACAGTGTTTGAAAATGTTTGCACAGGGGCTGCTCAGCTGAACTGTTCCTTGGATGAAGTGGGATGCACGTTGGTCTCTGCCTTTTTCCATCTGAGACCTCTGGGGATAAAAAGTGGTTTTGTAGAATTTTCAGAAATCCTGGCTGTTTTTAATGGAGTTTTTATGAACTCCATGATCCACTGGTCTACCCAACTTTTCAGTATGTCATGAGGAAAACACACCCATGATACAGCATTATATGGAAATGGAAATTACAGGAACATACGCAGCACCTGAACTACTACAGGAACACCACAAATATTTGGAAGGGCTTATTAGCTCAGTTTATGCACCTCTGTGCAGTTTTTGGAAGAGCTGGGTGGCTTGGCATCCCTTCACAGACTGACTTTTGCCACTTACACGAGACAATCTTCAGAAGGTCATCCAAAGATCACTGTTGTCCCCATACTGGGTCCCTGCTTGGAAATGCCGTGTGCTCTGTGTGGCAGTGGAAATTCAGCTCAAAATGAATAGAGCAGTGTATCGTTGTGCCAAACTGTATTTTTTTTTGTAAATTGGAAGTGCCAATTTAGCAAGGAAAGGGCTAAGGCAGTGGGTGCATTCTGCACATCCCATAATTTGCAATGTGTTCTCCGTGCCACAGGACGAGCCAGTTTTCCATGTCACAACAGAGAGCCTGAGGTGGCTGGATGTGTCTCACACTTCTTTTCATAGAGCCATAGAATTATTGAGGTTGGAAAAGACATCTGAAATCATCTGTCAACCCAACATCACCACCGTGTTCACCACTAAACAGTGTCCTCATGTGCCACAGCCACACATTTTTTAAACACTTCCAGGAGTGGTAAATTAGATATCAGGAAGAAAATCCTCCCTGGGGGGGGTGCTGAGGACCTGGCACAGGTTGCCCAGAGAAGCTGTGGCTGCCCCATCCCTGGCAGTGTTCAAGGCCATGGTTGGATCTTGGTTTAGCAACCTGGTGTAATGGGATGTGTTCCTGATCTTGGCAGGAGTGTTGGAAATAGATGATCTTTAAGGTTCCTTTGAAAGCAAACCGTTCTATGATTCTGTGATTTTATCCTTGGACATCATCCTTCTGCGTTGCAGAAAGGTTTTCAGGAGCCTGTACTGCCCCTTCCCACTTGTGCTTGTTTTGTGCTTACTTTCATTAATTCCTTTCTTATTAAAGGACGCAAATTCTTCACTCAATCACAAAAAAGAAAAAAATTCTTATCACAACAATCAGCTGTGAGTTTGGGTTAGTGATTACAGGGTGTCTTGAGTTTATTATGGCCTTCTAGATAGATTAAAACCTGGAAACTTCCACACCTTCCCTTTTGCTTTGGTTTGCTAAGTCCCATTAGGCCAATTTTCCTAGTGAAGATCTGCTTCTCAGAAGTTTTGCCTCCAGTGACGTCAGCTGGTCACCTTTTCCTGGCACTGAATGCAATTTAGAGTGAATAAATTCAGGAAGATTCTTTGCCAAGAATTACTCAGCTCTTCATGCCGAAATATTAATCGATAACGCCTCTTAAAATTTCTCTTCACTCCAATCATTTTTATAGCATTGCAATTTACTGCGTGGAAGCAGGGTAGTAAAAGATAGAAAAACCAGCTGTTAAGTCACATTATTATTAATATTTATCTGTCATTTACAGAGTCCCAAAAGGTGTTCACAGCACTTTTGTGTTGCTCAGCAAGCCAGACGATACAACAGCTTTCCCGAGGTCTGCAGCTGTAAATATGTAAATACAGGACAAAGAAACACTCTAGTCAGAGAAATGTCTTCAAGCAATCCCATGGAACTTTCTGCCCAGAATGCCCTGATGAACCTTTTTGGGCTTTTAAAATGGGGAAGGGAGGATCACACCCAAATTTGTAGGAACGCAATTCTCAGCCTCAGACCTTGAGCAAAGGAAAATTAATTTAGCCATGAAAAAGACAATAAAATTATGTAGAGGATTATGCAGGACAGAGGACTCTGATTTAGAGCCAGGAGATATTTTATTTTGGTTTGGTTTGGTTCTGTTTCTCCCTTGGAAACTTTCCAACATTTAATTTGTTATCCCAAATTTGCTCTGGAGTAAATCTAAATATTTATGGGTTATCTTCCTAATTTAACACAACGAGTAGACCAATTTGGCAAAAACACTTTTCTCAGCACCAGAATGCTGAAGAGGCCCATGCTCAGAGCACTCTTAGATGGGTGCAGGTGATGCAGGGTCTTGTCATTTCTTCTCATTTCTGTGTATCTCAAGTGAAGAGCCTGGTCATTATCATTAGTGCTGGTGTTACACCAGGAAGAGGTTTTGGTAAAGAATTAAATACTCTCTTTTGGTAAAGAATTAAATTTCTCTTTAATTAATAAAGAATTAATTACATACTCACAGGTGATGGATAGAATCTCCCTCAGCCTGAGAGCTGCAGTGCTGTCAAGTGTTGGAGAGGAAGACAAAGCAGGCCTCCCAGAACAGCCTCAGGTTGCTGATGAGAAATTCATGGGATCAGTTCAAGGCTCAGGGCTGCACTGAGGACAGGGATATTTACAGCACATTCCTCAGGGGCCTTTGTTTTATTGAAACCTTTTCCTTGTATTTCTCTGTTAGGTCGTGATGCAGGACATCCACACATGCTTGAGCTGCAGAGCAACTCACCAGAGGTTGAATCAGTTACAGACACTTCAGGATGATATTAAATGTGATGATTGGTGTGTACTCAAGAAGATTGAGTAGGAGAGGTAGGAGCTGTGTTTATAAAGGAAAAACAGGGCATGGTGGCATATGTTAAAATGTCACCTTGAGGAAGGTCATAGGATCATAGACTTGTAGTCATAAAATGGTTTGGGTTGGAAGGGACCTTTTAAGATCATCTCATTCCAACCCCCTGACATGGGCAGGGACAACTTCCATTATCCCAGATTGCTCCAAGCCCCACCCAACCTGGCCTTGGACACTTCCAGGGATGGGGAGTCCAGAACCTCTCTGGGCAGGTTCTCTTGATTGGCCCATCTGCAGAATCAGTGTGGGACTGTGCTCTTCAAGTGCTCTTCAACCTCATTCCCTACTGAACTTGGATTAATAAATAAGGAGACAACTCACAATATTTTGTCCCACATCCTGCCCTGTAATTGAGAGAATTGCACTCAGTCGTGGAAAGAACTGTGTGATTCAGCATAGGGCAGTGCTGGTTTGAAAGGTCTGAAGAAAGAGCAGAGTTCAGGCTTCAGTGGTTTTCAGACACTGAAAACAGCACAAATGTGTTTTTGTAACCAAGGTTCAAAATAGTGGTAATTACACTGATTATGCAGTGAATGTCTTGTTTTCATGTTTTATAAAGCCTGTATGCCTTTACCATTGTGAGTGGACAAGTGGGTTGGCTTTTCTCTGACAAAAAAAAAGCAAGAATAGAATCTCATTAGTTACTATCTGAGAGCAGCAGGAGGAAAGCGATGTCACGGCAGTTGTGCTTGCCTAAGAAAATCACAGTATCACATGCTGAAAGAAAGTATAGCAGTATCCAGTGTCCAGAGACTGGAAATGAAGGCTTGATAGATAAGCACCACCTTGGAAATGCCAGTGAGCCTTGGTCATCCCAGACTGCACTTTAGGAGCTTGTCAGTGGTTTAGTGACATCCACCTTTCCCCAAACACACAAATCGTATTGTGAGCTCTGACAGCTATTTCAGTAACAGCAAGATTTCAGATAAGATAATTTCTCCCTTTACCTCTCTCTATTACCTATCCATCCGTTAAAACTCAAGATAAGATTTTTTTTTTTTTTAATCCTAGAATGAAGTATATCCTGCTGACGTTTGAGAAATATTTGAAGGAACTTTGTTTGCATCCATTTTTTTTTCCGAATTCATGCTTTTGCAAACCATGGTACATTGAAAAAAAAAAAAAATTCCTAACTGCTGGAAGGAAAGATTCCAACAGTCTGCTTTGGTCACACTGGATCAGCTACTCTCCCACAGAGAGGGCAATATGAGAAGTGTTTTCAGGACACTGTTTAGTCACAGAGCTGGGTTTAAAATAAGAAGGCACGATATTGTACTTGATCCCTTCTCCAGTTTGGGAGTTTTCCTCACTGCTGCTTGCTCATTCCTGCTCATGCTGGAATAAAAGCTGATTCCTACTGGGGTGGGACAAGTACATGAAGAAAGGGACCATGTCTCTTGGGAAGAAGAATCAACATTTCAATGTCAGAGTCTGAAGGAAAAGTATTTCAATCTTAAATCATGTTCCTGGGATATTTAACACCAGCTGTGTCTGCACTGGACTCATAATACATTTCCTGTGTAAATTGGAAACATTGGGATCATCTCAGACAAGGACATGAGATAAGGAGAAGTGGGTGGAGAAAAATGGTTAGTGCACATTCTTGCCAAAAAAAACCCCAGCCAACCAAATCACAAAGAGAAGGCTGCAGGCAGAGCTCAGGACACTGAAGATAAGAAACTCAGGCTTCTTTCTGTCCTTGTGAGTGCAGGCTCTGAACCTGTTCCCTAACAGTGGGACATCACTTCTTGGCCTCACCTCTCACCAGCTTCCTTGAGGGCGGCCAGTGATGCAGGTGCCATTTGCCTCTGCAGCTTGGAGGGCCTTAAATTACTTCATAAGGAGTCTTAGAGTGCTTCTGAAATCCTGAAGAGAATGTAAGAAAGTGGATTTCTGTGAGTAAATTGTGAATGAGTAGTTTTCTCTGAGCGGTTGTTTAATTGAGCCGCAGCTGGTGCTGATTATGTTTGTTTTTCCTTCAGTGTCTCTCATTTCCTTTAGTTTCCGTTAATTCCTGCTTTCATTGGGTAACTGTTGCTGTACAAGATTTTAAGAGTGGTAAAAAAAAAAAAAACCACACCAAAAAAACAAAACAAGAAATAAAAAAGTGCATATTTTAGGAGCTTTTTACGACAGTTGTTCCTGGTGACACCTGTAAACTATTGAGCTGAATTGGGCTGCAGCTGCTGCTGATGCCATGGGGTGTGGAGGAGAAGGGGTGTGACTCATTCTTCTGGTTGTTCCACCAGCCTGTTCTGTGGCTGGGCCTGCTGGGGTGGCTGTCAGGCCGTGTGAGCTGAGATGTCTGCTCATGTGGGTCTCTGGGTCAAGAAAATACTGAACTGACTGTCAGAGGCTGGAACCAGAGGGTGATGGAGGGGAAGCATGGTAGAATCACAGAATATCCTGGGCTGGAAAGGGACCCACAAGCATCATCAAATCCAACCCTGGCCCTGCACAGGGCAACCCCAAGGATCACTCTCATTTCAGCTTGGAGAGGGACAGGACATTGGTACAGACAGAGATTACATCTTGTGATGTCTCAGGTGGCACCTCTGCTCTGCTCAGGTGAGACCCCACCTGCAGAGCTGCCTCCAGCTCTGGGGTCCCAGCACAGGAAGGACCTGGAGGTGTTGGAGCAAGTCCAAGGTGATGAGAGCCATTCTCTGATTCTCTGAGCTGTGACATCACTGCTGTATGGGAGAAGTCAAACTGCCACGTGTCCTGCACAGACAGTGGCCTGGGTTGATGGACAATTAATTCCTTAAGGTTTTTTTTAACCTACACGAGCAGAAAGCAAAGATGGTCAAGATAGGCTGACAGTGACCTCATGAACTCAAACAAGAAGTGTTAAATCCTGTACATGGGCCTGAGTAAGTGCCTCTGAGTGGTCCTGCTTGGACACAGGGGTCGAACGAGATGACCTCCAAAGGTGCCTTGTAACCTCAAACATTCTGTGATTTTGTGAGATCTCTGCCAGTGGGGAGGATTTTAGTATTTTCCTTCTTTTCCTGTGGACTGCCTCTTCTGCTTTGCCTGTGCTACAGAACAGAGTCTGTGGAAAGAATTCACGTTCCACCGGAACTGCAGGGGCAGCCAGGTCAGGTTTTCCATAGAATGTTCTCCCAAGAAAGATTAATATCAGAAAACAGAGGGCATGTTGTGGTTTTCTACAGGGCAACGCATCTTATCCTTGAAGGTTAAGTTAATTCACTTTTTCAACCCCTTTTTGATTCCATGTCATAGCCAGAGGAATAGTCTTTACTATCTGTGACATTCAAGACTATGTGACCAGTCAAAACCTCCATTTCCTGTGAGTGTAGTAGTTTTGTAAAGAAAGAGAGAAATCCTCCAGAGACCTTTGGAGGCATGACTAGATCAAGGTCCTGGCTGATCTGAAACAAATAAATAGAGATAGATGTTCACAGACTCTCAGTCATTTGTTCCCATTCAGACTGAGCAAGAGTTTTGCCTGGAGAATAAAATCCATTGTTCATTAATTCTGCATCACTTTGCTTTTCAACCAAGACCATTTCTTCTTAGCATCTGCTGACTTCTGAGGGCCACAGTCAGCTGGCAGTCAGCTTCTTGTGCTGCTTAATTATATTTATGAAAAGAGACAAATGTGGAAGCCTCTGCTACTTTCCTTTGTGTCAGGTGGTTCATTTCCAACTCTAGGAGTTCTTTTTTGTTTCCTCTGGTTGAAATATCCCAGTTATCTGTATGAATCTGTTCTGGATTTCCTGCCTCTGGACATTACTCTGTGATGCTTTTGATGTTCCTCTTAACATTCCTGTGAGTGACTTCTCAAGGTCACCACTGTGCAAGACAGTCATGTGGCCATTCTTGTGTTATTTTCACTATCAACAGCTGTTCCTTAACAACTCCAGGGTCACTGAACACTAAAACCCAACTGAGCTCAGTTTCCTCCCGGGATTTTGTCAATCCTGTTTTTCTCAGTCATGCAGTGCTAGAGAGAAATCCAAGGTTTATGGTCTATCACCATTCCACTCCACCACAGAAAAAAACTTCAATTTTAGCAGTGAAATTGAGACCACATGTCCTGTCTTTTCACCCATTTGAAAGTTGTTTGTGCAACTAGCTGAGAGTCTCTAAAAGATTTTGGTCACATTTACAAGCAAAAATTAGAGGAGAAGCAATTAAGGAACAAGTCACCACAAATTACTCGTGGTCAGATTTCTCTTCTTTGGGACCATATATCCAAATTTCCTACATATCTCAGTGGAAGCTTTTAGGAACTGAACTTGTCCCCAGTGGCTGATGTTTTTAAAAGGTTCCTTTGGACAGGGTCCCTTTCTTTCCTTCAGTGTGTGGTTGCACAAACTGCATGTGCTGCCTTTTAATAGCAGTGAATTCATAATTTTGAATTACAGAAACACAGAATGGGACAGGTTGGAAGGGACCACAGTGAATCATCTGGTCCCACCTCCCTTCTCAAGTAGGGCCATCCCAAAGCACAGACACAGGGTTGTGTCCAGACATTTCTGGAGTATCTCCCATTATCAAACCATTTTTGTCCAGTAATCTTGCCTGAGCACTTATATGCAGAATAGGATAAGGTTCCCTTACCCCTGGTTTTATGGCAAATTTCCATCTTAAAGGCAAGTTCCTGTCATTAAGCAGATATTCCCCCGTGGAGTATCACTGATTTTTGCATGGTATTACAAAATTAAAGGCAGAATTAGCCTTCAAATTTGAAGCAACCAGAACTGAAGCAAATGGACTCTCCAGCCTGTCCCTTCAGCAGCCAATTACCTCATCCACATGGGGAAGGCATGTTCTGTGGGAGCATGACAAGGACCATGTTTTGGAGCAAACCCTTGTTTAAACATCACCTACTGACTGTCACAGCAGTGCAAACAAATTGGCAACTCCAAGGAAGGAAACCTGTTTTAAAATGTCCCTTGGGGAGCCAGAAACAGGGCAGGGTTAATTTGTGTTTTCTGCCTGTGCTGGAGAAAAATCTTGTTTAGTTTTCTTTACAAGAGAGAAGCCAGTGCATCAATCCACAGCACCTCCTGGTCTGCCTGACATCCTGCTTCTCTGCAATGAATACATTTCCTGCATTGCTGCATGCTTCTCCCACTGTAGATATCTGTGATTAATATGCCTTGTCTTTTATAAACAAACCTAATGCAAAGCCAATAATGTGAGTCTCATTTCTTTACTGCCAGCCCACAGCTCAGCTTTGTTTGGGTATATATGTAAAGGAAGAAAGATGAATGTTCACTCAAGCTTGGGAGCTGAAGCCATAACAAATTTATGGGATGAAAAACACACATCAGTGTGAAGCAAATACAGCCTGGGAAGGTCTGCTTGGCTTCCTCCTTTAATTTTGCTTTTTAATAACAACAATACCGTGTTGTGCACCCAGTGAGCATATGTTACTTGTGTAGTGACACAAGAACATTGCAAGGGGAGCAAATACATTGAAGTACCAGGAAGCTTTTATCAGTTCCTGGATCCAGTCATGGTATCCTAAGTGATGAAAGCAGAAGGAACTGCTGTGATCACATAAAGTGACCATTAGCCAGTGAATTTCACCCAGATCAGCTTTGACTTCAACTAGTTCACCTTGGAGACAAGAGACATAGAGGGAGGAATTACAGTTTTAAAATTTTGAATGGTGAGAGGCCTGACCATAACCTGCATTCTGCTTCTCTGATGGAAATTCCCTTCTGTGCTCACAACCCACACCAGATTCCCAGAGTGAATTTGTCCATCTAATGAGTCCTACCATGGTATTTTACTTTTCCCTTGCATCATCTGTCAAAGCCCTCATTAACAAAGCCACATTCCCCAAACAACCATATCCTGGTGCCAAAGGGACTGCCATTTCTCTTTGATAAGGACAGTTCATACAATTTCCTGAACCCATTCTCTTGATGTGGGCTTTGGGTTTTTCTTTGTTTTTTTTATTTGTTTGGCTTTTTTTTTTTTCTTTCTTTCCTTTGAGTGTAGGACTTTTTGTTTAGTTTTTTATTGCCTACTAAATTTTGCTGGACTCTTCTTATTTTTCAAAATCTTTCATAGCTTGTGGATCCCAGATGTGGATCTCAGCAGTTCAATAATGAGTGCTGAAAACAAGCTCTTCTCATTCCTACTTGGGAGTCCCACGTTCCAGGATCTCAAATCCCTTTTTAATCTATGTCTGAATGTCCATTTGTCCCCACTGACTGCTTTGATCTTACAGACATCCTTTGATACCTCTGTAACAATGATCCTACAATAATATGTCTAACGTGATAGATTTGTCATGTTGCTGATAGAAATACTCAGAGGGGCCATTTATCTGAGGGAAAACCATATCAACACTTTCTTGTGGGATATTTTCCTGGTTACTGGGGCAGGCAGAGACCAGAGTGCTTGGTCATCCTTTGTTTGGTATCATTTGAGTCCTGGGGATTCATTTCACCAGCCCAGACATTAATTTTACATAATTGGCTTTATCACACCAGCTTCATGTCCTATATCCTCACCAACAGGGACATAACATTTATTTAATGGGGGTTCTTCTCCAGAAGATAGGGATGATTGATACTGATTTATATTAATTTTCTTTAATTCTTTATTAACAGAGTCCTACATCAGTAGCTCCACTGTTTTGGCTAAGATCAATGCTGGATTGACAGGCCTGTAATAACCTGGGCCATCCCTTTTTTTTGATCTGTCTGCATCATCTGCCTTCTTCACAAAGGCTGGACCTAAATGTCACTGAATTCATTCACCTTTCTTTATTTTTCCCCTCAGCTTTATTATTGATACTCTTGTATTTCACCTGCAGTAATAGATTCTAGCTTAAGATGGCTTTGGTTTGTCTTTTTTCTCATATCTGAAAAATTCTTCTTTATTGTCCCTACTATTGCCAATCACCATTTTTGTCATGTGCCCTGTAGTTCACCTGATGAATTTTCTTCATTTCCTATCCTCTGATTTATAACACATTCTTATTTTTTTTCCTGGTTTGCAAAATATCTGGGGATTTTTTATTGATCAAACCCTACAGAACAGACTGGCATGGGAAATAAGTCCTCTAGAGCAAAGATGCAAAATGACAATTTGGTATAAAATGCAATTTAGTTACAATTTATGTTCCTACATTCAAGAATAAATTTTAGGAAAATCTAGGTTACATGCTTAGCTGCCACTGCTTGTTTTCTTCTCATAACTTTTTTGAGTTTTGTATTGCAACCATTTTATTTCAGAATCAGATCTTTTACATTCCAGTGCTGAATTTTCTGATTTACGTCTCTGTGAAGAATTATCATTAATTCTTGTGAGTTTTTGAGTGGCATCTAACTCAGATCCAGACAATAATAGTTTAAACAGAAGACTGAATGAGTAGTGCCAGTGTGGAAATATTAATTCCTTTACCACGGAGAACTTTCCACTTCCAATGAGATTTTAAGTTCTGATTTACACAGCAGGAAATAAGCAGAGATTATAACTGAATTAACCAAGAGACTGGACAGTAAATCATTTGCAGAGCTGGGTTGGAAACCTGACTTCTCCCTGTCCACAAGGCTACATTTCTTGCTGAGGATGAAAAGTTCACATATGAAGAGGTGTTGCCTGCAGTTAATGTCTTTTCACTGCATTCAGTCAAAATTTTGGGTTGAAAATACATTTTCTTAAATATTAGCGTGTGATGCTTTTGGAGAGTCTTTTCTGAAGCAGAGAAGCTCATGGTTGATTAGCAGGGGATTATCTTAAAGGGTTGGGTTTACAGTGACTTGGAGTAGTTATTCTGGAAATGTTGGAAATATGTGTCAAACTACATATATTCTGGGTTTGTAAGGAAAAAATAAGCTTTCAGAGGGAGGCAGAATGGAAATAGAAGACAGTTTATGTATTATGTGGACAAGAATGCTGAAGATAAGGGGGAAATGGGAATTTTTTAAATGTATTACTTATTAAATGTTTCTACAGTGCTTGTGAGGTGTCAGTTCTTGAAAACTCCCTATCTTGAGGAGCTCCTATTATTAAAATGAAAAAGCATGGATGGTAGGGTAGGAAAATTTTATATGTTTCACTCTTTTTTTCTAAAAGAGTTGGGAACGTGCTGATATGTGTCATGACATTATAGATTTCTTACAAGCATGCATAAAAAAAACCAAAAACCGAAAACCAAAACAAACAAACAAACAAAACAAAACAACAAACAACAACAAAAAACAAACAAACAAACAAACAAACCCAAAACAAAACAAACAAAAAAACCAAACAAACAAAACAAAACAAAACAAAAACCCCAAACAAACAAACAAAAAACCCCAACTTTTCTGAAGTTTCCACTGAAGGATGAAGTCTACATGGATGACTTAAGGCAGGACATTTTGGTGTGGAGTTACAGCATTTGACTTTATGCATTTAATTGAGGTATCCAGATTAGGGCTTGGACCTTTGAAGTATCAGATCATCTACTGGAGTATCATAGAGTCATAGCAATATCCTGAACTGGAAGAGGCCCACTAGGATCACCAAAGCCCAACTCCTGGACCTGCATAAGACAGGAATTATTCCCTATCTTTTAATTGAGAAAGACTGGGAAAGGATTTACTTGGTAAATGTAGGTCTAATTAGTATGTTTGATTTTCATTCCTGAAGTTAAGAAGTGTGATTTGCTCTCCAGTCAGACCAATAAGAAACATAGAAGAGGAAACCCCCCTGAGGGGATTAGGGTAGAAGGGACTCTCATCCTTTAAGGAACAGAGCAGAGGGTAGCCAAAGTTCAGTGAAGCAGTGGCAGAGGAGTGTGGAGAAGCAGTGAATGCAGACCTCCTCAGAAAGCAACAAGAAGGAATTTTGCCTGGGTATTCTGAGGCAGGTCCTTAAGGAAGAAGTCAGGATGGTGAAAACATCAAGTGTGGAATCTGAGCATTGCTTTGCCTCTGGGAATCAGAGAACTGTCTGAGAGGTGGAGAAATGTTTGCATTAGTAGCTGAAACAGAAGAGGGTTATTTACCCACTTTCACCTGATATAACAAGTGTTCAAACCCTTTTGTAATTCTGGTTGCTCCACCAGGACCATTACCAGGTGATATCTACAATTTGTGAAGTGCAGTGCCCATAATCAGCTGCAGCTCTTGACCCTGCTGGCACTGAGTTCCCTTGTCAAGTCTGCTCTGCCTGACTGATAATGGTCCCATCAAGACATTCCCAAAGGAGTTCTGCTCTTGTACAACACCACACTACTGCTTCATAGGGAGTTCAAGATCCCCTTTCAGCACCAGAATTGTGTCTGAAATCCTGCCAAACATTTTTACATTTGTGCTTTTTGCCCAGAAAAGCTGTGGAGACGTGGATGCCCCATCCCTGAAAGTATTCAGTACCACATTGGATGGGTCTTGGAATAATCTGGTCTGGGAGAAGATGTCCCTACACATGGCAGGGGGTTGGAACTGAATGGTCATTAACCCAAGCCATTTTATGGTTCTATGATTTAACTTCTTAATCCTTGGCATAGCGTATTGTTTGTCTGCAAATTAATTTTTTTTCTTCCTAAATTCACGACTCTCCATTTTTTTTCAAGATCATTTTAGATTCCACCTCTGGTCACTGAAATGCATCTACATATACCCCACCCTGCTGATATTCACAAGAATTTAGGTTTGGTTTTGTTTTGTTTTTACTAAAACAAGTCAGTGGTTGTATTTGAAATAGAAGCAGGTCTAAGAAACATCACCAAGATATCTCATTTAAGATCCTCTTCTATTCTGATGCTAAGAAGCTTCTGACAGTTACTCTTCAAAAGTGATTTGCCATTTATCCCTTCCTCACTACAATTTGTTCTTCCTAACCTTACTGTTATAAACTTTTCCTACCCTCATGTAGCATCTTATTTTACCATCTTTCTCTCATCTGGCTTTTTCTAAAGTGAGGAATTAAATTAGGTTATTTGGAATTATTTCTCTAGTACATTTGCATTTTATTTATTTGTCTTAAGAAGGTGATTATCTTCTCCGTATGTGCAGATGATTGCTTAATAATTTCTTCTAGCATCTACCCACAAATTGAAGTTAGGCCTAGCAGTCTGTAATTTATCAGTCATCAACTCTGTTTTTTGCAGGCAGGTTCTATATTTGTCCCTCTTCAATACTCTGGTACTTCTGAATCCTCCACAAACTCTTGAAAATAATCACTAATGACTCAGTTTGCTTTAGCTGGTTTCCTGCAAAATCTTCAAGACCCAACTGATTCAAACATCTCTGCCATCATGAAATACTTCAAACCCACTCTTCCTGTGACACAATCTCCATCCAGTCTCCTGTGGTAGGAATAATTCTGTCAGCATCGGCTCACAGGTTACCATCCTTGCCAAGACAGGCAAAACGTCCCTGGGGACGCTCTCTCTGCACCCTTATTAATCATCACTATTTTACTTCTGATTTCTAGAAGCATTATTGTCTTTCTGATGGTAGAGCTGAAGCTCAGGAGTTGCTTTCTCTCTTTGGAAATGGGATTCACCAGGGCTCCTGTGCATTCTTGATCACTGAAATAAGCAATTAAGTGGCAAAGTGGCCTTGTCCTTATTGTGCTGCAGCATTTGCACTTTGGAACTTGTGGGAAAATAATCCAGGTGGGTTTTTTTTACAAGGAAAGTAATAACCAGAAAGAAACATATTGTTTTTCCCCACCACCACATGGTGATTTCATAAATTCTTTCAGAGCATGTGCATATCACAGAATCATCAAGGTTGGAAGAGACCTTCATGGTCAGTGGGTCCAACCATCAGTGCAACACCACCATAATCAGCCCTAAACTATATCCCCAACCACCACACCCTGATACCTCTTGAGTACTTCCAGAGGTAGTGACTCCACCACCTCCCTCAGCAACTTATTCCAATGCCCAATCGCTCTTTCAGTGGAAAAAAAAAAATACAATTAATCCAAACCTCCACTGGCACAACTTAAGACCATTTCCTCTTTCATCTGAGACATGTCAGAAGACAACAACTCTCCCCTCACTCCAGCCTCCTTCCAGGCCAGCACAGCAGGGTGTAGCTTCATGTGAAAAAGTTACCATCTGTAAAAGGGTGAGGACACATTTCCCTTTTCCCAAAATCTCGTGCTTCACCTTGCTTTGTACTGGCTCTGGTGTCTGCCCAGCCCTGTAGAGAACCAGTTCAGCTTATTCACCTGGCAGGGAAATTCCTCTAAAGCAGAAGGGAGTTGCAGTTCTCAGTCCAGGACTGGAGCTGGCACACACTGGCACTTTGGGTGGGTGAGGAGGGGCAGGAGTTAAGGAGCAAGACACACATTTCTTGAGAGATGTGTTTTTACATCAGCTCAGCCAAGTGACACAGCTTCACTCTGAGGGGACAGTGAGCCCCAGTGCCTTGACAGAGATGGACCACTGGGGAACCTCTTTCCAACCAGATGAAACCTCTCTCTGACTGTCACTCCAGTGGGTGTTTTCTTTTAGACTTTATTAATCTTTGGATCAGCCTTTGGAACAGCAGCCAGTTTGCCCAGCCTTCTGTAATCTTCCTTTCCACGTAATGCTCCAGCTGTAGTGTTCCTTAGAACACAATGTCTGCAAGCATTAATAATAATGATGGAAAGGGCTTTGCAAAGCATCTGAGGAGGAAGCTCATTCACTTTCCTGCACAGCCCGTCCCCCAGACCCTTTTATTCCTTTAAATATTAAAGATTACATTCAATGTAAGAATCAAGAGCCTGATTTTCAGAAGCACTGAGCTCCCATTGTCTTCAGTGGGCGTCATGGCTGCTCAGCAGTTCTGAAAATCAGCTTCTTAATGATCAGCATACTGCAAAAATATTTAACAGCTAAATCTTTCCCATCCCTTCCTTTTCATTCTCAACCCAACAAGACTTCTCCCTCTCCCTGTAGAGGGACCACTTTTGTCCCTCTGTCCCATGTGGCCCCTTCACCTGACACCTTGCAGGTGGTGCTCTTCACCTGGAGCACATTTGGTGGGAGCTGTCTCATCAGCTGGGATTATCTGCAGTGTGGGTGTCAGTATCCAGGCAAGCTGCCCTGGATTCTGCTCACAGTCAATGGAGGGTGAGTCAGCAGAGTCAATGGAGCTTAGGGTGTGATTTCCCATCCCAAAATAGGCACCTACATTTGGCCAGATGACTCACACTGAACTCCATTAACTACATTTTCTATACCTCCAGTGTCTTCAATGGGAGAGAAGGGACTCAGGTGGGACACCTGTGTCAGATCCTGAAAGGGAAATTAAATTAATCCCACCCTTTCTGTGAACCCATACATCGACTCGCTGCATAAATCACACTCACCTCCTTCCTTAAGAACTTCTGTGTTGGTGTCTACAGGGAATGAATCAGGTAATAAAGAGTAGTGAAGTAGAAAGATAATGGTAGGTCATAGCAGAAAGTCAGACTGAATTGTAGGTTGGATAAAGTGGAGCAGATTTATTGAATCCAGTGGAGCCTTTCTCCTCCATATAAGAATTTTGCTTAATAGAATTTAAAAAAAAAAAAAAAAGGAAAAATAAGCAAAAGTTAAGTGGGACAGTGAACTCTCAAGGTGTACTTTAGCCATTTCCTTTCCATGTGAATTCATGGTTCGTCCTATTTTTCTTCCAACTTCACTGTTACTCTCTAGAGTAGGAGATTTTCACCAGGGGTAGGCAGTTTCTCCTCCTGCCCCTTCCTGTGTGCTGTGTAATGCTCCAGACCTCACTGATTCCTCCTCTAAGGACTGATGGGGTCTGTTGGAATCTCTGTAGGACAGGCTTCAACCTCTCCCAAATACCCTTCACCTCCTTACAGTACAAACTCACCTTTATCCTCAGCTGTGTGCCCCAACTAGAGACTTTAAACTTTGTTTCCTTCTGATTTCAACATTCATTTAGGATTTGGGAAGTTCCCTGTGGACTGTCAGATTTCTGTTTGCAGGAATCAGCAGTTAATTTCCAATCTGAATGTTTACCCCAAACAAAGTGGCTTTACCTGGTGCCTCCTGGAAACTCCAAATGCTTGTCAGTGCAGCTCAGGAAGCAGCACAGCAGGAGGAGCCCAGTTATGAAACAGATATGTAATAATCAGCGTGGAACACGGAGAAATAGAGAGTAATACTAATAAATTGAATTTAATTAGTTCTCCTCTGGTCTTCATTACCACTATCACCATCTTTTGCTCTTGCAGTTCATCAAGGGTAAGCACAAATGCTATTGCCACTCCCTACGTATTTAAAAGACAAAGTCCACGCTTTCCTCTGCCTCAGACATTTCCTCTTAACTCCCTCATTCACGACACCTTCCAGTTTAAAATGACCCTTCTGTGTTATAAAACCCACCACAGAGGCAAGACCAGCCTCTGCCACAATTGTCCTCTCTTTCATTATTAGCAGACATTTCCTGGGCTATTCCTGCTGCCGGTGTCTTCCCTACAGCTCTGACTTTATCCTTGTGTCCCATTTGTTCTGACTCATTTCAAACACAAGTTGAAAACAGCTCATCTCTCCCTGGCTCCTGCCTGTTAATTTCTCCTTCCCTCACTTATAATTTAGCTGTAACGATCTTATTTAACTCGAGACCATTTCATGGGTGCAATTGGTATGAGAGGTTCTGCATATCGTAGTAGGTAGGCAATTTGTCATGGAGTACATCAGCTAATGAGCACTTTGGATCTGATTGGGCTGAGCTGCTGAGGACAGGCTGTGTTACCAAACCTCTCTTTTTATGAAGATTGAACAACATGTTCCATTACTCCACAGCAGAAAATGCTGAAGAAACCAAACTGTCACATTGTCTTTCTTCCTCTTGTCTCTGCATGCAGATTTGTGAGGTGTGTAGCACCTACTGACACACAAATCACTGAACAATATAAAAATCTTCCATAATGAAGCCTCGAGATCTGTCACTGGTGAAGGTTGTAGTGTCACTCAGGGACTCGTTGACAAGCTTTGAGGAAAGAGATGGATTCCCAGGAACGAAAGAGCTAACATCTATCAGACATAATTGAGCAAATTAATAGCTTTGTGAAGTCTCTTTTTTTGGTTAGGATCCCATGAAATGACAATAAATGTGGCAGAGTTTCTCTTGAAGCCTCCTCTGCCTTTTTTTTTTTTTCTGCTGTTGTGTACAACTCGTAATTACTCTGAAACAAAGGGAACCTCTACAGAACCAGCAGCAATTTTAGCAATGAAACACAGGTGTAAAAGGTAAAGGCTGAAGCGTGTTTATCACTCCCTCTAAAGGAGGGAGAGAGGGAGGGAATTTGAAGAAAGATTTCTTTGCATTTGGATACCAGTTTTCCCACAAATACTGTCTCAGTCACAGGAGGAATCAGGAAGGGGCTGGCGATGGGATCTGGAAGTTCTGTCTTGGAATCACAGAATCACTGAGGTTGGAAAAGACCTCCAAGATCACGAAGTCCAACCTCTGAACAAAGACCACCACACGACTAAACCATACCCCAAAGTTCCATGTCTGCTCCTTTTTTAAACACTTCAGGGATGGTGACTCCAGCACCCTCCTGGAGAGCCTGTTTCAAGGAATTTTCTGCTGTATATTTGACCTGACCTTCCCTTGGGGCAACTTGAGGCTGTTTCCCTTCGTCCTATAACAAATTGCCTGGAAGAAGAGCCATATCCCCACCTCACCACAACCTCCTTTCAGGTAATTCAGTTATCTGCCACTTCCCCATCACTGGGAAGGAATTTTCTGGCTTTTTTCTTCCCACTTCTCCACTATTTTTGACCATCAATGGCTAATTCTGCTGCACTTTGCTGCAGAAACAAACACTGCCAAGTTTTCCTTGAGGCACGGACTTTTCTCTGTGCTTGCAACCAGGGAAATAAAGTCTTAGGAAGAAGTTTAGAGGAATAAAATTTTAGGAAGAAAGTTTAGTAGCCTCCACTGGAGAAAAGGAGGCTGAGAGGAGACCCTGTTGCTCCCTACAAATACACAAAATAAGGTCATAGTCAGGTGGGGGTCAGTGTTTTCTCCCAAATTGCAAATGACAGGACATGAGGAAATGGCTTCAAGTTGCATTGGGGAGGTTTGGGGTGGATATTAAATCACTGGCTGCCCATGGAAGTGGTGGATTCATCTTCCCTGGAAGTGTTCAGAAACCACGTGGATATGGCACCAGCTTAGTGATGAACACAGTGGTGGTGTGTTGATGGTTGGGCTTGATCGTCTTAAAGGTCTGTTCCAGTTTTAATGATTCTGTCATTTCATAATTCTGAGAACCAGGAAGTGGGTGATTTGCATTCCCATTATCAAAAGAAAAGGAAAAAAAAGTTTGGGTGTTTGTAATTATTGTCAGTTCTCTGTATTTTGGACAACTCACTACTCTTGCTTTGTTTGTTCTTGCTGAAGTGTAACAATGGTAGCAAATTGTTGGCAGGAATATCTTTATAAAGGACATAGAAACTGTTTGGATATAGCCAGGGTGAAGGTGCTACTGTGGGATCAAGTTATTATTTGAACCAAACCAGTACAGCTAAGTACTCACCAAGATGAGTTTTGCAATAAACACAAATAAGAGAGTGGGGCCTGATGCCCTAATACCCAGTGGTACAACATTCTGTCACACTCCCAGGCCCACACTTAACCTGTTCTCATTTTTTTGTATAAAAAAGAAGCCATCCTAAGAAATCAATTTATCTCTTTGCCTCCTTAAAGCTTTCCCTTCAGCTTTAAAATAATATTTGCTAGTTTTTCCCACCCACTATCTAGTTTTTCTTTTCTTTTGCCTTTTTTTTTTTTTCCTGAAAGACAGCAATTTTCCAGTATTTCTCTCATTACACCATTTACAGAGCAAAACGAGGTTGTGCTATTTACTTTTGTAGTCTCTGAAATATCTCAGGTCTTCCAGATCTATTAAAAATAAACCTAAGTGGGTCAGTCTTCTTCTAAGAAAATTCCTTTTTGTGGAGCTTGCCTGGATTGGTTTTTAAAGCCTTTCTTCTGAAGTAAAAAGCAGGAAGAAAGAATCTCAATTTCTCAGTGTTTTCCCAACAGAACCAAATATTTCTCACATGTCAGTCACATGTCACCGGGTCTGATCTGTGAACGTTGTATAGTTTGTTAAATGTTCTCAGTTCCTGGTTGTAAGGACAGATGAAACATTCACAGTCAGGGCTTCAGGGACATGCAGTGCTTGGTGGCTTTCTTTGCAGTCGAGTTCCTAATTCTTCTGGGGTTGGAGGATGGTTCATTCTCTGATTTTTTCTAGGTGCTTTCATTTTTTTTGTTTTGTTTTCTCCAGCTCAGATTTATAATTTATGTGAGTATTTATTTATTGATTCTCTGGAGGAGAAAAAAACTGGAAAATACAGCAATTTAAAACACGAAACTGTCCTTGAGTCCCCAAAGTTTGTGTGCTAACTGGGAGAGGAGAGCTGGTTGATACGTACTGGATGCAACCAGCATTATTTATTCATTATTTAAGAATATAAATGCATCCGTTTCTATCTTGGTACCTATCAGTTTGTTCTTTCCCACATCACTTCCCACTCTGGCTGTTCCAGAGCTTCACAACTCTCATGCTGACAGCCTTCTAAGTTTTAGTCTCCATGTCTTTGTGGCTAGTTTGCAAAAATTTGTCCTTGTGACAACTTTTTTTCAGTTGATTTAAGTAGCTTGTCTCCCTCCCTGATGTGGATTCTCCTGTTTTATTCATAGAGATTGGTCACCCCCTTCCTCAGCCTTTGCTCTCCTGGTCTGAACCAGCCATGGGTAGTGTTAAAAAAACACACACACTCTTTCAAAATGAAACATCCAATCGTCTAAACAACTCTCATGGGATTTGAACTTGGTTTTGTTTGAAAAATCAGCCTCGTCCAAATCTCCCAAGCCACAGAGCAGCTGTGAGATTTCACAGTTCTACTTTCTGAGAGTGATACTGCTCCTTTCAGGCTTTCAGAAGCAGTAGTGACTTTTACAGAATTAATTGGGACGCTTTCTTCTGACACCAGTGCAATCAGATCCAGTTCCTCCGTGGAAAATATCATTGGTGTGCAGAAATGTGAGGAATTTACAGGTTAAGCCCTGGAGCAGGGTGTCATACAGGATCTGACTGATTTTTCCTTGCTTATGGGATACGTTAGGAGAATTTTGGGCTTAGCACAGGAGATGAAATGATGTGATGGTGCAGACGTTTATCCATTGTTGCCCTCCTCCACTGTCCTGTCATTCATTGTCACAGCACTGATTCCTGCATTGGGGAATTGCATTGGCAAAGTTACAGGGCTAATTACTAAATTGTCTGGCTAGGAGCTATGCCCTGTAAGGGGACTGGAGCACCTCTTCTTTGGATACAGGCTGGGAGAAATGAGATTGTCCAGCCTGGAGAAGAGAAGGCTCCAGGGAGACCTCAGAGCCCCTTGCAGAGCCTAAAGGGGCTCCAAGAGAACTGGAGACGGATTGGGACAAGGGCCTGGAGTGACAAGACAAAGGCAAATTACTTCAAACTGACAAAAGGTATGTTCAGATTGGATATCAGGAAGAAATTCTTCCCTGTGAGGGTGGGGAGGCCCTGCACAGGTTGCCCAGGGAAGCTGTGGATGCCACATCCCTGGAAGTGTTCAAGGCTGGATGGGGCTTGGAGCAACCTGGAATAGTGAAAGGTGTTCCTGCCCATGGCAGGGGTTCAGAACAAGATGATCCATAAGGTCCTTTCCAACCCAAACCATTTTGTGTTTCTCTGGTTCTGTTTTGGCCTTGAATGATATTCTCACTCTGTGCATTCCAGCCATCCCTTCCAGAGGAATTCCATTGCCCTTTCTCCTGTGGGTCTCAGGTTTGTGCACTCATGGTTCAGAGACAGGGTGAAACTCACATTTAGTTCCCTACAGCAGTCCCAAGGAGGAGGAATTGTGGACCACTCTGGCCTTCCACATTCAACTAACATTGCACTTACCTCCTCTGTGAGCTGGGGCTGAGCTGCAGGCCATCATTTCCTCTGAAACCTGAGAAGTTTCTGCTGTTCTCTCAGCTTCCCTGTCAGCTTGCTCTTGGCAAAGTTAGAGTGCATGAAGAAGAATAAAACCTGCCAATTATATCCTCACTTTCTGCTGCTCAGGGGGCAAACACTTGTCTTATACATTATGACTCAGAATCCTGCTTGCACATGTTTTTTGGGGTTTTTTGTGTGTGTTTTTGTTTGGTTGTTTTTTGTTTTGGTTTGGTTTGGTTTTTTTTTACCAGCTTCTGAATTCTCTGTATTGATCTGTCAGCTGAAGGAAAAACAAAAAAAGATGTGAATGAGGAATATGGTAAAATGCAAATGGTGTTTGGGTGGTAATTCAGGGTAAAAACTTACTCCCACATAAGGGCAAGAAAACCTCCCAGCAGCCTTCCTTCCCAGCAGACCTAGTTTTGTCCTCATGAGGAAAAGCCACTCAACAACGTTGGTGACTAAAAATTACGTGACTGCAAAATTGGGTTTTATTATTTTATTACATATTTATTTATTTTATTAGGTTTTGTTTGTGAGTGGCTTTCTCTTGACTCAAAATCAGAAGAAAAATCCATTTTCATTTGACTTAGATTCATTGTTTACTTCTGGTCTCCAAAAATAGCACACTAAGTCCATAATGTCCTCATCACTCAAGGAAAGTAACATTCCAGAATCTCCTGGCAGAAGCTCCTGAGTCAACATGACCTTTTCCTTGGTATGAAACCCTCCCAAAACACTTTTTCTATGTTTCCTTTCCTTACCTCCTTTAGGAAGCAACTCCCAGTGTGATGCCCATCCCTCCCCTCTGTAAAGGGCAGACAAAACCAAACAATCCCCTGGAATCCCACCAGTGGGGAAGGGACCAGTTGCTTGTGGTTTGAGAGTGAACCCAGCAGTATGGACAGTGACAGGAAACATGGGCATGATCCCTAAAGTGATGGTTGCTGCACTCACAGGGAGATGCTGACACTGCTGGAAGAGCAGCAGGGCTCTCTTTTGTCACACTCCCATTTGTCCCTTCCTTAGCAGATTTCCTACGTCAAGCTAGAAGGAGTCATCTGGCACCAGAGCTGTATAAATGGCAGAGAAATTCCCCATCAGCTATTTTTGGGAAAAATCAATTCTCTCTGTACTCAGGAAGCTCTGAGCTTGCTAAGCTCCCTACCTTTTAACTGCAAATTACTCTAAATATTTTTCCCTTATCATCAATACAGCACAGGGAAGGAAATCCAGTTTGAGGCTGAGCTGGTAAATTTTCAAGCCAATTGAAGCCAGGTGTATTATTAATTTATTTTTACCTGTGTGTGCAAAAGCCACATGGAAGTCCTGCTTTGATGGCCAAAATGGTCTAAACCAAACCATCTGGTGAGGATTTATACCACACACTGCATCTGGGGGAAGGGATGGATGCTGGCACTCCTGCCAGATGCTTTGTTGCTGGTGACTTAAAACAAGGAGCCATGAAAGTTGGTGGCCATTAGGTAAACAAAGAGAGGCAGGGCCAGGAGTAAGAGATTTAAGGTCCAAACTGTTGGGGAAGATGAAAAAGGAAAGCCTTATAAATATGACTGCTTGGGTTTTGAGAATATGAAACCTATAAGTGAAATAGAATTGAAAGCAAGTTTCGATGTTTAGAGCCTCAGTTACTGGACAACTGGAGAACAACAGTGTGGCTGCTGAAGGTAATCAATCCCCTTTTGGTTAAACATTGCCCTTCTCCTCACCAAAAGTCCAAGGGTCAGAGCAGACCCTACCAGCTTGGTGGAGGGGTCCAAAGAGTCATTTTTAGGGTTTAAAATATAACACAGTATGGTAATGTAATGATTCTTATAGGCTGTACGTAAATGCTGTAGGATTTGTATCTTGTATTAGATTGGTTGGTGTAAGTTAGAATATTCAGTATAGAAGAAGAATTAATGGATTGTAACAGGAACTTCGCTCTCTTACTTCGCTCACTTCTCTGCAGCTCCTCTCTTACTTCTCTTACTCCTCTTACTCCTCTTACTCCTCTCTCTTGCTCTTGCTCTCTCTCTCTCTCTCTGCTCCAAGCTGCAGCTGGCAGCTCCCAGCAGGGCCCCTTCACCCAGGCCCTGTGCAATAAACCCCACGCTCCAAGACCAGCCTTGACTCCAGAGATCTCTCTTCTCCATCCACCCCAGTTCTCACACAAACCTGAGCAACCTGTGAGGAATGAGGCCAAAAAGTGCTCCAAAAATTCTTTGTAATCAGTGGGCGCAATATTGATGCTCAGTTTGTTCAACCTGGGCCAAACTTCACAGAATGGTAGAATCCCAGAATGGTTTGTGTTGGAAAGGACCTCAAATTTTATTCAGTTACAACCCTCTGCCGTGAGCAGGGACACCTCCCACTAGACCAGGTTGCTCAAAGCCTCATCCAGCCTGGCCTTAAACACTTCCAGGGACAGGCAGCCCACGACCTCTCTGTGCGAGAATTTCTCCCCACAGGGGTGCATCCCCTGGGGAATGGCTGTGGCAGAGGAAAACACCAGGAACTGCTGCTGCCAGGCCCATCAAGCAGGCCTTGTACAACCTGCTTGGCAAGGTACAAGACCCAAAATGACTCGCCTTCCAACCGCTGTTGTAATTTCTGTCAGAACCATGCTTCTGACTTACCACACTGTGCTTTACACAGCTTATGACAATATTTCTCCCTCAATGGCTTTTTGTAGAATGTGTACAACCTATTCTGCAGACTGCTGGTTTCCTTACTTAACATCTATTTTATGGGCTGCATTTTAAATTCCTTTAAGTGCAAGCAGTTGAGGAACAAGTTTCTGAGAGAGAGATCACTACTCAATCCCAATTCCCTCATGCACAGTCTGTATATTCTTTATAGGCCAAAGCCTTCTCCCCCAGAGACTGCGGCATTTCAGGAGCAGACAGAGCAATCCCAGCCCATGTAAATCACTTAAAATTATAAAGTCCTGTGAGATTCTTCCATCTATAAGATGGAATGTTGGTATTGATATGACAGTAATTTTTAGCTGAGATCACAGACTTCTCATACCAGGCACAGCCCAAATCCATGGGGAGAATTTGTCCCTACTTTGGGAACCTTAAGTTGTAAACATCAGTATGAGATAAAGGATGGATGAATAAACAAAGGCTGCTGCAGAAGATGCATCCACACTGTCAAATAACTCCCACACCCTGGTCCCCTGATCATCCACATCACATAAATATTAATTCTCTGGGTTCATTTTTTTTGTGTGTGAACTAAATAGTCCACACCAAAGTGAAACCTGGATGACTGTGGGATGAATCCCCTTTGTGTGAATGGAAACACACCAGGTTTAGCTTCTTGCCCCATCCAGAGCACTCCAACACTTCACTTGACTTCCACTGTGAGCCTCCAATATCCTCATACAATCATGCCATAAAACCCAACCATGGTGGGTACCAGCAAAGCTTTCAAGTGTTTCAGGCAGCTTTACATGAAAAAAGAAAAAAAAAAAAAAAAAAGAGAGAGAGAAAAAAAAAAAAGAAAAAGAAAGAACAACAAAAACCCTAAAGACAAAACTTGATAATTATTTCCCACTGTACTGGGCACTGGTGAGGCCCCACCTTGAATCCTGGGATCAGTTTTGGGCCCATCACAACAAAGATGTTGAGGTGCTGGAGCATGTCCAGGGAAGGACAATGGAGCTGGGGAAGGGGCTGGAGCACAAGGCTGATGAGGGGCAGCTGAAAGAGTTGAGGGGGGCTCAAGCTGGAGCAGAGGAGGCTCAGGGGGCACCTTCTCACTCCCTAAAACCCTAAAACCACCTGACAGGAGCCAGGTGGGATCTCTCTTCTCCCAGGTAACATGGGAGTTGCACCAGGGGAGGTTTAGACTGGACATTAGGAAAAATTTCTTCACCAAAAGGGTGGCCAAGCATTGGAACAGGCAGCCCAGGGCAGTGGTGGAATCACCCTCCTTTGGAGTGTTCAAAAGGCCTCTAGAGGTGGTGCCTGGGAACACATTTAAATGGTGGACATGGCAGTGTTGGGTTAATTGTTGACCTTGATGAGCTTGGAGGTCTTTTCCAACCTTAATGATTCTGTGATCCCCTATCTTGGAGCTGTGAAGACATCACAGTTTGACCAAGGACCTGCCCAACCAATCCAGGATAAGGTAGACAAATCTATTCTGCCCTTTGTAGTCAGAGTCCCAGAGCAGACATTTTGCAGCAGTGTAAATATAAACAGAAGATAATCCTGTGACAGAAGAGTTTATTCAACTCCCAGTGCCTTTCTCCCAGCTCCAGCTTCCTTGCCACTTGGGGAAAGGGCTTTGAAGGGGTGATTTAAATCTAACCTCTTCCTAAGGGGCGATCACCACATGATCAGAGCACATTGAGCAGTGGTAACAGGAGCAGTGGGAACATGGAAACACTAGAACAAAAAAGGAGCCTGCCTTTCCACATCCCATATGTGCTCCCAGCCCCAAAGCCTTATAATTCAGTGTGTATTTAGGGTAAGGTGTTCACTTCTGATCAGATGGTTCTTCTGCAAAGCCCAGGAATTACTCAAGAAGCTCCCCCAATTCCTCTGTGATGCATCAGATTTCCTTGCCCCCTGTACCCAGGAGCTTGCTGTAGATCCTGGCTGAAGACTTTAAAGGCCTTAGTGGGTGCTCTGGGATGGGATGATCTGCCCTGTGTGAGGTCCTGGCTTAAACTCTTGAAATACTGTAGAAAGGTGCACCAGCAAAGGATAAAACTTGGTTGGATGGCTTAGGAAGACAGTTTTGTTCTGATACTTGTGGAAGCTTAGTAGGAAATCTGAGATATTTTGTGGCCGGAAGAGTTAATTTTGTGCCTCATGGTGCTGTATTATTTGTAATAAAACTTTATTTCAGATATATGTGAATCATGTAGCCATGTACATGAGATTCCTTTGATTCCTTGCTCTTAATCTCATTTCATTTCATTAATTTCATTTCATTAATTTCATTTGGCTTTTCTTACAAGAAGAATTCATGCTGGTAAAACAACTTCCATCTGCCTCACCTGCTTATTTGAGATGCAGCGAGATGAGGTTTTCAAACCTTCACAAAACAAAAGCATAAGTTGTAATTTAGGAAATCTACTCAGGAATCTATGGCACAAAATGCTTATCTCTTCTGTCTCCTGTCATATTCTCACAAGGCTGTGCTGTCTTAGTTTTCCCAGGTTCCCTGCCTCCTGTCCTTTCCCTCTCTTATTTGCCTGGCTTTCCTTGTGCCAATCACAATTCTGCTGTGCTGTTACCCCAAATGAAATAGCTTGTCCTTCTCTCTCCTCTCCTCTCCTCTCCTCTCCTCTCCTCTCCTCTCCTCTCCTCTCCTCTCCTCTCCTCTCCTCTCCTCTCCTCTCCTCTCCTCTCCTCTCCTCTTTCTTGCACAAGTTCTCCCAAGCTTCTGATAATTCCCTTTACTTCTTCCAGCCTCCTCCTCCCCTTCTACCTACTATGTTTTATTTCAAGGCACTTCATTTCATTTAATTTCATTTCAATTTTGAGGCAGTACAGTGAAACTTGAGCACAATATTCCAGGTGAGGGCATCTCATTAAATGCTATAATGGTGCCACTTTCACTGTTATTCTCATTTCCATGCTTTCTGCACAATAGGATTTTCTTTTCTTTTGCAACTGCCATTGTGGATGTGACAGATATATTCATGGAAATATCCATATTTGGACTCTGAATGGAAGAATTTAGAGTCCCACAGAGGTTACTGCAGGCATCTGTACTGCAGGCTCAGAGATTCAGCTCAGCAGGCAAACTCTTCACTCTTACTTCCCACAGTAACTTTTGTCTGGCTGTAAAGAAATCTTAGGCTGGGTTGCTTTGGTTTGTTTTGTTTTCATTGCAGAGGAGGTGGAGGTCTAGGGAAGGAAGTTTCCTCACCACAGCAAAAGTAATTTGGATCTGAGTTCAGAGCAGTTCTTGACATAGAAAAATATTGAATAAGGTGTTTTGTCTCACTGAGTTTTTATTCTCCATCAATAAAACAGCATTTTCTAATCTAACTTCTTATTCACTGGGATGGAAGCTCTCTGGAACTTGGAAGAGGTATTTCTTGATTATTCGTCAGCCTCACTGGGCCTCTCTTTCCTCCATGAGACTCCTCCAGAAGATCTTTGAAGTCATTGAAGACTTTTTCACTTTTCAATGCCTTAGGATTCCTGTCCTGTGTTGTAGGTAGTGCAGTGCAGATGTGATGTGAGCACAGTGGAGGCATCTGGGGCTCCAGCAGTGAGAATATGAACAGGACCTTACCAAGGGACCTGGTCTAGGACTGGCCTCAGAAGCAACCACTCTGTGAGAAAAGATATGTTAATCTCTTCTGAGCTAGGGAAGCTGGAAACAGGAACTGGTTATGCAGTCAAGTCTAAATTATTCTTCATAAACTTCCAGTGTTGTCCATGCAAAAGATGTTTTTTGGGAAGACGAGAAGGAGCAGTGCTGTGGGCTGCTGCACAGAAAGTCAAGGTTTCCAAGAATTCCATGGTCCAGTGGAAGCAGAGATGACAATCTGGACATTCTGGGACAGAAAGGTCTAGAATTGCTGTGTGCATGAGCCTGCATTCACACTGTATTCAAATCGACTTTATCACCATGTAAAGGCACATTCCTGCCAGCTGTACACCTGGCAGGGAGAGCAATTCTCCTCACAGGAGCTTTGGGTTATATTTACTCCTTGCAAGTGGCATAGGGAACCACTGGCACCATGTCAATGTGGATATTTTCATACTTTAAACAATTAAGCTCTTCAAATCTTTTCCTTCATCCAGCCTCCTCTAGAGCTTCCCTCTTACTCTGTGTTAAACCTGTTCCCACAGCAGTTTCCCAGTTCCAGCATCAGTTTTATCCCAGCTGGCATGTGCAGTTAAATCCTAAGCACAGACTACGAATTCTGTCTTCACAGAGCCTTCCTGGCTACTCAAACAATTTGAGAACAAAGTTTATAAAAGAAAATTCACTTTCTCTCTCTATTCCTGCCTACATATGTCAGGTGATTTTTTTTGTTGTTGTATTGTGTTGATCAAAACACAGTGATAGAAAAATATGATAGACTTGGGTTTCCTCAAGAAAGTTAGAACAGTGAATTTCTTGTTTTTCCATCTTGGTAGATTTAAAAAAGCTGATATTATGAAAATATGGAATCACAGAATGGTTTGGGTTGGAAAGGATCTTAAAAACATCATCCAGTTGCAACCCCCTGCCACGGGACAGGAACCAACAGTGTTCCTTTGGCTCGTTGAAAGGAGGGGAAGTTTTGAATGAAATAACCTTTACATTTCCACATTCTACTGTAAAGCAGTAGAGTAAGAGAAAATATTTATCCGTATCTGTAAATTTAGAGATTCTGTTTAACTGTGGGGAGTAACTCTGTGCAAGTCCAGCATCTCCTACACCTTTTCCTTCAGTCACCAGAGAGGTATTTGTTAAGTGTAGAATATCTGCAGGCAAGAATATTTACCTTACCTGGGAGTGTTCTCCTGATTGCTTCTGTACTCCACTATCCCAATGGCAGGAATTTATATCCTCCTCTGTGGGAAAAGGCTGGGATGTGGTTTCCTTTTTTCCCATGAACAGGACAGTCAGATTAAGGAGGGAAATGCATTTGAGCAGCAGCCTTGAGTTACACAGTTAGAGGCAAAGTCAAGTGTTTGCCTCAGAGTTCCCCAGCAGTCCTTGGCCTCTGATCTTCCCTCATCTGCTCCTGTTATTCCAGTCCTTCCTATTTCTGATTCCTCCCTACCTTTTGTCCCAGCTGTGTAGAAGTGGAGCTTATCTGATGATATATTTTGCCAAGTAAACCTATTTTTAGAGTAGTGTGGGTTACTGGGTACGATGTGACAATGCAGAGAATGGAGTGTAAGGCAGTGTAATGGTGAGTAAGGCAGGGAAAGAAGTGATAGAGCATCATCCTGTTTATTCAGTTCCTGCTGGAATTGCCATCTTTAGCTCCCATTAGAGGTTCCCAGTTAATACAGGAAAAGAAAACTGAAAGGAAGAGGTTGTTAAACCACAGGTTGCTTCAGTCACTGATTCCTTGTCTTGATCTCATTTAGCTATGAAAAATGTGGTTTTTCTAACTTTTTCAAGATCCTGTTTTAATGCTCAAATACCTCAGCCCAGACTCTTAATTTTTACAAGATATAAAAGTTGTTTTATACCCAACTGCTTACACATTTAAGCCTCTGAATCCCTCAGCTGGTTTTAATGCCACTCTGACAATGAAAAGGGCTAATTCAAGATCTGTTCTTACATTTATAGCAACATAAAGAGTGTTCAGAGTAAAGACTTCATTTGCATACATCATAAAAATAAACAAAATAATTTGCATAAAAGTCTGTGCATGGAGCAGTGCTTTGGCTGAGTGAGGAGCACTGGGAAATATATTTGTAAGATGAGAAAGAGATGAGGAAGAGGAAGATGACTTCCCAGACATAGGAAGGTGTTCATGGAATTGGATGCTCTGCTTCTTCAGGTTGCTAAATCCTTGGATTTTTACAGTTTTGAGGCAGACACGAGCTGTAAAGGTCCCTGGGAACCTCTTGAGAGGTGTTAGGTGATTGTGGCAGCTTCTCTGGGCTAGAAGAGATGATTGGTCATTTTCCCAGTCAAATCCAGGATTCCACTGGTCTGGTCAAAGCTCGGGAGAAATCCCAGCGATTGGTTATGAATATTTATCACACATCATTTTCCATCTGTGTCGGGATCCTGGGTCTCTCTGTGGTGTGATTCAATGTTGCTGAAGTCAGTAGCCTGCTCTGGAACTGCACTAATTTGTTCTGCAAGGTGAGAATCTTGGGCAGTGGCATGATGGGGTGCTTGTTAAGGATTTTCTGGAATTTTCACACCCACAGCATGGAAAATAACCCTGAAAGCCTCCTCTGATGGTGTTCATCTTGGCCATGGTTGCATCACTTTTTACTGCCAGATCTGCCTTTTTTGCCCTTTTTTTTTTTTTTTTGAAAATAATTTAATCATTTTACTTTGTGTTTTCATGACTTCTGTTTGAAAGGGTTGTCCTTCATGGTGCCCTGCTTGAAGTAAATCTAAAGCCAGGAGAGTGAAAATTTAAAAGGTAGCAAGGAAAACCAGCTTCCTACAGCTTTTAAAAGTGCTTAAAACCACTTTCTTTTTTTTTTTTTTTCTTTTTTTTTTTTTTGGCGGGGGGGGGATGGAGGTTGAATATACTATTTCAGATCTTCCCAGCTCCCCAAGTCTTTCAGATAAAATGGTTTGAGTTGAAGGGGACTTTAATAAGATCATCTCATTCCAGCCCCTGGCATTCACACCTTCCACTATCCCAGGTTGCTCCAAGCTCCATCCAACCTGGCCTTGGACACTTCCAGGGATGGGGCAGCCACGGGTTCTCTGGGCAACATCTTCCAATGCCTCACTACCCACACAATAAAGAATTTACTCCTAATATTTCCTAATTTCCCAGTATCCAATCTGATGTCTGTGACTCTTCCCTGTAAAATCATTTTCAGAGATTTTGCTGTGCTCGGAAACAGCCTAAAAGGTGCTGTGCAAATAGTACAAAAATAAAGGTCTTGAGAGCTAAGTGAAGTATCCTAAAGAGCTGTGTGGCAGCTTGTGGCCATCTCAAGGTCTTCTCTCACCCAGCTAATGAATGTAAATCAAAATTGCTACTGGGATGGAAGAGCCTCAGGAAATATTTGAGTCCTATGCTTGAGTAGTTGTGCCTGAAACTGGGGTGATTAGCTGGTGCTGTGGGCAAAATGGCTCAATACACATCAGGATTTCACAGCCCTCTCTCATCCTGCCTAAAGTGAAGGTTAATGGATCCAGGAGTGGCTGGAGCAGATAAAACTCATCCATGGAACCCACTGACAAGGCAGCCCATGAGGAATCCAGGTCTAGTGCCTGTCTGTCCACCAGGCCACTGCCACCACAGCCAGGGCCTCCCTGTGGAATCAGGGGAGAGAAAACTGCTGCCTGCATCATCATTAGCTGAAAATGTCCACCTGCATTTCACAGGCTTAATTAATAACAAAGCCTGTGTTTGCCTCGTCACATTTCAGTGGTTGCAGAAGACTCTGTGTTATTAGAAATCCCACAGAAAGCAATTTGCAAGAATTCAAGTTTCTACTTGTCTTGGCCCAAATCTTCATGCAAAGACCCCTCCTTGCCACCCTTTGCCTTGCAATCGAAATGACAAAGAATGTGACACACTTCACAGGCTGGGAGCATGCAGTGTCAGCTCCACACAGACACAGGAACAGCCTCATTTCGACAGAGAAGTAAAAAATATGAGGCTTGACATCCAGTTTTAACCCATTCGTACAAACCAGCTTGATTTTGGCTTCAGCAGCTGTGACTGACGCCTTTTAAAACTAGAAGAGGATTTAAAAATAGTGGGGTATTGTCACCTGCTTCTGCTCCCCACCATCAAAGGGGTTTGGGTCCCTGGTCCCCCAAAACTGACCAAGTTCAGGCTCTGGCTCTCCGAGCTCCTTGCCTGAGCTGTGGTTTCTTCCTGCTTTGAGTTCCTGAGACCTTGGTGCTGTTGGGAGGAATCTTCACAGAGAATATGGTGAAAACCAAAAGGGTTGAAAGCAGGGGAGGCTGCAAAGGACACATTTGTTTTGTGGATTTTGGGAAAAATTTCAAGCCATGCATATCAAATTATTCTTAGAATCACAGAATCTTTGAGGCTGGAAAAAATCTTAAAATCAACAAGTCGAACTGTCAACCCAGCACCACCACCACGTTCACCCCTAAGCCCTGTCCTCAAGTGCCACATTCACGTTTTATGAACATTTCCAGGGATTGTGAATCTGCCACTTCCCTGAGCAGTCTGTTATAGGGCTTTACAAACCTTTCCAGGAAGAAATTTTTCCTAATATCCAACACAAACTTCCCCTGCTGTAACTTGAGGCCATTTCCTCTCATCCTGCCACTTCTTCCTTCGAAGAGGAGACTTGGTTCCCTCTCTGGCACATACCACATTCTGCTATACAGGCCATAAATTTAGTGCCTGGAAATCGAAATGTTGCACACATTTTGGATTTATATATATATATATATATATATATTTTTTTTTTTTTTTTTTGGCCAGGAGTGGCATCTTTTCATCTCTAAAGCAGAATCCCCTGCAGCTGATGGCCAGAGGGGTGGCACGATGAGCAGGGCAGGCAGTTTGGGTGCCAGGCAGTCATTTATCCCACACTGCACAGCAGGGCAGGAGCAGCTAATGAAGTGCTACCTAAGTAAATACTCATTTGTGAGGCTCTGATTAAACCTTTGGAAGCGTTTCCAGCGGAGCACGCGGCGCTAATGAATCTCATTATTACAAATTGCCAGGCAGAGCCAGGTGCACGGGGAGGCTTTGCCATCAGCCCTGTGCAGCCACAAATCCTGCAGCCCTAGCTTAGCCTGGACAGGGCTCACACCACAGAGGAAGGACTCCCTGGCACAAGCAGCATCCCTCCCAACTCGGCTCTCTGCCTGTCAGCCTCAATATTTGCAGCCTCCAGTCTTCCTCTCCTCCTATCCAACCTCACTTTTACCATCTGTGCTCACATTGTCCTCCCTCCAGGATTAGTTCTTCAATTATATGTTTAACTCTATTTTATTTAATTATTTATCTTTTTTTCTTCTTTCTTTTTCTTTCTGAGCAACCTGGTCCAGTGGAAGGTGTCCCTGCCCTGTGGCAGGGGTTGAACTAGATGATTTTAAGATCCTTTCCAACCCAAACCATTCTATGATTCCATTATGTCTATTTTTTAATTTTTTTCTCCCCCTCCTTCTGTATTTATGCTTAACCATACCACAGAAAACAAAAATATCCACAATAATAGAGATCATTCTTTGTCCAGTTCTCCTGGCTTTTTTCCTAGAGATAATGCAGGAACAATATAGCCAAATAAGATCAGTCTGTGAGGTTTCTATCACTTTTTTTTTTCCTCTTCTTCACCTTATTAATATTGCAGCTGTCGCACTCTATAATCTCATGCATTAGCTTCACCCAGGCACACAGCTCTGTGTTGATTCGTTTATTTTAATCAAAGTTTTGTCTCCTGATATTTTTCCCTGTCCAGGCTGGAACAGAGAAAATGAAATTTCAATAGAAAACACACACACAAATCATTAATATTTGACCTCTGAAAAGAACTCATTTATTAAACATTTTTTCATCCCTTCAGGGTATTCAGAGACATAGTTTCTTTGTGTGCTACTTTGACAGTAATACTGGAGCATTTCCCTTGGGCTTTTCTAAGTGATCTCAAGTGTGCACTAATAGCCCTTTGCCTTTGGCTTTTATGAGTATAACACACACTTAGTCACAGGATCCCCTTTGGGTGATGTGTTGGGTTGTTTTTTTTTTTAGGTATGGGGATTTTGTCTTTTTTTTTTAATTTTTTGAGGTTTTGCTCTTGGTTCGGTTTTGGCTTATTTTTTTTGGACAACTTACAAGGAGAGGCTTTGTTATGTTTCAGCGAGAAATATAGGAGCCTTGTGCTGCAGCTCTGGGGTTTTAACAGATGGAGAATATTAAACCTTTATATATAGATAGATACATATATATATATACATTTGAGTATGTAAAAGGATTGACTGCCACTGAGCAAGATGCTAGATGCTGGTTGTTGGTTTTCCTCATCCTGAAGCATGTTCCCCTCCTGAACAGATCTTGACCAACTGATCATCCACTCCTCTCAGTCTGGGTGACAGAAGACCTTAGAGACAAATTAGAGATTGAAGGGGCCGGAAGAACATGTTAAAGAAAATTAAAAATCCAATCAAACCAACATAATAAAATCAAGAACCAGAACTGCAGTTGCTGCACTGAGCACTAAATCTTGATTGGGGCTGTTTCTGAGAGCTGTTTGTCAAAGTTTAACAGGAGAAGTCTTCTCCACACTGAGGTGGAAAATGGGGTGTTTCTGGTGAAGGAGGACATAGGATCGTGTTGGGAAGTGGTGTTTGTGGGAGCACGTGGTGGAATTCAAGAGTTTGTGCATCAGCAGGAATTTAAAATTGGCAATTTAGAATTGGCAGTTTCCACAGCTTGAAGGCAAAGCAATAGCTGTGGAGCAGTCCCTGGTGTTCACAGCAGCACAGGATGGGGGACACTGTTGTTCCTCAGGTGTTAGATGATGTAAATTGAGTTTTTGCATTGGAGTGGGCAAAGATCTGGGACTGTGCGGGAGAACTGGATGGTTCAGTCATAGACTTGTAGGAATAGGGGATTAGAATACGCTGAATTGGAATGGATCCACAAAAATCAACCAAGTTCCAGCTCCTGGCCCTGCACAGAACAACCCCATGAGTCCCACCATGTGCCTGAGAGCACTGTCCTGAACATTCCTTGGGTTCTGTCAGGCTTGGTGCTGTGACCACTTCTCTGAGGAGCCTGTTCCAGAGCCCAACCACCCTCTGGGGGAAGACACTTTCCCTAACATCCATCCTAAACCTCCCTGGCACAATTTCAGGCCATTCCCTCAGATCCCTCAGGTTGCCAGAGAGAAGAGATCTGTGCCTGCCCCTCCTCTTCCCCTCACAAAAAAGTTGCAGATCCCACTGAGGTCTCTCCTCATTCTCCTCTTCTCCAGGCTGAACAAACCAAGTGACCTCAGCTGCTCCTCGTACTTCCCCTCCAAACCCTTCACCATATTCATAGCTCTCCTTTGGATAGTCTCTAACAGCTTTATACTCTTTTTATTTAGTGGTGCCAAAAAACATTCACAGTGCTCAAGGTGAGGCTGCCCCAGTGCAGAGCAGAGCAGAGCAGAGTGAGACAATCATTGGTTCATCCTGGTATGGATTCACATCCTCTCCTCTGTTCCTCTCAAAAGCTCTTTGTTTTTATTATCTGGAGTGTCTGAGCAAGCTGTAGACAGATCAGACCCAGGGGATCTGCATTTACCCCTGCGAGTGGCCAACTTCCCACCTGGTGTCACTTCCCAGACTGGAACCCCAAACTCAGCCCAGTTCTCCTGCAAGACCAACACTCTGCTTGCACTGCCTGGGTCATGAGGCAATTCATGGGAGCTGGAGTCAGTGTTTTTCCCATTCCAGGGCTGCCCAGCCACCCACGTGTCCTGTCTTTGTTCCCCAGGGGAACAAATCTGTGTGCAGCACTGAGCCCCCGAAGCAGCAATTAGCAACGATTTCTGAGCTTTCCTGGTTAAACTCTCATTGTACATCACCAGCCCACTCCTTCCCTCCACCCCATCCCTCCACAGCCAGTTCCTTCTCGAGATCTATTAATATCCCCTGATTTACCTACACACAAAGAATGCTACTTTCTGATTCCCACCGGGCATATGGAACAGATGTCTCTTTTCAAGGGATTTATCAGCAATTACAAACAATGCAGTGTAAATAAGTTTTCCAAGACCTTCAATTACGCTCATTAGCTTGATGCTAATGAGAGATGGGATCAAATATATATCCAGCAGCCTATAAATTTGGGGATGAAGAGGCTTGCTTAGGTCCACAGCTTTAACAACTGAATGTGACGCCAGCACAACAAGGCACTGAAGATATTTGAGGCAAAGCTCCTCAGGATTTTGCTGGGAGCTTTGCATGAGCCAGGATCATGACTGAAACTCTCACATTTTTACCCCAGACATTACATAACTTTGTCTTGCTTGTACCTTTAAAGGGGCTGCTATTTTAGACCCTCAGGGGAGTAAAGCCTTCAAGGAACACCCTTTTTCAAGGGAAATTGTGGGGTAACACAAATGTTAAGGTTCTGCTTCTGAGGAGAGAGGGTATTTTTAGCTGTTGGGTACTCAGGTATTTTTAGCTGCACATGCATCAAGTGCTTTTGATCTGGGGACTGTAAATCAAATGTCTCATTACAGCCCTCCTGGTTAGAGTTTTGGGGAAAAAAAAAAAACAAACCAAACCCAAAGCCACAAAAAAACCAACAAAAATACAAAATCCACAACAAAATAGAAGCCAGCAGACTTGTCTGGGCTTTTTTGGTAGCTCTACTTTGATTTATCAGGACCATTTTTGCAAGCTGATCCCTGCAATGCCACTTCTTCTTCAGGGGAAGATCTGAAAGTCATGTCATTTATACCCATGTTCATGCACGTGTGTATCTTCTACCATGGATGGTTTTTGCTCTAAAGATTAGAAATAGTGCAACAGAGCAGTTTCCTCCTTGCCTGGTTTTTAGTAAGAACAAGGGAGAAGAAGGGGATGATGGGCAGAGAAATGTGTCAGCCTTCACCATTTCACATCCTCAAGGAGAACATGTCCACTGGTCCAGCCCAAATGTCTCAAGGATCCTCAGAATAACTGACATGTGTTTAATATGCTGATTTTCTGTTGTTGGATCTTTGCTGGAGCTAAAGAGATGAGGCAGGATTAAATACATCCCAGAGAGATAAAAAAAGTTGTGTCTAGTGCAGGAATGCAAAGCAGCCTTTGAAGTCTGTGGGAGGTATGACTGTTTCCTCCAGCTCAGGATTTGTATCAGACTATTGAATTCTTTTCAGAACTGTACATTAACAGATTTTTAAAAACAGATTTTGCAGCTTTAAGCAAGTCAATGAGCAGTCTGTGGCAGAACTACTGTGTTGCACTTTTGCTCTCTGTGTCAAGATCAATAATAAATCACTAACTCTACTCCTCTGTGTAAAGGGAAAGCACATTTCTCCCAGAAAACGATCTGTCTAACAGAGGAAACCTTTTTTTTTTCTCTTCCCTTGATATATATTTAGAATAGATAGATAGGTACATTCTATTTTAGTAGAATTAAGTCTCCCCATACATCCATAATAGATATAAAAGTGAGGAAAGGGTTGTTAATTCAGGAGGATATTCTGTGACCACATCCAACAATGAAAAGCATCCTGGAAAATTCCAAAATGTGTTTTTAAATATCATCATCCAGCACGAGGTGCCCAAATTGACTTTAGAAGTACATTGTTGTTATTAGGAGTTGCTATAATAAGCAGAATCAACCAGCAGCTATTTCCTGATGGGGTTTTATAATTGCTTGTTGGATATTTCTGGGTTTTGGCTCAGAGCCTTTTATTCTTGTTGTTAACAGAAAAAAAAAGTGTAATAACCAGTAGCTGCAGCCTACTGTGGAGGACACCATCCAAGTTAGGAGAATATGTAATGAGCAGCTTTGATTCACATTCTCTTAGTCTTTAGAAAATAATTCTAGTCTTTAAAAGGCTCCATGCACCACTTAACTCAGTAATTGGCAAGAGGGGATGGAAATACAACATTCTGCAAGCAAAGTTGCACATTTCAGATTACTCTGTGAGGAGAGCAGGCACTTTTTTGTCATTTATTCATAACTTCTCTCCAGCACTCAGTAACCATCTGATATCAGGCTGTTGGTTGAGTCTTGCTCTGCCTTCCATGGATGCTGACTTTGTGATCTCTGAGGTATTTTACAGGCACAGACACTTGGGATTCTTCCATGCCATATTTTAAACGTTAGACTGGGCAGGAATTTAATGATTTCATGTCAGGGTAATAGAGATAATAAAAGAATGACATGGAGCTCCTGGAGCAGGTCCTGTGGAGGGCTGCAAATATGGTTAGGGGATGGAGCATCTCTCTGATAAGGAAAGGCTGAGGGAGCTGGGACTGCTCAGCCTTAAAAAAAGAAGTGAGAGGGGACCTCACCCTGTCAGTGTCTGCAGGGAGGGCTCAGAGCAGGGACCAGGCTCTGCTTGGTGTGCCCAGCAATGGGACAAGAGGAACAGGCAGGAACTGATGCCCAGGAAGTTCCACCTGGACATGAGGCAGAACTTCTTTCTGAGCACTGGAATAGATCATCCAGAGAGGGTGTGGAGTCTCCCTCCCTGGAGATCCAGAGCCATCCGGACACAAACCTGTCCTATGTGCTCTGGGATGGCCCTGCTGGAGCAGGGAGGTGGCACCAGATGTCCTCACAAAGGTCCCTTCCAGCCTGACCCATTCTGGGATTCTGTGGGTCTGTGAAGTGCCAATGAGCACGAGGGAATATGGATGAGGAAGATCCATCCAAACAAATGAAAGCATTTCAATGTAGATAACTGTAAAAAAGGCAAGTCAAGGCAAGAAGACATCATGCAGTGTAGCTTTAGTTGTCACATTTTTTTTTCCTCCCAGACACAGGATTTCACAGCAAAATGCAAAGCACAGCAGATCCCCATTCATGTTGCTTTCTACTTTTTTCAGCAGAGCTAAAATTCAAAGGGAATCATCTGACCTTAAAAGTGGTGTTGTGCTCTGCCAATCTCAGCGCTGCATTCTCAGTAAAACTCCCAGGTGCTGAAAGCAAAGCCCCTGTAACACTGACAATCTCTCTCAATTTACTTAACCTTCCACAGTCCTCCCGGAGTTTGGGCTCCAACAAGAGCATTCTTAAGGTACAAAATTTTGCTTTCTAGTTCACTGAACACACAGAGAGCCATTTGTTGACATTATCTGCCCTGTATCTTCAGGGGAGACAGCGAGTTGTAAGTGGAGAGGTTTGTGAAATTCACTTCCAAAAGTCAGGGAAGCAAACAAGCAGAGAGATAAAACATTCCTGACAGGACTACGTTCAATATTGCAAAACAGAGAGGGAGAAAAAAAAATCAGAGAAAATGAATGCATTGTGGGATTTAAAACTAGAATTTAATCAATTAGTTTCTCCAACACTTGCATATTTTTTATGGAGAATTTAATTATGGTGATATTATTAATTTGTTAAATGATTAATATAGGATTATATTAGAACAGACAGATTTCTCATTACAAATTTCTTGGTTTATCTCATCTCTGCAAACTATGGTGCCAAATCTTGGAATGTTTAAATTGTGTTCTTCCTGAAGGAAAGAGGAGTTTTATATTATTCTAGAAAAATATGCAATAATTGTTTGAAAGCATTTGGATACTTGGACTATGATTTGGACACTGGAATTCCTGGAATCTTTCATTGTTGAAAGATGCCACTTATGTCCAGTGAATCCTGGGAAAAATTCTTTACTTTTGTCTTGTTCAAATATTTTCTGTGCAAATTGAAGATGCAATTCATCTGATTCACTGTGTTTGCTCTTTAATTATACTGTAATTTCTTTGGGGGAGGTGTGGCAAGACGACATTTTGTTAAGAAAAAAAACAACAGGTAAATTCATTTTAGACTTAGTTAACATACAAAGCTAAAATCAAACAAAATCTGAGTGTTTTTCCTCTCCTTTTTTGACAGCAGAATAACATAAGTGATGAAATTGTAATTGCTGTTTGGTTTAGCCTACATAGGCCTCAAAAATCTTGTGGTAAATTATGATCTGAACTAACTCAGACAAAATGCTGAGAGAATTTTTGCCAACCAAAATTCAGCCCAACTTCTTTAACAAATGATGCTCCACAGATTGACTGCCTCCTTACTGAAATCCATGGCTAGGCTTTCCAGGAAAACTCCTCGGGTTTCCACTCCCCACATTGTCACAGAGTCATTTAAATGTCAGGATTTCCCCTGTCAGGAAGTGCCCATCTCTTCATGTCTTGAGACCTGAGGAAGCAAAAGGTAAAAGCATTATTATCATTATCCTGTTGTAACCCAAACACAAGAAAGACCTGAAACACCATCTGGGTGATGCCAAAGCTTTGTCTTTAGGGGCACACATTTTTCTGAGCTTGGTTTGGGGTTTGGGAGCCACAGCTTCTAATGCAGGCAGTCTTAGGTAATTTTAGCAACCCTTCTAAGGAAACTTCTGCATCTAAAATTGTGCTGCTTTGCAGAGGTACTTGAGAGAATTTGGGTAAGAGAAATAGCCTTATCTCTGGTGCAGGATAATTCACTCACCTCTGGCCAGGTCAAAGGAGAAAAATCAGGGACAAAGAGAAGAATCCATAAGGCAATCCTAAACTAAATATTGAAAGCAGTGAGGAGAACATTCCTGTGGTTCTGTGCATTTTTCACTGGCCCATAGTGGTGTAGATTCCCATCTTCATGATCTGATCTATTTCCTAAATAGAATTATAGAATTGCTTAGGTTGGGAAAGACCCAGAAGATCCCTGAGTCCAACTGTTAACCCAGCACTGCCAGGTCCACCACTAAACCATGTCTCCAGGTGCCACATCTACACATCTTTTAAATCCCCTCAGGGATGGGGACTCCACCACTTCCCTGGCCAGGCTGTTCCTTCCCTGGACACACTCCAACCCCTCAAAGTCTTTCTTATCATGAGAGGCCCAAATCTGTCTCCAGGTTTCAAGGTGTGCCCTTCACCAGTGCCCAGCACAATGAGACAATCCCTGCCCTGGTCTTGCTGGCCACACTATTGCTCATCCAAGCCATCATATCCATTTGAAGAATTACTTCACTTTCCATGCACTTTAATGTCTTAAAAACTGGCCAAATTCCTCAGTGATCTATGTATTTAGGCTGCCTGCATTAAGAGGGGAAAAAAAAAAAAGAGGAAGAAATAAATGTAATAACCATTGAGTGGATTATTTTCAGCCCCTAATATGTCATTGATTTAAGCCTCACAATGAAAATATAAGTGAAGAAACACAAATGAATTTGCTTACATAAAATCCTCTTATTAAAAGCGATAAGCACAGGCCTGAGAGAAACATTTATGCAATTCCTCTTCTTTGATCACTTCTTGCCTGGCTGGGCAGGGCATATTGGAAGCAACTGCCAGAGCCTCATCAGCCTGGCAGTGGGGGATGGCAGGAGAAGGGTGGGCATCTTTGGGGAGGCAGGTCCACATGTCCCACCCCAGGTCTGAGCCCTGCCTGGCACACAGCAGAGTGTGGAAAAAAAGGCATCCCCAGGGCCTGGTTCATTTTCTGTCCTGGTGTTGGGGCTTCCACCAGTGCTGGGGAGTGAAGCTGTGTCATCCTCTTTGCTGTCCCACACACCAAGCTGATCTCTGGCACTCTGCTGATTTCACTCATTTCATGGCAACCACTTCAGCTCCAATCTTTTATTAAAGGACTGGTGGTATTTGTACCATGCCTGGAACTCCAGGCTCCTTTTCAAGTACTGCCATAAGCATGATTAACAGTATTTATTATAAGTGCACATTATAGTATGCATTTTACGAGGCTTCTACACATCCACGGTCTTTAAAACATGGGTTTCAACTACAATTCTACCTATGCCAAAACAATATGAGAATTAGTACACTGCAACACACACACACACACACACACACATACACAAAAAAAAAAAAAAATCAATAACGCTTTATTATCTGCAGATGGAGTCACAAGAGACTTTCTTTATTTGGCTACAACTGTTTTCACTATAATTTCCCCTTCATCTGTCTTTCAAGGATCATATTCAGATTGTGTGTGCAAGGATTACAACCCTTGCTAAGGGGGATGCAGGCAATGCATGGAGTGGAAACCAGAAGCTTTTGATTCATGGGCTGTTCCATACTGGAATTACTAGACTAGGCACTAGAAACTATAGGTCAAAACCATGTAGTGATGTGTTATCTGTATTTTTCTGTGTAATCTGTTTTTAGGGACTATCATCCATTTGCTAAATCAGCCACAAAAATATTTACTTTTTATGATAACATTCAAGAGCTTTTAGATAAGGAAATTAAGCTGATGGGCTGCATGTAAAAAAATCAGTGAGCTCTTTGATATATTATCACTTGGAAAGTGAATACTTAATTTGAAAAAGCTGGAGATTACAGAAAACACTTAAAAGTGGATAAAGCACTGGTTTAAGGGGAGATGCTGAGATATGATCAGTAGCTGCTGGATTTGAATTGGCAGTGCAAACTGGGACTGATCTTGTTCAGGATTTCCACATGTTATTCTAGCCTGGTGCTCAGTCAGGAGGTATTGGGAGTTCAGGGGAAGAAAAGGATATCACAGAGAATACTTTTACCCCTGGTAGTGAAGCTGCAAATACATTTCCTAACAGAAAGTACCAGGTTATTCACTTAGGGAGTAATAATTTTCAGTGTAAAATGGTATCACATCAGCTGAAATTGAGAAAGAAAAGAGCTTGGGCGTTCCAGGGTGGGAATAAATTATTAATGTACAGGTTCCTGAAAAGACATAAGTGGCCATAAGGTGTGTTAGGCAAGATGCTTCTGGTGCTAAGAGGGACTATTGCCACTGTACCAAACACTGTGGGGACTTCAGTGAGAGTATTGTGGGTTATTCTGAGAAAAATAAAACCAAAACAAACTAGTTCAGGCAAGAGCAGAGGGGGCATGATGGGGAGAGGGGGGTATTACCTGAATAAAGGCATTTTTACCTGCTGCAATCTGCAGCCCAACACTGAAATGTGCTGGCTGGCTCCGTGTGGGATAGCTCAGATAATGCAAACACTGGCAGTGCATGGATAAAGTTCCAGCATGGAAGTTCAGCTGTTTACCTCCCAAATCCCAAACGCAGAGCTCCTGCACCTGACACTTCAGTGAAGTCACTCAGAGCTGAGTTTGTCTCTACATGACACGAAAGGAGAGCTAATGAAGGGCTGAGGGGAACTGTTTATCCCTCAGATCACTAATTCTGGAAGAACAAACACTTACACCACACCCTTGAGTAAATTCCTGCTAAATTTGGATTGAGACTGTCCAGAGAAGACAATCTGACTCAGGTTTAGGTGCATTCTGATCAATTGCAGGGGTCAGGGCACCAATGCAGGTGCCTGATTCAGTGTGTGCTCTTAAAAAAATCATAGTAATGAGCACATTTTAAGAAAAGTTTTACAGCCTCCCCTCTGCAGTTCTTAATTCAGGACTCTACACTGCTCCTGTGACAGTGCTCCCCATATCACAGAATCATAGAATCATTAAGGTTGGAAAAAACCTCCAAGGTCATAAAGCCCAACCTTTAACTTAGTTTTAGTGGTACCTGGGACCTGTTGTGGAATTATTTCTTACCACTTTCATTCCTTTATATGCCTTCAAAGTAATAATGTTGCATTATTTTAAGTGCAGTGAAATAGCCAAGCATGATTACATGACACAGTTCTCTTCAAGAGGAGAAGATTGTACCTAAAAATTTAGGAAAGCACCTTCTTCTTCTTAATATTTTAGTTTTAACTGTTCACAGCTCCTGAGAATTGTGAATCTGTTCTGCCACCAGCTGTTCTTGAACCAGGCTTATATCCATGAGTTTTGGATTATGTTTGATTTGTTTCTTTGCCTGATCCAAACCCAGCACTTTTAGTAAAAAAATCAGACACCTTTTTCTTCTTTGCATAATTTGTTCTTTTGAAAATTCATCTTTCCAGGCTGTCATATCTGTGTTATTTTTGTTTAGGACACTTATCTCTGTGCTTTCCCAACTCCCTTGTAACTTGGATTATTTTTGGATTTCAGTGCATCTCACCTGTGCATTGGATTCCACAGGTACTGCTTTGAAGAGGGCCATTTGTTTTATTTAATGATGCAATTACAAAGGGATCTTGTTTATTACATTAGTGCACACATCCACATCAGATTTGTCTCCAGGAGAATTGGGATCATTTGTCTCATTTGGGACCAGTAACTTTACACCTCAATTATTCTGTGCTATTGCATAAGTAACATTGCCAGGATCTCTATTAGATGGGGACACCAGGTGACTTAAGGAAATTTAATACCCTGGCATTTTCAGCTGCACAGCACTTGGTCCTGTTATTAATCAAGGCTCCAGAGCCTTATTCATCTCCTGATTAAAGATTTCAGCAGAAGGGAATCATGCAAGCTTTAAGTACAGTATTTTTAATTAGGGACAAGTTCAGGGTATCACTGTGCATTACTTCTTTAGTAGGTGTAATTAAAGAGCTGATCTGTAACAAGCCCACTTGGAAAAATACCTGTCTTTAAATCCTAGCAGCCTGCTCTGAAAAAAAAGAAAAAAAAAAAGCAGACCAAAAGAAATGGGACAATAAATCTATCCCTCAGAAATACAGATGGGAAATTTCCTGTGGTTATTGTGACCACCTTAAGGCTAAATATCTCTAAGGAAGGCAGGCCCAGACACAGGACACAGTATGCAAAGCACACTCAGCCTTCACACAAGCTAGAAGAGAGCTAGAAGAAAGTGGAGAGTCACTTCAGTTTAAAAGAACAGTTTATGAATTATCTGTAGAAAGCATCAGGATTTGCTGTAACTAATTTACACCATCCAAATATGATTTGCCTGCTTTAAACTAATTCATCTGGGCTCCTAGTGGGAAAAGAAAGACTCCTTCAATAAGGAATTCATCCTACCCTGTGATAAGTGTTTGAGATTGGTTATCACTGCAGACTGTGATGCAGCACACAGGCTTTAGAAACTGGGGAAAGAAATTTGTTCCACCTGCCATCAGAAGCCCCTCTGGCTTGCATGTATTTATAATTTCTGCAGTGGCTGCTGCAGCTTTCTTCAGGCTGATGCTTCCCTAAGCTTTACACCCTCTTCACAAGCTTGTTCCACTAAAAAAAAAACCAAAACCAAAACCAAAACCAAACCAAACCAAAACAAAAACAAACAAACAAACAAAAAACAAAACCAAACCAAACCAAACCAAAAGAAACAAACAAAAAACACACACAAAAAACAACAACAACAACAAAAATAAAGAAATAACAAAACAACCTCTTCAAGATGAACCACATTGGGATTGTAAAGCTTCTGTGGTCATGGAACACAACTGCAAATGAAGGGTGTGTGATACAGGACTGAGATGGAAATTTTCCCCAAAGGGATATGGATTTCAGTTGAGATAATGTATTTAAAAATTACAGTCCCCATTATTATGGGAAGCACATGCACCAAACCCAAAATATTGTTATTTTGCTAATTTATCTACTGTTTCTTACCAGAGATACATTTCCCATAATCTGTTTGGAGCTGACCTTGAGTTTTAAGAACCATCAGGGAGTTTTGAGTCCTTCCCAATTCTTAGTTCAAAGGTTCTCCAGTGCTAGAGGGAATACAAGTTTAATCTAATCTTGCAGTCAGGTTAAAGCAGCTGAAAAAGCCTCCACACCTCAACTTCCAATTAACACCTTTCAGATGAGCTGCTATGAATGAACACTCGGTGTTCCCAGGTTGTTCCAGCAGGAAGAGTAGCAGGGACAGCATCTTGGCTGAGGAGGCACCAAGTAGGGCCCAAGCAACAATAAACTCCATTTCTTTTTTTAATGAAAAGAAGGTATCTAACCTCGAATGTAACTGCTTGTAGTGGATGCTCACGGGGTAGCTGAGGTGTCTGAAGGTGCTGGCTCAGGGATTGTTGGTGGAGAATGCCAGCCTGACTCTGTTGGAAATGCCCTGGGTGTGAATCCACATCATGGAAAAGCTTATCTGGGAATTCACCCCTCCTTTTGTTATGGTTGTTATTTGAAGTCAGTCATTGGAAGTAAAACTCATACATCCATGAGCTTCGAAAAAAAAATATTTTTTTTCATTAAAAAGCTCATGAGGCTCTGAAATTTGTGATTTGAATGACTAATAATGAATTTTAAATGCTGCAGGCGTGCAATGTAATGTACTGATTGTCTAAAGGCATTGATCAGGTTAAAATCTGTTCAAGTTGGCTGGAGTAGCCTGCCATGACAGACTGTAGGTCAGCCAGCGGTTCTATTAAGTTTCTATTAATTTTCTGTAAAAGCAAATACCACATGAAAACAGCCTGAACTCTGTTTCACTGAATAATTCAACAGAAACATGATGTCCCATTCAAATTTGATCATTGGCTGGTGATTTCACCGAATCACAGAATGATTAAGGTTGGAAAAGACTTTTGAGATTGTTAATCCAACCACCAACCCAACATCACCACCATGGTCACCGTTAAACCACGTCCTCAAAGTCACCTCCACAAAGGTTTTGAACACGTCCAGGAATGGTGATTCCACTGAGTTTTAATTCAGATTTAATCTTTAGGGCTGCAGGATCATAGTCTGATTTTTCTGTCCTCATCGATGGCAAAAGGGGCTGTGCTGGAAGGCTGAAGGGCAGGTTGAGTGTTACTGCAGACACGGAAGACACAGTCACAGCACACACCAGCTTAATTTCCTTAAGAAAATTGTCCCTACTGGTGTGGAAAATAATAATTTAATTTATTGCCTTTTTTTTTCAATTATAAAAAGGTATATAATTAAAATGAACTAAATTTTTAAACAAAATCCAATAGCATATTAAGGTAAAAACATTATTTACCTCTCTAGGAAGAGTGCCTTCAATGGCAATCATTCCTTTTCAATTAACCAAAATTACCTTTGGGAATTAGCATGACAGCTGCAGGAAATAAAACGAGAATGAGAATGTACTGAGAGAGTACAGGAGGAGATCAGGACCTGCCTCCAATTTGGTTGATTTGGGTAGGGTTTCTGCATAGACCATGCATGACCACGTTTGGAAAAAGTTTACTTTCTTCGTGATTTCAGAGGGGAGAACAGCAGGGACAGACATGTGATGATACATCCCTGCCACCTCTTTCCCTAGCTCAGGCATTTTCTTAACCATGCTAATCATGTGCTTAATGCTCTTTGATGGAAATATACTTAATTTTCCCATTATTTTTCCACTCCATCTTGCAAGCTGCTCTAGTGGAGGGTGTCACTGCCCTTGGCAAGAGGGTTAGAACTGGATGGTCTGTTAAGATCCTGTCTATCCCAAACTGCTCTAAGATTCTGTGTTTTTACTCATATTTTGCAACCATGAAGACATTTAGTATCTACTCTCTTGTGTAGAAATAATTTCCACAGTCTGGATTCAGATGACAGGGAAAAAAAAAACAAACAAAATCCTTCATTGTGTTTCAGAGTCGCCACATGATACTTTCATGTGAAGGTCTGGTTTTCTTGTATAAATTACCTGAGTGGGGGAAAAATAAATAAATTTAAAATAAAATAAAAATCCTTCCCCCAAATCCCATCAACACCAGCAGGTTAAAGGAGGGGATTCTGCCCCTCTGCTCTGCTCAGGTGAGACCCCACCTGCAGAGCTGCCTCCAGATCTGGGGCCCAGCACAGGAAGGACAGGGAGCTGCTGGAGAGAGTCCAGAGGAGGCACCAAAAGGATCAGAGGGATGGAGCAGTGAGGGAAGGTTGTTAGAGAATTGAGATTGTTCAGCCTGGAAAAGAGAAGGATTTGGGGTGATTTAATTGCAGCCTTTCAGTACCTGAAGGAAATGACAAGTAAGATGGAGAGGGACTATTTACAGAGGCTGGGAGTGACAGGACAAAGGGGAATGGCTTCAAACTGACAGAGAGTAAGTTTAGATTAGACTTTAAAACAAAAAGTCTTTACTTTGAGTGTGGTGAGGCCCTGGCACAGGTTACCCTGAGAAGCTGTGGCTGCCCCATCCGTGGCAGTGTCCAAGGCCAGGTTGGATGGAGTTCTGAGCAACCTGGGATAGTGGAAGGTGTCCCTGCCCATGGCAGGAGGTTGGAATGAGATGATCTTTAATCATCTTTACAACCCAAGCCATTCTATGATTCTGTGATCACCACCACCCTCAATTTATCCAAAAAAAAAAAAAAAAAAATTATGGAGAGGGGCTGATCCTCACACTTATTTGGGGTTTTTAAAAGGTATTGGGATAAATCAGCCTGCACCCCTCCTTGTGAAGTTGAGGCATCAAAAGAGGAATAATAAAGTGCTGTATATGATGGGATTTCTTTTGTCTGATATTCTGTGGACCATCAATAAGGTTATTGCCTTAAAACCTGGAGTTTCCTATGCCTGCCCAAAGGTGCATGCCCAAAGTTTGTTCTTTCTATCCATGGAAACCATGGCCAAGTCCATTATCCCAGTGCAGAAATGGGAGCTAGGCTGTGGGTGCTACTAAGGTTTCCTCATGATATAAAGGCAGGAGGAAATATCAGCACAGAAGGAGAGGGAGAAAGAAATAAGTGATCCTGAGGACAACAAAGAGGTGAAATGCAATATTCCACGCCATGCATTTGGGGATGAATATTAAAGAAAATTATCCTACTATCATGTAATTTAGCCCATATTATCAGAGACAGCAAGAGGAATATGAGCCAAGGATTAGGATGCCGAAGAGCTGAATTCCAATCTTGGCTCTGCAAATGGCTTGATGTATGCCCTTAGGCAAATTCTCTACCTTCTCTCTTACAGCTTCTCTTTCTGCATTAACAGGATAATAATATTTAGATGAGCTTTGCAAGGACTAATTAGTTAATGATTATAAAGTGCCTGAATATGTAAAGTGCAATGCAAGTGCAAGGGATTATTATCATCTTCGAAATAATGAAGAATGTTTATTAGTTAGTTATTGTGATTATTTCTTTTAAACCTCTTTATTGCTAAGTATATAAGAGGCTGTCAGCCATAAAGTGGGTTTTACAAAGGGATTTAAAAGGGAGGGGTGGAGGAATGGTTTGGAGGCACAGATGTAGTTTTAACAGGGAGTTTTAACACTGTTATCGTGCCAGTTCCCTACCTTAATATGACAGCTGGTAGCCCAGATTGGAGAGCAGTGAACAGCAGCATTTGCAGCCTCTGGATGGTGTTTTATTTTGCCCCATGTGTTCTGTGACCTTGCACTGGCTGCTTTTTGGGTACCACTGCTTTTTAACTGTGCAGTGCTCTTCTTACTGCTCTCTGCAATCAATTAAGTGTTCTCTGGGACACTGTAATGAGAGGGCAGAGGGGTGGCAAAGCAAAACACTCTGTTGGGTCAGGTCTAGGAAAACCATGTCTGTCTGGGAGCTTTGTAGGAATGCACTGACAGTCACAGAGTAATTCCATTTGTGGCATCTCTGGAGAAAGCATCTTCCAGCCCTCTTCTCCAAGTAGGGTCAGGTAGAGCAGGTTTCTCAGGGCTGTGTTCAGCTGAGAGTTTAATATCTCCAAGGATGGAGACTCCTCTACCTCTCTGGGCAAGCTGTTCCCAGGTTTGATCACCTTCACAAAACAAGAAGAATGTTAAATCCTTTGTTTAAATGAAATTTCTTCTATTTTAGTTTGTGCCCGTTGTCTCTTGTTCTCTCACCTGGCACCCTTTAGGGCTTCCCTTCACATTTATCCCTAATGCACATGGATGAAATACATTTGAGACTTTTCTAGGCTGAAAAATCCAGCTCTCAGCCCATGCTGGTGTGTGAGACTTATCCTCCCCAGATGTGGGACTATGGACCTGGGACACACAAATCCAGAACTGTGAACAAAATGGTGTCTTAATTTTCCACATGGTTTAGCTCTTGGTTTGGGATGGTTTTTTGCAGGGGAATGCATAAGACTGGTTGATAATTCAGGCTGAAAGGGACCTCAACAGCTCTGCAGTTCAAATTCCAGCTCAAAACCTGCTGCCTCTGCCCTCTGAGTCCTACCTTTGTGCATTGGAGCCTGTCAGGAATGTTCTTCATAGCCAGACTCATGTTCTGATATGTCTGATTGGTTTTTTGAGTTTTGGGATGCCCGTTCCCACCATTCTTGTGCTTGGAGGATGCTGTCTTTAAAACTCTGATAAATTTTCTAAACTCCATTCCCCTTCAGAGTAGCCTCACATGGGATCCACTTACTGGTTCCCTCAGCAAATCAAAACATGTTCTCTTAAAGTCTGGGGTTTGCACTGGGTTCCTCTTTATCCTTACAGGATCTTGAGCTACCCTAATTGATAACTCACTACAGCCAAGACTTCCTGTGATTATCACCTGTCTGCTTCATCCAGATAAAACCATACCTGGAGCTAAAATGGGGCTAGAAGTTGCCCATTGAGCTGCCTGGACACTGGACACTTTGAATCTGCAAACCTGCTTCCAGAGTGTTTAGGAAAAAGCTGATTTATGGTGATTTCTTTACTGGGTCCCTTAGCAGGAGTGACAGTCTAAGTTCCACACAGCACCACACTGAGGAGGTTTATTCTCCCCAGCCCAGTGCCTCAGCAGCTCTTTCCACTGCACGGTGCAGACGTGTTCTACATTTTCCTTAACATCCTAATCCTCCTTGAGCACTTTGCTATCAAAGCTCCTAAAAGTATGTTAATGCTTAACCTGTGAAAGCTCTGCTAATCTTTCTCTCCTGCCCTCCCACTATCCCAAACAGAAAACTGCTGACAAGTCTCAGGATGAGATAAACTGGCTCATGAGGGTGAGGAGATGGAAAGAGACTTAAGCTGACAGGTTTGATCTCCTCCTGCCACCCTTTTCCTCCAGATAGCCCCTCGGAGCTCCAGCACAAACTGCACGTGGAACAACTTTTACATGACAGCACTTGCTGTATCCCTCCCATGAGCTTCTTAGGGAAGAAACTGGATTTACTCCCATTCCTCTGAACAACTCTTCTGGCAGTGCAGCCCATCCCTGTGCTCTCGCTGTCAGATGGTGACAGTGTGATCTACAGGCAGCTTCTGAGGGGGAGACTAAGCTTATAAGTGCCTTAAAATTTCACATGGAGATGGGTTTTCCATTGTAATAAGAGCTGACGGTACCTTTTTGCAATCAAAATGCAAACTCCCTTCCACTGCTCAGTGCTCAGGAGCACAATTGAGAGTGACAGAATTCATTACACAATGGAGACAGATGGAGTACTTTAAAAAGAACCATACATCAAGAGCGGAGGTCTGTAAGTGTGTAGATAGTGGGCAAAAAAGCTTAAAAACTTCAATCCCCTCCATACTGCTGAAAATTACCAATCTTCTTATCTTGGCAAAACCTTATTATGCAAATAGTTGTCAAGTGGAACACTCAAATTGGCAAAATTGCTTTATTGTAGTACTTTTTACACTCCTTCCAAGAAAAGTCTGTTTTGCTGGTGTGATAAGTAAATGATTGATTACCCGTGCTGGTCTGGAATAGCAGAGTGGAAAATGATGTAGTAACACCGTCAGTGGCACAAACTCCATTTAAAAAGGAAACACTGCCATTTTCTAAAGGAGTGCACCACTTAAAAATTGCCAAGTCAGTACCTCTTCCTTAACCTGAAAAAAAGTGAGTAAACAGAATTTTTTTCAGACACCAAATGATTCAACCCTTTTTCTGGAACCATTGTGAACTTTGGTTGATTTTAAACAAAATATGGAACTTGCCAGTACTTCCTCCCTTCCAGAAGTAGTAGAGATTTTAGGGTTTTTCCTTCCTCTCAACATTTTTCCTCTGTGTGCAGCATAGGATACTTCAGTCTCTCAGTGTGGGCTCAGCTGTGGTGAAATGTGTTCATTACTTTGACATAAAGAGAATTATTGCATTGGATTTTTCTTGAGAAGGCAAGAACTGGAAATGGCTAATGGAGCAGAACTGCAAACTGCCTCTCTTCAGAAGTGCTCAGCTCTTCTCTCCAGAGCTGGTTGAAAGCAGCTGTTGAATTGTGGGCACAATATTGCCAGGTACACTGGTCAGATTTAGTCAGCACTTGGCTTAGCACTGAATAAGAAATGGCACTGGAGAAGAACCTGATGAAACTATTTTATATGTTTAGTGCATTATCTGAGTGATTCTGTATCATAAAATCATAGAATGGTTTGGGTTGGAAAGGACTTTTGAAGGTAATCTAGTTCAGTCTCCTTGCCATGGACAAGGACACCTTCCACTGGACAAGGTTGCTCAAATCCCCATCCAGTGAGGCCTTGGACACTTCCAGAGGATGGGACATCCACAATTTCTTTGGATAACCTCTTCCTGTATCTTGCCACCCTTGTTGCAAAAAAAAGTTTCTTCTTTATGTCAGATCTAAATGCACCGCCATTTAATTTAAAACCATTGTCTCTTGTATCACTCCAGTGACACCAAAAGTCTGTCCCCATCTTTCTCTAAGTCCCCTTTAGGCACTGGAAGGCTCCAAAAAGGTCTCCCTGGAGCCCTACCTTCTCCATGCTGAACAACACAGCCTCTCCCAGTCTTTCCTCCTGGGAGAGATGTTTCCATCTTTCTGATCATTTTTGTGGCCCTCCTCTGGACCCATTCCAGCAGGTCCATATCTTCTGACTATTGGGGACCACAGAGCTGGGTCAGAGCAGAGCAGAGGGGCAGAATCTCCCTCCTCTCCTGCTGCCCATCCTGCTTTTCTTGCAGCCCCTGTCATGGGTGGAGTAGGAACTTCAAAGTTTATTAAAGAAGCCCTGAGGCTGAGTCACAAGGTGTTAAAAAGACCCCCTGGGTTTCAACACCCTTCTCAGAGTTCAGGGGACAGCTGGATCTAATCTTAGCCTCAGCAGTTTAAGTTATGAAACTTTGTCCTGCAAATTTTAATGGTGACAAATCAGCTATATTTATGAAAGATGATTTATTCGTTAAGACAAATGAACAGACAGAAGATCTGAATCAGAATTACTTCACAGTATAAAAGCTAAAAACAACAACTGACTTTAAGATTAAAGGGCAAAGTGCACTGTATTAAAGGAATTAACGTTAAAGCAATCATATATTAAAACTAGTCAAAAAAAAAAAATGGAGAGGGTGATGTATGTATATCACCACCACTCCCCCTTGGTTTTTGGGGTACTTCTCCCTCTTCCTCTCAATCCCTGGGAAGCAACCATGAAGAGTTGTCCCAGGGAAAAGCTCCGTATATTTTGAGGCGTATATGGAAGAATTTGACTGTGTGGAAGGTATTCTGGATTTACAGTGTAACAAAGCTGCCAGTCACATGCCTTCAGGGCAGTTTAACAGCTTATTTAAAAACCCCAAACCTCACCTCAAAGGGACAGGTGTGTGTTTGAAAATGATCAGCCAGAGTGGCTTTTTAGCAGATTCAGCACCAAAAAGCCCCCACTGGTGCCTCAGGTAACTCAGCACAGACATCTTGCACTGTTTGTATCTTCTGGCTGGGTTCCAGGCCAAGCAGGTAAGATTTATCAGGGTGAGGCATCCTGCCACACCCACAATGACACTGACTCCCTGGGCTGCAGCTTCACCCTGCTGGGTCCTGGCCAGCTTTCCATTCACCAGCGTCCCCAAATCCTTCTCTGCTCTCAAACTTCCATCCCCAGACTCATGATGCTGGGGATTGTTCAGCCTGGGGTGCAGAACTCTGCCCCCTCCTAATTTATTTATTTATTTATTTATTGTAGGAGACAGTTCTTGGAAAAACAGCCTTGCTTTCACGGCAGGTGGTCTTGCTGTCAAACAAAGCCGTCTACAAGAGCAGATGGTAAATGCTAATGATGTATTTACAGGCAGGTGCCTTTCCCTTCCTGGTGGTGGTGCTGGGAACAGTCTGGCGTGCAGATCGCTGGAGTCTGCAGCCAGTTCTGGAGCAAGGAGAAGCTTCCTTGGCTCCAAATGTTTAGTGAACAACCGTGGGGGGGGGAAGGGGACTGTGTCTCTCCTCACCTCGCCCCTCAGCTGCTGTAGGTGACACTAAAATGAGAAAGAAACCACACCTTCCTTTCTCAGAGCAGGGAATGGAATAGCAATTGAAAAATGTGCCTGTGGGTTGACACTACAGAAGATTTTTGGAGGGGAAGTGGTGATCATTTCAAGGAAGTGATCATTTCAAGGAAGATGGAAGTACTTTGGAACTCAGTAGACATAATTTAGACATTTTAGGCATATGTAACTACACAGACCACAAAGAAAGTTTAAGCCTCATGAAGACAGCTTGTTGCACTCTAGGTGACACAAAGCTTTTCCTCTTGGGTATCATAGAATGATTTGGGTTGGAAGGGACATTAAAGATCCTTTAGTTCCTACCCCTCTCGCATGGGAAGGGATGTCACCCACCAGACATGTGACAAGGGACTGTGGTTCTGGGTCCTCACAGAGGTCAGGGAGGGTTGGTGTGATGAAACATTTTGCCAGTTGGTCAGGAGATCAATACTTTGCCTTCAAAGAAAATAGTGTGGTGTAAGCTACCTTTACCAGAGAACTAATAAATGCTTTTTGTAATTATAATTTCTCAGCAGATGAGGTCTCTTGTTTACAGATCCACATGTTTTGGTATCCTTTTTGTCTCTCCCCAATGTAATGCACTCTTTTATTAAATGTAGCCCTGTAGACAGCACCACTTAAGAAATAAACACACTCCACCTGGATCTATCTAAATGGTGTGTTTCTAGAGTACTTTATCTGACATGTAGTCTAAATATAAACAAATTATCTTGAATGACATATTTTATGAATATATTTACATAGAATGCATTTACACAGTTTTGATAATTCTGTTTGGAAATGGTGCAGCTCATGTTCAGGGCAAGTGCAACATCTAGGCAATACAGATGCTTTCCACTTTGCAGAGGAACACAACCTTGCTGCATCAAATATTCCCTTTTTTGAGTTAAAGTGGGGAAATTTATACTTCTGAAACTTCACAAGATTTTGTGTAGGTCATTGATGATGCATTGATTTTCAGAAGATCTGTCTGATTGCTTATATCCCAGCTCAATTATTTGTCCATTGAATCTCATAACTGTGTTTTTTAAAAGTATTTATTACTCCAACATGTTCAGGCTTAACCAGCAAGCCAGATTCAGAAATTAGACCATTTGTTCCAGTGGTTAATCAACCTCCCAAGCACCACACCTTGTTTCTAATTAAAATATAGCTGATGTTTCCAACTACACTCTCTTTTGTTGTCTTTCCTATTAGCTTAAAGAATCTTTTAATAGACTGCTTTTGTTTTTCTGTCCCTGGAATTATTTAAAGGTTTGAATGTTCTGTCTTTTGCTGAAAAAGACTTTTCTAAGCATTAAATAATTTTTGTCTTCTGACCCACATTGTGTTATTTAACACCCATTTTAAGCCAGTTCTGAAATGTACTGAACATTTCAGTACCAATCTCTTCAGTGTCACACAACCAGGGTTTGCATCAGACCCGTGGTCATATGACTGCACCAATATCTCATCTCAAGCTGTTTATCTGCTTTGACTCCTAAGTCCTCTGCACTCTCTACATATTAAAATATATTTTCCATTTCCAGTGTGTATATTTGCAATTCTCAGATGTTTGGATTTGCATTTATCTGCATTGAAATGCTTTAATTTGTTTGACTGGGTCCCTTTCATCATCTCTATTGCCTTGTGTTCATTGCAGCACTTTGAGCACTGGTGCAAAGATCAGAAATGTCAGATCCAGTGGTTGTTTCAGGAAAACCACCTTAGAACTTGTTTTGTTCAGTGAGTTCCTCAAAAACAGCATGAAGAATTGGAAAGCTTTGTGGATATGACCACATCCCAGGAAATGGATCATGAGGAATTATTGATGGTCCCAGGAAATGGATCATTGAGGGATCATCATCATTATTGATGGTCCCAGACTTTCCTTTCCTTTACTTGATCCCTCAGTGATGCTTATACTGGTAATGTGCCCACACCTTTATTTGAAATGGAAACGTTTTAATGATGTCCCTGCCCATGATGGGGGCTGGAACAAGATGATCCTTCCAACCCAAACCATTCAATGATTCTATGGAAATTTCTCAGTGCTGCATTTTCCATCAGAGTGTTCTGGACTGTGGAAGTCAAGGACCTCGTACTTGACAATTGGATTGTTAATCACCTCCAGCAATCTTTTTTTTTTTTAATTATTTATTTATTTATTTTTATTTCATTTCAGAATGCAATGCAATTAATTGCAATAATTAATGTTTTTTAAAAATTATATATATATATATATATATATATATATACATATAGTCTAGTACTGGTCCAGCCACACACTTTAAGTCATTCTCAGTTTAGTCCTGTGTTTGTTGCATTCTTTTGGGGTCAAACAGCACACTGTAGTTACTTGTCTCACTGCTCTTGTCTGTCTTTTCTTTCATTCTGCCCCAAATCCCCAAAACTTTTTTCCTTAGCCAGGCCAGGAATTGTTTCCACTGGTGCTTTTAGCTTCCCTTTGTAATGTGTAGCTCACCTTACAGCCTGTCTATTTATATTACATTTATACTTTTAAACTCCATCTCTGGAGTAAATTAGGTGTATTTAATCAATCTCTGTCAGAATCTGTCATCACTGAGACCTGGGGACATCAGGTTAAGGTGGGTTTGGGTGTCCCTCATGGGGATTCCAGACTATGGATGTACCATTTGTGGTACCATTGTAAGAGAATTAAAGAATCATGGAATGGTTTGGGTTGGAAGGAGCCTTAAAGATCATCCAGTTCCAAGACCTGTTGTCACCAATGCATCAATTCCAGTCTGGATGTAGAACCAGAGGATTGAAGAAAACATTCCTCCCCCACTCAGAGGACAAATCCTTCAACATCTAGTTGCTGCCCAGAATTTATCACTGAATCAGGATGAAGTTTTAGCTAAAACTCTCCATTTTTTAATTGTGAGATCAAGGCATCCTCACCAGTTAATGGGCTGTTCTTTTGAGCACACTCAGTTTTCTTTATTTTCCTATTTACATGGTTTCTGCTGTGATTTTTTTTTTTCTCAGAACTTTCTCAGTTTCGGGAGAGGTGCCCTTTAGAGGCACCAATTATATACATAAGATGTTACTGATTGAGAATTGATTCTGTTTTTCATCTTGCATGTAATTAAATCATGATCACTCATCCCTGGGTGCCTACAGATTTCCAACCCAGTAAGTAATTCATCTATATCCCTCATAATCAGGTGCAACCAAGTCATTTTGCTGTGGCTACAGTAGCCTGATACAAGAAGTAGCAGCTGCCGTTTTTATGCATTAACAATGACTCTTTGCAACCTTAATCATATTCCTCACAAACTGAAAATTTTCTTCCCAGCATAGATTCTGGTTTTAATTTTTTAACCTTCTCTTATCAACAGGCAGGTGCTTAAGGAGTAACTTCATTTTCTCTCTTTTATTTGATAGTTATAACAAATGTCCACCTGTGTGTCTGCTCCTGGGCTTTATTCAGTAGCACTGAACTTCAGAAATGTGAATAATTTTGCAATCATGGCTCAGAAATAATCCTGAAGTTCTTAATTGTTAATAATTATTTAATCAAAAACAGTGCCTTTGATGAAATGTTCTTACTATTGTCCTCTCCACCTCTCTCACCTTTTTGAGCCTTGTTAAATAAGAAAGTACTAAACATCAGAAGTGGTTTGACTTTCTGGGAAAGCTGAGGGGGTGAACATCTCCGAATGTGCTCCCAGCTCAGTAACTGCCAGGTAGAGATTAAATCCACTGCCCTCCTCTCCTCATGGGCTACTTCCTCACCTGCCAAAGAATGATCATCTGCCAAGGTGCAGAGCTGTACATCTCCATAGCAGAAATGTCTGTACACACATCACACACGATGTGTTGGCTCTGCTGTGAGACCCCAGACATGTCCCTTTATTTGCATGAATCTCTGTCACCCACTGAAAAACATTTTAGAATTCTGTAATTTAGAATTAAATGTAAGACATTTATCAATGTCTTACAGCTGTTGTATCTCAGATTATCTCAGCTGAGCTGCTGGGGAGCAGCTGGACAGAAACAGAAAAAAAATGGGGAAAAGTCTTCAAGTTGCACCAGGGGAGTTCGGGTCGGGTATTAGGAAAAACTTCTTCACTGAAAGAGTGGTCAAGAATTGGAACAGGCTCCTTAGAGTGGCAGAGTCTCTATCCCTGGAAGTATTCCAAAAAATGAGTCCATGTCTCACTTCTTGACATGATTTGCTGGATATGGTGGTTTTGGGTCAAAGGTTGGATTTCATGATCTGAGAGTTTTTCTCCAGCCTTAATTTTCTATGATTCTACAAAAGATGAAGCCAGTTTCTTAACCAAAAAAATCTGGTCAAGAAGAGCCTGTCCTGGTGAAGATGAAGTGTTGAACAGGCCATGAGCTCAGAACAGCTCCTTTGATGTGTTATTCTCTTGCAATGACACCCCAAAGTGTCACAAGAGATGAGGGATAAGTGAAAATGCTCTTGCTTATATTGTGGGGGTTTTTCTTCTGAAATACTTTTGGAGGTTTGGAGGCTGCATACCCAGAACTTCTGTGCTCTTAAAAAAAAAAAAAAAAAAAAAAAAAAGGAACAAACAAACAAAAAGATAAGATTTGAATCATCCACTGCATGGACACGCAAATAATAAAATGAGGTGATCTAAGCAAAAGAGAAACCTCCTTTAAAAACCACACAATTTCTCACCTCTCTCTCACCACCACGCCCACACAGTCATTTATTGATTCATGGCAGTTACAAGTTGACAATCAACAGATCAACACCTGAGCCCCGCTAATGAGATTAACAGAACTAATTACAGAGATGGTAATTATTTCAATTCCACTGCTTTGAGTGTCATAGGCTGATGAATCAAAAAAGGCTCCAGTTGCAGGATTTTGAGAAATTCTAAAAAGGCTACATACAAGATCCCCACCCACCTCTCCTAGTAAGCTGCTGTTCCAACAGGAGGTTAAAAGGATGGACCTGTTTTTATCTTTTCATTAACACCAAGGTGCTCAGGATCTGTAAACTTGAGAGGTAAAATCACTTTTTTCCTAATGTATAAGCTACATCAGATGGTATTTCTACATAAGCACCCAAGGAGGAACACCTTGGCTTTTTCTGCAGGTTTTAGACCTAAAAGCTTTGAGATCTTTGCAATCTGTTATTAATGGCAATGTGCTCTGAGGGATTAAGCTACAAGTGCACACAATTATCAAATCCCAAAATATTCCAATATGACGTGTAGCTGTGTGAAACAAACAAATCATTAATAATTTCCCCCCCAAAAAATCTTTTGATATAATTTCTGTTCCATTGAACAGACGGAGCAAAAAAGGCGCAAATACTTTTTTTCTTCTTGGAAACATCTTCCTTGTGTCCTTCCAAGATGAAAAAATAACAACACTACATTCACCTGGCTGCCATCTGGATCGTTTTCTGAGCCCTATTAAAAAGAAAACGGCAGAAACCCCCCCCCAAAAAAAACCCCACAAACAAAACAAAACAAACAAAAAAACCCCACAACCCCCCCCCAAAAAAAAACAAAAACAAAACACACACACGCAAAAAAACCCACAAACAAAAAAACCACACACAAAAAACGAACCAACCAACAAAACACCAGTTCCAAGATCTTTGCATGAAAACAATGAGAAAGAGGAAAAAAACCATCAAGAAACAAGGTTAAGAGCTTAATGCCCAGAATGGTATTGAAGCCTCAGCTCCAACATCCTTGGCTGTTCTTTTCTCCCAACCCTTGGCACCAGTGACAGCTTGTAGAGATGACAGCACTTGGCAGTATTGTCATGGCCTACGAGTTCCTTGCAGGATGAGGTGTCAGATGCTAGAGAACAGCTGAAAGGCAACAGCAGTCCCAAATTTACAGCTCCCCTGACATGATCCTTCATGTCCACTCCCCATCAGCTTCACTCTGACGCTGCTGGGGCAGACTCCCATGGGTCACAGCACAGGTGCAGTTCAGCTCACCTGCTTTCTCAGGTTTTTCCTCCTGTTTCTCAAATGATTTTAGTAGTTGGAGAGCTCCTGAAGGAGGGTGGGCTGAGACTATAAAGCAGAAAATCTCTTATTCCACAGCAAAACCTCCAGAGAAGAAAAAGTTGCCCATGAAGGCAACCTTTGCTTCCACCATGGTTCATTTTTTTATTAAATCTGGAGATGTGAGCATAGTCTAAGTTCATGATCAGCTCAAGTTCATGATCAGCTCAGTCTTTGGTCTTACTGTCAAAAGGTTGGGAGCAGTGTTTGTTCTTGATCTCATTAGCATTTTATTGGCTTGCTTGAGAGGCATGACTGGTGTCTCCTGCTTTGTCATGTTTTTCTTATGTGGAGAAATTATCTGAGACCAGATCCAAAAAGGAACTTTACCTTATAAAGTGAAAAAAAAAAAAGGAGAAAAAAAAGTAATTATGATTCCATCAAATCTTTTCCTGTGACAGGTTCTTCCTCAATTAGGATCATAGACTCAAAGAAAATCCTGAGTTGGGAAGGACCCACTAGGACCACCCAGTCCAAATATTGCCATGGTGATCTACAGGGTCTACAGAGTGCAGCTGTCATGTGAAACAGGACATTGCATTTCACTGTGTCCCAGAAGCACTTCCTGAAACTCTAGGACTGAAACCCAAGTTTTTCTCCAAAGAGCAGAATTAATAATGCTTAATTTGCTGTCAGCTGTGGCCATTGTCACCCTAATTTTCTCTTTTTCTTGTGTTTCTCCCCTTTATACTCCACTATACATAAACTGTATGAACATATTTCCAGAAACTGAATTATTTGCTGTTTAAGTTATTGACTTCTTCCTAGCCAAAGAAGGAAGTGTTTTCCCTACAAGGCATCAAGTATCCTGAATAGAGAAGTACTTTAGATACTTCTGATCCTCTCTCAGATGTGATTGAATTTGGCAAAGAACTTTTGGAGCACTTGGGAGCAGGAAAGGAACTGACAAACAGAATACCTGCTTTCCTGCAAATTACAGGCTACTGACAGAGCACATCAATCCTGCTTTAAAAGGATATATGTAGAAGGACAAAAAAGATTTAAAAAACATGTAGCTTCAGATTCAATTTTTGTCTTTCAGCAATGATCCCACAGATAATCTGATAAGCATCAACCATTTGCAACATTCACTTGTAGAACAATATTTTAGACTGTTTATTCAGGAACTCCCCAACTAGAGAAGTAATTTACACCCACAATTTAACAGGGCGTTTTGATAAGATTAAGCAGGATTATGGATTAAAAAAACAAAACAAAACAAAAACCCACCCCAAGAGTGAACTAAGCAAAGCAGTTCATTGACATATTGACATTCCCAATGACTCCTCTTTTAAATGGCAACCAGCTTCTGCATGGTTTGAATCAGAGACACAGAATCACAGAATGGTTTGTGTTGGAAGAGACTTTAAAGATCATGCAGTTCTACCTCCTACCATGAGCAGGGACACCTTCCACTATCCCAGGTTGTTCCAAATCCCGTCCAACCCAGCCTTGAACATTTCCAGGGATGGGGCAGCCACAGCTTCTCTGGGCAACCTGTGCCAGGGCCTCCCCACCCTCACAGGAAAGATTTTCTTCGTAACATCTAATATAAATATCTCCTCTTTCAGTTAAAAAACATCTCCTCCTTGTCTAATCTACCACCCACCCATTTCAAAAGTCCCTCTTCCTCCTTTTTAAAGCCCTCTTAATGCACTGGAATGAGGTTTTCCTAAAGCATTCTCTTCTCCTAGCTGAAAAACCCCAATTCTCTCAATTTGTCTTCACAGTAGAGGTTCTCCAGTCTTCAGAGAATCTTCGTGCTCTCCTCTGGGCTTACTCCAAGAAGTCCAAACCTTTCTTGTGTTGAGGAGCCCAGAGCTGGACACTGTTCCAGGTGGGATCTCATGAGGGGCAGAGCAGAGGGGGAGAATCACCTCCCTTGATGTGCTGGTTGTGCAAAACACAAAAAAGCCGAAAACTTTGCATGGTTTTTCCTGTTGTTCAGGCTAGGTTGGATTTCAGCAAGGACTTTTTTTTTCCTAGCTTCCAACAGACTGCTTATTTGCATCCTAACAGAGAAGCATGTTGAAAACACAGGAATTTTCCAAGAAAATAAGGTAAAGGAAGCAACCAGGTCTTGGCTATAATAGAAGGTAAAATGCTGGAGAATGTCACTGAATTGAAACCTCCAGAAGGTAAAAACCTCCTATGTGCTGCTCTCTTGTAGCTACCACACTGCCAGACCCATTTTGAAGAGAAGTCACAGTTTGCCCAGCTTTGGTTAATGGGAGCTTCTGCCTCATCAGACTTCTCTGACTGACAGCAAGAAAATATCTCCAGAGTGGGAATTTGTGCTCTGCTGAGCAGTGTGCATGATCATTTCCTGTCCAGTATTTTGCTAAAAAGGAGGGAGCCAAATTCGCCAGCCATGGTGTCAAATTTTCCTTTAGAAATTTCATTCTGTGTACTCCATCCATCTTGAGCTGGTTTCTGGCAGTTACACAATAAATTCATCATATTTCTGATGGAAAATTTTCTCCGTCCAGCTGTCAAAGTAGTGTTGCCACTTCTGGTATGATTTTTTAGCACTCTGTCACGAATAACCTAAAATTGTACTTTAATTTTAAATATATATGTATATTTTCCCCTTTGGGGAATAATTATGTAGTCTAATAGAGCTTGGTGCTAAAGCTTTTTCTTTCCTCAAGTTTAAATTGCTTTTTTATTTTTTTTTTCCTTCAGAGGCATAATGTATTCCTATTACTCCTCATGGAACACTCTAAACTATTTTCAGCTTACACTTTAATGTCTAGCTTTTTTTCCCCCCACTTCCTCACAACAATTTCATCACCTTTTTTCTTTTCCTTTTTTTTTTTTTTGCTTCAAGTTATTAATAAATAAAGACTTGGCTCCGTCAGTTCCTTGACATTTTTGCAGACATTCTGACAACGGATTGAATAAATTGCATTATCCAGTGTTAGCCAGAGTAATGGCCTGTTATGAATGGAGAAAAGCAACACCAGGTGAAGGCTGGCATTTCTGCTCCTGCAGCACGTGAACGTGCTGCTGTATTGAATCCTGTGCTGCTGCAGCAAGAGCCAAACAATACCTGAGTGCCTGAAGGTGGTGGAACTTGCACATCCCTCTGCCCTTTTGCTGAGCTGTTTCCATGGGAAGGGCTCTTCCTTTCTCCAGCCCCCTCTTTCTGTCACCAGCTCAACACTTCATGCAGCACATTTCGGGCCTCAGCATGCAATGGAAGCACAATAATCTCTCCAAAGGAATCCAGTTTTCCCTTTCCCCTGGCCTACAGCAATCACCAACTTCTTCAAGCGTCACCCACACCATCAGCTGTCAACCAGTGCCATCCAATAAAGTCATCCATGATTAATTATTCTTAAATGACAGCGGCATATTGAAACAAGCTGATAGCTGCTGACGGTGGAAATCCAATTAACCTGAATTACTATCTTGATTGTGGCCCAATTAATGTCAGCTGTGCCATGTCAGAAGTGAAGGCTTGGCTAATATAATTGTTTAATTAATTGGTTGCAGGGATTAGTTGATGTGGGATTGCCCTTACGTTGACTGCTTTTCTTATTTTTTCCCCCTTCCCCTATCAACATTAAATTTGAGTGAGAAGCACAAACAGCTTGCTGTCTACAGCTTTTTGCTTGAAGTGGATAAATGAAGTTCTGTCTTTAGTATAGTTTGAAAGCTCACAGAGGCTTTAAGGGAGCCTTTTAAACTTCTGCAAAGTCTGTTGTGGCCCTTTGTTTCAGTGAGTTTGGCCGTGCCCCATTGCTGAGAACCAAAGGGACTATGAGGAATTTCTCTGATGCTTTCAAACTGGGACGTGATGTAGTTATGAATTCATTATTTCTCTGGCTGTTAAAGCACATCTAATGAACAGCAGGAAGGGTGGTAATGGTGAGGGGTGGATTTATTTGTCTTTAGAAATAGAAGCTTGAGTCAGAGGTGGCTGGGGGTTTGTTGCTCATGGTGTAATATCTGCCTGGTGCCTTGAGATTAGTTCATCTTCTCAGACCTCTTGTGCAAAGACTGTCCTGCATGACAAATAATTAAGAGCATTAAGAAATGCATTATGACCAATTTTAGGAATGACTCATGAAGGAAAAGGTTCTGTTGGTGGCTCCTCCAGTTGAAGCACATTACAGTAGCTATTACCACCATCTTTGCCATATCCATTTCCATTCCTCCATCTCTCCTCTGGTCAGCTTTCAACAGCCATAATGCATTTAAAAGTAACACTTCCATTCATGAGGGTTGTAACTCAATGATCTTTGAGGGATTTTTTCAGCCTAAATAATTCTATGATAGTATGGTTGTATAAAGGATGAGATAGAAGTGCAAAAAACCAACTGTGGTCTAAGTGTTGCACTGAACCACTTACTAATAATAAGTTGGAGTTTGTGAAGTAGAGCAAGAGAAAACTTCCCTTGATCTTCACAAGAAACTTTAAAATATTCTTAAAAAATACAGACAGGCTCAGACTGATTACCAAATAAGAGGATTATAATGAGAAAAGGATCTCTAATGACTTAAAGGAGCTAGCATTAAAAAGTTAAACTTGGTAAATTAATATGTTAAGTACAGAGGGTCTGACAAGCAGTGAGTGGAAAATATACACACATCCATACAGATCTCTGTATGGGTTTTTCCCCACGTGGAGCTCAACTATTTAAGCTCTTGTCATAGATGCCAGGAGAAAAGGGATGGAGAGTTAAAAGCTTTGATCAGCTTCATGTAAAAAAAAGCTGGGACACTTCACAAGTTCAGAGGTTCCCTTCACTTCTCCAGATTCTTCAAAAATATCTGGTTTCTTCCATGTCAACCTCAAAAAATTCCGTAAGCAGGACCTCCCTGGAGGTGCCTGTCTTTGAGTTGTTCTCCAAATAGCACCAGGGCATAATCTCCTATGGAGGTTTCAGTTTAGGTGGAAGCGCTCAGAACTACTTTAGAAACTTTCTCAGAGCTTCAAAACAGTCATTCAGTCCAGTTTTCAGGACTTTGGGAGAATTTGTCAATAGGTTTGGGAGGATTTTCAGATCAGGCTCATCCTAAAAAGTGATTAATGTCCTCATCTTCTCAGCAGTGTAGGAGAACCACTCACCACATTTTAAGAAAGTCATGTCATAACAAACTGAACTACATAAAGCCCTTTTAACTTAACTTAGTTGGCAGTTTATTAATTTGTTGTCTGTGCACCTCTAAGAATACTTTCTTTAGATGGTGTGTAACTTAAATTTCTTTTTCTGGGCTAAAAGTTAGTTATGGTTGAGTGACATGTTGCCTTTTGGCTGCATGCCCCGGGCTCTACCATTCTGGAGAATCCCATCTCTCTGCTGTTTGGTTAATTGGAGGAAATGTTTACAGGTTGTTTGTTCCTCACACAGCATAACTGGATGGAGTAGATGAGCTTTCTAATGTGAATTTGGCTCCAAACAGGCATCGTGACAGAAACCATAAACACAAAGATATGTTGGATTTAATACAATTCATTCCTTTCTGCCCCTTTCCATCCTTGCAATGAGATAAAGCTCAGACATGAAGACTGTTTTCACTTCCACCCTTACAGACCCATGATTTAATTTAATTCTTTCTTTTCCAGCCTGTCCTCTCATTGCTGTGAGGGATTGATATGCTCTGTAGGACAGACTGTTGGCACTGTGCTCTGTGACACTCCCAGAGCTCTATTATGTTGTCTATCACAGTCGAGTGTTTCCTACACTCTTCACGTAAGGAGCCCTTTGTGCTGGCAGAGCTGACAAGGCTCAGCCTAGACATGGGAGCTGTGATTCTGACCAGCAAGGTCAGGCTCCAAGGCCATTTGTGAAGCAATGCTGATATTCCATTGTTTGTTACAATCATCTCTTTCATTCAGAATCCATTACAATTTGCAGTTACACAGTGATTTTGACAAAGATGCAGGAAACTCTCAGCTTTGATGGCAGTGAATAATTCAGGATGCTCTGAACACTCTCATTGCCAGGGACTGAGGAAGAGTGAAACGTTTTGACCTCTGGTCCTTCTCAGCTTTCATATTCATTGTCCCCCTTAGCTTAGATCAGACCAAACTCCACTTTAGGCTGCATTTAAGGATGCTGACAGGAGCTTAGAATGGTTGTTTGAGAGATGAAGGAAGGGACAAAAACTTATTCCTCTGTAATATGAACTCCAGTGTGATATCCATAACTCTGTTGTGTGACTACATAATTAAAGAGAGATGTTTTTATCCTAGAAGATATTAAAGGTTTTAAGTTAGAAATGGCTCAAACAGTTTACCTAAAACAAAACTGAGGAAAAAGCCATCCCTATAAAAACTGGGTATTTAAAAAAAAATGGTGTTTGTGTGTTGATCTTGGCAAATAATGTCTCCATCATCACAGATGTCACTAACTTTGCTCTATTCATCTAATGAAGTCACATCCCTGATGTCATAACATGGAAAATGAGGGATGAAGAAGTTAAATGACTTATAAATGGCTGCATGACAATTTCATGAGAAAAGGAGTGATAGTGCTATATCTGCCTGTACAGTTCCCCTCATTGCCTGCTATTTTCAGATTTCTTTTTGATATTTATATTTAAATGCTCTTCTTGCAAGTCTTGGACTCTGCTCTTTGACTTTCCCTGGATTTCCATCTGTTAACCTGAGCAGCAAACCTCAGGATAATACTGTCTCACACAAGATTTTCCAATACTTGGTGCTTTCCCCTGGAGTCAGAAGTTCAGTATCAACTCAAGTCTACCTCCTGCCACTTGTGCATTTAATCCACCAGAAAAATGAAAATGAAAAAAACAGTAGAGAGTCAAAATACTCTTCAAACCCTGAAGAAGTTGTTTGGGTTTAAACAAAGGCTTAGATCAGATATTTTGACAGCCTAACCAGTTCTCTATGCCTTCTAGAAAAAAAATCAAGCTGCCTCAAATTTAATTCTGTGTCACCCAATAAAATGATATTGAGGCTCTATTTCTGCTTAGTTTCACTGGTGCTACACTAGATGTGACTTTATCCACTTCTTTTTTGTGACAGACATATAAGTAAGTAGTAAAATGGAAATATCCTTTTGTCATTTTGCAATTATTTAAGATTCTCAGCTTTTATGTCTCAGGTCTACTTTGAACAGGTGAAGACTCACACTTGTAAAAGTATACATGGGTTTAAGAAGCAGTAAAATAGATTTTAGCCTGTATTAGGCAAAGTGTGGGGTTTGCATTCCTTGAGTTCCTAGCAGACAACCTGTCACTTTTCAAAAGGAGGGTTTCCATGCCTGGTGTCCATGCAATTTTTTCTCTCTCTTCCTTAGCCCTCTGCTCCCAAGTATCCTGCAGAGAGCAGAGGAGCAGCAGGGTCGTGGTGGGTGCCTGTAAATATTTTCTACGCTCTTTCCATTTTGGTACCAGGAAACAACAAAACAATTTGCTGCATTTAGAGGTCTATTTAAAATTCAGTGCAGCAGAAGTTCAGCTCTGTCCTATGACGTTACAAAATAATGCAGGGTGGTTTGTACTTGTCAATCACTGTTTGACATGCTAATGATGGGAGCATTTTAGTAGTAGTAAAGATAGTAGTGATGTTAGTGATAGAGGTGAGCAAAGTTTGTAGGAAATTTGTTTATAGTTTTGTTTTGTATAGTTTGTTCTATATTAAATCAATGGACACATTAAAGAAAAAAAATTCCCAATCTTATCAATAAATTTAATGAAAACACAGACACTAAACACTGCCAATTATGGTTCAGTGACATTTTTGCCCTGGAGATTCATCAGCTCCTAACACTGACATTCTGAGGCATTAATGCCACGGTACCTCATGGAACCCCTTCCAAAATTTTATTTTACTTGCGATTCCTAGGGCCAGGAGGAGTTTTTTGTTTATCAGTTCCTGTAATGTGCTGCCTTTTATTGAGGTACACAGATACCTTCTGGTGGTAGGGTCACACCAGCTTAGACTTTCACATTGTTATTTGGTGCCTGAAGACTTGCACTGAGGATAATTTATCTTTATTACTGATGAGATTTGAAGGCAAGTGTAGGTTCAAGAACACAGTGCCTTGAAGACAGAAAACCTTCTTTCAGTCCCAGCATGAACAATATTGTTGTACAACGAGAAGAAATGGCCTCAAATTGCACAAGAGGAGGTTTAGGTTGGATATTAGGAAAAAAAATCTGCTCCAAAAGGGTTGTCAAGCCCTGGAAAAGGCTGCCCCGTGAAGTGTTGGAGTCACCATCCTTAGTAGGATTTAAAGCCTGTAAATGGGACATGGCTTAGTGGTGGCCTTGGCAGTGCTGGGTCAATAGTTGGACTTGATGGTCTTAGAGGTCTTTCTCAACCCAAATGATTCTGTGATTCTTTTTTTACTACCCCCTGCAAGTACCTTTGTTTTCTTTATTTGATGTTTGCGTTTGTTTGGGGATGTTCAGAAGATCCTTCATGGCTGATGTTGAAATCTTTTCTAAAGCATTTTATCTTTATTAGAATTTTCATCTATTTTCTTTTTTGCACCTATATACAGGGTAGTGAGGAGAAAGTCTTAAATTATTTGGACCAGAGTATCATCAGATTGTGCTGGAGTTAAGCCAGACTAAATACTTTTTTTGGCTCTGATTCTTTTAAGATTCTGCAAAGTTTGACCTGGTGCTGTTGGCAAAAGGGTCTGGGAGGGGGGGCTCAAGTGTTTTTGGGAGCAGAGATTGAGCTGGTTCAAGAAATAAGACTTTCTGCCCTGAAGGAGAAACTGATGATGTACAGACCTGATAAGCGAGGTTGGTCGAAGGCTGGATGGGCTCAAAATGCTGAGATTGGCAGCACAATGAGCCAAAATCTGTCATTTCCAATCCTTCCAAGTAGTCCCATTCATAAAATAATATAATCTAACTGATCAACACAGCTCAGCAGGAAGGTTTTCTTTGAGCACTGCACAGCTTTAACGTGGTCAAATCATTCTCTGCTCTGCTCCCTTGCAGTGTTTCTGGGTTTGAATTGTTGGGGGAGTTAAGTTTTCTCTGAATCTGCCTGTGTGGGGCTTTTAAGCATCTCAAGGTGGTTTCTGCAAAAGTGTAAGCTTTTGTTTTGCTACATTGGGTGAATTCTGATTTGGGAAATGCGGTCTCTGGTGTTTCAGGTGCACACACCAGTCATTACCTGCTTTAAATTGCTGGCTGGCTCTACTGTGTAGAGCTCAAGCAGCTGCCAGAGGTAGGTGGCTTCATTCCAGAGCTGGTAAAAAGATAATCCTCTTTATAGTGAATTTGTAAATCACGTTGGAGTTTTGCTGCCTTGAAAGGCGTGCTAGAAATGTAAGCCATTATCATGTGTTATTACAAATGATGTCTCAGCCATTAGAAAAACAAGTGTATTAGGGGAATATTAAGATTGCTAATTCAAGCATTCAGAAGGTAGAAAATGCAGCAATTAAATCTGTGTGTACAGGCTCAACATCAGCCCCTGTCAGCTTTTAGGCAAACCAACACAGAAAGCACTGTGCTGCCATCCTCATCCTGATAGATGTGGCAGATGGTGAAAATTATCTCAAGTTTTGAACTAGTCAAGAGTGTGCATGAACGAGGGTTTGAGAGAAGTAATATCTTCCCTAAACTGAGCCAGATTTCCCAGAAACACTAAAATTAGCACCCTCATCAAAGGGACAATCCTCTTTCTCCCTATTCTTTCTTACACAGGACAAGGGAAAATGGCTTCAAGTGGCACCAGGGGAGGTTCAGGTTGCATATGAGGGAAAATTTCTTCACTGAAAGAGTGGTCAAGCATTGGAACAGGCTGTCCAGGGGCAGGGTGGACTCAACATCCCTGTAAGTGTTCAAAAAACAGATAGATGAGGCACTCCATATGGTTTAGTGGGCAAGGTGGTGATCAGCCTAAGGTTGGACTCGATGGTCTCGGAAGTCTTTTCCAACCTTAATGATTCTGTGAATTTTCCCCAAAGCAGGGAGGGACCAGAGAAAATATTTCCATTATCTTTTTCAGGATGGAATATTTGGAATTTTTTTATAGTTTTCTCCTTTGATTTGGCTGGCATATTTTCATTCAAAAGAAATAGCTTGGAGTAGATTCCAGGCGTGGAAAATCCAATCCTGGATGGTTGTCCCTGGCTAAGTAAGTGGCAGAAAACACAGCCTTGCAGTAGGACATGCTGAGGAATCATACCTGTAGTTGGCTTCACTTGGGACATCTCATAGAAACATGTGGAATCATGGAATAGTTTGGGTTGGAAAGGACCTTAAAAATCATCCAGTTCATCCCCTCATGGGCAGGGACGTTTTCCACTCAACCAAGTTGCTGAGGGCCCCATCCATCCTGTCCTTGAACACTTGCAGAGATGTATGCAAAGAAAATTAATTAATTAATGAGAAAGGGGATCATGAAGAGACTTATGGGGAATGAGAATGAGAAAACTGCACAGAACTAGTGGAAAGCAGCAAATACATAGGCACAGCCTCATAAAGGAAAGCGTGGAATTAGTCCAAATGACATGGAAGTGAAGGCCCAAAAACAATATGTCAAAGCCAAGTGATCTATTTCCTTGCTGCTGTGGGCTGGCCTTTCCCTGTTGCTCTCTTATCTTCTGTATTTTATTCATATGTAACTTGTCTACTTTGTTCTAATTTAAAAACAACTGTAAGTGCTTAATAATATTCCTGGCCTTTTCTAGCCTGCCTGCAGAAGCAGTGATATTTGATAGCAAACTCATTGTAGCTCTATAAGGAAGCCATACCATAAAGGTCACCAAATTTGGTCAGTGCATTTTAATTTGTACACACGTTAAAGGTCATGTTCCTCCCTTCCACTGCAATAACACAGTGTTTACTCTCTCATCAGATCTGATTGTGTACAGCTTAGCTAAGGGATCTTATCAATGCAAATGGAATATGAAATAATAATATAATAATAATAATAATAATAATAATAATAATAATACTTTGCAAGTGTAAGGGGATTTTTTCCCCTCTGTATTTTTAATAATAATTCTTGGAGGTAGCCACACATCTACAAGCTCTGACTTTCTGTTGTGTTGTTCCAATATTTCCTTCTCCTCTCCTATGAGAACTCCCCAGCCTTCAGCAGAATTTCTGCTATTGTCCACTGGAATGACAGCAGCTTCAGATTCATAATATCCTCTCTGTATAAACACGTCCAAACGTAATGAAGAACCTGGACTCTCAATCCAGCAGACCTCAAATTAGCTTTCAAAATGCATATTAAGAGCACAGACAAATGCTTTCATGAAATTCCAAATGACCTCTGAGGTCAGGGTGAACAAAATTGTATGAACCTCTTTAATGTCACAAAACTCTCTACAGAGATTTGCATATAAAATGAACCATTTTATGTCAAACAGATTTGTTAATCTTACAATAAAGGAAGCAGCACTTGAAAATTAATCAGGGTGTGTTTTCATTGCCCAACAGAGGCCCTAAAAGGACCTGACCTGATAACTGGAGGCTGTTATTGTGTGGTTGCTAAATCTATTAATTTTTGTTTTTTATCTGCTGAATGGGTTTGCAAGAAATAAATTTCCAGAGCAGATTGATCTGCAATGATTTCTTTGATGGAGTGGTGGAATTGTAGTTTCAGAAGTTCTTGCAGTCCTGGCTCTGCTCGAAAATGCGTCATGATTTGTTCCTTATTTTAAAATTGTGTTTGAAATATGGGTGAGCATTTCTGTAAGTAAAATTGATTGTCTTATGGAGTCTGTTGGCATTGAGTACACGGGTAGATTTTTGCTTGCTTACCATAATAACCAAAGAAATGATAATGGAAAAATGGTTCTTTTTCACTAGGAGACAGGTTCTTGCCCACACAACCAAACTGAAAACCTCAGGGTATTTCCAGACCTGTTCCTAGTCCTTGCTCCCAAACTTTGGAAGCTTTGGAAGAGGCTGCCCAGGGAAGAGGTGGAGTGAGTGTTGCTAGAGGTGTTTAAAAACCTGTGGATATGAAACTCGAGGGCATGATTTAATGGTTAACATGGTGGTGCTGTCTGGGTTGAAGGTTGGACTTGGTGACCTTAGAGGTCTTTTCCAGCCTTAGCAATCCCATTTTTCTATTGATGTTTTTATTATTTAACATTGCAGGAGGGGGAGACAGAGTCAGGTGGTCTTGGGTTATCCCTCTTGGCCAAAATTCTTTGGTTACTGTCATCATCCTTATCCCAGTGCTGAGACCTGGGAGCAATGGAATAAAGGTGGGATACTGGAGACATTAATTTATTTAATTTCTAATGATAGCAACCTGCCCAATTTTGTCCTGCAGAAGACCTAGAAACCTCCCCAACCATGAAGCTGTAGAGTGTAACTCTGCTCTGAAGTGGTGTCATATGCTCTGATGTTCCCAGAATAGAGCAGCTGTTTTAGTACAAATCCCTGCCTGAACTAAAATTCCTGTTTCTAGGGATTTTCACCTCCCTTGTGGAGGCAGTTGAGAAATTTCAACCTCCCTGCCTTATAGTCCATAATGTAATCAATCCACAAAGGGTGGAGAAGCTCAGTGCTGCTTTTCTATATGTGAATCAATTGCTTTTTTGTTTCATTGGTTGGTTGGCTGGTTGGGTTTTTTCCATTCAGAAAACAGTTTCCTTTAGCCTCTTCTATTATTTATGCTTGGCCTCAGCTAGTTTTTGAATCCTTTAGCAAGAAAGCATTTTTTTCCTCCTTGTAAATGTATTTGCTTAGGAATTTCCAAGATGAAACTTATTTTTCTGGGCCTGGGGCTTTAATGGGCTTTAATGGGTTTTAATTACTTAACTATCTATTGTGACATAATTAAAACATCTTTCAACATTTCACCCCCTAGAAATAAATATCTTCCAGGCTGTAAAATATGACTTGCAGCTTAATTTTCTGAAACAATGAGGGAGAGGTTTCTTCCAGGCTAAGTCACATCCAGTTTGCCTGTCAATATAAAGTGCTTCTCAACTGTGTCCCTAAATAGCCTTGCTTATTCCTTCCCTGCTTTTCACTCCTGTTTCACATGTGTGTTTAAAGAGCCTCTGTCAGGATTAAAATATAACATTACTTATTTTACTAAAAAACCCTGAGAGCCCAGAAAAAATAACTGTAAAAAGCCATTACATCTTGCTACAGGATTAGAATTTTTTTTTTGGTCCCATGTTGCATTCTTTTCATCTTGGGAAAATGTGTACAATGAAAATAGATTAGCTCCAATTTAATCAACAAATTCGAGGTGTTATGGGAAATGGACTTACAACAGGTTGGGACAGAGCTATAAAACCAGAGCAGTGCTGCAGCATAGCATTCAAGGTTTAGAATAAGCTAAGATAATTAAAATGAAATCAGATAGTGGGTTTATAATTATTTCTCATACATTTTCCAGCAGGAGATAATCTTGTAGCTTTGAACTTTTCCCAAATTCAGCCTGAAATTGTTTGTCGCGTTGATTTCTCTATCTCTATTTAAATACTCATTTTAACAGATTGTTAAAGGGAGTCAGTGCTTTCCAAGGTAGAGTTCCAGGGAGAAACCCTGGGAGAAACATGGGTTTTGGGAGGTTTTATTAAATTCCAGGAGCTCCTGTATGTGGACAGAGTTTTGCAATTTAACAGGAAAAAAATGGAGAAAACAGCCATAGATTTTTGTGACCTCTAGGAGTGTTTGGTAAAACCTCCAGGTCTCTGGGGGAAAAAAACCAAACCAAACCAAACCAAAACAAAACAAAACAAAACAAACAAACAAACAAACAAAAAAAAACAACCAAACCAAACCCAAAACAAAAACACAACAAAACAAACAAAACAAAACAAACAAAGCAAACAAAACAAAACAAAACAAACAAAAAACAACAACCAACCAAACAAAAAAAACCCAACCAAAAAAACCCACCAACAAAACAGTTATTCCCCTAGATTTTCTGGATACTTTTTGAAGTTGAGGTGAAGACCCTCCAAATTTAGTTTGTATCCAAAATGCCCTTCAGCTGTTGATCCATCTGCTGTGCCAGTGATCTTGGGTACGTCTTGTCTGCAAACATCTAATTCCAAGTCCAAGTGGAAGATTCTGGGCAAAATGGTCTTAAAATTGCTCCTGTGAGTAACCAGGGGTGTAGTTGCAGGAATTGAGAGGAGGACACATTGCCTCAGAGCTCCCAGGGAAGCCAGGGAAGATAGGGAATAGGAATAATGCACAGGGTAAGAGAAGGATCCTCAGCAGCTGAGGAGAGAAAGATCTGGGAAGAGATGAGTGAAATCCACTACGTATTAGTCGGATGTGTGGGAAATGCTGCAAAAATGCAAAGCTCCCTGAAGATTATGCTGTAACTTGATTGATTCATTTTACAGGTGGTTTAGCTTTTTGTGGGTTGTTTTGTTTGTTTGGGTTTTTTTAAATTTTTCCTCTACTTTTCTGTGGCTGTGGTTCTGTTATTTGGAGACTACTAAAATTATGGCAGAAACCTCATAGTGTCTGTCTCGGGGCAGTAAGGAACTTGTCCTGGTGAGAAATCCTGTTACAGGTCTGGAAACAGTTTTCCATTTCCTTGTAAACGTAAATTAACTTCGATGCAAGGAGTGATATCATGAATCACATTTGCTTTTTTTTTTTTTTTTTTTATTCCTTGGGAAAACTGGAACTCTGTTGAGATCAGCTGTACTTTCACCCATGGAATGTGTCTCTACTTCCTCCATTTAAAATGGATATAACCCAATCATTGCACTGATGTTTGGGATGGAGAGCATTAATTATGTGGTTCTGCTGTCATGGAAACCCCATGAAAAAAATTAGGATCTTTACATTAAGAGCTTTGCGTGGTCTCATGTGAACATGATTTTGGATAGATGTCCTAAGAAAACTTGAGTAGATAAGTAAAATTTCTAAATATGTATGATGTACACAGCATAATATTTATTCACTTATTGAATAAGGCAGAAACCCAGCTTTAGAGGGAGGGCAAAGATTGATCCTTGTATATGCATACATGGAAAATACAAACTCTGGAATTTCTTTGCTGCTCAGTGCTTACGTTTCTGAGGTTGCTGTGCTTCCAGTGTGCAGGGTTCTTACAAACCTCTTTGAAAAACTCATTAAAATGGATGTGGGGTTCTTTTGTCTCTCAGTTTCCTTCAAGAATGGCAGTGGGGCATTAAGACACCATTTGTAATCTCAGTTTGTCAATCAGACTCTGTTAACCTAAACTAGGAATAAGAAGCAGAGTTAGTTGGAGATGTAATATTATTATTTATGTTGTTTATTAGTGTATATTTATGTAATATTCAGGTGAGGGTGCCCATACCACAGTCTGCAGATCCTGTCTTCCTGTCCACGGAAGAGAATCTGTTCAACGCATTCTGTGCCTGCATCTTTCTCCTCTGATAAAGGCAGGGAAAGGGTCCCAGGAGCTCACAGAAATTCAGGCTGGTCCTCTCCACAGGACAGGCTTGGTGAGCTTCATGGGATATCATAAAATCATAGAATAGCAAGGTTGGAAAAGACCTCCAAGGGCATCAAGTCAATCTTTGTGCCAAGTCTCACTGAAGGGATTCTTTCAAGGCCTTCCCTGAAGCAGGGTGTGCACTTGCCCAGTGAAGGGACATGCTGCTGTTGCTCATCTATCAGTGTTTTTTTAATTAAGTGACAAAACCCTGGGGTGCTGGGATCCTGCCACTCTTCCTCAGGATCTGTAGGGAAGATGGTGTGTCCAGGAAGGGAGCAGAAGCTGCTTCTACTGCTCCACCAGCATGTACAGATTTATGGCTGGAGACAAAAGCAACTCAAAGAATTCAACATTTTCCTTATTGAAATGTAAAATAAGAAGATAACAAAACAAAACAAAACCAACAAACTCCAAACAAACAAAAACCAAAACAAACAAAACCAACCAAACAAAACAAACAAAAACAAAACAAGCAAACAAACAAAAACAAACAAAAACCAAAACAAACAAAACCAACCAACCAAAACAAACAAAACAAACAAACAAAACAAACAAACAATAAAAACAAAAAAACCCCAACAAAACAAACAAACAAAACAAACAAACAAAACAAACCAAAAAAACCCCAAAAAAACACGAACCACAAACCCCAACCAACCAACCAACCAAAAACAACAACAACAAAAACTAGGAATAGACAGCAGAATCCTGCCGTGGGTTTTATGGCTGTGAAGGACAGTTACACTAAATGTGCTAGGAGATACTTTAAAAAGCAGGAATCATTACCCTGACTTGATAGGCAAGCCAGCTCATAAAATGTGAACCAAATCCCAGGATTTAGGCTGGGCTGCATCTCTCTTGTCCTCTGATCAGTCTCAGTCTGTTTGTGGTTTAGTTGGTTAAAAGCAAGGAAAAGGGGAAGGGAGAAGAGACCATGCAAGCACAAAATAAGAGTGACTCGGACTTTGTAATGCTGGAAAGAGGAAAAGAAGGGAATCTCTCTGCAAAGGGAATGATGGAAAAGCCATGTGAAGTGATAACTGTGCAGTCTTTGAAGCTCTTAATGGGACTATTTGAGAATTCTGCTTTAAGCTAAATGACCCATTAGCATCCTCTGCTGACCAAACACAGGCTCTGACGTTTTAGAAGTGGACAAGGACATCCAAATGCCTTTGAAAGTCTGCAGTTTGAAGCAGAGGTTTCCTGACTTGGAATTAATGAAGGTTAAAATTAAAGGGGAAGCAATAGCAAGTCTGTTGTCTCATGGGCTGAGATTTCAAGATGCATTGCAGTTACTCCTGAAGAAATTTAAGTGTCAGGTGAGGATCCACTATGAAGAAACCTTCTTTTGTTTGTGCAAAAACAAAACAAAACAAACAAACAAACAAACAAAAAAGTTAAAGAGAATCAGAGAATCATAACATCATAAAATGCTTTAGGTTGGAAGAGACCTTAAAAATCATCCAGTTCCAAACCCTGGCCATGGGCAGGGACACCTTCCACTATCCCAGGTTGCTTCAAGCCCCATCCAACCTGGCCTTGAACTCTTCCAGGGATGGGGCAGCCACAGCTTCTCTGGGCTACCTGTGCCAGGGCCTCACCACCATCACAGTAATTTCTGTGAACCTCTGCTCACTCATATTTTCCCCCACAGGGTCACAGTAAACTGATGGAAAAGCATGAACAAATCTGTCCTCCAAAGCAGGGGTTTGGGGAAGAGGAACAGTGTCCCCTCACACACTCCCTCCTAGCATGCCTGACAAGAGGATCCCTCTTCACAAATCCACATGGAATGATACATTTAAAACACTTTTTTTTTTTTTTTTTTTTTTCTCTTCCAAATCAAAGAAAACCTCTCTGTTTGAGTGATTGAAAAGCTGATGGAGAGTCATGATGATTCACTGATTATCTGCTAGGGAGGCAGGACAGTACAGCATTTTAAACTGAAAAAAATAATAATCTGGAAATCCACACTTAGATAAAACCACCAGTTTGATTGGTGGTTGATTCTGGAAGAGAGGACAGGCCATGCATCACTGTTCCCTGCTGGAAGTGCTTCTCCAGCTTGCTCAGGCACTGAGAGGGAACGAAGGGCAGGATTTGGAGCACCAGTGGAAGAGATGAGTCTCCTGCCCTTTGCAGTGTGAGAGACCAAAACATCCACAGAACAGCACAGCTGGGGAGCAGTGGCTCTGTGGGAAATGCAGTGCAGTGCAGAGTGGTGTAAAGCAGTTAGAGAAGGATCCAGGGCAGACTGGGAGACCTGATTGCAGCAGTTAGGGAAGGGAAAGGAAGGAAAAGCAGAAAAAGGATAACAGCAGTAATATTGGCATCATATTTCCTGTGAGAGTGTTGCTTCAGTTGTAAGGAAGGTAAAGGATTCTGGAATAAAGCAACTGGTTTGTCACATCAGGATGATGTTATCAACTCTGGTGGCTGGAGGACTGGTTGATCTGGTCTCAAGGAAAATGTCCAAGTTAAGGATTTCACTGAAGTCACTTTTGTGTGTGCGTATTGGAAAACAGGACTACTTACACTGTGGGGTCATGGAAACACCCTCCTTCTAATCCATCTAAAAAGGAGGAAAGGGAATTGAATTATTTGCAGAGGTTCTAAATAGGGAGGAACAACATCACATCCACAGAGGTCACTAGGAAGACTGATGGGTTGAAGTAGAAACAGACATCAAAATTAAAACTCCATAGAATCTCTTTTACCACATCTGAAAGTGAATGAGGTTAACACTGGAAGCACATTTGCCTGTCCTGTGGACAGCCCATGTCAGTGCTTGTCTCAATTTCATTGCACAGCAGAGTAGAGAGGGAACTCTTTCTCTTAGAGGGGACAGTTTTCTCCTGGCAGCCAGATGCAGCTCCAACACCCCCAGATCAAAACCAAACTGAGTGGCCTCACCCAGGTTCAGCCCTCCAAGCAGAGCCTGGGAATTTAGTGTGACACATTGATTTAAGCAGGAAGAAAATTGTGTAGTAAAAGGGGATTGTATCCAGGAGGAGGAATCTGGATTAACCAGAAGGATAAGTCAGTCCAAAAAAAATAGAGAAATTCTCTCCGTTGCTTCAGCTTGTTCCAAACCATTCTTTCAACGGAAAAATAACATTTCTTTGAGGATTTAACCTCCAAGAATTAAGTTCTTTCTCTTTCTCCTCTCAGCTACGAGCCAGGAAGATGAAGTGCTGCCTCCTCTCCATCGCCTTGGCTGTTCTGCTGCTCGTTGTCATCATCATCGCCGTCTCCGTCAAGCGCTGACCTGGTTGAGGTTTGCACAGGTAAAAAAACCCTTTGTCCAAGTCTTTCATCTCACTCTGTCAGGTGCCTGAAAGACAGTTTAGGAAGCTGATCACGGTAAGAAAAAAACATCTTCACCTGCAGAGTCAGGTCTGCCATTCTGAAATATTTTCTTTTAAAGGGTATTAGAAACATTCTTGATGGATCCTTAAAATTAAGCCAAGGTGATACTGCAACAGAACAACATATGACCCTTTCCTCTGCTGTTTGTGTCGTGTTTGATTTTACATAAATCTCATAGCAATGCTTGCTAATGGATCCTGATTATTAAGATTAGGAGTTAGAGATGCAGAAGCAGTTTTAAAGACTCCAGCCTGAAGCAGGTTCAGGGGCAGTCCAAGAGCCCAGAGGTGTTCCCAAGTGCTCTTATCTTCTGAGGTGTTCCAGAGACCCTCCTGATGAGCAGGAAGACAAACAACTGGAGATTTCAGTAGGGAGGAAAAATAAAAATGGATTTTTGGTCACCTTTGCTCTGGATCTACACCTAGAAGGCATATTGATCTCTAGTAGGAGGATTGGGCTGTAATCTTGGGAACACAGGTTGAGATATCAAAGCCACTTCATCCTATTAGTGAAGTTTCACCTATAGTGTGTTTACTTTGTAAAACAAAATGTGCTTTAAATGTAAAGTATAAGACACACAAAAAAAAAATTATTTTTCTTTCTTTTCCCTCATTGCCCTGGGAGAATGTCTTACTAATTATTTGTGATATTCTCTTTCTGATGCAAAGCATGTCTGGGTTTCTCCTTCTTTAGAAGGTTGCCAGGCCATTCTTCAAGGAGAGAATATCAGATTTACAGATTTTCTACCCTGCAAAGAGGGGCTGTGTGCCTGCTGCCAGGGCAGGGGTCCCATCTGGTAAAGCCAGAACCTAAAAGCAGAAATGGGACTTTTCCTGCAGACAGCAAATCTTCTGTGAAACTACCCTTGGGAAAGCACAAAGCATTGAGAGAGTTTAATTATTTTGTTTAACAAGGGTTCAGTGTTACTTGAAAATGCTCTCCTTCCGTGTGAGGATGAGGCTTCTAAAGTGCCTTCGTTCCACTGGGAACTAAAAGGGGTTGGTTCAAAACCACCAAAAGATGATTCTTCACACTTCTTAAGCTTTGGCACTTCTGCCATGACACTGTGGCCATCAAAATTTGGGTACAAGAAGGAATAGTACAAATAAAAAAAAAAAAACAAAAAAACAAACCAAAACAACAAACAAACAAACAAACCTGTTGAAGGATGTCAAGAACCATCTTACTGGTTTGGATGAGGATGATCACAAGCCCTACACCATTGCTAGGAGAAATAAGTAGAAATATTTTGCTACACTTGAACCTTTACTTAGGGGTTTGGCCAGCCCTGAAGCCAGGAAGATATTAGTGAAATGGACCTTTAATTGACTCAACTTCGAGGTTCTTACAGCATATCTATCTATCTATCTATCTATCTATCTGTCATTTCTATATATATTTTTTATACCATTTTTATAGAAGAGACACTGCTTATGGGTGCAAACAGGGATCTGTCCTGATAATTTAAATCTAAAGCAACTACGATAATTTTAATTGCATTAGTTTTTACTCTGTTTTTTACTCTGCTTTTACTCTGCATTAGTTTGGAAATGTGTTCCATCAGGATAATCTGTAATAGAATGCATTTTCTCTTAGTGTAGTTAAATATTCCCATCTACTGGAAATGACAAATCTTACCATCAGTTAACTATATCTAGACACATTTTAATCAGAATCCCTTTAGTGGAGAAAGTCAGAGAACAAAATATTCTTACAACAAAACTCCATTGGAAAATCAAAATTAATCTCCTGTTATGAGATCCATGTCTTGAGGGAAGTGAACCTAGAGATACTAATGAAAGCCCCAGGAAAAATATCATGCTCTACTTTTCATCATCAGTTGTGAAACTAATTATTGAGCTTCTGAAACAAGAGTTACTCTGCAGCAGTAGAAGTGGAGGCAGGACCTGCATTGAGTTTTACTGGCATAACAATGATTTCTGATCTTTATAAATGGCTCTTAATCTGGGTTAGCCCTAGTGGTGTGCAGCAGATTTCATATTAATGCTTTGAGGGTTTCTAAACCAGGATGTTTTCAGGGTTTCTGTGTCCACAGTGATAGATGAAATTCTATTCTGGATTTTAATGCAAACGGATTTCTTAAAAAATCCATGTTTTTTTAAAAAATATCAATGGATATAAAGACTACATCAAGAAACAGGTTCCTATAAAGCTCTCTTACACACTTTATGGAGATAGGGAACAGGCTGGGGTTTAATGTGTAACAGCTCTTCATGGCTTCAGACAAAATAAAGGGAGGAAAGCAAGTGAGGGAACTAATTACTAAATACTCTGGTTGGCACAGGACAATCACTGAATAAAACCCCAAGTTTTGTAATGACTGGCAAGAACTTTCACTTAACATGTCCTCAAAATGTTTGTTCCGTGCTGGATTTGTAAGAAGCCAAAAGAAAAACCCCCAGAAAAACCTCCATTCCAGTGGTTTAAATCCCATTTGCAGGATATTAAAGTTAGGCTTCTTTAGCTTTCACGGCTGTTGATAAGAAATATGAAGGTCACTATCCAGTGTATTAAAGAAATTATGCTATTAATATCTATGACTGGTTAATTAATAGTACGATCAGTATTTATTGTTTTGATCATTAGCGTATAAAGTATTATTATTTTTATTTTTTTAATTGGTTGATGTTTCTGTTTTTGCAATAACAATACTGAAGCAACAGTTTTTCTCAAATGAAGAACTTTTTTGCCCACGCCAGGAATGGGACACGGCTTGGACACAGACAAGCCCATTCCTTCCACAGGGGACATCACCTGGTGAAGCTTGCAAAGTAAAAAGCAGCTTTCCCTGTGAGTCTCCCAGGCAGTTGTGCCATCACTGGCTGCTGGCTCAGTGCGTGCAGGGAGGGAGAGCAGCTGTTCAGGAGAGCTCCCAGCCCTGACTTTTGCCTGTCGAGGGCCCTGCCATAAGTGTGTCACTGCTCCCTTGGGGCAGTTTTGTCTGGCAGAGAGAGAGAGAGAAAAGCATCCACAGCGAATGCAGGGAAACTCCTGAGGACTTGTGTCTGTACATTTGTTTGCTGACACCTTGGGAAAATAGCTCAGGAACTTTTGGGTCACATTGTGCACGTCTTGGAGCAAGATTGCAGCTGCTCTTTTTTTGCTGTTCCATCAACATCAGGGACCATTTAAAAGGACAGCATTGCAGGAGCAGCCTGAAAGAAGCTTTTTTTGTTAACAACAGCTTTGGATAGTGTCAATATTTCAGCTAGACAGACCTTCTGTGCCCTTCTTTTGACTCATTTGCATGAGTGCACACTTATCCCAAGTGACAGTCAAGACTGTTGGAATCCTAAGTTTTAAGCCTTCTTTATAATAAAATAGAGGTGACAAACTTTGGGAAAGATGCTGCGTGTACGTGACAGCTGGAAAATATGGTTTACAATGACAGCAACATCATCTCAATGCCATTAGCCAAAGAAAGAGAGAATGAATGATGGCTTGACTGAGCCCTGTTCTTGAAGAAGTCATTGCAGCAGAGGGTGCCTTCACCATTACCAAGACACATTTCTGCCAGCCAAAGGTTACTGGCTGAGCACACAGACTTTGCTGTATAGATTCCTTAAATCCTGTGGGCTGTGACTCCACAGATTTCCCAGCATTCAGTAGCTTGAAGTTCAAAGCCTTCCTGGTACAGGAGACAAGTTATTAAATCTTTAACAGGCATTGATTCATTCCTTTTTTGATAATTTGACCATTTGGATTTTGAATCGTCATCAACTTCTAAAATATTAACTATCCTGAGCGAGGAGTTGCACTCTGATTAGTTTCCATGTACTCTTGAATGTACAGACACGAAATCCTTAGAATCATAGAATGGTCTGTGCTTAGATGGCACCTTAAAGCTCATTCAGTTCCAAACCCTCTGCCATGGGCAGGGACACCTTCCACTAGCCCAGGTTGCCCCAAACCCCATCCAGCCTGGCCTTGAAATTTCCAGGGATGGAGCAGCCACACCTTCTCTGAGAAACCTGTGCCAGGGCCTCACCACCCTCACAGGGAAGAATTTCTTTCTAATATCTCACTTAACATCTTGGACAGTGTCTCCTTAATTGGGCTGTAGTCCATGTAAAAAAGTTATAATCAGTCTCCAAGTATGTGTTTCCCAAATACGCAGCTGTCTTGTTTTGGATTTAAATTGAATTATCATAGAAAAATAGAAAATATTGGTTTAGTTTGGATTATTTTTCCCCTCCCTCACAGTTACAGCTTTCCTTGCATAATTCATTTATGGGTTTCTAATGAGGTTAAGTGTGTTATGTAACCTGATCAATGAGGATGAGGTTCAGACAGCTGATTTTACGTCATCCTTGGTGTAGCACAAACCCATCCTTGGTGTTTGTTTTTCTTTGAGACCTTAAGCTTTTTGAGTTGGCTGGATTATTTTGGTACCTCGTGCACTGCACTGTCCCTGTGTGCTGTTCCTCTTGCCACCAACACATTCAGTCACAGCCCCTGTGTGTCGGGGTAGAGAGGGTCGGGATGGCAGAGAGGGAAAGATTGACAAGTGGCTTTGTGGCACCTGGCATTTGCAGGTCTGTTGTTCCTTCCAAGCAGGAGACAAGTCTGGGCACCCTCTTCTGACACACACAGCAGAAATTCTGACATTTGCCCAGTGCATCTCTCCCTGGCCATGTCAGGTTGCTAAAGCACAGCAGTTCCTACTCAGTGTTGAACAGAGAAATAATCTAACCTTGGGAACTCTGTAAATAAAAGCAAAGCACAGAGAGGAGTTTTATTTTGTGGTATTGCATTTGCCTTTTAAATTGTTATCACAGGGCTTTTCTTGGTGTCTCTGTTTTCACCACACATCTGTATGTGGCTTAATATGTGAGTGGCTGAGTTTTCAACCTTCTTTCAATCTTTCAAGCTCTTTAAGGGTCATAATATTTTTGGCAGCTGTCATTGAAATCCTAAAATAATTCACCCCTCTGCCCTGGCTGTGGTATTGCTGCCGTGTTTGCTGTGCAGCACAATCAGGAATCAATAGCTCTGTAATATTTTTTTTTTTTCCCTTGTATCCTATTACTCTGAAAAAGTTGCTACATTTAGAGTCAGGTGTCAATTCTTGTCATTTCAGTTCTTGTATTTTAGTCTATAATTAATTGCTCGGATCCTGGCATCCCTGCTCAGTTGTTGCTCTGACAAGAAGACTGAGATACATCCTGATTCTGCAGTAACTTTTTGCTTCAAATTTAAGTGAGTCAAAAATGAGATCTGAATTTTCACTGAATAATATATAATGGCCTGGGTTTATGATTTGGCCCAATTTCTTAAATTAGGCTAACATTCGTATTCTTTAAGACTTTCCCGATTCCAATGGCCACATCTCCACTTCTCTCTGCTAAATTATTTCCCTGACAGCACAATAAAAATGTGCTGCCACAAATGTGCACAAGAGAGAAATGATTACTAGTAGAAAAAGAAATTTTAGGAGATAAGAGTCTGCTTTTAAAAAAAAAAAAAAAAAATCCCTCAAAATAACCAGGCAAGAAAGGCAGAAGTGCCCAGAAATAGGCAGATTCATTTCTAAGAATTTCTCTGAGTTTTTACTATTGAGACAAACCTTCAAACAGATTAGTGTTTTGATGGGACATCACACAATCAGGTTACTGTGTTTCAATGTATTTCAGATTATGATTGTTGCCCATCTTATGGTCTTTGACCTTTATAAGTATCACATAATGCCAGGCCATTAACTCTGTGAGAGAGTGAAGGGAGGATGTATCACATTACCTTTGCTGAAGAGTCGATGTGCAGACAGTTCCTGCAGATCAATTAACTTGAGTTCATTGATTTGATTCCAAAGTCAGCAGGACTTTGTAACAGCCAGCAGCTTTCTTCATCCCATCACAGGTTTCTTTGCCATCAGTAGGAAAATGGGATACTCCCACTGAATGCACGATGCTGACCCTTGTGATGGATGCCAAGTCTCTGATCTGAACTTCCCAAAGCCCTCTGAAGACACTAATTATTTATGCTTTGTAACTCCTTTACACTTAAAGCATCCTGACACACCTCTAAGGACCTGGCACAAGAGGGTGATTTTCAGCACTTTCAGTTTGAACTGTGAAACAGCATAAAAATGGATTCACTGATTCAGACCAATGGTTTTTCTTTCACTTGCTGTCCCATTCACAGATGTTTAAGGAAATAACATGTGAAAAGCTGGTATTTCAGCTAGAATTGTGGAGAACACCAGCCCAAGTGTGGCTTTAAATGACTAAAATTTCAGTTTCAACTTGGAAAATATGGTTATAAATCTGGAATATTTGCATGAGTCAGTTCCAAGTGACCCCTTCCCTATGGATAGTCTCAATTGCTCAGGAGCAGTGATGTCTGAGGGAGCAGTTGGTGCTCAGCTCAGGGAGCAGTTGCAGTGATTAATGGCTCAGGAGGGTTCTCTGAGGCATAAATCAGTAGCCCCAGGAGAAGGGAAGATTAAACTCTTTAAAGGAGCAGCAGAGAGTCAGAAACTGCTCTCACGTCACTGCACCAACATCAGCTGATATTTTCAGCTGGAGTTGTCTGTCTCATTGAGCCCCAACAATGCAGTGAGCTTGTGCTGTTGTGAGCAAAGACCAGCAGAAGGGAGTCCCCCACGCATCCTGGTGCCCATGGACTGTGGAGTGAGTGGACTTGCATTGAAGTCAGCTTGGGAAGGTGTGTGATTCTTTTTTATACAGCTAGAGCGGTGAGCTCCTCTGTGGAGACCAATTGCTCCTGGCCTGGGAATGATGGGGACATGGGTGAGGTTGCTGCCACTGGGTGCAGAGCTTGGTGTTTGGGGGATCAGGGGTGGCCAGTTCTGTATTGATCCAACAAATGCCACAAATTCTCTATGTTTTATCATCATTCCAGTTATCTCCACTGGCTGGACCTTGCCTACAGATGGAAAGTAGAGAATAAATCTCTTGTTTTCCTTTGCTTCCACGTGCAGCCTTCACTTCTGCCTTATTAAACTGCCTTTACCTTGTCCAAATGGTTTTTTGTTCCATCTTATTTTCTCCACCCCCACTGCTGCAACCCTGCTGAGGAGGGGAGAGATAGAGCAGCTTGGTGATCACCTGGTGTCCAACCAAGGGCAACCCACCACAGATTCTCAGAGGTTTTCCTGGGAATAGGGCAGCACAAAGTCCGTCACAGCCATTCCCTATATGATAGTGTGTGATTCTCACTGGTGTCCAAGCTCATTGAAAGCGTTACTTGAACGTTATCCTTGGTGTGAGACACAAACTCAAAGAATTAAGGATTTTAGAGAAGATTTTAGCTGAAGATAAGCTTTGCTGAAATTAATTAAAATAATTTCAAAATTATCTATTAAAATAGATAGATGGGCTTTGCTAAAATTAAAAGTTAGTAGTTAGTTGAAAGAAACCGGATCTGAGATAGCTGTCCCGGATCTTGGTAACTAATTGCTTATCAACTTTATGTTTGTTTAGCTGTGCTTGTAATGAGAAACAGAGAGTCTGATAAATACATTTCAGGAGCATAAGACAATTGCAAACCTCCTGTATCCAGAAACTCATTGAACAGTCATGAAGACAGGACACTGGGAGTCCTACCAGAGGCTATTTGTCACGTTTGCATTGAAAAGGTAGAAAGGTCACAACGAGGAAACTTATTTTACTTCCTCTTTTGGGGACCCCTCCCCTTGAAAAGGACCACTGACCCATTTCAAGGAACAAATTATAACAGCTTTTTAGCTAATCACATACCAAGTGAAGAATGGGAGTTACTGGGGTTATGAACATGCATTTGTATTTTGTGTATTCAATACTTTTGTAAATAAAAGGGCTCTGTGATTACCTGTAAACTTCATAGCCAATATTAGGGTGCTATCCCACACAACGTGGCATTAAACTTTCTAACTCTAAACTGTTAGGGAGCCTTTTGTCCATCACAGTGAGGTATGAATATTAGATCAATATCCATATTTTAATAGATCAGGTGGTGGTGTCAAAGCAAGGTAATTTTGGATCAGTGTTGTCTGGAAGAAAACCTGATAACCAGCACAGGATGGTTTTCTTTGGTAAAAGTGTGTTAAAGAACAAATATTTTGTCAGTTTAGCTGGAAAATTTCCTGCTGGAAAATCCCAGCAGGGCAGATTCTTAGAAAGGCAATACATCCATGATTATATCTTCATGGAGGGGACAGTGTGTCTGGTGTTGTGCCTCTCACAGTGAGGTAAGATGGGAAGATTGTTCTGCTCCTTCAGTGCCAAAATTCAAGTGCTGTTCCAGGGGATGTTCAACAGGTTGGAAAGTGTTTCAGAGTCACAGGAAAATCACTGCAAGTGATTAAATGCACTCTTTGAATTGCTGTGCTTTGTCCCAGCCATTTCCTCTGAAGCCCTGGTGGTGGTCAACCTTTTTTTGGGAGATGGCCTTATCCCAGGCGATCGTGCTGCAGGTGGTTAAATTCTCCTTTGCAGACATGTGACTCTTTCCAAGCAACCACAATCATGTGGAGTTATCCTTTAAAACTGAGAGTGAAATCAGGGCTTCTTCAGGGCTGTTTTGGTGGCCTCCTTTTCTTCCTAGGAAATAAAAAAATAAAAAGTTATAAAAATTATAAAAATATAAAATAAGATTAAAACACTAAAACATCCTACTTTACTGCATTCTTTCTAATATAGTGGTAGCCATGTCTTTGTTAGCTCTCCACTTCCTCAAGGAGAAGTAGAAATGTCCAAATTTTGGTAATAAATCTTTGATAATATGCAGTCTGTTCAATATGTACATAGTTACCTCCTAATTGTAATCATGTCTCTGATGTGAGATTCTCAAACCAGCTTTAAACAGAGAATTATAATTCCATCCTACTTGGTGAATTTTCTGAAATATTCCTTGTAGCTTCATTAGGCTTTAAAAGGAGTTGGAATCTGGTTCACAACGATCACTCATTTACAGAATGTTCTTCAGCTCTCAAAATAGGCTTTTAAGGTGTTTCTGGAAAAGGAGACTTTTGACTTCAGTAGCCAGTAGCCTTTGTTTCCTAAAAAAACTGCTGGAGAAATGGCTTTTTTTACTTTTGGGTTTGGTATAGAAATCTCTTGAGCTTTGACAGGTTCCTAATTCCTCAACAGCCACATTTTGACACTGAAATGGGATTTTTTTTTTTCTCACATTATAGTGTTGCTGTATAGCCCATAAACCATTTAATTCCCCTCACAAGTAGGTCACCAGAAATTACTGCATTTGTGGGGCTTGTACAAAAAGCCACCAGGCTTAGAACTTTGCACCTCACATGGATCTCATCATCCCAGCCCAGAAGGTGGGAGAAACTTCTTGTCACTGAAACAAGGAGCGAGGTGGAGTGGAGGAAGATCCCTCCAATTTGCACATTACTGAGGTTGATTGAATTACCTCTCGTTAGCTGAGCTGCCGTGGCTGTCCATGCACAGCCTGCTGAGAGTGAGGAGTAAAATGCATTAGTCCTGATGTCATGCCATCAAAACTTGCCAAGAATAACATCCCAGCCATTACTGCCTCTCAGCTGACAAGCAGTAACTCATTAAACAGCAATCATTTGATCCCTTTTCATTGTCTGCCTGCTCTTCAGATATTTATAAAAAAAAAAAGAAAAAAGCTGTATCGTCAGTGGAATATTTTCAAGGCATCTGCTTTTTCAAAGAAACCTATCCAATGAATGAGAGTTTCTTTCTTAAGCCAAAAATGGAATTTTCTCTCTTTCAATTCCTGCAAGGATTGGTGGTTTTTGGTTTTGGTTGGGGTTTTTTGTTTGTTTGTTTTTGTGGTTTTGTTGTTGTTGTTGGGGGTTTGTGTGTGTGTGTGGCTTTTTGTTTGTTTGTTTTTGTTTTGTTTTGTTTTGTTTTGTTTTGTTTTGTTTTTTTGAATGTATAGTACTGTGCCTTGCAAGGGTTTGCTCTATGAAGAGGCATTCTTGTTGATTATTTGGAACAAAATTGTTCTCAGTTTTACAACTACCATTTGTATTATGTTTACAACATGCAATTAAGGACTCCTATTAAATGTTCTTACAAGGCAGATCCCAATGACCAATGTTTATTTACATTTTTTCCAGAGCACAGTATTGAAAAGACAATAGAAAAGAAATGTAATGCAAGAGAGAAGCTATAAAACCTCCATTTCAGCTTGTTGAACAAATTTGGGTATTCACTGGCCTAGGAAATCTTCTCTTCTGATGCTCAAATATTTCTGTGCAGTGATAGGCACAAAAATTTCCTGGAATCCCTTTAATTTGTAGCAACTTCTCCTTTACTGAATTACATATTTCAAAGAATATCTCGTTAATGACCAGTATATGGCAAATATATTCTCCAAGCTTATTAGTACAGAAATAATTGCAAGTGGCTGCTATAGTTCATTAAGGCTTATTTATTTTATAGTTCATTAAGGCTAATTTTATCAGTACAAAATATATTTTAATAGCCAGTTTTGCTTCTTTTTTTTTTTTTTAATGTTTCTCTGCCATCTACTGCTAGCAATATTTTCTGATTTTCTTATTTGGTCCTGGATAATTTTCCACTGTATTTACTGTGAACTACTTAGTGGTGGCTTTTAATCAACAGTTTTTCTGGGCAGTAGCAGATGCTAATCTTGAGTTGGGCATATATTAATTTACATCTGTTTTTCCTCGGTCAAAAAGGGCTGGTATAGTTTATTGTTTAATATAGACAAAGCATATCACAGTAGCTTGGCATGCAGTTAAACTCACCAATTTTCCAGAGATAATTGGAGAGCCAATTTTCCAGGTTGGATTTGAATTAAATATTTATTATTTTGTTGTTTGTAACGAGGTGTTATATGGAAAACTGAGTTTCCTCGTGCCCTTTGCTCAGTGTCTGGCTGAGCCACCTCCTCCATGGCACATCTGGGTTTGATATCTGCCAGAGAGAGGCAGATTTTTCATGTCTCAGGTTATCCAACAGATCACCAGGGAACATTCTCCATCTCTAATACATTCTTGATTTTGATCTGAAGAGAAACTAAAGAGCAGCTTCATCTTAAATCTAGTAAAATTAGAGACAAAACGATGCTCAGTTTGGTAAAGGGAACTCACATCAGCTCAGACATGGGAGAGAGAGGGAGAAATCATTTTCTTTTCCTTACATATTTTCCACTTTCAATGAATACTTAAATATTTATTGATGAAAAAACCAGAATTTGAGTACACTGCCTCTCCTTCCTGTCTTTGCTATGGAGCAATGGGACTGTGCCTGTTTAATGTCTGTCTCAGCAGTCATTTACACTCTTGGAACAGTGAAACAACAACAGAACGGATTAAATGGTGACCAGTCCTGCATGTGTCATACCCTCCTGGTTTTGGCAGGAGTCTGGCTCAAATCCTTACTCAGGGTTTAAGGCAAGATCTAGGTTTGAGTTCTCCTTAAACCATTTGAATCTAAAGCCAGGAGGAATATTGTGTGGAGCACTGAACTGTTCTTCTTCAGCCTTGTGGGATTAAAGGGACCAATGTGACAGCATTCATGAGTACCCAAAGGCAGAGCCACTTCTGTCCTTCATTCTCACAGGGATAAAGCAAAATTTGAGTCTCATACAGCTGTTGAAAAATGAAGGTGAGGAAAGGCCATCTCCTTAAAATTTATTAGAACCTGCTGACATTTTGGTGTGGCAGTTTCAATTCAATTTTCTGCTGCGAGTGGGTTTTTTGGTGTTGTTTTTTTTTCTGTGGTTTTTGGTTTTTTTTGGGGGGGGGGTTGGGTTTTTTGTTGTTTGTGGGGTGGTGGGGCTTTTTTGTTTGTTTTTGGTTTTTTATTTTGTTTTGTTTTTTGTTTTGTGGGGTTTTTGGGGGGTTTTTTTGTGAACTCAACATTCTTTTTTTTTTTTTTTGCTAGAGCACAAACAGACATGTATGCACACACACCTACACCTGGAATCTGGGGTAATCAGCAACACTAAAAATAAAAAAAATTCTGAACTTGGAGTGTGGAAAAAATTCACAAAAATTATTACAGTTGGGGATAAAAGTGAAGATTGCTCCATCTATGAAGAGGAATGAAAGTGCAGGAGGTTAACCCACAGCCAGCCTTCCCTTCCACTTTTTTGGAGCTGAAGGGCAAAGTACTCACAGGATTAGGTATTATGTGCATGAGTCTGTGTGTGTATGTGTTTTTCTGTTCATGTCTGTGTCAGACAGGATGAAAGAGAGAGCTGGGGTTGTTCAGCCTGGAGAAGAGAAGGCTCTGGGAAAATCTTAGAGCACCTTCTGTACCTTGAGGAGGGTGATAAAAAGAAGGGAGAGGGACTTTTTTTTGTACAGTGACAGGACAAGGGAAGGTGCTTTTAAACTGACAGAGTGCAGGTTTAGATGAGATGTTCAGAAGAAATTCTTTGCTCAGAGGATGGTAAAGCACTGGAACAGGTTGCACAGACAAGTAGTGGCTGCCCCGTCCCTGGAAGTGTCCAAAGCCAGGTCGGATGGGGCTCTGAGCAAACCCGAACCAGTGAGTGACATCCTTGCCCATGACAGGGGCTTGGAGTGAGATGATCTCAGAGGTCCCTTCCAACCCACGCCATTCTGACGGTATGATCACTTCCTTTGCTAACACCAGTTTAGTTTCACTGTGAAATACCGTGCAAATCGGATACTGTTGGTTTCAGTTGTTTCAATACAAAACAAAGGGCTTTAAGATTACTCTGCATTTCTGTGAATAAGCGCTGACTGCTTTCCCTTTGAAACCTTTTTCTAAGTCAAAAAGGTGGCCACTTTTTCTTTTGTGTTGTTTATAATGCATGGTCATGAGGGCTGTTTTTGTCTAAACACCCGGGAAGTTAATGAGCTTACTTCCATGGGAACAGAAAATCCTGCTGTGAGTCCATGTAATGCCTGTTCCCTGGTAAAATCTTGGTGCACACAGGCACAGTGGAGAAAAGCTGCTCAGCAGCCAGGAAATCAGATTTTCATTTTCCAGGGCACTGTGCTATTTTTCTTCTCTCATCTGCTGTGAAACCGAAATTGAAGGGACCTTTGAGACCATCATCTCGTTCCAACTTACCACCATAAGCAAGGACACCTTCCTGCTCAAAGCCCGATCCAGCCTGGCCTTGAACCCTTTCAGAGAAGCTTCAGTGCCTCACCACCCTCACAGTAAAGAATTTCTTCCTAGTATTCAATCAAAACCTATTCTCTGACAGTCTGAAGCCATTCCCTCTTGTCCTGTCCCTCTCTGCCCTTGTAAGGGATCCCTCTGTATCTCTCTTGGAGCCTCTCGAGGCCCTGGAAGGGGTTCTCAGGTCTCTGCAGTTCCGTGTAGGGACACGCTTTGGTTTTGTAAGGTTCTTCTGTTCATGAGTGTTCTTCCTCTGCCAGCCTAAGTACAAGTTCTTCATCCAACCCCTGCCAAAAAAATAATCCCCAAAGCCAAAGCTTTACACTCGATGCTGCAGCTCAGGGAACCAAATCCCTTGCTGAAAAGTTAGATTCACTAACTGGGAAACTGGGGAAGTTTAGGCCTGACAGGAATATTTTGTCAGCCTGTCTTAGGCTTTCCAGTGAAAGGCAGGGTTTTGCTCTCTGTCAGATTTTTATTTTAATTTTAATCTCCTTTTGATGAGCTTCCTATTGGGTTTTTTAGCTACTTACAGTAGCAAGTTGATTTTTTTTTTAATTGTGGTTTCCAAAAAAAAAACAAACCAAAAAACCCCACCAACAAAAAAGCCCCAAGAACCAAAAAAACCCCTCATCACTTCAGAGTCCTTCTTGCTTTCATTTTTTCCTGCTGTTGCTTTTACTCTTGACATTCAGCCTCCTCAACAAGTCCTGATATGACACTCCATAAAATCTTTATCCTGTCAAAAGCCCTGCTGTGAGCATTGCCCAGTGCTTCCTGAATTTGCATGTAGCATCCATTCATATGACTCTATTGGTGGGGCTCTCTTATCACTGACTAGCCCTCCAGCTTTATATGAAAGGGTACAAAGTTAATGAAAACAGCATTAAAACTCGATTAGCATTTAGTGAGATCACTAAGACTTGTTCTGAACTTAATATTAGTTTCATATTTTTTTTCTTTTTTAACTCACAGTATCCAGAACCAGAGACAGCAGAAACAGTCCTATCAAAAAGCCTGTTTTTCAGGTGAGGGTGTTATGTCAGAAGGAAGGGAAGGACTTTGGTTTTTAAGGGGGTTGTTTCAGGGTTAGGGAAAATTTTATGTGTTATTTCATCCTCCTGTCTTTTGATGGAAGAGTCACTCATTGGGAGTGATGTTTCTTTTCTGTACATTTTGACTTAAATTCCTGGAGAAATGAATCCTAGAGGGAGGAAGATCTTCTGAAAATGTCACAATATACTCAACTTACTTCAGAGTGTTAATGAGGATTTTTCTCCACACACAAGCTTTGCTTACTGTTGCCTTTCTTGGGGAGAAGGAGAGTTGAAAACTCAGTGTAATGTTGGTACAGAGAGGAAAATTGCCTGCCGTGCAAGTGAAAAGCAGACTACAGGATGCTTGAGTACAAACATTTGTGTATTTTCCATTCATAGCTCTTCCTCTAGCTCAGGCCAGACCTCCAGGGGCTTCAGGTGTATTGCTGATTTTAAAAATGCCAAGAACATTTCTCTGGCCTCAGGGCTAAATTACACATCTTTGTTACTTAAGCAAATCCTGCAGTTCCATACTGCAGGGTAGCATCTCATAATCCTTAGCTCTGAGTCTTCTCTGTGTCCTGTGTGGTTCTTTTGTGGTCCTAAGATATTTTTATACATTTTTTTTTTCTGTGTTTCTATCTCTGGAAGTGCCCACACTGTTACACTCTACTGAGGAGGATGAGCTCTTGAGCTAAGAAGTGCCACAGAATTTCCTGCAAAAGGTGTAGAGATTTTCTTTTTTTTTTAGCTCCAGTTGGGAAGCCTTTTGGAATAGCTGTGGTAGATTGAGCCTAAAACTTCTGTGTTTGAATCATCTCCAGGGAGGAGAGATTCAAGGAGAAGTGGATTTGTGGTAAGGTTTCTCAAAGGTGTGGTACTGTTCAGCAAAGGGAGAGGGTAGAATGATTGGAATGGAATGGAATGGAATGGAATGGAATGGAATGGAATGGAATGGAATGGAATGGAATGGAATGGATAGGATGGAATAGGATGGAGTAGGTTGAGGCATCCACCCCTAGGAAGACTCTTGAATCTGCCTTGAGGTGTGTTCTGCTGAGAATGTCAGTTCTGCCACAGAGAAACCTTCAGGTAGCACAGATTTTAAATATTTGACTGCTCTGACATTCTTGGGGACCAGAGTCAGACACAGACACAGGACAAAAGTGAAAATGCTTCTGCAAGAGAAACAATTCCAGCTGAGAGAAATCAGCCTTTCTCTTTCTATAGAAGAAAACCCCAAGAAACAATCAAGCAATTAAGTTCCAAAATGCACAAAACCTTTATTCTATATTCATTATTTGGACTGTAGGACCGATCTGATGACTGATAAGGAACTGGATGGAAAAAGTGACAATCCCAGCTTAAATCTTGATTTTGACATGTCTCTTTCCATGGGAAAACAGCCCATTTTTGTGTTCATTTCTCTTTCCCAGATTTGGACAGTGACCAATTGTTTCAATTATTTGGGTCATTTGGGTCAGTTGTTCTAAAAATGGGTGTAAATCTCTGACCCAAAGGTGTGTTTTTATGTCAAATTCACTGAGTGCTTCCACCCTCACAGATAATACAGAAACATTAAGAGAGGTCGTATAAGGACTTGGGCTGACAAAAGGGCCTAAGGAGAAGAGCTGGACAGAATAATCTGTCATGTGTTGAGTCAGCTAATAAAAAAGGTAGTTACTTAAAATGTCTACAGGCACCAAAGCGTAACGGAAGTCTTAGACAAAGGAAAATAATTGAAATTACTATGGACATAATGAGAAATGCACTATCAGGTTTTGCAAAGGCTGAGACCAAGGTTTGATTCTTGAGCGGCAGCAGAATTGCATGTAGCCAAGTGTAAAAAATAATAAATTAAAAATGGATTTATAAAAGGGTATTGCGGAGGCTGGGGTTAAGTGAACCCAGGCTGTCAGTTCTGGAGCTCAACGAGAATCCAGGTACTCTTTTTGGTAGAATGGACAGAAATTGAAGCATTTAGTGCTGAACAGTGTTGTTTGCCTCACATTCCTTTAGTAATGGACTGTAAACCTGTGTGCTGAACTGAAGATGCTGTAACAGGGATGTGAATAAAAGCCCTGCATGCCTTTCATCCAGCAGGTCTCAGCTTACACTCCGAGCACCCCTCTGAGGGGCAGAACTTTCAATATTCTTGTTTTAAAGGAAGCGAAACTGAGATATAAAGAGATTAAATCACTTGCTGGAGGCTGTTAGAGAAGCAAAATTGTGTCAGTTCCTCCCAAGCCCTCGCCATTCAAGCTCAAAGAGATTTTATTTGCACCACACTCTTTTCAAAGTATATGTTTAGATAAATGAAGGGAAAATATCTGTGGCATAAATCTGACGATTTCAGCAGAAGTGCTTTGGGGATTAATTTGATCTGCTCATTTCTGGGGAGATACCAGGAACTCTGCTGTGTGTATTTAAAGCACACTGGTCCCACCTATTGGGGCTGCTAGGGAATTGATTGCATTGGGTTGCAGTAGGTCGTTTGTCTTCATGCTGATAATTTTGTTTGGGTTTAGTAGTGTTTCATTATTTTCCACTACAGGGTATTTTTCACCATCTAAGGGATTTCAGGTGTAAATGTATTTCCACAACCTCTGCTGATCATTTCACTGCTGTGTTTGGGTCAAATATTGATTGTGACCCCTGCATGAGGCAGGTGTTGATATTTAACATCGAATTCTCTTTCTTATACCTAATTTCATGCAAAAAAGAAAAAAAAAAATCCCCATGTGAGGCAGCTGTAAGGATTCCTAAGGAGAAGCAGACTGAAGTCAAATGGAGAAAGTCAGATTCATTATCATGAACTTGTCCATCTAAAAGTTAGATTTTCAGCCTCAGCAAGCTTTCTGAATCTCTCTTTGGACAGCCAAAATTGTAGCCATTAATAGAGGGTGAGCAGTCCTGCCTCTCTTTTAATATTATCTCAGATGATGAAACAGCTTTGGGAGCTGCCTGCTCCTTCTTGATGGCTTTGCACACATCTGGGTAAATGTCCTTTGGAAAATGAAGGAGAGGGAAGAGAAGAGGAAGAGAGGAGAGGAGAGGAGAGGAGAGGAGAGGAGAGGAGAGGAGAGGAGAGGAGAGGAGAGGAGAGGAGAGGAGAGGAGAGGAGAGGAGAGGAGAGGAGAGGAGAGGAGAGGAGAGGAGAGGAGAGGAGAGGAGAGGAGAGGAGAGGAGAGGAGGAGGAGAGGAGGAGGAGAGGAGACGAGAGGAGACGAGACGAGACGAGACGAGACGAGTCCATCCAGTCCACAACCGTGGTTTTTGATGGGACTATTTAGGAATGCTGAAGAAAATAGATGAGGAAAAAAAAAAAAAAAAAAAAAAAAAGAAGAGTTTAAAGAAGCCAATTAGAACATTGCAAAGTTTTTAAAAAGATCCACCGTGGAGTTTACCTCAACTTTTTCTGCTTACTGCCTCTAATTCACCCAGCTAGACAGTGAAGATGGTGAAGTGCATAGAACTTTATCCCATGTGTTTTGGAAAAGCCAATGGCTAAAACTGAGGACAAAATACAGAGTAGGAAAAACTGGTCATGGGTGTAGGCAAGGGTTAGATATCAAATAACAAAATAGACTATCTTGTTTATTGTTATTTCCAAACTGCTTTTCATTTCCTTCAGCCCTTACTGTCAGGACATCAGGTGAACAAAAATCATTAATTACTTTAAAATGGCCCTCAAAAACTTTCAACATGCCAGTGTGAAGTTCAGATTTCTGGCTTGTTTTATTCCAACTGTTCCAACTCTTTGTGTTAATTTCGTTTTTGGCTTTGCTAAAAAAATAAAATAAAAAAAAAACAGTGAGTATAAACAGCATTTTAGTACCTTCCAAAATAACTTAATCTTTACTGAATGCCCAAATATTTTACAGAATCCAGCTCCACATTCAGGGAGCCTGTACCTGGAACTAGGACTGCTGCCTTTTTTTTTACTGTAATGTGATTCACAGCCACAAACAATTTGCTCAATAAAATAGACAGGACAAGAAGAACATGGTGCTTCTGCAGAAAAAAAAAATTATTTTCTCCTTTATATTTGAAAGATTAAAAAAATAAGGCAAATATTAGAATAAGGTGTCTAAAATTAAATTCTTGTTTATGCTTCAGACCTCTTTCTTTGAAATTTACCTTGAAAATGTAGTTCAAATGGCATCATATATAATTTGCCTTCAGCTACCGGAAGCAGAGTGTTGTGTCTTCTGATAATACTTTATTTTTTTTTAATCATCTAAAATTCAAAATAATTCTTATATTCAGGTGAGGTACTAGTTATACTCTTCTTTTATGCCTTGAATGATTCCAGAAATAGCTTTCTATTTTCCTTTCTAAATGATACTGGAAACGACAGGGGAGGAAACAACCTCAGTTTTGTCCTTTTTTCCCAATAATAATAATGATAATAATAATAATAATAATAATAATCAAAAGCATTCTGTCAGCTGTGCAGCACAACTTCTCATCTGGAGACCTCCAAATGCTTTTGAAAGCACATGATATTAGCTGTGCTTTAGTGACTGAGGAAGCAGCAGCACGCAGTTTAGCAATTTTCCCAGCATCACACTGAAAGTCCACCATAAAGAACTTTAAAGCACAGGACCACGGCTCCTCCTGTTTTATTGCCACATTATTACTTCAACTGCAACATCTTCTCCATCCTCTTTCAGCTGAATTTCCTACACCCAGCTGCGCTTGGTTAGATGGGATTTCATGATAAATCCATCTTTTAATTGCTACTCTGGTGACAGGAGAGAAGGAATCTCTTCCTTTTCAAACTGATCATTGTAGGATGCAGTTTGGTCGCTGAGGGGAGGAGTTGCTTGAGACTCAGAGATGAGGCTAATTATTCATTTGTTTGTTTATCTGTTTATTTTTTAATAATTAATTAATTAGTTCTGATGGGTGTTCCTGTGCTGTGCTCATCACTGAGGTTTCTCAGCACATGCAGTGCCATAGGAGACTTTTCTGGCTGGAAGGCTGCTGTTTGGGGGGGCTGTAAATGAGATATGGCTCTGAATCCTGTAGGACCTTGAAGTGGTCACAGTAACGAGGGCAGGACTAATGAAGGGTGCACAACACCACTGCTTCATTCCCCAAATTCTCCCACAGCACTGAAGGGCCCAAGCACAGAGGAGATGCAGCTGAGTTACTCCTGATGAGTATCACAACCTGATACACACGAAGTATTGAAAACCTAGAAATCTAGTGGAAATGAAAAAAAAAAAATCACCATTGCCTCCATTTTAAAGGAATACTAGGAAAGTTACTTCATGCTAATTTCCATAATATTAAGATGTACAGACCATTCCTAAGATTGACTGGAGACCTCCTATCCAAGTCCAGCTGCCAATTTGAGAGGTTTCAAGTGCCATGAGATTAGGTTCTGGGCTCCACCTTCCCTAGAGTCGTCTTTTATTTAACTGATGGACTGCTTTAATCGTTTTGGCTGCCTAAAGCCTCTTCTGGAAGAAACTGTGAGTTAATATCGCTGGAAAACAGGCCTGAAGAATTAACTGTAGCACCAAAGAGGGTTTTATTCCTTTAATTCTTGGTGGCCAGCCTTACAAATCCCTTATTATTCATTCATGGAAGTGTCATGTTTAAAATGCAAATTCCTTCCCATTGTCCTCCCCCATCTCAATGCATTTCCTTTGAAGTATCCCTGGAGCTTTTGAGGGGCCACCCACAATGGGATCACTGTGATCAGCCAGCTTGCAAAAGAGTGCCCTGCACCAGCTCAGGTGAATTCAGCTGGGTCCTGCTTAGCAGTCCCAGCTTTCAAAAAGCATCCAGACTTTGTTTAAGAGGAAGAAAAAAAGGTAAAATAAAGGATATCAGGCCAGGTATTTTTACCAAGCCTTTTTTGCAAGGTTGCCTCTCCTGAGACACATCACAGCCCCCTGTCAGCCACCATCACATGGCAGTGAGGTCAATAATGTGAACAGATCTGGTTTGTCTTGCCCATGTTCTGTTGGTTTGGGAAGAGCAGAGCTCTGCTATGACATCCATTGCAGAGTGTCAAGGCTCAGCTGGCACGGAGTTCCTGTATCCATGTGGGGAATGGTCCATTGCCCTTGCTACCCTTCAGCACAGTTACAAGTTTTTCTAGGCAGGAGCAGCTGTCCCAGGCCAAAGCTGTGACAGCAATAGTTCTGTGGATGGAGAAAGGCCACTCTGACCCACTGCAGGAGCTGTAGCTGCAGGAGGCTGGGGGACATATTGGAGGCAATTATTGTGCTTTCAGGTAAAGTCCAGGTTAGTGAACGCACTGTCTGATTCAACCTTCCAGGAGCAACATAAATACTGATAATAATGACCATAATAGCAAGGTAAATTACATTATCAGTAATGGCTAAATAGTTTAATAGTCTTCATCAAGTGACTGAGTACCTTATCCAGCAGTGAGACTTGCTGGCTCCTGTGTGCTAATGCAGTCAGTACTGGAACCAATGTATTTTTGAGTAAAGGCTTCACTACTTGAGTTAAAAACCTATTTTTATCACTTTGATGTGGTTTGTGGGGAGAGTTCATGCACACTAAGCAACCCTTGAAACTTTTGGCCAGAAAGTGGTAGTTTAAAATTTATCAGAGTTTATATAATATTGTTATCAGAGTTTATATAATATTATATAATATTATTATTTATATAATATTAATGCCAAATTATCAATGTCATTTTCCATTATGAGTGCAGGAAGCTGTGGTGCTCTTAGTCAACAGCATTTTCCTGAACTGGTAGATTGAAACTCCAAATACACTGCTGGAAATTCATGAGTTGTGAATATCTGTTGATTTTATGAAGTGGAGAAAATAAGGTTTCAGAGTGATCTTATTCTGGCCTTCAGGTACCTGAATGGAACCTACAAGGAGGCTGGAGAGAGACTCCTGACAAGGGCCTGTAGCGACAGGACAAGGGCAGTGGTTTTAAGCTGAGAGAGGACAGGGTTATATCAGATTTTAGGAAGAAAATCTTCACTCAGAGGGTGGTGAAGCCCTGGCACAAGGTGCCCAGAGAAGCTGTGGTTGCCCCATCCCTGGAGGTGCCCAAGGCCAGGTTGGAACAGGGCTTGGAGAAACTTGGTCTGGTGGAATGTGTCCCTGCCCATAGCCAGGGGTGGAACTACGTGATCTTTGAGCCCTCCAACCCAAGCCATTCTATAATTCTATAATATGATTCTCTGACTGGTAATGATCCACATCCATAAACCAATCATCATCCTGTTGTCTTCCTTACAATTGTCTATCCCCTTGGTTTAAGACTCATCCCACTCAGCTTTGTATCCTCACATGGTCAAGCACTTTGTGTTACTGCCCAGTCTGGAACTCCAGTGCTGCATCTTTCCTACTTTTTCAGCAAGGTCTGGATGTCCTTAAGAGAAATGTTAGTGCTTCCAGGAAAAAAAAAATCAAAAAACCTCAAACAAAAACAAAAACAAAAACAAACCCAACCCAACCAACCAAACAAACCAAAACAAACCAAACCAAAAAACCACAACCAAAAAAAAAAAAAAAAAAAAAAAAAAAAACCAAACCAAACCAAACCAAACCAAAACAAAAAAAAAAAAAAAAAAAAAAAAAAAACACAAAAAAAAAACCCACAACAACAGTCACAAAAGCTCTCTGGCAATTTCTGTGGAAAATGCCCTGAAGGTGCTGGTGGACACCAAGATGAGCAGGGGCCAGCAGCAGGACCTTGCTGCAAAGGCAGCAAACGGAATCCTCAGCTGCATTAGATGTACTGCCTGGTGAGGGAGGTGATCTTTACCTCTACTCAGCACTTCCAAGCCACACCTGAAGTGCTGTTTCCAGTTCTGGGCTCCTCAGTACAAAAGACACATGGACATAATGGAGAGAGTCCAGCAAAAGGGCCACAAAGAGGAATAAGGGTCTGGAGCATCTTTTCCAGAGCTGGGTGAATCTCTTGCCAGCCTGGAGAAGAAAAGGTGAAGGGGAATCTTACTAATTCCCAAAATGCAGGAAGGGAGGGGGCAAAGATGGAGCCAGGCTCTTTCCAGCGGGTGCCCAGAGACAGGATCAGCAGCAATGGGCACAGACTGAAACACAGGAGGCTCCCTGTGGACATCCTTTCAACCTCAACCATTCCATGACTCTCTGATTCCAGGTGCTGATAATCAGAGAAAGCTGGGAACATTGTTGCCTGGGCAAGCCAAACATCCTCAAACAATAGTGTGGTCAAGTTTGCAGCTTCTCACAAATTTCATTAGCAACTAGGCAGTGAGTGACATGAACTTCCTTTACCAAATTCCCTTAGCTCTGTTTGGATTTTGAGCTTTGTATTTGGCTCCATGGATGTCTGGGAGGCCTATTGCTGCTTTTATATGTGATTTATGCATTTATTAAAAGGATTTGGGAGTTAATTGTGTTGGGATGGTCCTGCCTGCCAACAGGAAACTAGGGCAGCATTTTCAATGCCCTTCACTCCACATAATCTAAATAAATTCATGAATGCACAAAAATTATTCTACCTTGTTCCTTTTGCCCAGCAGAATGTGTTGGCTCAAAGAGCTCAAATTTGCTGTAATCGCCTTTTCCTCTCCAGTAATTCCTTAGGAGTCAGCCATCTCCTTCAGAGAACTGCACAACTGCCACCAAATCTAATTATTTCAGATTTTGTTTCTTTTTGTGAACTTTTCGGCATATTTTGTAGTAGGTTGAGAGGGTAATTAGTAACTTGTGAGTGAGGGAATCACAGGAGCACAAATATAGGGAGGAAACACTTCTTGGTGATATATCTGCTGAAGTCAGGACTGCTTTGAAATTCAGTCATTAATTCTTAGTAGTTAAGGAAATTAACCTCTTAAACAGGTTTATCAGAGAAACAGGATTTTGGGACTCAAAAATAAAACTGTAAAAGGACAAAATTTAGATTTTGAAAGGGTGAGAACAGAATCTTTTTTGTATTACCAAACATTTCCCTTTTTTTTTTCCACTAAGAAACAGTGAAAAGGATGTAAACTTAAATACCCTTATAATCCTACTACATACTGTGTTGTTCTTAAAAATGCATTTCCAGATAAGATATTTTTACTGTACTAGATGTTCCATTACTTAAAAGTTATCTTTACACAACCATGTTCTGAAAAGGCATCAGAGGTGAAAAAAAAAAAAAAACATCTGTTACATTACACTTTAAAATAAAAGGTTGTTTTTACTGTCTATTTAGTTCAGTTTTACAGGAACAAACCAAAGAGGGCTGAACCGCTCCTGTTAAGAGATAATTCCTTGCTCCTGCCTGATGAAGCATTTAACATTTGTCCTCATACATTATCTGATCTTTTTGTTTTATCCTTGCTATTCTGTCAGAGTAGTCAGCACAGGACTTCCTTCTCCTGTGGAAAAAGCTATGGATTTTGGTCTTGGAACATTAAAGATTAATTTTGATTACATTTCCACCAAGACTTTAGATATTTTTTTTTCTTTATGTGTAACTAGGAAAACTCAGCTTTACCTCTTTATTAGGAATTTCATCAATGTTTCTAGAATTATTGTGAAAAAGAACACCAATTTCTGCCTCACTTCAGATTTAGTGAGATCTTAATGCTGTTTCTTGGAATCTAAGAAAACAGATTTATTCTTTGTTAACATCTTCTCTCCTGCTACAGGGATCTCAAACAAGCATTTGCTTGCATGGTGGTCATCTGCACATCCTGGAATAGTTGCAGCTGTGCAACACATGCATTCTACAGGGCCTTTTATCTTCCCTACCTTTAGAAAATGCATATGGATCTCTCCCATTTCAGATAAAAACACCAGATTCTGCTGGAACAGAGAGAGACAAGAAGTTTTTACTCTCTGTCAATCCCATCTTACTATTTTTTAATTATTAGAGGAGATAACTTAGAATGATGAAAATAAAAATCATAAAATCACAAAATGGTTTGGGATGTAGGGAACCCCAAAATCTTCTCATACCATGGACAGGGACACCTTCCACTATTCCAGGTTCCTCCAAGTCCCATTCAATCTGGCCTTGAAATTTCAGGCATGGGGTGGCCACAGTTTCTCTGGGCAACCTGTGCCAGGGCCTCACCACCCTCACAAGGAAGAATTTCTTCCTAATATTTAATTTAAATCTCTTGTCTTTTAGTTTAAAATATTTTAAAATATTCCTCTTCTTTAAAATTTTATCAGAACTTCAAGATTAATAGTAATTTAGCATTTTTGTTTGCCATTCCTGCTCACAAGAGCAGTTGCTTCTTCAGTACTACAATGGGTGTAACATCACGCTGCAGTGAAATCCAAAGATAGCACATCTCCAGTGGAAACAGAAAGGGAAATCACTCCTACAAAATGAACTGACATTTCTATATGTCATCTGAAAGTTTTGTTTTTCGATACAGACCAGATCATGCCTGGGATATGACAATCCCCCTATTCTTTCTGAGTCACCTATCATTACTAATAGTACACCTTGTCACAGATACTCAGGCAAAATATATAGTGCATTATATAGGAGGCAGAGTAGAACTCATCTCATTTTCCTCACAGTGATAGTTTGGAGAAACAGCTTATTTTCACCAGCAAAGTGCAGAGACACTCAGAGAAATGATGGCACTTCTTTCCTCATCCAGGGACTTTGCTGACCAGAGGGTGAGGCGTTGGTGTGGGATGTTCTTGAGGCCTTTTTCAGTTAATCCATTTCCAGTTGCGATAGACAGACACAATTATGGCTTTGCACAGGCGATGACAGGATTTCCCTCTGGAATACAAGACATGGCTAAGAAATCTAAACTCACACTGGGAAGATGGAGCAGAGGGAGAAGCAGTTGATGCTTAGTGAATCACAGACAGAATCATTAGGGTTGTAAAATACCTCCAAGATCATTAAGTCCAATTGTCAACCAAATACCACTGTGCCCATCAAACAATATCACAAAGTTCCTCATCCGCTGGTTTTTTGAACACTTCCAGGGGTGGTGACTCCACCACTTCCCTGAGCAGTCTGTTCCAAAGTCTGACCACCTAATTCTTCCTAATAGCAACCTCATCTGGCTCAACTTGAGGCCATTTCCTCTTGTCCTGTCGCTTGTTAGCTGGGAGAAGAGACCAACCCCAACCTTGTTGCAGCCTCCTTTCAAGGAGTTGTAGAGAGTGGTAAGGTCCCTTCTGAGCCTTCTTTTCTCAAGGCTGAACTGACCCAAGAATTCAAGGTGTGGCCTCCCCAGTGCCCAGCACAGAGGGACAATCACTGTCCTGGTCCTGCTGGCCACACTGTGGCTGACACACAAGGCCAGGAGGTCACCTGGGCATACGCCAGCTCATGTTTGGCCACTCTCAGCCAGCACCCCCAGGGCCTTTCCCACTGGGCAGCTTTCCAGCCACTCTGCCCCCAGCCTGGGGCACTGCAGGGGCTTCTTGGGACAGCAAGGAGGAGACCTTGTTTCACAAAAGGTGTCTAATGAGGTTGTAATGATCAGCTGAGCTCTACAGAAACCCCAGTCAGCTCAGCTTGGCCACAAGCAAGGCTATATTTCATTCTGGGCTGGGGCACTTGATCCTATTTAGAGGTAGTGTAGGTCACTTACAGTGGTTTTCCCAATTTACTCTGCGTTCTCCTTCAGCACTTCCATGTTCCTGGGTGCAATGAGATGTGACAGAGCCCACAAAGGGCTTGTGTTGCTTCTTTTTGCAAAAGGGAACCTGAGAGTGGATGCAACTACTCGCTGTAAATCCATCACAAAGATCCAGCTAAGAAAGATTTGCAGATTCAGTTTTTAAAACTGTGAATAAATCAATGCGTTGTCCCACATGAAAGTTCTCTTCTGTATATAATTTTTCCTCCTTTCCTTTTCATGTGCTCGATACAGATCAGTAGAGAGTTCAGAAATCTGTATTCAAACAGACTGCTATTTTTTGGGAGTCTTTTTGTTTCTTTTCAGTCCTGCTTCAAAAATGCTGAATGAGCCTAACAAAGGGTTCAACCATCTTGTAGTGGGCAGTGAGACACACACAGATTAAGAAAGATTAAATCTCTAAATGTCAAAGGGAGAAAAAGGAAGAGTCTGTCCTGCAGTCTTGACTGAGTATCCCATCATTCCCTGACTCTAATGCTGGGGAAACAGAGATTAGAAAATCTGCTACACAGCTGAGCGCAGACTGCAGCTCGGAGATAAGTGAACCAGAATATCTACTCAGGGCTCATTTGTTCAACTTCACTCATCCAGAACCTTTCTGATGGGGAAACACAGATCTCAATACAAAATTCAGAGCTTGTTCAGCTCTGCTGTCACTTCCCAAACCGCTCTCACTGTCACTTCCCAATCACTCTCACTGTCACTTCCAAGCCCACAAGTGAGGATCTATCCTCTGCCCTGATGAAGGCTCCTGAGGATGGTTTCTTAGGCTCAAGCACTCAGCTGGGTTTACACCAGGGATTTACTCAGTGGTGCCTCAAATTAGATCATGGGGGTTTTTTTTGTTCCTTGCTGCTGTTGGCCAGGAAGCCTGGAGAAGAATGGATGGAAGAGTTTGGATTTATATTCAAAATACAGTCTCCTTCTTTCTGAATCAACATGAAAAGAATATTCCCAGGGAAACACGAGTTGCAAATTCAGCTGTCAAGCTGTTGATTATTAAGAGACTCCAGCAGATTTACCCAGGGGTCAAATTTGAGGACAGATTCCTCAAATTCTATTCTATTTCTGGGTGGGGGTTTTTTTGTTTTGTTTTTTTTTGTTTTTTTTTTTTTTTTTTTTTTTTTGTTGTTGTTGTTGTTGTTGTTGTTGTTGTTGTTGTTTTTTGGGGGTTTTTTGTTGTTTTTTTGTTTTTGTTATTTTGGTTTTTTTTTTTCATTTAAAACTTACAAAAATTTTCATTTAACTTCTGTGATATGATCCAATCCCCCAAGTGACAGAAAATTTACAGGTAAGTCAAATGTGGCCTGATAAATTGAAGAGTAAACAGTAAATTGTATTTATAGAAAAATATAAAAAATATCTGATGCGCTGTCTTATATGGGGAGATAACTGAAGTTAAAGGAAAAAAAATCACACAGATTGTATAACATTATCCTTTATTCCTCTTTTCCACTGGGAAAGGAGTGGGTTTTTTAGCAATTAGCATAGTGACATTCTGGATAGAGTTTGACAGTTATGATTAATTGATAGCCTTAGGTTTTAAAACACTGAGAAAATACCTCAGGCCCTGAAGTACCGAATCCTTTCCCATCCAAGTTTGGTTTAAAAATTGCTCTGGAGGTGCTTTGCAGTTGAGATGATTTTGGCACAGAATTGAGTAATTCATTTGGAAGAGTAAGATAAGGGGTAAATTAATTTATTTATTTATTGTATTTTTCACTGTTTTCCTGGGTATTTTTGTGTTTTCTAGCATAAGAAGGTGAGGATTGCTGGGTAATACCTTCAGCACACTGGCTTCAAGGGTGATAAGAGACAAGGAAAAACAATTTAGGAGTTAGTGTAAAAGTGAAGCAGCAATCAACTATCAAGAAGCCAAAACCCTTGTGTTTCAAGGATGATTAAAAAAAATGTTTCTGGGCCTTAGGAAATGCAATTTGCTAATAGACTGTAGTGTAACGATTAAGGGGAAACGATTGTAATTGTAAATTACCCTGTGCCACGTGGAAGGCACTAATACACTTAAAATACAATAGTGCATACATCTATGACTGGTAATGAAGGTGATAATCACCTTATATTCACAAAGGAAATGATGTAATAAATCCTATATAATGCAGTTTACAGATTACCTTGGCAAGGGCACTTGAATCGACAAGCATAGAACAGGCCCTCCACGAGCTGCAGTATATATTATAATTAGGGGCATAAAATTCTAATGAAATGTTGTCCTAAGTGATATTGATTTCAATTTGGCAGACTAGGAGCTCGATGATGTCATGATATTCATGTTGGTTGGTTCACCAAGGAATTCAAGGTACACCCATACTACCCTTGATGGGGCCCTTTCCAGCTTTTCCCTTGTTTTCTGACTCCAAACTAAAAAGGAGAGAAAAGACTCAGTTGAAGCAGAAGCCATTTTTCAGCTTTAATTAACATAAGTTTAACATTCCATGCAAAAAAATGGGGCTGCAGAGTGTACAAACTGAACAAACCCTCCCCAAAGTGCTCTTAATTTCACATCAGTCTCACTTAGTGTGGGGGGCTGGAGATGTTTGCAAGGAGAGTTTCAGCAGAAAGTGGCCCTGTAAGGAAGGGAGAGATCCACACAGGGTGGGGAATTGTGGAAGTGAATCAAGGGCAGCTTTCTGGGATCAGGATGAAGTCTGGATTAAAAAGAGCAGGACAGACTGCAACAGTGGTGGGAGATTGACAGAGGTGCCAACGGGAGCAGCACGATATCAAATATAGTCTTATTTTTATTATAGCTCTTATAAAAGTGGGTGAAAAAAAAGGAAAATAGCAAGGAAAGACTGGAGGAGTTAGACCTCCTCTTCCTGGAGAAGGGAAGGCTCTTTATGGTGCTCTAGAATTTAAAGGGTGGCTGCAAAGAGGACAGAGGCTCTCTCATCACAAGGAGGCACATGGACCAGGCAAGTTGGACCAGCCAAGGTTTCATTTTGAGAGAAGAAACAAGTTGTTTGCAGTGAGAACAGCCAATCACTGGGACAACCTCCCAAGGGATGTGGCAGAGTCCCTGTCCCTGGAAGCTTTCAATCTGTGGCTGGACAGAATCCTAAATGGTTCCACCAAGGCTCCCTTTCCCAGAAAGGTTGGACCTGATGATGCTTTGAAGTTCCTTCTAAACCTGAGCTGTTCTATGATCCAGTGAGTCTAATGACACATGAAAATGATTTCTAGTTGTTGATTTAGACCTCTAACAAAAATATTATTTTTGAGGCATTATAATTACTACAGACTTCCATATAATTTCATATAAATTGCTTTTATACCAATTTTGTGTGAGTATTGTCCATCCCAAGGTAAAAACCATACAACATTCACATTTTCAAATAGCAACTGAACACATCTGCAAACACAATAAATTCTGAAAATCCATTGTGTACTTTTCCATTTCCACAATAGTCCCATGGATCTAATAAATTCATTAAAACAGTAGAGAGATGGAGGTGCAGGTAATTATCATGTGTTTGTTGTCAAAGATAGTTCAGAAGTCCTATTCGAGTTTTTATTTTTCCTTGTGCAAGCTTACACTTGTTCATGTTATGGCAAGAAGTAAAAGCCTCTTCAGAAAGCCCGAGCTCAGTTCCTCTGAAGTTGATGGTTTCCTCTGAAAATGAAGATTACTTTTATTTTTAATCAGATAAAATGTCTTACGTAGGAAACAACAAGATACATTGGTGTCTTTTTAGACAGGCACACAAACTACCCAGATTTTGAGCAACCAGGAAGAAAACAAAATATATATTTTTGTACCCTTTATTTATAGCACTGTACCTTCAGTAATTTTCCTTTAGTAGGAAAATAACAGCCCTGTCCTAATGAAAACTCAGATTGAAACATTTTGGAAGTGAAAGAAGATGTTTTTAGGAATGAAGGAGCTCAGAGCTTAATTCTCAGTGACTTCCCTTTCAAGTGATGAGTCCTACACTGATTGCCTTTGTGCCCTATTGAAATTCTTGTTATTCCATCACTGATAGCACCGAGGCTAAGGGAATATCTCACTGACCCAGTCAGTCCCCATAACTCAGCTTGTTAGACTTCCAAAGGGGCTCCTGCCCAGCAGACAAATAAACTCAGCTTGATGTTATAAAACCCGTCAGATGTTTTAGGGCAAGATTGGGATGAGCAAAACAATGTATTTTTCAGACAGCTGGGTGTGCAGTGTAAGCAGAATGGACTGCAGAACTGGAGATCATATCCTTGGAGATTTACTGGAAATGCATCCCTGCCTGTTTATCTGGTTTTATATCAGCACAAGTTTGCAATTCCATATGCTATTCGTTATCTGGGGTTTTGTCATAGCCTCTGCTTTGCTCTTATTCTGTCTGTGCCTGTTCTCCTTTTGTGAGTCTCTCTCAGCCCTGGCTGGTGTAATTTCAGTGTTACAAACTTTAAATGACAATCCAGCAGGATAATGTCTCAAAGAATCTTCAGCACTGCTGGGTAAGTGAAGCACAGCAAATACAAAAAAAAAAAAAAAAAAAAAGTTTGTTTTTTTTAAAAAAAAAAAACTGAGCAGAGGGTCAGATGCAGAGTCAGATCCCAGAATCCACAGGCAAGAACAAGTGGCCAGCAGAGAGTGCTTTGATTCCCAAAGTGTCTTGCACCAAAGAAGTGCTTCCACCTCCACATTTAAAGAGTCTGTCACAATGTAAGAGAGAATGTTGATAACTAACAGCGTGAAAAAGATCAGAAACAAAGGAGATCAGAAACAAGGTGATTAATTTTCATGGTGGAGGAAATTATGAACAGGAGCCTTGGCTGTGCTGTGCATAATGCTCTTTCAAGAAGTGAGGTAATGATCTGGTAAAATTACTGCTGACGGAGAGTTATTCAGGTTATTTAGAACTAAAGAGTCTTGAAATGATTTCAATGACTGCACAAAAGAATAAAATTCACTGTTGACAAAAAACAAGAACAGGTACATAGGAAAAAATATGGAAACAGTGTCTAATTATTGTCAGAACTCAAATTATCTATTCCAGCTTGGGGGAGGAATCGTAAAGTCATCACCTGAAAAAGCCAGCTCAGAGCTCAGTGGCAGCCAAAAGGGCAATTATAATGACAGGAATTATTTGAAAACTGTTTGAGAACAAACCAGAAAACATCATTAAGCTGGCCTGTAAAAATTCACAGGATGGAGTGATACAGAAGCTGCATGCCAGACTAATTGCTCTGCCTCTGGAAGTTATAGAAACACGGAACAAAATGTAGAGGTAGGCAATGATGCTGATCACAGATACGGAATGATTCTCATGAAAAACCTTTTGATAGTGGAGCTGCTTGCTCAGATTCAGGCCTGGGAAGAGCTGCTCTCCACAGGCACCACCTGGAATACATCGCAGAGGTGTGTTATGAAGTGACATCCAGGAAAATGAGAGAGTGGCTTGGACACTGCAGCATGTGTTGGAGTGAAATAGCAGGACGTGGAAGTAGAATTAACGGCAGGATTGGTTGGTTTCTTGATTCCTTTTATTGCTGCACATTTTTTTTTATCCTTCTTCAAGTAAAACAGAAAGGGACAAAATAGAAATGTCCCTCTTAGTTCAGGAAAACTGCCAGTGCTCAGATCCTTGCTGGGAAAAATGCCAGCACTCCACTCATGCAACATCTTTCTCACTTTAAGCACACTCTTTAGGAACTGGGGGAAGAGTGCAAACCAATGAATGCTCAATACAGGATGTGCATCTTCTTAATGCATAGAGAGGAAAAAAAAACACCTAAAATCATGAATTCTCAGTCTGCTAAGTGGTACAGGGGAACTCTTTTATTTCTCCAGGATTATGGCTTTTGCAAGTGCTCTCCTCACAGAACTTTGTAGCTCTCCATCATTGGTTATTGCTGCTGTGCTACCTGCAGAGCTGCTTAAATTCAGAAATACCTCAGGTAGGAACAGAGGGAATGGAAATCTGGAAGGGTATTGCAGCCTAAAAGGTGTTGGGGTTCAGGAGGGATCTCACAATCTTTTTCCCTCTCAGTCTGATGCTGATGAATTTACCTTGATGCTCTTTGAGTTATGCTGGTGGTTTCACATTGTCATCTGGAGTTCCAGTTATTTGGGCAGATGTATAAACCTGGGCTTGTGTAGCCATGTGGATTGCTTATGAGTTTTAGTGCTTATTTGGGCAAAGGATCTGCACAGAATGAATGTAACTGAATTATATTCAGCAGGAATATAATCTTTTTAATGGAGAAGAAAGAGAACTTCAAAGGTCCAAATCAAGTGTAAGATGCTACAACTCATTGGTTTACAGTGAGAAGGAGACTCTGCTTTTGTAGCTTTGAAAATCTTCCTCCTCACTCTTAATGCCACCATCATTGCCATCAGCTGATCCTCATTTTGGTTGGAAACAGAGTTTGGAATATGTGTGGGAACAAGATGAGCCTCTCAGGTCTGTCTGAAACCATTCATGTCTCATCTGAGGGATACCCATGGAACAGATAAAACATGGTTTCATTGCTATTACTTGTCCTAGATTTTCCCATATGTAGAAAAGGAGGACAAAACAGACAGAAAAACACCAGACCAAACAAACCAAAACAAAAGCAAAACAACAAACCAACCAAACAACCAAACCAACCAACCAACCGAAAAATTCTCACTGATGTCTGGAAATTAAACACAACATATTTAATATTTTTGGAGAAGACCTAGAAACGCCCTAATTTTAGGACCATAGCTTTTTCCAATGTTAGACGATCGATCAGATGTCAGACCTGCATGGTCTCCAGGTCAGGTCCTGTGACTGTGGAAATAAATGGCAAAACTTGAATTAATTCACTGGGGAAGAGAAGACAGAGTTATGAAAATACTAGGGAAATGTCTGAGGCAGGATTGTGCAGAGAAAAGGTGTCAGCTTTTTTTAATTGTGTTGTGAAGATAGTAGGGCATTTGGGGTAGCCTGGGAGGTGTCAAGAGGAATTCTGTAGGAAATACTTCTTTAAATGATTCCCAATAACTTTGGAGCTGACGTAGAATTGCACTCAGGCATGGGAGCAAATACATCTGTGTGCACATTCAGCAGTGAGTGAGGAAATAAGGGATAGAGATTATGGCTAAAAATTGTTGTGGTGCAGGGAATTTAAAACTGAGGATCGCCCACAGGTCAGTTTGTAGGACTGATCCCCAGAAAATGTCCTCTAGAGTTGTATCACGTTTTTGACCTTCAGTCTATAGCAGAGAATTGTGTTTGTATCTGGTTTTAAAGGGCTGAAATTGTGGGTTTAGGACTTGTGAGAATCTCTCCCTCTGACACATCATGGTGATAAACCAAGATGGAATTTTTTTTATAATTTAAATCCTTAATTTACTCAAGGTCATCAGAGAAGTTATTTTTTCTTCTGGTATGGGATCCCAACCTACTGACCCCATTGTTTAATAGTCTTTTATTTTTATCAATTTTTATTCCAACATTTAAGAAAATCCTGGGTATTTGTAATGTCAAACAGATCTAAAAAACAAGAAAGGGAAAAAAAAACCAAGCCAAAACAAAGTTTAAATTAAAAAAAGCTGTTGTAAGACTACAAAAATTGTTAAGGCTTGAAGTCAACCTGAATAGTTCCATTTCAGTTTTTATTTAATTTCTTCTATTTCTTAACTTTGAAAATTTAAATGGAAATAAAGTTGCTTTACTTTCCAATTCCCTCTACTTTCTTTTGAAAATATTTAAGCATAGATTTTTTTCCTCCTGTTTCTTTTATTTATTTTGATTTTAGATTTTATTTTTGGCAAAACTCAATGCTTTTTTTGCTGTTGTTAACAGATCTTGATTTTTTTTTTCTTTTTAATCCACAAATTGAGAAGAAAAACCAATTTGAAGCCTTCTTGTTTATGTCTGTGCTTCAATACAAGGACACAAGGATTTTCTCTTGAAACATACTTCTCCAGCCACATGACACAATGGAAGGGATAAGAAAAAATAAAACTCTGTTACCTGTAAAATTTAATATAATACAATTTTGGGTTTAATGCCTAAAAAGTCAGGTAGATATATGTGAGACCTTCAGGGAAGAACTGAAGAGAGGAAGAATTGCCACCTAAGAAACCCAGATCCCATGGTTATGTAGGCAATACATAGTGAAGTTCACCAGCCAAACCCCTTGGTGGTGGAGTCTCCATCCATGGAAGTGCTCAAAAATGTATGGATGTGGTACTTGAGGGCATCGCTTAATGGTGATCATGGTGGTGCCTACTGGGTTGACAGTTGGATCTGATCATCTTAAAGGCCTTTTCCATCTTTAATGATTCTGTGATTCTCTGATTCTGTTCCATGAACTTGACTGATCCTGCAGTGGTTTTCTTCCCAGTTCTGCCTGCAGGCAACAGGATGAAAATTTGACACTTTAACTCTCATAGTGTATCTGCTTGTTTAAAAGTGCACTCAGCAGATTAGATTATTCAGATCTTCCCTCTTCTCCAGTTTCCCAAAACAGGACAAAGAACAAGGGGATCTAAGCTGGGACATCAGGAGAGCTGTAACAAGAAGCAGAGCTGTGAGGTTAAGATTATAAGTTGCCATACTAAATGAATTTAAGCATTACATTCTAAAAGACTTTAGGAACTCGCCCAGGTTGAATCAGAAGGGGAGACAGAACAAGAAGAATAAAAAGTCAGTTTTGTCTTTATTGACTTGGATTTACATTTCTGCCCACAAACACCTCATGCCGTGGTGTGGAGGTGCAGTGTTGATTTTACTGGGTAGTTGTGGTAGGATCCTTCACCCAGCACATGAGAAGACTCCACAGCCTGCAAAAGCCATCCCTGAGCACAATGGGAGCACCTGAAGTCACCCCAGTCTCCTTTGCATGGGCACAGAGCAGGGTGAAGTGATGGGTTATGAGAAAAGCTACATGAAAAGGAAGGGAAAATGGAAAACAGGAAGGAAGGACATGGTTGAGAGAAAAGTTTTGCTCCGGATCCCTGTTCAGTGTATGAATGGTGTGTCTTATTTCACATCTTCAGTCACATCCTCCCCATTTCACATCCTGCATTTAAACTGCTAATTTGTGTAGTTTGGGTAAAATTGCCTATACACATATACATACATAAGTGCACATTTCATCTGTGAGGAAGAAAGTGTTATTGAAGCTCAAGAAATTCATGAGTGATTAAGTTCTCACCTAAGGTCGTACAAGACTTTGTGCTGTCTCTGAAAGTCACTAAAACCTTTGAGAGGCACAAAGAATTTATCCCCTGGCACCTCTCCAGACAATATCAGCAGCATAGCCACAATCATTGGTACCTTTAACCATCAAGGCCTCCCCAGGAATGGGGATGAGGCCACGGATTTGCTTTGGAGAGGCTGCAGAGTGACGGCCACCAAATTGAACCTTCCAGCATTGAGGAGCTGAGACCACTTTCATCTCAATCTCTGCAGCGAGGCTCCTGTTGAGCATCTTTAGAAAAAAGTGCTGCTAAGTTTCTCCTAACCTGCTTCCCTGGCAGGAGACAGATAAAAGAATCATTTCTTTTCATGAAGACATCTTTGAAGGCTGTTGTTAGCTGGTGGGACCTCCCGTTGGTGGCAAGGTCTCGACTGCTGTGCTCCCAAACTCTGCTGTAATGGATTCACTTTTACAGGGATTTTCTCACAGTTCATTCTGGCTTCAATTGGTCTTCTTGTGAGAGTTGTAATGGATGAGAGAGTCTGAGAGCAGAGCCTGTGTGGTCCTGTCCCTGCTGGCTTGATACTCCCTTGAAGATGCTGGTAGGTCCAATTCCAACCAGCAGAATGGTTTGGGGTTGAAGGGATCTCAAAGATCATCTGGTTCTAACACCTGCCATGGGACACATTCCATCAGACCAGGTTGCCCAGAGCCCCATCCAGCCTGGCCTCAAACACTTTCTGCTTCTTGAGCTCCATCAGGTTGCTGCCATGACCACTGCCCTGGGGAGCCTGTTGCAGTGCCCAACAACCCTCTGGGTGATATTTTCGTAATATCCAAAGTAAATCTCCCCTGACACAGCTTCAGGACTCTCGGGATTTTCGTTTCCGAGATTCAGGTGGTTGAGAGTCTTTTGCCCTCTGAAAGGCCCTGAGCCAGATGCAAGAACAAAGCAGAGTCTTCAGGTTCTTGTTTCTCAGGTTTCTTGCTTTGTTTATTATTTCTTATCTTTCAATTTGCTCTGTGCCTGGTCAAGGTCTTCACAGCAGCTCGGACAACAGGCGACTCCTCCCCTGATGGGGGCTTGTTACCTCTTATACCAATTATTATGTATCTATTATTTACAGTTGCACACCAATACCTATCATCTGTACTAAACAAGTCATCTCTACTCTGACCCAATCTCCTTGAACTACTTTATACCACCGTCACAGCAGAAGATGGAGATGAAGAAGAGGAAGAACAACTCAGGGCACCGCCCAGAATCCTCCATCTTGTCCCCATTCACCTTCATTCTAAAAACCCAAACCTACAAAATTTTCCACCCTGTGATAGACTACACTACTGTCTTTCACACCTTTGTGAGTTGCAATTCCCCTCTCAGTGTTGGAAGCTTTTCCCATGGACTGAAATCAAAGCCAGTGTCTTCCTGGGCTCTGTGCCAGGGTCTCCAACACCCCAGATCCCAGACCTCCCTGTACATATTCCAGACCCCCCTGTACAGATCCCAAATCCCCCTGTACAGGTATCAAACTCACTTGCTCAGGTCCCAGACATCTTTGCCGAGGTCCCTGACCTTCCAGGGTGACCAAAGGGGTGCCCTGGACTCCAACACAGGACATTTCCTCAGGTCCTGTCACTGATCACCAGAGAGAAGAGATCAGTTAGAAAGCTGCAGACCACAGTTGGGCAGCATCAGTCTTAAACAGCCTGAAGACACCAATCTTAAGTAACACCTGGACCACGATAATCTATGAAAGGAGCAAGGAAGCCCCTTTTGCTCAGGTTCTCAATCAATGACTCTGTGAGCAGCTACTGCACAATGCCTCTTTTGTCCCTGCTCAGGCAGTAGAGTTCAGAGCACTATCAGGGAAGCACCAGACCAATAAGGAGTCCTGCATTAAGCAATTAAATTCAGTGAAATAGGAGCTGTGATATTGAAATCACCATGAGTCTCCTGCAGATATCAAAAGAAAGGTGCCATGAGTGTGAAAGGCACCTCAGCCTCTCCACACAGAGAGGGGGATTGGTTTATTTTTACTGCAGCCTTGACAAAATGAATGTGTTGGAATCTCTAAACCTCCACTGGCAACTGGCTCCTCCAACAGGGAGTGTAAGAACCCCCTAAAGGCACATCCCATCGAGTTATGTCTGACACCCAGGGAGAGGCAATGAGCCTTCAGCAGTCAGGCTGCAAAGCAAGATGAGCCTCATAATAGGGGAACAGCCAGCTGTGTAGTTAGGGCCAATCCTAACTGGAACCTAACAGGAGAGGAATTCTTTGGCATTTGGATTCAAATTGGCTGTCCCCCAAAAAATGTGTGGCATGGTGTGGCAAAGCACCTGAGAAAAAGACAAAGAGAACTGTCATGTCTGAATGAAGAATTCTGCATTCAGTGCTTGGCCTTCAGTGTTGTCTGGTGGTACTTTAAAATGAAACAATACCTGGCATGTGGGCTTTACCACTTTTCCACATATATTCAACTGAAATTTAATCTTTTAAGAAAAAATTAGCACATGATTCAGCAACAAAACAGGATTGTGTTTTATGTGAAATGAGTATAAGCTATTCATGCAAAGATATAGAACTTTAAAAGGAGCATAATATTTAAAAAATAAACTATTTTATTGTTAACAAAGATAAAAAATAATATTGCTTATATAATTCATTTCAGCTCTCTTTTGTATATATTCTGGTATGATATAAACTTCACTCATCTAAGGAACAGGACATTAGGCATAGAATGTGAGTGGCCAGTGAACAATCATTTTTCCCTCTCATCTTTATTATGTGGTGACAAGTCTAATTTACTGTGCACCCCTCAAACCAAAAAGGTAAAGTTAATCTCTTCTTTGGGAGCATCCATACCTCATTCAACCCTTACATATCAGGACTTACCTCCCAAACACCCCTTTTACGTAGGATCACCCTTTTTCCATCAAATTTTGTGAACAAGGACCTGAAGTGCAGAGATGTTTTTGTCAAAAGCGATTGGTGGCATCTGGATGCTGAATTATTCATGCTTACGGCCTGTTTTATCCAGAGAGCTGAGCCAGATGACAGCCTGTAGGTTCACAGCAGATCTTAGCAGCAGATGTGCATTCCCAGAAGCTTTGCAGATACCCAGGTCTTCGGATGGTTGTTTCCCTGTGAGTGAAAGTCAAGAGAAGCATGGAAGGGGCATTGCCTTTGCCTGCACTTCCTGAGAGCTCGTGGGATGAAGACAGGAGCAACTGAATGGATTGTGTAGATGACATTTCTAAAGAATTTTAAATTTCTGAAGAATTTAGAAGGGGGCATCCTTATGCTTATAGTAAACATAGGCAAATCCCTGCATCTATTTTTCAGATGAATGATAAAAGCAATATTCTGGGTGCCACCGCCAGTATCAGTCCCCTGTCTGAAAAATGGCTACATCAGAATTTCTCAGCAGGGCATCTGAAGAATATTTTAGGACTGTGGATAAAAAAGAGCAAAGTTTAATCAGTTTACCGAGTTTGCATTGCTGCATGAAGTGATCTGTGGTAATCAGCAGGCAAAGAATGACCCTCATTGAAAGGGAGGCAGAGATGCACAGGATGTTTCAAGCATTTCTGGCAGCAAATCATTCTGGGTAAGCTCATTTAAATGGTTATGTGCCCCCTTATGGCCTCATCAATGAGGCTATTAAAGCTAAGGTTATTTCCAGCAATGGATACACTTGCACATTACAAACTTGGGAGAAGAAGAGAATAATAATAATAATATAAAAAAAAATGTCAGCAAAACGGAGAGAAAAAGAAGTAAAAAAAAAACAAAACAAGGCACCAGGATTTTGACAAACCCAATTCATTCCTACTGCTGCTCAGAGATAGCCAGTGATCAAACATCCACGATAAACCATGTGACAATGGAGATAAATCCTTGGGGAGCAGAAATTAAAGCTTGAAATACGTGTAGGCAACTTTAGCGTAAAAAGGTGGGAACACTGTGCTGTCTAATTATAGGATAAATACATGCAAAACAAATGGTACTAAAGCACATGGGTCACTGTCTTCAACAGCTGTTGCAGTAGAATTTTGAGTTTTATATTATCCACTTCCGTGATGAAAAGCGAATTCTGTCATCTGCTCATCATACAGCTCTTGGTGAGCCATTGGAACTCCTTGTGGCTCAAAATGCCTGCAAGGAGCCTTAAACTCTGTTTTATGTTTGCCATCTGATACCCAAAACACAGCAAAATTCCCCTGGGATGAAAGTCAGAGTCTGTCACTCCCTAACTCAAGCAGATTTTTATTAACAATTCACTGTACCTGGAATGAGACATTCATGAGTATGACAGGGTCCTTCTGGCCTCTGTTGGAACAGAGGTTATTGTTTCTAGGTTTAAGAATTTTTTGCCTTTTCTTTTCAAACTCCTTTGACTGTTGTAATAGCTGAGTTTGTAAGTTTGTAGCTTTTTTTTTTTTTTTTTTTTTTTTTTTATTTTTTTTTTTTTTAATTTGTGCTGTGACTCCCATTCTGGGTTGAGAACAATTTTATGTAATTTCTGACTCACTCAGGCCTTCATCAAATCTTGTGAGAGTAAGGTATAAGGGTGAATGCAAAAAAAAAAAAAATCCTTTAAGATAAGGATATATACCAACTTCAGAAGACTTGAAGGTGGAAAATGGTCTGTAAGGCCATTGTGCTGCCACAGTGCAGTTGGGATGCTGTGGAGAGGGGCTCCTGTCTGGCTGAGGTGCTGTGGTGAAGTAATTTGTCTGGTTTTGTTATTAATGTATCTCACTTCAGGACTTTCACCTCTCCCCTCTTCCTAGAATGTTATTGATTTACTTCTATTCTTACTCTTCAGCCCATAACCTCCTTGGCTTGAGTTAGGCTGGAATCACAGGAGAGGAGCATCCCTGAGCTCTGGTGCAGATATTCGGGATAAAATGCAGATTACTTTAAATACAAGATGAAAATACTTCCTCTCTCACCTTGACCAAACTCTACTTCCATACTAATTGCTAAGTCCCATAGTTGGGGCTTTAGAACTATTAACGTTGAAATTGTCATATGCTCTCAATTTTTTACTTTTGTTAATATTTTGGGATGAAGTTTGTTAGCATTCTTATCCACACCTCTAGGAACTGCTCAGCTAAAACCTAAAATCCATCACAGGCCAGTGAGTTTCACAGTCTAGATGTGAGTTTATGTGTGGGATTTGTCAGTCATTTGGAATACAGCTGTTTCATTTATTCCCAGTCTGTAATTCTATACAATTCTGGATTAATTCTGAGTTATAAATTGACTTTGGTAAAATGTGATTTCTTACATGATTTTAACTACATTACCATGTCATAATTACCATTCCATTTGCATAATAAACCTCCCAGTCTTTTCCTCTTGTTTGGGAGAATATTTTCCTCTTAGAAGTCATTCTATCCTCACCATCTCTTCACCTCATTCTGGTTTAAGCTCTAAATGTTTGACCTGACACCTCTAATTTTATATTTGCTATTGTTGCAAATTCTCACCATATTCCAAAATCACTAAGGAAAATTAAATACATTAAAGTTTAATGTTTCTTCCAGAGTCAGTCCCTCAGTTTTTTTCAGTACTCATTGCCCTTGCTTTGATTTTTGTGCATCTACCTTTTTGTACAGAGAAAAAAGTGATCTGAACTTTAAAATAAATCTCTTGGGCTGGATGATCATTGTAGGCTGGTTCCTACTGAACTGTTCCAATCCATTCCATTCCATTCCATTCCTTTTTTTTTAGGATGTCATTGGCCTTCCAAGTGAAATTTCTCTCTCAGTCTTGGACTGGCCTCACAAATAAAAGTTGTTCTGAGACTTTTACTGATGTGGAGCTGTAAAGCAGTCATGGAATGGCTGATTTGTTTCTTCATTCTTAACAAATGAAAGGAATTTTTCCTACTTAGACTCACCTGTGTGACACAGGCTTCAGGAACCAATGCACAATTCCTTCCTTTCTTTTTAACCTTTTGTGATGCTCCAATGCCTCCAGTGGTGAGCACCACAGCTTCAGCTGATTTGTAGTGCCCTGGGGTAATTTGTGGCCATTGGTCATTTCTGGACAGCTTTTCAGCTGAGTAAAGTATTCAAAAGCAATCCTGAAGCTTTCATATCTTTGGGAAGTCTGCTCAGGTCTCCACTTGGTGCTTTAGGTGCCAAAGTATCTTGGAAAACTTTACATTTAGCAGGATTTCTGCTGAAAACTGATGTGTTGGCTGGTACATAACCCCACGGCTGAGTGCTCACAGCATATCAAGACAACTTCAAAAGCCCCAGCACTGGAAAAAAAAAAACACCAAAAACAACTGAAAGCAATTAGATGAAAGGAATTTCATAACTTTTCTATGACAACAACCTTTGGTATTCTTAGTACATTTTTATTTTGAGCAGTGAGTCACACAAATGCAGTGAGAAACAACAAAGAGGACGTCAAGTTCCATTACTGTAGCACGATGGTGGATGACAAGGGCATCTGGTTGATAGAACAGAACAGAAAATTGCACTTTGTCTGGCAATTAGGGGAACAAAACGGAAAAAATTGTCACTGTCTTATTTCTGTTTAACTTCAAAAAGTACATATGATTTCTGCCTGGGGAAGTTCTGTAGGTGGCTGCCTGCCTTGTAGTCCTGCTAAGCATCAATTTGTGTTCAAAGTGAAGAAGTAAACTGGGTGATGAAAAATTCATCTGACTAAATTTCTGTCCTTTTTGTTGTTGTTGCTGTTTTGCTGTTCTTAAAAAGAAAAAAAATGGAAAAAAGAAAAAAGTCCCATTGCTGACTGGCTTCAGCCTGGGTGTTGATCTAACTGTTCATTACAGGATATTGTTTTTTAATGAATTTTGCAGCTGGTTGGTGTTTGGTGCCAGAAGGACTGAGTGATGCTGCAGACACAGAGACACAGGAAACCAAACTCCTTTCATTTTTTAGAGTTGAAATCAAAAGTTGAAGTTGTGTGCATTTTCTAAAAGATCTAAAATAACCCAGAGATCCCTGTCTAGATCCACTAAGGCAGATCACAGTACCAGAATAGGGATAAAAAAGATAGTAATTTTGTGACACATTTTTCCCATCTTTACAAGATTACAGGCTCAATTGTCAAAAAGGAATTTGAATGAGTTATCCCAAAAATTTTCATTTCAAGCTGTAAATAATATTTTTTGTTGTCTCATTTTCTTGATTTTTTTGTTATTTTGAAAAATATATGACTTTCCTGTTATCTGAACACAAACAAAATCTAGCCCATTATCAACTGATTTAACATTAAAATGCCAGAGTTTTTTATTTATTCCCCTAAATGGAGTTGAGTTCAAAAGTCTTGCTCACTGTGCCAAGGCAGAGGTCACAGAGAGCACACTCTGGTGTGATGAAGCTACACGGAACAGTAGCAGCAGCAGAACTGGGTGAATTGGGACCCAAATTACGTAGATTATACATTTCCTGTGCTTTCTCAGGTTTCTAACTCCATTATTAAAATGTTCAGCATTATCACTTAATTGTTCCTAATGACTTCATGTTTAACAAGCCACTGTTAAAACAGAAAATTAGATGCTCTGTTCTCTCCGCCTTCCAAATGTTTAAGGAAAAGAAGAGGAAAGCACCCCACAATTTGCATTTATTTATAGCCTTTAAGGAAACCCAGCGAGTCACACCACATCTTCATCCAGCAGGCTTTGAAGGTTTTCCATTAGGATAAATGACATTTTCAGGTTCTTCACTGTAGAGGGAGATCAGTTGCTGGGCTCAGCAGGGTGTGGTCCTGGCACCAAGTCTGTCAGCATTCAAGGAAGGTGTGGACAAAGCTTTTAGCCAGGTGGTTTAGTTTTAGTATGGGTCCCTTCTAACTTGAGGTATTCCATGATCCTAAATCAATTTTGGGGTCAGTACCTCTTGGCAGAACATCACTAAAACTGTTTTATCATTCTAAGTGCTCCCTATTGTATAACGCTTAAGTGAGACCTGTATTTACCAGTTTGTCATGTCAGGTTCTGTGAGGTCCTTCTGCATTTTATTGCCCATCCCATCCCAAAACCAAGAGTAACAAGATAGGAAGTTCTATTCCTCAGATATAAGGCAAGAGCCCAACTTCCCAGTGAGTTTTCATTTATGTTCAGACATGGCTGGTATAATTTGTAGAACATGTAGTTTCAAACTGAGAGACAGTAGGTTTGGATTAGATAGTGGAAAAAATTCTTTACTGTGAAGGTGGTGAGGCACAGGTTGCCCAGAGAAGCTGTGGCTGCCCCATGCCTGGAAGTGTTCAAGGCCAGGTTGGATGGGGCTTGGAACATCCTGGGACAGTGGAAGGTGTCCCTGCCCATGGCAGGGAGGGGAATGAGCTGATCTCTAAGGTCCCTTCCAACCCAAACCATTCTGATTCTATTATTCTGTGAACATGGTTCATTTTTAGAGTCCATGGGCTAAAAATTGCAGGGGTTCAAGGCTTCATGGCTCAGTGTGAGCAGGGCTAGAAAGCAAGAGAAAGTAACAAAAAAAGGACTCTCACCTTCAAATGCACTGCCAGCTCCTCAAAGGCACTTCTAGCATGTGACACCAGGGCCTGTGACTGACATTTCCCTTTCAAGCCTTCTCTTTTGAGGGCTTGTCCTCAAATATGATACCAAGGCAATGCAACAGAAGACTTTTAAGTGCAAATAGGAGAAGGCAAACTGCATATGGCAGAAGGAGATGGATGTGCTGGTGATGGAATATTAAGTTTGTGGGCTTGTTTTTTTGGTTGTTTGTTTGTTTTTGTTTTTTTTTTTCCCCTGGAATCTTTTATGGTTATGTTGAAATGTGATGTTCTGCTGACGTTGAGGGTAGCCCATGTGGTTCTGAATTTTTCAAGGGATAATTTACTTCAGTAAACTGTCCTTTTTTCTCTTTTCTCTTAACCATAAGAAGTGTGATTTCATAGAGTTTGGAAATTCCTCTATTCACTTCAGAAACAGAATCTGCGAAGTGTAGTCCTTCCACTGGCAGTCCTTTAAAACAAAACAAGCAGAGAAACAAACAAGAATCAAAAGAGAAAGGCATTAAACAAAAAGATTGGCATTATTAGGCATTTCTGTCCTCCTGATTGCAAAGTTTAGAAAATGAGAATCCACAGAGTTACACAAACATGTTTTGCATTTCCAGAGTTAATTAGTGCATACTGGAGGGAAGAAAATTAACCAACTTCTAAATAGAAATGTTAATTGTCAGCCTTTGTTTTTCAATGCAGTGAGTGCACCTTGGTATTTCTGCCTTCTCAATCCCTGGATAGGGAAAGAGAAAGAAAATCTATTTCAATATTCCTCTTTAAGTCCTTTATTAAGACATCATCTGTAATGACTACCCAAAAAGAAAAATTGGTCTGAGCTAAAAATTATATTTATATGTGCTTTGATTTCAGATTCTGTGAGTAGTGAGTCAGAATTCCTTGAGTTTCCGAAACAAGTACTCCTGTTTTATGTTAAAGGATTATATGAAAGCCTTTTTGTGGTATTCTGGACTATACTTTGAAATATTTTGGAGGTGATATTTTGAATTTGATCTTTTTACTGGATTTGGGATTGCTATGTGTCTTTTTTTAATTACCCAGAAGAACCTCAAGCCTGGAGCATATAATTTAGTCAATAAGGTTTGCAGAGATTCCCATGAGACATATTTTTTCACATTTTCAGTTATCCCAAATTAACAGTCCATGTAAAAAATGTTTTTTAAACCAGATTTCTGTACCATAGAGACACCAACCATGAATATCTGTGAAATTTCAACAAATAAGAGTACTTAAGTTTATGTAAAGAATAGCGCACCTCCTTTGCCATGTCATTTGAATATTGGTCTCTGCCTTAGATGGTTTTCAGGACAGTGAATCAAGAAATTTCCAAGAAATATTCTGAACACCTGTATTGAATCACAGAATAATTACAGCTGGAAAAACCCTCAAAGAACATCAGACCCAACCTCTGACTGAATCCCGTCGTGCCCAGTAAACAATATCACATGTGCCACATCTTTTAAACACTTCAGGGATGGTGACTCCACCCCTTTCCTGGGCAGCCTACTCCAATATTTAACCATATTTAAAATATTTAATTTAATCTTCAGTGAAGAATTTTTTACAAATATCCCACGTGAATCTCCCCTGGCACAACCTGAGGCCTTTTCCCCTTGTTTTATCAATCATTAAAGTTTATCTCTCTGAAGGCCTTTTGCCTTCAAATAATGTATGACACCAAATATACTTAAAGGGGTTTTTTTGTTTGTTTGTTTTATTTTGGTCTATATAAAAAATGACCATTTTAGTAAGAAAATGCAAAAAGTATCTGCATGGATTGCAAGTGCTTTTTTGTAGTCATACATATTTTTCCTCCTAAAGAGAACAGTCTCAGTGAATTTGTATTCTTGGATTTCTGTGATATTTCTCTCCAGCCTCATAGAAATATAACACCACTGCAAAACACAGCTCTGAGAGTACCTCAGAGATCCAAATATTTGCTAAAATATAACTGAAATGATGAAATATCAGAAATTTGTGAATTCTTTTTTAATGCTTTCCTTTGGGCAGCAACTAATTTTGGATAGAGAAAGACAAATACCACCATAATAATAAACAAAATCCCTGCATAAGCAGAAACAGTGAGTTTCATAACAAACAATCAGATGGCTCCCAAGTCATTAAAAAGGTTATTACATTTGAAGGTAAAGGAAATCTCTGCTCCTGTTTTCCCAAAGCATTTCTTTCATGCAAGAGCAAATATTTTCTGTCAGCATTTTGAAACTTATTCATGATACACTATTCGCGTTTATCATTGTTATCCTGGCATCGTTTTTTACTCACAGAAGAAATGTGAAATGAGGCTCATGAAAACTTTTTTTCATCTGAATAGTGTTGACAGTTTTAAATGATTGAAAGATGTGGATTTAGAGAAAGTACTCTATCCACATCTACGTTTAAAAGGCCAAATTAATCCTGCTTGTAATGGAATCAAGGCTTAGACTGTGTATCAAACATTGCAGTGCATTTCTCTTGGATGGATGGATGGATGGATGGATGGATGGATGGATGTGACACAAGTTGGTTTTTTTTATTTGTGATGTCTCTGTGCTGACTTTTAAACATTGCTGTAAAACAACAGAAGTAATTCCAAACACCGTACAAAGCAAATATTAGATTCCCTAGGCCTAATTCTCATTAACTTTAACACCAATTTACACCACTCTTGCAGTGCATTGGGGCCATAAACTGAATTACATTAAGCACAAAATGTGCCTGATGTGAGAGCCAGACCCAGTGTGTTTGCAGCAGTTTTACAACCGACTTCCCAAAGATGGTGCAACGCACTCCAGTTCCCCAGCAGAGCGTTTGTCACGGCTGTTTGCTCACTTTCAAGCTGGAAGAGCTTCTTCCTTTCAGTTTGCACAGCTTTGGAGTAGCTAGAAAATATCCATTAAAAGAATGACCCTTCTAAAAAAAAAGCCAACCAACTAACCAACCAACCAACCAAACAAAACAAAACAAAACAAAACAAAACAAACCAAAACAAAACAAAACAAAAAAACACAGAAAAAAGAAAAAAAGGGTATTTCCAAAGCAGGAAAAAGCAGGTGCATTGCTGAAACCTTGTTATTGACTGCCACATGTTATTGACTGTTATTGACTTTGTTATTGACTGTTATATGAACCCCATGCTGGACTTAGAATATCCTAACCCTGTGTACGGCTGACCCATGACAATTACTTCTCAATTATTGGGTAAAACCTGATAGGGGAAAAAAAATTATATATACATATGTATATGTATATGTATATGTATATGTATATGTATATGTATATGTATATGTATATGTATATGTATATGTATACCAGGTAGTTCTAGTCAAAAGTCTCCAGTGTGTTAAATAAAAGTAAAATTAAATATAAGAATTGATAATGTTCTAAGAATAAAACTTGATGTCATGGCTGGCATGACCTGCTAGGCCCATCAAAAAACTTCCAGTGTGACAGCCATGAGTGGATCTAATTTTCTCACACAGGTGTTCAAATCTGACATAGATCTACAGACAGTTTGGGAAATATGATTTGAAATACACATAAACATTTTAACACATTTCCGTTTATTATTTCTCGTAGTTAAAATTCAGTAGAATCCCATATGAAATCTGTGCTTTGTTGGAAACATCCAGTTCTGCCTTTTTAAAATACTGAACTATTTCAGAGAGTGATGAATAATAATGAAAATTAAAACTCTACATTAATTATCATTTTCTTCATAAGGAATTCAGATGGAGGATTAAAATAACAAGAGATTTTCTCAATAAAGGAATTAATGCTCTGAGAACACATTCACAGAACATTGTTTTTTATGGTGCACCAATGGACACTAGAAGATAGAACAAAAAAAGAAAAATCACTGATTAAATAAATATTTAATACATTTCATGGATTTGCAGCTTTTATAGAACAAGGTAACACAGAGAGTGTTTTATCAAGAGCGCACATTAAATACTTTGCATGTTGTGTACCCTTGCAGAAGGATATCTGAGCTGCTGCAGGTGCTTAACCCTGGGTGATGCAGCCCCAGAATTGGTGCAGGAATATCAGCAGACAGAGTTACCTGCAGTGCCACGTTGAATGATGCAGCCACTCCGCATCAGAGCTCCCTAGAATGGGGTCCCTATCAATCCCCAGAGGGTAAAAACTTGCCACAGGCCTTTTGGGACAAATTAAACCTACCCTGTGAAGTGGGAAACAAATCCATGTGATGAAAGGAATGGTATTTCTGGAAGTACAGTCAAGGAAAGATAGGAAGGTAAGACAGGCATCACACAACACTTTGGGTGAGGCAACAAAGCTGTGAAATGGCAGCCATCCAAAGAGATTTGGGAAACATTAAACCATGTAGCAACCACAATGCAAATGGAATAATAATCCTTTTAGCCCTCTGGTCCCTTTGGCTGACAGTCTTATTTGCTGAATGCAATTGCTGTAATTAAAACCACAACCTTACCAGATCACACAGAACCACAGAATGGGTCAGGGTGGAAGGGATCACAGTGAGGTCATCTGGTCCCACCCTCCTGCTCCAGCAGGGCCATTCCAGAGCTCTTGGCACAGGATTGTGTCCAGTCAGTTCTGGAATAACTCCATGGAGGGACACTCCACACCCTCTCTGGACAATGTGTTCAGCCCTCAGTCATTGCACAGGGAAGAACTTCTTCTTCATATGCAGGTGGAACATCCTGGGTATCAGTTCCTGCCCGTTCCTCTTGTCCCATTGCTGGGCCCCACAGAGCAGACCCTGGTCCATGCTCTGAGCCCTCCCTGCAGACACTGACAGACAGGGAGGAGATCCCCTCTAAGTCATCTCTTCTCAAGGCTGAACAGTCCCAGCTCCCTCAGACTGTGCTCCAGTCCCTTCATCATCTTCATAACCCTCCTCTGGACCTGCTCCAGGGGCTCCATGTCTCCCTTGTCCTGAGGAGCCCAGAGCTGGACACAGCACTCCAGATGTGCCTCACCAGGGCTGGGTAAAGGGGCAGGACCACCTCCCTCAATCTGCTGGCTCTTCCTGATCCCAGGATCACATCGGTTGTCTTGGTTGGCTGTCTAGATCAGGACCTATCTGAAAGCTAAATGTTTCAATAAATTAGTTATTTTCAAACAGACCTCCCATTTCTGACTCTTTTCTCTCTTCTTACCCTGTTTCCTCAGCAACACACTCTGCACTGACTTTCCCTTCTGAGGTTTTCCAGTCATTTTCAGATACAGCCCAAACTCATTGAGACTGTAATATACAGGGGCACAGGTACAGCAGGAGAAACACCATAAAAGCTTCAATCCTACTCCTAAACTCAGGAAAGTATTTGCTGGGCCAGCAGACTCTGAAATCAGCAGTGGTACTTCTCCTGCAAGGACAATGCCTCACGTGGCAAATCTGCTGTGAAGTTTGTGATTGGCGAGTCTGGGTCCAAAGGGTTGGAAACAACAGAAGCTCCTTCTAGGAAAGAAACAAGACCTCAAGCTGTTTTAAGCAGAAGTGAAAGAGTTCAATAAGAAATCATCCTTTGAACTTTGCCTTTTTCTTTATTCTGTTTCCTTACATTTTCTTTCATTCTGCCCTCTGCTCCAACCCCAGTAGCTTGCACCCATCTGTTCAAATACAAAAAGGGCTCCCTTTGCTAGTGCCTATTAAAGTGCCATATGGCTGAGGTATAGCCTGAGGTGCTGAGCATCACAGAGTGCAGCTCTGCAGAATAAAGATTCCTGCACTTGAGGTTTAATTAGGTAAGTGCTTTTTAAGTAGCATTGCTGTTTCCCACTAAAATATTTACTATTCCTCACCAAAGAACAAAGATGAAGCTAGTCTAAAACCACAACCTGACATGTTTCAGTGTTCCTGTCCTTCTCATAATGATTCACTTCTCCTTCATCCTCAGAGCTGGGGATAACAGGCAAAGTGGTCTCCCAAATATGTGTGATCCCTCCCCCTGTGGAGGAATCTTTCCAACTTCCTCAGTGCTGCTGCAGACAAGGCTGTGCTCTGGGCTCCACCTGCTGCAGAGGAGGAGAGAGCTCTTCATTTCCAGATGCAGCTGCACTACAGCTTTATTGAGGGGGAAATGTGGAGAGGAATCCTGTGCTTTGAGGTGGCACTTCCAGTGTTGGGCTGGGCTGTGGTGCTGCAGGAACCTGCCACCTCCAAAGAAGGAATTCCAAACCAGGAATTCAGTGCAGTGAAGGCAGAAGATATCTAAAGAGACACTTGGCAATGTGTACTTGGAGTTTATTCTGATTCTTCCAGCTGCTGCCAGCTGCAGGTGAAGAACAATAAATATTATGCCTTTGATGTTTTAGTTTGATTGTTTGCTTGGTTTTTCAGTGTTGTTGTCATTCTTGTTAAGAGGAGAGTTCAGTATCTGAGGGGAAAGGATCTCCACTTGCTTGGTGCATATGAGGAAGTGTAGGCTTCTGCTCAGTCCTGTTAAATATGGTGTGCAGTAAAAGCCCTCTGAAAAAGTCCATAGGCACTCCCAAAATTCATTGCTAAATGTCATTGTCTTGGAGGTCTTGGTTGTGCTGGACAGAGAAGGCTGTGCATCAACTACCAAAATTATTCTGCTTTTCAAACAGCTACTGTGACAGAAAGAAAACTTGAAAAAATCTCTGTCCATTCCATAATTTTCCTATGGAATTCCCTGGAATTTCCTGTCTTGTATTTTGTCTACCCTGGTTGTTCACTTTTATGTTAAGCGTGTCAAACACCTCAGTCACTGTAGTATCCAAGATCTGTTAAAAATACCTAAACAGATATATTTTTTTTCTTCCTTTGCCTCTTGTTTAATAGACTTGAGATGTAGAAAGACTTTTTTTGATACCTAAAAGCTTTCTCTGTGTCTACTGGAGCCCTTAAATACTTCATCTCCCCTTTTTTATCTCTTAATCTCTTATAGCACTACATGCTAAGAGTTAGTAAAACCTTAATTTCTGCTCGCAGAAATGGAACCAGAGGCGTGATGAAGAATATATAATGTAAAACTGACTCTTCAGTGACCTACTCATGATTATCTTCCCCCCAACAAACTCCTGTTTCTTTCCAAAAGAGAATGGAGACACTTCTGGAACTCTACCTAATCCCTTTAGTGCTGCTCTTCCCAGCAGTGATAATAAACAGGGAGGAGTTAAATAGATGCAGCACCCTGATAAATCTGACACAGCTGATTTTGGGAATGTTAGGACAGCCAGCCTCGCCAGCACAAAATAATATTTCACCTATTCAGCACCCATGAACAGGCACTCAAGGAAGAGTAATAACAAATTATTATATGTTTTATTACATAAAACACTCCCTCAGGCACTGTCCAAGCTTCTGATTATTTTCTTTTCAGGGAGTTCTGACGTTGTTTCTGGCTTAGTAACTCGGAGATCTTTCTTTGAAATATTTTTCTATTCTTCCCTTCAACCTGTGGGTTTTATTTTATTCGTTTTTTGGTGAGGATGGCAGGAGAACATACATATTGGAGGATAGGCTTGCTTTTCTTGCATGAGGGACATTATGGGGAAAACAAGATGGGAATTGTATCCATGCAGTAACTAAAGAATTTATAAGGCTTTCATTAGATGGGTCCCAGTAGGATCTAACATGGGAGTTGATACTTATGTTTATTTCCAATAATGCTGCCCAAGAAAATGAAGATAATCTGGATTCCACATGAAAATGGGAACACTTTGTGTGTACACTAAAAAAAAAGAGAAGGGAGGGAGGGAGGGAGGGAGGGAGGGAGGGAGGAAGGAAGGAAGGAAGGAAGGAAGGAAGGAAGGAAGGAAGGAAGGAAGGAAGGAAGGAAGGAAGGAAGGAAGGAAGGAAGGAAGGAAGGAAGGAAGGAAGGAAGGAAGGAAGGAAGGAAGGAAGGAAGGAAGGAAGGAAGGAAGGAAGGAAGGAAGGAAGGAAGGAAGGAAGGAAGGAAGTTCTAAATTTCAGGGCAGATTATGAATAAAGGCTTCTTTCTGATATTAGTGGTGGCAACATTTGTCTGTCTGGTCACTGAAAATTTATTTATAGAAAAAATATACAAGGACAACCTTAAAAACCTGTGAAGAGAATAAGGTAGTACAGAAATATTTATTTCACAATTAGACTATTAAAAAAAAAAAAAAAAGGAAAAAAGAAAAAAAAAAAAGAAAGAAAGATGAGATTAATGTCACTGAAGTTTAGACAACTGAACCTAAACTTGGCACTTGATGTTCTCTTTCAGGCTAATGCATAGATTTTTTATATTTTTTTTTAGCTACTGAATAGATTTGTTAAAGATGAGCCAGACTGCCCTCTCTCCTCTCTAAAGAGAAATGAGTGTGATTTGTGTTGATCTGGAGCATTTGAATTTGAATGAAAATAATCTCATCCATAATATTCCATATTGACTCATCTGGAGCAGTAGAAAAGGGAATAAACATCCACTAGGCAGGATATTTCACCCACCTACACTGGAAGAATGGTGGAAGAGATCAAAAGGAAAGTCAACTCAGCTATTTTTACCCTTATTTATGAACAGCCCACTAAGGTCCAAATGAGGAGGTGTCCAAAAGATTTATCAAGGTTATCTACAAATATCAGAATGAAATCCCTGACATATGTGCATTTTCCTGCCATAAGCAGGGATCAACTGCATTAGTCTCCCTGGTGTCTACTAAAATATCTCTTTTCTGATGGGATTAGGGTTTGCATTAATCCAGTGCTGACTGCTAGAGTGTAAGCAAAGCAAACATGTGAAGCTCCTTTCCATCCTGTGCCTCAGCCCTGGCACCATCTGTAGGAATAACACCAGCATATGTATGTAAAACCAGCATCACCCAGAGTTAACAACTAGAGCCCAGATGGATGAAAAAAAAATGCATTATATTTACATCTATAGAATTTATTACTTCTTTTTTAATTAGCTCTCTATGCAGCAATTTATTTCCAGTGCTGTTCTTAAGAAAACATCATCAGTTGCAGTTTTATTTCCAGTGTTAAGAGTTTTATCCATTCCATCTCTGTCCTCATTGACTAAAACCAGTTTTGTTTCCTTCGTGGTTAAATAGTCTTTTTAAAAAATTATCTGAGGAAGGTACTTCTTGTGTTTAAATATGCATTGCTGGTGCTCTGAAAACACCCATGAGTGTGTGAGACAGCAACTCTTGCTGTGCCAGTGTGTTTTTCTTCTCTGATAGGGAACATTTTCAGCTCTCATTTTCTCCAATTCTGCACAAACCACGTTATTCTTCCACCAGCTCCCTTTCAGCAGAACTGGAGCATACAGTTCCTGCTCCCTTAGCTGGAGTAGTTTAATGCCAACCATTTTGTGTGTCTTCTGTGGGCTTTTTTAAGGTTTATTTCCAGTAACACGTGAATGAGAATTTAAGGGTTTCTGTCACCTTTTACAGCTGTGATTTGCTTGCTCTGTAGTTAAAAGCAGCTGCAAGGTGAAAGCCTGGTATTTCCCCATGGCAGGTTCTCAGGGATGGTGGAATAGTAACGAGGCACTGGATGGGCACTGAGAGATTTGCATCCTTGGCTGTGTACTCCAGTGCTTTAGCATCCATCTCCTTGAATCTGTCCTGCAACCAGACACATTTTCACATAAGTCAGCATTTTTCCTCCTGATGCTTAATCCAAGATGAAAGTCAAATGCCTGTAACTCTGCTTGTTCCCAAAAAACACACAAGATTTGCCACACTGGTGCAAATGGATGACTTGCCAGGTCTGCTATCTAATCTCTCTTAGTGTCTTAGCTGGTCAGTGTTTTATGTCTCTCGTTTTTACATTATCCTGAGTGCTTCCCAGAATAATGCCACATACTCATGAAGCTGTTTTTCTCTCTCCCTCCTCCCTCCACACCACAGAAGTTGACAAATGTGAGTCAGGGAGTCTGTCCTGCTAGGGACAGGCAGTGGCTACTCAGACCAGAAGAGATGTGACCTCTTTCACAGAACCATCTTGCAAGTGAGCAAAGTTACTGCTGCTAAAACTGCAAAGTGAACCCATGGATGGAGAGCAACCAATGGTATTTTCCTGGTGATTCAGTCACTTAGGTTTATATCATGCATTGCTGGAAATTTTAACCTTTTTGTCAAGGCAACAAAATAAAGTTGTAGCCCTCCTCTGTAGCTCGAGCCTTACTCCTCTGAGTTTCAGTCCTTAGGAAAAGATGATTCCAGATAAATTTAGTTTGTTATTGGGATGTTGCGAAGGAAATCCCAAATGACAAGGATGGGGTTTTTTTTAGAAGTAGAATCATACAATCATTAAAGTTCCAAAAGACCTCTAAAGTCATTGAGTTCAACTGTCCTCACCACAACCAAGTTCACCACTGCACCCTCAGGTGCATATCCACACATTTTTTCAAACACTTCCAGGGATGGCGACTCTACCACTTCCATAGGCAGCCTGTTCCATTGCTTTACAACCCTTTCCTTGACAGAAAGTCTCTTGATATCAACTCTAAATCTTCCCTGGCACAACTTGAGACCATTTCCTCTTTCTCCTGTCATTTGTTACCTGGGAGAAGAGACTGACACCCACCTCACTCTAAATTCCTTCCAGGGAGTTGTGGAAAGCAGCAAGGTCACCCCTCAGCCTCCTTTTACTCCAGGCTAAAAAGGTGACAAAGCTTCTACAAAAAAAGTAATATTAAGAGAAAATGAGTACACATTTCTTTGGGGGAAGCATCTTCTGTGACCTGTGACCATGAGAAGAAGCAAGGCCTTATTATTTTATTATTAAGTGAGTTTGATTCTTTCTCTTTCCTGACTTGCTACGGTACAGGCATGAAGTTTGTGCTTCAGGTAGCTCCTGGGGTTTCCTGTCAGAACTTTCTGGGAGAACTTGTTAGAACCCAAATTTTAAACCTCACACAACCTCAAAAAAAAAAAAAAAAATGCATTCAGGGCTGATATCAACTGTATCACTGAAAAAAAAAAAAAAGTTGCTGGAGGTTGAAAAGGAACTTTTTCTTGGATTAAACATTGTCATGTTAAAGAACTATGCAATGACTTTTCAATCATACCGAACTCTGCCACGCACAGCGGGCTATGAGAGAAAAAATGAGGTCAGCTCACTCATAAATAGATTTTCCCCTTGTTTTAATGTGATAAGACAATGCTGCTGAGACTCGCTTTTCACTTGCCATTTAATCAGAGCTGAGTTTGCAATGTCATTACCCGATGTTTCACATATTCAACATCAGGTAATTTAAAAATCTTTATGCAAATGGCCCTGCTACTTCTATAGCAGCATTTGTTTTTAACAGGTTGGGCAAAATTACTCTAATTCATTACATGTCACCTCCCAGGCACTGGGCATTCCACCTCTGTGAAATGAATTTTCTCATGATCCCCGAAGTTCAGCTAGCAATTTTCACTTCTGAAATGTGATATCACCTATCACATCTCTTGCCATTATTATGTCATCCTCTGCAGCTTTGCCTCCCAGGTGCAAATTCTGAACTGCTGCAGACCTTTTTTACAGGTTTATGTGAGTACCAGTTGCACGTTTTTGAAAGCTTTGCCATGTACTGTGCACTGCTAAGACAAACCTTTAGGGGTCAGACAGAAATCCACAGGGGTAAATTCCTGCTGGGCACATGACTGACTTCAAACACGAGGATGGAAAAGATCTGGGATTTCTTTTAGTGTAGTGAATCCCAAGGAACTGACTCGGATGGACAACACCTTTCTTGGACCCTCAAACAATGCCTGGACTATGGGCTTGGGATTTGTTGCTGGGGTTTTGTTTTGTTTTGTTCCCAGTCATTCAATTCCTTGATTTAGTTTTGCTTTAGGGTTAACCCCTATTCTCCATAAAACACACCTATACTCTTGTGGTGCTCCCTGAAAAATACCCATGCACTTGCATTAATATCTTTATCTAAAACTCCTATTTTAACAATTATCTGCAGCTGCCAAATTTGAAGAACTTCATATCAAAAATACTCTAGACTTCCAAAGGACCTGGATTTTTACTGGGGCATCTTTCTAAACAGAAAAAGAAAACAGAAATTATTTCAGTGAAGTTGAATCAAAGGTGGCTTCTGGGAACCATTGATGCCATTAAGAGAATGCACAGGGGAAATAAAAGTGTAAGTGAATATTAAGCAATATTGCACGGGGTATATCATCACCCTGTCATCTCATTATTTTTTTTTTTTTTCTGACAGAAGACTCTTGGGTTATTAGGTCTGTCCTATTTTAAGAAGCTGCTTTTAGAACTCCAGTGTAAGCAGAAATGGCCAGTGTGGCTGAATAAGAGCAGCAGCTTTCCTGCTGTGGGCAGTCATGCACTGAAGAAATTCTGTAATGAAAACTGGACATCACTTGCTTCCCTAGAAAATTAGTGGGAAGGATTCTTTAAAGAGATGAACTTTAACTGATGAAACAACAGTCTTTACTGAAGGCAAAATCTCATCATCATGTATTACACTTGAAAAGAGGCCCAGCTAAAGGCCTGGAAGGTTTACAATGTCAGTAATGTAATTCTCAGACTAATCTGCTATCTGATTAACTTCAGCTTCAAAGAGGCAGGAAACACCACAGGTTTTCTTAGTGTTGTGACCTTTTTCTTCCTTTCCTTGTCTTGTTTTTTTTTTTTCTTTTCTATCCTGAAAATACATCATTAAATTTTATGTATATAACAAAGCCATTACATCAGGCCCATGTTGAAACCTTCATCAAAGTGATTAGAAAGGGTTTTCAGAGGCCATTCCCTGCCACCACAGATGTAAGAGATTAATTTCAAATGAGTTGAGCTGTGAATTGCACCCCAACTGCAGAGAAAGGTTATCTGACTTAGGATAAATTTGATGTTGATGTCCAAAGCTGGTCATCTGTTGAATCCTGAACAATGAAGCAAAGTATATTTACCATATTGTCAGGAAATGACAATCAGAATATTAGCAGCTACAAGGAGCTAGAGCCAGAAAAATATAAACAACCAGAGATTTCCTGCTTTCTCTTTAATACTCTCTTAGGGGTTTCAGAAATAGAAAATTTAGATCCTTGTGTTACAAGATGCTGTCTCCCCTATCAGCCTCACAGATTAATTTAGGTTCTACATTCACATCAGGAATGAGATAATGTTGCAGGATTTCAGCTCTGTGGTATTTGAAGCTACTTTGCAATGTATATCTGAAACTATGATGTATGCAACAGTTTCAGAGGAAAGCAGATAAACAAAGTATGTTGTGACATGGATTTAATTAATGTGAATTTGCATACGGGAAGGTTTCAGTCTGAAAAATATCAAAGGACAGAAGTGCCTTGGAAACAGGTTCACCAGAACATTGAAAAAAAATCAAGAGAAAACAAAACTGAGTTAAACAAAAAAAATGGCAAAATCAAGTCAAGGGCTTAACATTTCCTTTCTCTGGGCTGCAAGTCAGGACACCTGTGCTGAGGGTCCAGCACTGGCACAGGCTCCCTCCCTGCCTGAGTTTGACATGTTGGGAAGGAGCCTTTAAATAACTCTGAAGAGCTGTTTTCATGTCCATGTTTTCAGTGCTCACCACCAACATCCATCTGTTCATTCTGTGACTCTGCAGAGCAGCTGCAAGAACTCTCCTGTGGGCCTGATGCAAGGCTGGATAAAGTCAGTGAGAGTTTTTTGCTTGGACTTTAACGAGCTTTGGATCATCTCTCCCCTTTCACTGATGCAGAATTCCAGTTGGTAATTTCATGGGCCACCTTCAATCAACTCAGTCAGCTTCTAATGATTGTTGTTGCTTCACACTTCTAAAGAAGCATTCAGCCACCCAAAAGCTCTGCATATATAATGGTCCTCTACTATTAATAATGGGCTGTGATTCATCTGGATGAGCCTTCTCCAACAGAGAAGTTCATTGAGATTTGTATCTATGGGAAAGTCTTAAAACCATATAAATTTTCAGATGTCAAAGGTTGTATTATCACAGCTTATTTACACAGTGTGATAGGTGTCCTCATATTTGCCCAGACACAGACCTCACTTGATTTGAAACAACAGCAGGTAGGGACAAATTAGATAATTTATGGATAATTAGATAATATGGATAATTTATCTTCCCGTGAGACCAGCTCTTTAATTCACAGCCAGAACAGCCCAGACTAAATAAACGAGCAGAGTCTACACTGTAAACCTCAAAGTGAGGAAAGATGCTGCTCTGAAGCCAAGGAGGGCTGGAGGATGGGTCCTTGCCTCAGGTTCCTGTTGCAGCTTAGAGCTACCACAAGGCTGGAGCAGCTCTTTACAGTCTGTTTTTACAGCTCTCAGTAGGGACCTGCCAGCTTGCACAGAAGCATAATTTTAGCACCCTGATAACAGCAGGGTCCTTTTCTTATTTGCCCTCTCTCTTTATGCGTGTAGAAAAAGAAATCAAGATAAATATATCTGTTTTCTTTTAATGATTATGAAAATAATAGCAATGACTCACAGAAATATAGGCAGACAAAGTCAGACACATTTATACCATTGAAGTTCCCCAGATATTAAAAAAAATAAATTATATATTCCAGCATAATTTCAATTTACTTCTTTCTAAAGATTGTTATTTAGTTCTCTGTTTGTACAGCACCTAAAACAAGACTGTATAGTCCATGAGTAGAACTGCTAAACACAGCACAATTATTACTACCCAAAAAGTAAAATAAATCTTTAATCAAAACCTAAGAGTATGACAGAACTCAAACTCTCTCTCAGTAACTCATTTTTATCCTCAAGCAAATCTGAAACATATATGAAGTCTGTTGGGTTTTTGGCCCTGAACACCTTTTAGCCAGTTTGTGTCTGGAGAATCTCTATTGTTGCACTCCAAGCCTGCAGATTACCTATTTCTCATTCAAATGGCTTTTGCAATGTTAAATATTTTCCCTGCCTTCAAATCAAAAATCAGAGTCCCCAGTAGCTGCAGAGCCTGCTAAGAGCAGTGGCCTGTGCTGGTGATAGGGTTTGGTTTCATGTCCAGCCCATGGTGCTCCTCATCTCAGTGCTTGGGGAATTCTGTCCAAGCTCCAGAGGATCTGACTGTGTTCTTTATCTTTGGACACAGGCATGTGTTTGCCTACACAGGAGCTCTCTGACATATGAGGAGAGGCTGAGAGAGCTGGCACTGCAGCCTGGGGAAGGCTCTGGAGGACCTTTCCCATCTATAAATACCTGAGGCAGGGAGATAAAGAAAGTAGAAGCAGGCTCTTCTCAGTGGTTTCTACTGACAGGTCAAAAGGCAGTGATCACGACCTGAAAAATTTATAAATTTTTTTTGGAGCATATGAAAATTTTTTTTTTTAGTATAAGATTGACCAAACTGGATAAAGGGTTGCTGAGAGTTGTGGAGCCTCCAGCTTTGGAGCTATTCCAAATCCAACTGGACACAGCTCTGATCACCCTGCTTCATCTCCAGAATGATCATTCTGTGATTCTGTAACTTGAACAGGTGGTGAATGCTGTTGACTGGCACCTGCAGAAATATGATAGGATTCCATAATGCCATAACATGGTTTGGGTTGAAAGAGACATTCAAGGTTCACCTTAGAGCCTTTCCTCTTTAAAAAGTGCTGTGAAATATTAAATAGACAGGAAAGTGAGACTAGTTCCCAAGTGGAAGGAAAGGTTATATGGTGAGTGGTGTCCATCCCCTCTCCAGAGCTTTTTTACTTACTGTGGCTAGAGTGACTTGAGCAACTCCTCTGGTGACATTAAAAGGACTTTAGCTGCCAAATCTGTGCAGCTAAATTTAGATGTCAACAGTGAACCTTTCTGCATCTGAGAAAGTCATCCTGAAGATCCCTTTGCAGTTAATGTGAGTCAATACCAGCCAGTGAAATTTAGGTCAAATGGAGTTGATTACTTTATTCAAATGATCCCCACCCTAAAAGCCCTAAAAATCTTTGGCTATATTGATTAGGTCTGTAATTGCTGTAATAGGAGCCTGGAGCCTGGGAGTCATTACAGTCAGATAGAGGTGCTTACACCTCAAATTAGCTGGGATGAATGATGAATGTCATCTTCAGAAGGGTACCCTTCCCATTAGAGTGTTTCTATTGCCTCTTTGAGGTGTTTATGTGAATACAATGCAGGAGCCCTCATCTCTGCTCTGTACTGCAGCGCAGCACACAATGGACACCTGGTTTCAAAAATATTATCTGAACAATCTTCTTATGAGCAGTTTAAAAATTAGCATAAATGGAAATACGTTTGTGTCTGTATTTGGCTGCTTTGTGTCTGATCATGGTCTGTTTTAACGCCTTGTGGGTTTGCAGTAAAGCATAATTAAAACAGTGTTTCCAAGGCTGTCACCTGTATCAAAAAGAATTAGAAGAAACAAAAGAAGTTGTTAACAGTTATGTCTTCAGTAATAATAATGACAAACCAGTTTTCCATTTCTTTCCTCACCCTGGATAACAAGTTTAACTAGACTTTCTTACACTGCATGTGTACACAAACATAGTCACGGAGGAAGTAGAGGTAGAATGAATACAAACACAACAAAAGCCTGTTGATGTATCTCATAGTGATGCTTCCTACAAACACACAGGGCTGTTTCATAGGTGGTGAGTACAAAATACAATCTGTGTCACCTCAGAAGTGCAAAGTGTTGATCTTGGAGGTCCTATCCTGCTGCTGCTGTCCTTCTTAAGAAGTTTCTTTTACAGTAATTCGAGAGAAACAGACTCATCAAAAATGTCCTTTTTTTTTAATTCCATTAACTGTCTACATGAATAGTGTAAACATTTCATGGTTTAGATCTACATGATTTTGATCTCTAATTAGATATCTACAAGTTATAATGAGTTGTTCCTAGTCAGAGGAAGTGCCTAAGGTTTTCATTTTGTCATTGCATGGAAAAATGGGAAACAATACAATTTCTCAGCTATATTCTGCCCTGCAGAGTGCACCGGTGTCATGCTCTCCTATTCTTTGTCCATTTTGCAGAAAAATATATTTTTAACACTAAATGCACTTTTCTCCAGGTATGGGAACTCCTGGCATTGAAGAGAACACAAAATTTACTCTTTTCCTTGCCACAGCAGGTTATATGCTGTATTTGTTTTGTTTTTTCTGTATTCTCAGTCATAGAACCAAAGAACCATGGAAAGGTTTGGGTTGGAAGGGACCTTTAAAGATCATCTCATTCCAACCCCTCTGCCCTGGGCAGGGAATCTTTCCCTAGATCAGGTTATTCACAACTCCTTCCAACCTGGTTTTGAACTTCTCTAGGGATGAGGAGTCCAAAAGTTTCGTGGGTAATCTGTCCCAGTCTTCTCATCCCTTCCTTTTCCACAATTACTTTAGGCTGGAATCAGTGAAAATGCACTTTCCTGAGTTTAATCTGCTTCGTTGTTCACTGTGCCTTTTGGGAGCAGCCACCCTTCCATCAGTGACTACTCTGCACCAGAAATTCTCTGGGGATCCTGTGAATACTCACCAGCTGTTCTTGCTTTTACAGAGCCTGTGGTCACCCTGGGAAGTGGAATGGATTCTCAAGGCATTGCACATTCAGGCCCCACGTCCGTGTCTGCGTTACTGATCACGTCATGTTAAACCTGCTGTAGCCAACAAGCACTAATTGTATGCAGGAAAAGCTAAGTTTTATACTGTGTGTCGGTATCATTGTGAATAATTTTGCCTATTTCCCCCCCCTCATCATAGGCATGTTTTACTTTATGTTACGGATTTTAATTATGTCCCCTGTATCTGAGGAATTCTATTTCTTTGCCTCCAGATTTGCTGTACAATGTGCTGTAAGATAAGTAGCTGTTAATCCATCTCTATTGTTTGTGTTTTTAACATGCTCCTGATCTCCAATTCTGCTCATTTAAAACTGTGAAAGTCAAGATGTTTGTCTGGTTATTTTTTTAATTTTATTTGTTACTGTTTTTGTACATTTAAAAATTAATTTAGCTCAGATTCCCCTACTGTTCTAAGCACTGCTGCTTTAGAATTTGCTCTGCTGGATCCCAGCTAAGCACTTCCACAATTACATGTGCCATTTACAACACATGAATTAGATGCTTATTTGATCCCACTGTATGCACAGAACACCATATTTATTCATGAGAAACATCACTGAAGGAGCAGGAAAAATAAACAAAATACACTATTACAATTTTTGGTGGCCTTTAGAAAAAAAAAGCAACAAGCAAGATATCTCAAGAAAAATGCCAAATCTTGCTCTAGACTTCATTTAATAGGTTTCAATGCAACCAACATTTGTGGTTTTGTTCCATTTTCATCCACAATGTTTTCTCCTGACAACATGATTGAAAGTGCCATTTAAATTCATCTTTAAGTGTGTCATGTATTATAAATGCAGTTTTCCTCCAGTAAATAAAGCATTTTAAAAATGGTTTTAATTAAAATGCCATAGGAATTATTGAAGAGAATTTAACAAAATTATGTATTTTTTACTCTTTGTGAAAAGTAAAATCTTTCAAGAATATTTCAAAAATATTTCTTACCAGAAAAAAAAAAAAGAAGGAAAAAAAAGTTACCTCTATATGTTATGGGGTTTGGGGTACTGTGAAGTTTTGGAAAAGAATAACAAATATTGAACTGGATCCTCTCCTGCAGTGATTTCAGTTACATGCTCCCTTTCCAAAGATATGAGAGTCTTTCATCAGTAAAGGCTGAGCACAGAAAATGATCAGAGAAATCTTGCAGGTGTTTAAGCTCATTCAGGGTTGAAACTCTGAAACTTCTTAAATCAGCACAGTCAGATTTGGAGAAGAAACACGAGTCATAGTTTCTGGTGGCTTTTCTTTAGATATATAAAATCTACCTAATGACTGGTATATGTTACATTAAATATTCATTAATTGCCATTAAGGAAAGCTAATGAATACAGTGATACTCTTCTTCTTTTTCTCCAGCCAAGCTTCATGCTGGCATGAAATTAGAAATTATGACACCTACAGCTTTACCTTACTACAGAGACTTTACTTCTGAAATAGAACTCCCCTCTTCTCTTCACCACAAACTGCAGACTGACTCCATCAGCACATTTGGCAAATCCTGCAGAGATGAAAATAATTTCATCTAGTTAGTGAGAGCTGAAATGAACTCAGCTCATAGCTGATTACAAGCAAATATTTTGAGAGCTTCGAGCTGCATTTGAACAAGGGATCCAGGACAAACAGTCCTTGCCCAGTGACTAATCCCATTCATTAGGAGCTCAGTGATTACCTCATTAGTATGATTGAGCTTTCCCTGAGCCAGCTCACACAGCAGATCATTTGGCACCGATGACCCAGGTAAAGAATTTCTCTGCTGAAACTACAGAGGTCGCCTGGCTTCAAGCAAGGAGGAAATCATGTGGCAGCAAAGATGGGCTGTTGTGTATTATAGACTTGGTTATAATGGTAAATATCATTAAAAACAAACAAACAATTCATGAGGTCATTATAAAACAGTATGTTTGTGCTAAATCATGGAATTAGAAAATGGTTTGGTTTGGCAGGGACCTTCAAGGATTGTGTAGTCCAAGTCCCTGCCACAGGGACTTTCCTCTATCCCAGGGTGCTCCAAGCCCTGTCCCAACCTGGCTTTGAACATTTCCAGGGATGGGGCAGCCACAGCTTCTCTGGACACCCTGTGCCAGGCTCTCACCACCATCACTATAAACAATTTGCTCCTTAGGTCTAATCTAAATCTACCCTCTCTCAGTTTAAAACCATTGCCTCTTGTCCTGTCCCTACACACCATGGTGAAAAAGATTCTCTGTCTTTTTTATAAGCTCCCTTCATATATTGAAGTGGTGCAATAAAATCTGTGCAGAGCCTTCTCCTCTCCAGGCTGAGCAGTGGAACACCAGCAGCAGCCAGGGGAGAGGAGTGAGAATGTGTGAGAGAACAACCCTGCAGACACCCAGGTCAGTGAAGGAGAGGCAAGAGCTGCTCCAGAGGTTGGAGCAGAAATTCCCTGCAGCCCAGGGTGCAGCCCATGGTGAGGCAGCCAAGCCCCTGCAGCTCTTGGGGGTCCACAGGCTCCTGGAAGGACCTGTGACCCTGTGGAGAGAGGAGCCCACGCTGGAGCAGGGTTGGTTGTCCCCACAAGCACCCCAGAGGGGCTCAGCCTGTTCCTGAAGGACTGCCCCCCATGGAAGGGACCACACTGGAGCAGTTTGTGAAGAAGTGCAGCCCATGGGAAGGACTCACACTGGAGAAGTTCCTGGAAAACTGTCTCCTGTGGAAGGGACTCCACACTGGAGCAGGGAAGGTGTGTGAGGAGTCCTCCCCCTGAGGAAGAAAGATCAGCAGAGATGGGTGATGAAGTGACTGCAAGCCCCATTCCCTGTCCCTCTGCCCCACTGAGGGGGAGCAGACAGAGGACTGAGGAGTGAAGTCAAACTCAGGGAGAAAAGAGAAGTAGGGGGAAGGTGTTTTAACATTTGAGTTTATTTCTTATAATTTTGCTCCGATTTCTTTAGTAACAGATTAAACTAATTTCCCCAAGTCGAGTGTTTTACCCATGACAGTAACTGCTGGGTGATCTCCCCTGATGGGGTGCAGGACCTTCCTCTGGGCCTTGTTTAGCTTCACACAGTTCACATTTCCCAAGCCTGTCAAAGTCCCCCTGCCCAGCATCCTCTCCTTTTGGTTTATCAGCTTCACAGACCTGCAGAAGGGTGCTCTCAGTCCTGTTGTCTGTGTCATTTATAACGATATTAAATCACCCTGGCTCCAATATGGACACATCCTATTACCAATCTCCATTGACTCCAAACTTTGTTGCAACAGCAAGTGCAGATTTCTATTTCTTTAGTCACTTCATGAGTACTTTTTCCTTTGCCCTCCTCATGGAAAATATATCTAACAATGCCATTAAGCAGCTGTTTTTGGTTCTGATGCTTTGGGAGAAAATACAGGCACAGTTTCTTCTTTACAGTGTCTCTGGCAGAGACACAGAGCTCAAAGGTTTCCAACAGCAGGCAGTTCAATTTGGCAGATCCTGCAAACCACCATGGTGTAGAGGGTTAATTGGTAACAAATAGGTGAGAATGGGATATGACAAGGGAAAATTCTAATAAAACCTCTTTGCAAAGACATTATGAGGAGTGAGAGCATGCTGGCAGGAGCGGAAGAGAAGTTAAAAAGATCCTGACAAAATCAATTAAAAAGAGGCACATCAGAGGCATAGTGAGCTAAGTACCCAGTTCAATTATTAAGTTGTCAGGTCCTCTTAGTCTGGAGTGGAATAGGAAACAGTTTTTCCTCTGGTGCCTTAAGGATAAATGGAACATGAGAAAAGAAACCAGTTTGGGTGCCTTGTGCTGCTGCTGACAAGCCATGCAGGACCCAGGGGAATTTCTCAAATCTGAGACCTTTAAAAATGACTGTTTGCCCAAGCTGTGTCCACAAAAGGAGATTGATCTCAAAACCAATAGTGTTGTACCTGCCATCAACTCTTCAACAATTTCTTGACCTTTTCTTCCCTTTTATGACACATGTGAAAAATCTTACAGCATATACAATTCCTGGAGTCGGACTTTGGTGATCCTTGTAGGTCCCTTCCAACTCAGGATATTCTATGATTCTGTGAAATCTGCTGTGCTGGGAAAAGCTACTTGAACTAATACTTGAACAGCTACTTCAACTGAGCAGGAGGAAGCCTTGAGGAACCTTCTATGCCTTCATCAGCACAAGGTAGGACATGAGGACAATTCTACTGCCTTAGCTCAATGCTTTAAATCACTCGTTATTCTGTCTCCAGCACTGGCCATAAACAAGTAAATAGGAGACAGAGAAAGTACCTTTGATCTTTTCTCCCCAATAATCTCACAGTGTTCAATCCTAATTTTTCTGTTGAGGGAATTTCCTGGTGATGTTGTGGCTTGAAAACAAATCTCAAAGATCTACTACCAACAGGGAAAAAAAAAAAAAAAAAAAGAAATCCCCCAAATCCCAGGGTTTGTTTTTGTTATTTTTTCTCATTTAATTTGGCTCCTACTACTATAATTTCACATCCTTTTTTTTCCTTCCATTGGCAAAAGGTGTTGAGAGTCTGTCTCAATACACTTTCTACCTCATCATAATTTCATAGCCTGTTAAACAGAGGATATAAACCCCAAAGAGGGAAGATTTAGATTAAATATTGGGAAGAAATTATTTATTATAAGGGTGGTGAGACCCTGGCACCGGCTGCCCAGAGGAGCTGTGGCTGCCCCATCCCTGGGAGTGTCCAAGGCCAGGTTGGAGTAATCTGGTCTAGTGAAAGGTGTCCCTGCCCATGGCAGGGGGTTGGAACATAATGATCTTTAAGGTTCCTTCCAATCCAAACCACTCTCTGATTCTAAGATATGCTGGCTTTTAGACACCCCCATCCAGCTGAAAGGAGTCCAGCTTTATCTTAAGCTGTTCTGTGCTAACAGGGGACCTGTTATCTCCTGTGCATTTTGATCCAAAGCCACCTGAAGTTATTGGCCACGTCAAGCATTTTATTTTGCTCTTTCACCTATTTTGATAACTTCTTAGGCAAAATCCAGAGAAAGCCACAGAACTGAGAATGCAGTGATTGACACATTTCTACACTTTAGCATTTCGCGCCGCCAAGAGCGGATGGAGTGAAAGCGAAGAAGGATGGAGCAGGTCAGCAGATCACTCTCTAACAACTTATTAATCTGCAGTTCTGTCAGTCCAAAGGGACTTGAAACACTGAAAGTGGCTGCAATTCATCCATTTAGTTTAAGTGCGTTAACCCACATAATGAGGTGCAGTCTCTTCCGAGGCAGCAGCCCAGAGCATATTAATGATCCCTCACACGGAGTCTGGGCTGTGCTTCTCATGTGCTCACTCATTACAGGCTTCCACGCTGTGGAACTGAGCTGAACCTAATTAGACCACAAAGAAATATGGTTATAATTGCTCTGGGGCAGCTCAGTAATACGGAATAAGGAAGTTTAATTGGCTTCTTCTTTGTTTTACTGGTTCTAGAATTTGTTGTTTGCTTCGGACATTGGGCCAATTCCACCTCGCCTTGCCATGGAAAGCAGATGGATAAAAATATGATGATGATTAGTAATTTGGTTATTGATTATACACAGCAATAGCAGAAATTGCTGAGTTTCACAATAAAGGACGGGATTCCTGATCCTTGGATGCTTTCAGTAACTGGAATATCAGGTTCAAGAGTATCAGATAACATTTAGAAAATGAGATAGGTCATTGTTGCTTTGTAATTTTTTTTTCAGGGTAACGGAGATATGACCAATGCCAAAATCTCTAACCATCATAGTTAGAAATCATAGATATATGTAGAAATTAAATTAGAACCTACCATCAAGGCAAACATGGTTTTGGTTGATATAAACAGAGGAAGGAAGGTCACGTAGTGAGGTTTCAGGAAAAATGTGTAGGAAAATGAATATTTAAAAGACATCATCTGTTAGTTCCATTAGAAATTTTTCTTTCTTTCTTTCTTTCTTTCTTTCTTTCTTTCTTTCTTTCTTTCTTTCTTTCTTTCTTTCTTTCTTTCTTTCTTTCTTTCTTTCTTTCTTTCTTTCTTTCTTTCTTTCTTTCTTTCCTTCCTTCCTTCCTTCCTTCCTTCCTTCCTTCCTTCCTTCCTTCCTTCCTTCCTTCCTCCTTCCTTCCTTCCTTTCTTTCTTTCTTTCTTTCTTTCTTTCTTTCTTTCTTTCTTTCTTTCTTTCTTTCTTTCTTTCTTTCTCTCTCTCTCTCTCTCTCTGTCTCTCTCTCTTTCTCTCTTTCTCTCTCTCTTTCCCTTTCTTCCTTTCCTCTTTTCTTTTCTTTTCTTTTCTTTTCTTTTCTTTTCTTTTCTTTTCTTTTCTTTTCTTTTCTTTTCTTTTCTTTTCTTTTCTTTTCTTTTCTTTTCTTTTCTTTTCTTTTCTTTTCTTTTCTTTCTTTCCTGAGACCATTTGAAAAGTTGAAAGTGACATTCTACTGCCCTTAAAGTTGAATATTTGAAGATGCAGAAGTAAACACTATTAAAAATGAATTCTCACCTCCGGTGAGGGAGTCTTACCTGGGGAAATTCCTCAACATCCCATCTTGAAATCACTTTTAAAAATGTTTTGCTTGAATTTTCAATCTCCTATTGCAAATTCCTCTTGCTCCCTTTGACAGCCTAACGGGATCTCACAAGAGAATCACAAGAGTACAGAAGGATATAGTGAATCATCCCTGTCCAATTCTCCTTTTTATTTCAAGGGGAAAAGCCAAAAAACTTCATGACAGGCATAGCGGGAGCATCCTTTTCCATCCTTTGCTCACACAGCTTGTAGATATGAAAAAAGGACTTTGTAGCAGGCATTTGCTGGATGAAGTTTGGCATTATATGGGTCACTACTACCACTGCACTGTGTGCCTCAGGAGGTGACACAGCTTAGAGACCCTGCAGGGCCTGGATGTGTTTGTGTAGTTGCAGAGGTGCTTCCATGCTGAGTGTAGTGACATCCCTGCAGGACTTGAGCTCTGGAGGAGAAAGGAAGCACCTGTAGAGACAACCCAGGGAGCCCAGGAGACTCTGGCTGGTGCTGGCTGCAAAACATGAAAGCAGGATCAAAGAATCACAGAACGGTTTGGGCTGGAGGGTATCTTAAAGGTCATCTAGTTCCAACCCCTCTGCCATGTGGGACACCTGCCACTAAGCCAGGTTACTCAGAGTCTCATCCAGCCTGGTGCTGAACACTTCCAGGGATGAGGCATCCACAACTTCTCTGGGCAATCTGTGCTAGTGCCTCACCGCCCTCACCACAAAGAATTTCTTCCTTATATCTAAATCCTAATCTTCTTCAGCTTAAGAACATCATCCCTCATCCCTAGCTATTCCTGCCCTTGTGAAAAGTTCCTCTCCAGATCTCTTGGATCCCCTTCAGGCACTGGAAGGGACTCTTGGGTCTCCCCAGAGCCTTCTCTTCTCCAGGCTGAGCAACCCCAGCTCTCCCAGCCTGGATCCATAGCAGAGGTGTTCCAGTCCTGGGATCAACTCACTCTCCTTCGCTGGACTCATTCCAACAGGTCCACATTTTTCTTGTATTGGGGGCCTGAGATTTGGCCACAGCACTGCAGCAGGGCTCTCACAACAGAGTAGGGTTCACTGAAATGAGACCCCAGGTGTGATTACTTCAATCCTCTATCTGTGGCACTAACTTTGTAGTATCCAGCTTGCTGTCGCACTAGATAAAGAAAGAAAATGAAGCAAAAAATGACTCCATGGAGAATGTTGATACACAAGAACAGCTCCTGGAATTCCTGACCACCAGGCAGTTAGCAAAAGGCAGAAGTTTGGGATGAGTGACAATGCTGACAGCAGCAGGTAGGAAAACATCAGGCGGGTCTGGGATGTCCTTTGCCTTTTGTTTCCTGGCTTTATGATTCCACTGGGGTGTTTCTGACATGCTCGGCAGCTCGGCCAAGTGCTGGAAAGCCTGTGCCAGGATCCTCCAGTCCTGCACATTCCGAGCACAGACTCAGCAATTCTTCAATCTACAGGATGGGTTTAGCACTCGTTTTCTTTACAGGTAAGTTGGATTCACTGCTGAGCCCAGATTTACCTTATCTTTAAGCATTTAAAAATGAGCACAGCTAGTTTCAGTTCCTATTACAGTCAGTGGAAAAAGATCTTGGGATAGACTGTACTACCCTCTGGAGATTCTTATGTTTCCCAAGGGCTGCTGTGTTCAAAATTTAGAGCCTCAGTTAGGTGGGGTGAGTCTAGACTGATTTTCCCTTCACAAAGCTCCAAGATAAAAACACTCTCTGGTGGGCTATAAAGTTCCATCAGGGCTGCTTCTTCCCACTTTTCCAAATCCCATATTGATCTTTCCTGTGCTTTTAAGTGTTACTAACCTTCTGAGCCTGCATCTTCATTTGACATAAGACCAAATAAAATACTCCACAGAGGTAGGCAGGCAAGGCAGAAGAAGTCAACCTTTATAAATGCCCTGAAATATTTAAGGTCCCCAAAGGAGAAAATGCAAGCACAGTGGAAAGACTGAAAAAAAAGTCACTCTCCATTCCCTAAAGTCCTTAGAGGATTCATCAATGGCTTTATATATGACTAAAATCAGAAAACTTTGTTGTGAGGAACTTCACTGTAGATGACATCTGAGAGATTATATCTGTGGGTTATGGTGACAAAACTGTGGCACTGGATAGTGTGAAAGGATTCATTGGGATAACTCAGAGAAAGAAGATACATCCATGGGGAGGGAATTGAATACCAGCTGAAGAGAATTCAGATGATATAGATATATAGTAAAGACAAAACAGCTTTTCTTGTTTGAGCCAAGATAGACAGGAGTGGAAAGTGTTGCTAATTCTTCAGTTAATGTGTTTTGTTCCTCCAAGTCAGGTGGATTCCAGGTATGACCAATTCCATGTTAGATCCATAACAATAGAATTCAGTTTCTGATCTTTGATCTTACTGACAAATGGCATCAAATAGTCTGTGCTTTACAATATCAGCAGGATGTATTATGCTGTCCTGGCAGTCAGCCACCCCTCTTCCGTGATCAGTCTCATTTATCAAGTGTCCATGGGCTAAAAGTCATCAATATTTCTCTTGTATTAGAAGCTGAAGAACAACCAGGAAAGGAAGGATCACTTCACTTTTGTCAGCTTCTTACATAAGGTGAATATTTCTGCTTTTCTCCAGCTACTCAGTTTGTTGAGGTTTGCCCTCTTCTGAAGGGCAGTGGCAGTTTCCAAAGACTGAGTGACAACAGAGAAGCACTGAGAAGCCAAATTGCACATGTCATCCTTGTATGTTGTTATTCTTCACAACTAGTTAATCATTGACTGTACATGAGCTTTTTTTTCTGCTTTACTGATGAGCAGTGTGTGGGGAGTTTTTGCTTCCTTTTTCCTGGTGTGGAAAAACGGAGGTTTGTAATTGAATCAGAAAGTTCGTTGTTCTGTCAGCTGTGGCAAAAAAAAAAAAAAAAAAAAAAAAAAAAAAAAAAAGCTGTGAGGTGGCCCCAAAAAGCAGAACACTTGCCTGGCACCTCTGGGATCTTCATGCTCATTTCCAGTCCTTAAAGTATTAAAAGTGTGGTGGGATTTCAGGGTAAGAATGTGAAGATGATGCCAGGCCTCAGAGAAATACAGGTTAAAAACAAAAAGAGGGAGGATAAAAGGAGGTGATGAATTGGAAAGACAATCCAGTGAGGTCTGGAATAGTGAGGAGGTTTGGAAAGATTCTGAAAGTCACTTTTTCCCTTTCCACCGCTCTGTCCACAACACTGAAACCTTTTCCCTCTTCACAGTCTCCCATGGATTTCTCCCAGACTCATGGTGGTATAAATAGGGGTTTGATCTGTGCAAGCAAGAGCACAGATGCTCATTTTGGAGCAGAGCTTTCTCCTTATGTGTGGCCAAGAGAGGCAATCCTGGCACTGCATTCTGAGCTCATTAATTCCCTCCTTGATCAGGAGTAAAGTCTTGCTGCTGGTATGTGCATTGTTTGGTTTGGACTCAGACTATGTTGATAGTAAGGGATTTAAGGATTGTATTTAAACTCCCAGTAAAACAATTTACAACTAAAGGGGCAAAATATTTTAAGGATGTACTGAGAAATACACTGCTCTCCTGCTTTCAGCAGTCCCACCTACGTATTATTAAACACAGCTTTTCCCAAAAAAACTGTGATATTTTTACATTTTTGCCCTGTACACTAAGCTGTGGCATTATAAGATACAGTTGGCCTCCCAGGACCCAAAGCCCCTGCAGTTTATATTATTGTTCCTCTCAGTTTTAGCAATCTTTGATTCATATCCTGATTTGATGCTCACTTGACCACGCTCCCTTTCCGTACTTTGTGCCCCATGGAAACTTCCACATTCTTCTCCAGAAAATTACTTCTGTCTCTGCAAAACCCCTTGAGATATGGCAGGCACTAAAAGCAAGAACTGGAGCTAAGAATAGAAAAGCAAGATGGTAATCATGACAATAAAATCTCCCAGATCACCAGTCAGAGCAAACATTTCCATACGCCTTTGGAGAGTTAATGTTCCCCAACCACAACTCAATTATCAGTTACATGGAGGCAGGAGGTTGGGAGTGGGAGAACGGCCTCTTGCTGGTTTCTATCACAGCCAATAAGTGTAATATAAAAAAATATAAGCCAGGGGAACTGGCTGGGCCATGTCAGAAGGTCCGAAGGGATGATTGCAGGTGAGGTAAAACCCCTGGAGTGGAACAGGAGAGCAGGAGAAGGAGAGGTAATTTGGAGGGTAAGCCGCAAAAGTCTCAGCAGTGTTGGTGAAAGGTTTTAGTGTTTATTCCATGATCACACAACACTGCTCAAGTGTAATGAAGACCTACATTGTCTTATGAGCTCCATTGCTGGTTTCACCTCGCTGTTTCTGCATTATATGTAACCAAAGCTATGCTACAACAGTTTTATAAAATAAAGTTTTTTAAAGAACACTTCTTTTTCTCTTAGTTATCTTTCCCCCTTCATTTTAATGGACAGTTATAAAATCCCTGAGATCTACCACAAAAGTGAGCACAACTGTTAAAGCCCCTGCTGCCTAAAATCCCTTGACATCTGAGCTACAGAGAGGGAAGATCTGGAAAAAAAGATGTTGTAAAGTTCAGATGGTGGAGGCAGAGATCTATGGGATAGAATGACCCCAAAAGAGAAAGAATCAGAAGTTTGGGGAGGGAATGATGTGAGTGGGGAGTGAAATGCGATAGGAGGGCACTAAAAATACATTTCACGAGAAAAATGTGACGTGTGCCACTGTGGAAATGTGTCTCTTCTCCTTTGCTTTCCCTCTTTAATCTGTTTGTTGGCATAGTCAATGCGTGCAGTGAAAATCCAGTTGCAAGGTCCCAAAATGACAAACCCCCTCCACTGTGTCAGGTTTGTTGTAGCTTCCAGTTCCCAAGAATTTTGAAACTTTAAGACAGATGCTGCTCAATTGTTTTATGCTTTTTCAGGGCCTGACAAGAGGTGTGCTACTATTCAGGAGATTTTGTCTTCACCAATGCTAATTTGGATTTTCTAAGTTTTTGAAAATGGCTAATTCACCTATGTGGTGAATAGTTTCACATGCTGAATTCCTTCACTTAAAGAAAAAACCCCAAACAAACTCAACCCTACTGAAAATTTCCTGCTTCCACTTGCCAGAATTGTACTTAATCTGTTGATGGTTTTCTTATCAAGCTTCTTTCCCCCAAAACAGAGCCCAGCTTTCCTTTAAGTGGCTGCCTTAGGTTGCAATGCAAGGTATAACCAAAAGTATCTATTCTATTACCAACTGTTAAAACCAGGTGGGGAATGTTCTTTCTCTCTTCCACCACTCATCCTCCCTCCAGGGGATATCTGCTGTTAATGGGCCATCGAGGCTCACTGCATGGCTGATAAAATTACATCATCCCATTGGGAGATGCTCCATCCAGGGGGAGGAGCCAAGCATTCCTACCTGGATAAAACCTGAGATTCAGAACACCAGGGCAGCCTCTTTACACTGGATTCCCAGAGGAAGACTGGATTCATCTCACCACCACTGGGCCTTCTGAGGAAAACTACACCCTTCTACAGGATCATTGCTTCAACAGAACCTCATCTGTCACTCCAGGAGGACTTGATTGAACTGCTCCCAACACCCTGACCAACAGGGTGTCAGGTTGTATTCTGACTCTGTCGGTGTTTTCTTTTTGTTTGTTTGCTTTTTTGTACTACTACATTTTAATTTTAATTTTCCTTGTAAAGAACTGTTATTCCTATTCCCATACCTTTGCCTGAGAGCCCCTTAGTTTGAAAATTATAATGATTGAGAGAGAGGGGGTTTACATTCTCCATTCCAAGGGAGGTTCCTGCCTTCCTTATCAGACACCTGTCTTTCCAAACCAGAACAGTGGCTGAACACCCACCTGCCCATGGGAAGCAGGGAATTCATTCCTTGTTTTGCTTTGCTGGTGTGTGCAGCTTTTACTTATTAAAATCTCCAATTTACTTATTTATCTCCAATCATGATTTTTCTCACTTTTACCCTTCTGATTCCCTCTCCCATCTCACCAGTGGGGAGTGAGTGAGTGAGTGGTTTTGTGGGCCTGAGTTCCCAACTGGGGTTAAACCACAAGAGAATTGTATCAGTAAAGTCACAATGCTCTGTTCAAAAGAAAAACCGTCTTTCATTTTGACACCAAGAAACTTGCTGTCAGACAGAAAATTACTTGTCTGGGTTAATTAAAGTAAGTGTGATATACAGTCTTCATACAATATAATGATATTACATCACAGAGTATGACAATACAGTCTGAAAGGAAAGGGAAAAAATAGGAATATTACTGGAAATTCTGTGAAATATTACCATAATTCTGTCTCTGAGATCCATTAGAATTTGTCTCTTTACATGCGTGTTTTTTTTTCTTTCCCTACTAAAACATTTTGTGGATGTTAAAGATCTTTGGCCTTCAGAGCCTTTGTATGTGGCTGTCCAAAGGACAGTTTAAGAGAGAGCTGTGAATTTTTGTAATATGATCTTTCAGGTATTGTTCCACCCATTAGATAGTCCCTTAGTTCAAGAAATGGAAAAGAAAAAAAGTTTGAAATAAAGAAAAAAGAGTAGGGAGAAAAATGTTTCTTTTTGAACCTGGGAAAGTAGTGATTTAAAAACATATTTCTGCTTTTCTCTGTTAGTGATATCAAGTGGATTTGCCTGCAAAGAACACAGCCAATGGGTTTCAGCTGCCTTTATATAAACTCTCTCAATAGAAACACCATATTTGTCCCATAGATCAAAATATCAACAACAGACAGTCATTTATCTTCAACCCTCCCAGGACTGGGATGGTTATTGTTTTTCTCATTAAGAAAGTTGCTAAATCCCAGGGGAGTCTGGGTTTTACAGTTTCCACTGATACTCATTTGTCATATTTCTATTGCTGGTTAGAGGCACATAAATTTAGGTAAAGAATAATTATTGCTGCCTGAGGTCAGTCTCATGCCTCCCTTAAGAAAACTAGAGGTTTATGAAGAAAAAAAAAGATGCACTTTAGGGAGAAAAAAATATGAAGATCAAGATTATTTTTAAAACCTGGGCACTCCTAAGGTGTTGGATTATTGTTTGAATTAAAAAGGGGTGGAATTGTCACTCTGGTCTTGACATCTTCTACATCACCTGGGCTAAGGAGAGAATACCTGAGTCTGTAGAGTCATGGTAAACTTCCATGGGAGCACAAAAAGTGTCCCATTCTCATAAAGGAGACGCTGAGTGACTATTGATGCATCAATATGTTGATGTAATTTTGATGTTTTGAGCTCTTTCATGGATGATAAAAGAGGAAAGAAGAAAGAAGAATGAAGTTGCACTTTTCATGAAGTTTGAATGGCTGTCACAGAAAAGACAGATTAAGGTCAAGCTGTCACCAGGATCATTGTGACAAGAGATGCAAAAGCAGCAGAGGAAGTTCCAAAATGTGAGATCCCAGAATGATTCCTCAGGGATACCATGCAATATTTCAGGTAACACCCCCAAGGTAACCTGGGTGGGGTGGGAGTCTCAGAGTCGGGTGGATTTGATCTCAGCATTCATTGGTATTTTTAAAATATGCTGTGGGGGCAAAGAGATGAACACTGGAACAACAGAATACAACTTTAATAAACCTGGAGAGAGTTCCCAGAGAAGCTGTGGCTACTCCATCCCTGGAAGTGTTCAAGACCAGGCTGGATGGAGCTCTGAGCAATCTAGTCTAGTGGAAGGTGTCCCTGCCCATGGCAGGGGGGTGGAAAGAGATGATCTTTTCCAACCCAAACTATCTTTTCCCTTCCAACCCAAACTATTCTATGATTATATATATATATTTTTAATTCTGTGTGGATGTCTCACCAGGACAACTGGAGTGACTCCCCACCAGCAGTTCATGGTGCAAAGTCTAAATAAACCACTGATAAGCCAAAACACACAGCTCCTGCTGCCAGCTTGAAGGTGTTTCTGTAAATTGCTAGTGCTTTACCTCTCCTGCCCCCATTCTTCAACATACAGCAAAGTTCTTATTCTGATGGAGTAAATATCTGGTGAGGACCCTGCAGGGCACATCTGGTGCCCATTGGTTTGTCTGGTGCTTTGGGGATGTTTTCACAGGTGTGTAGTTAAACAGAGCCTCTGGGGCTGTCGCCTCAAAGCATTTCATCACTGCTACATTAGGTTGTAGAGAAACAAGAAAAGAAGAGGTAATAAACCCACAAACGCTGTAGGATTCTATACTGTTTTGTGGGTTTTTTCTAGGCAAGGGAGAACAAAAAACTTGTTGCTTGGCAAAGGTCATTTCTTCAAGTATCACATATGTTCACTGGTCAAGTATTTTATTATAGTGCAGATAAAAGTCCCAGATGTCTCAGTGGTTAGTGATGCCATGTTTTATTTATTACCTTTTGTAACTTTATTCATCATAAAGGACACCTACACGTCCTTTTCTTAACCTCCAGTTGAGTTTAATTCTGAATGGCAATTCAATACAACAAAAAAACCCAACCAAAGAACCAAAGCAAAGCAAAACCACATATATCCTTAAAACGTTTGAAAATATACCCCTAAATGATTCATTTCATTTGATTTCTACAAAGAAAATTGTGAAGATGTGGGTTTCTTATAGCAAAAGGTCTGAATGGCCTGATATATATCACCAGTTAAAAGTGAGTGACTTATTGCACTGGTATTCCTAGGTTCCAAATTATCTCTAAAGAGATAAATAGAGATATTGTTTATCTTTTGCTGCTTGGATTCTTGGCCCCCATTTATAAAAAAACTGAAATAATCCAATTTTTTTTTTTCTCAGAAAAAACTTATTAGGATCAAGGCTTGGCCAGACTGAAGCTTCTAGCTATCCTAAATATGAAAAACATAGCTTCAAAGGCAGAAGGATACTAAAAACAAAGATTTTTTTTCATAAATATTCAAAGAGTATTTAAAGAAGAATGACAAAAAAAAACCCACTCAGGCCTTTAGAAAGTTTGGTATTTCACTCTATTCCCAAAACTAATATCCATGTAGCTGTATCCTCCCATCCTCTCCACTTCCTTTGGACAAGGAGGCAGTGGCTTCAACAACCCTCAGGGCAGAGGGGCTGTAAATATCTTCCTGGTGGCAAAGACTGCTCCAAGTGGGAAATGTTCTCTGTATCTTCAATGTGTGTGATACACCAGTGTAAAAAAGTGATAAAATCTTGACTTATTTCCAGTTTTTCTCACCCAACAGACAACTCCAGTCTCAGCTGGATGAAGCCAGGGTTCCCATCTGAGTCCAAACTAGACTCAAGAGAATCAGAAGCACTGGTGGTCAGTGACTTGTTTGAAACTCAAATAGCAAAGCAAAATAATAAGAGGAATAAGCCAAGCATTACCACCTATTTTGCCCCCTCCACTCTGTGTTCTGGCATGGCAAATTAAGGTGTGAAAAATGGTTTTAAGAAAGCAGAAGTTGTGCCAGGAAGGATGAGTATACCCACAAAGGGATTGCAGAGTGTCACAGACGAGCTCTGTGTGTGCTTAGGAAGGTAAAAATCAGGGGTCTTTTAAGATGCAAAACTCAGTAATAGTCTGGGCTATGTAATTAGTCAAAGATAATCAAACGATCTTCAAATTTGCTGAAGATACCATGGAGAAAAAGGGAATAAACTGTTCTGTTTTCAACATAGGTAGAAAGCAACACACACTTCCCAGGAGGGAATGTTCATGTAGATTTATGTCAAACTTTCTGATAGATGAGATAATGAGGCTTTGGAAGAGATAGTCTCCCCTCAGGAGTGTAAAGGCAACACCTATCTTTGGATGCTTTCAAGAACATTGATAAAAACCTGCCAGACATTTCAGGGACTGACCAAATGACCTTCTGGATCTTTGTAAATTTTTTTCTCTTCCTTTGCAGTCCTTTGACACTTTGCAAAACCAACTCCTTGGGCTTCTCAGTGTCCCATAGTAAGTGAGAAAAAGCATTTCCTTCCTCTCCCTCCAGGTTTTGCATTAAATGTGGCTCCAGGACTGATCCCCTGAGAAGACTGGGAGTGACAGATTTGTCAGAAAGATTTTAACCAAGAGACAGAGAAGCAGAAAACAGAACTGAAAACAGTGTTTAACAGAAACAGACGTTTATTGGGGTTTCCAGGATTGCTTTCAGCAGTTTAATGTCATATGGGAGGAAATACACAATTTAAGAAATAGTCCTGAAAAAGGCTTTCTTCCTGGGAGCCTAAGGGATGTTCCAGCAAGTCAATGATGTTGTCCAAGAAAGAATAGGTAGGAAGATTATTTGAGTTCAACACTTTTCCCAGAGAAGCTGTGGATGCCCCATCCCTGGAAGTCTTCGAGGCTGGTTGGATGGGGTTGGAACAACCTGGGATAGCAGAAGGTGTCCCTGCCCATGGCAGGGACCTTGAAATGAGATGATCTTTAAGATCCCTCTCAACCCAGGCAATTCCATGTTTCTGTAGTTCTATGATTTAATGAATGTCACTTCAGTTCAATCTGAATTTATAATTGGTGTCAGCTGGGTGAGTTCACTGAAGATACCTGTGCCACATAAGCAGTGCAACACATATCTTTCCATCCAGGTAATGGAAATTATTAATTTTCAACAGAACCCTTAGAGGCAGCCCCAAGATGTAATCTACTCCCACATCTCACTATGCACCTCCAGGTTGCTGAGAGCTTTTGTGGGTTTTGTGGTTTTTTGTTTTTGTTGTTAATATTATATTTGGTTTTATATAGTATTTTAATATAATATTTATTTAGATAGATAAATAAATACTATTTATATTTATTTTTATAAATATAATATCCCATCTAAACCTTCCTGACTTAATCCAGTCACTAGTTAAATAAATATGTAGTCACATCCAGTAGTTCTGTGTGAGCACAGGTCAAGGAATCCACGCACAGCTAGAGGAAAAAGAGGGAAAAATACCATTTATTCACAAATATTCTCTTTCTTTCCCCAAACAATTCTACCATTATTAATGACATTCTATTAATCTACTTACCCCCCTCTTTTCTACAGAGATTTCTGTAGTTATTTATCTCTCTCTATCACATAGACTGGAAACTCTGATAAATTGCTCGGACTAATTTGTACATCACTTCAGGCAGATGAGTTAAATCATTTAAAAAGCATCTAGTGTCTCACAATAAAAACTCACCCAACTTGTCAAGAGGGTAAATGCACTTTGAGCAACCTGGTCTAGTGGGAAATGTCCCTGCCCATGGCCATAGGATTGAAACTGGATGAATTTTAGGTCCCTTCGTACCCAAACCAGTCTATGATTCAAAGATCCATCTGTGAGTATTTCCATGGCTAACTAAACTTGATTGTCTAAGGGTGTGTTCGCAGCTTGAGGCTCCTGTTCAGAGTCTTTGCCCAAAGTTTCTGTGTGAGTTTGGAGAATTCACTGTCTGTTCACCCAGAGCACGTACTCAGATTTTTGCTTCGTCTTATTTGGCAAATTTTCTATTGCAACGACCAAACACTGGGTTGGAAGGTGTGGGGTACACAGCACTGGCATGGGACTGAAATCAGTTCTGCTTTTCCAAGAATCATTGTTCGGTGTCTTGGGTTGTGGAACCTTAAACTGTGTATTCTATTTTCATCTGCTGAGAGCAGTTGAGAAATTGTTCTTTATCTCTTGTTTACTCTGAAAGGAGGGGGGCGGGCGCCTTTTGATAATGGCCCAACTGTTAAAACCAGGTAGGGCATTGTTTCTTATCTCTCTTCACGATGGGCCATTAAGACTCTCCAGGCTGTTTTCTTCCTCAAGCTGTACCCCTTCCCAAAATATACCCACATTCCATCATCTCCCAAAATATACCCACATTCCATCATCCTATTGTGAGATGCTCCACCCAGTGGGGGGAGACAACCGTTCCTACCTGGATAAAAAACTGGGACTCTGGAAAAGGAACCCCTCTTGCTTCACCCAATTACCGGAGGAAGACAGGACCCTTCTCACCATCACCGGACTCCCTCTCACCACCTCTGGACCCTTTTTGGCTACAGGATCATCTCCACTTCAACAGAACCACATCTGCCACCCCAGGAGGACTTTTGGACTGCTACCAACATCCTGACCAACAGGGCATCAGGTTGTAGCTGACTCTGTAGACATTCAGGTAAGAAGAGACCTAAAATATCACCCAGTTCCCACACCTTGTCATGGACTGGGACACCTTCCACTATCCCAGCTTGCTCCAAGCCCCATCCAACCTGGCCTTGGACACTTTCCAGGGCTGGGGCAGCCACAGCTCCTCTGGGCTGTATCAGTGTCTTGTCGCCCTGGTTTTTTGAGCCTTCTGATGTTTCTCTTTTGAGATAAAGTTTCTCACATACTTTTCATGTAAATAATAATTGGTTTGCATTCCTTTCTGTAGAAGGAAAGAATTGATGAACTGTTGAGTTAACCAGTGTGGTTGGAGAGGAAGATTTTCTTCCTCCAATCCATAGTCACTGTTAGAATTCTATAAACGTCAAAGTCTGTAAAAAAACTTCCCCTTTTTTGCCTTAAACATCTCAGTGCATAAGTGTCATTTCTTTTGTGTCGTACTGCAACGTGGTCTCACCATCTTTACAGTAAATATCTAATCTCAATCTACTCTCCTTCAATGGGAACCCATTCCCCCTTGTCCTGTCACTGCGTGCCCTTGTAAACAGTCTTGCCAGACTGGATTGAATCAAACTGGGTTTCCAGTTCTATTCCGAGTGAATAAAATGCAAAGTCAACAGAATTTCTAGTGGGTTATGGAACTTACAGTCTAAAGAATATCTGTGACTGGAAGTACTTGTGATTTGGTGCAGCCCTCCTGGTTATACACCCACACTGATTGTGTGAGTACCTGCTGCTATCAGCAGTGGTTGGAAAAACCAGGATCTGCAGAACTCCCTCCAGGACCAGTTCATTTGCTTTCTCATTTTTTGGCTTGACATTATGTATGAACACTAACGCATATTTAAAGGGTACAATTCCCTGAATGTACCAAACAAAGCCGCAGCCTCTAATTTTGAATTTCCCTGGAGCTGGGGAGAAAAAGGGTTTGTCAGAACTAATAACGGGTGAATCCCAAAATGGGCTGTGAAGAGAAATTGTCTAATCCTAGTCATTTCCCTCGGTAGCCAGCTCCACTTTTGCTGGGAGATTCTGCCTGGAAAAATTGTATTCAATAACATATTTTGTCTACATGGACCTATTTCAGTACAGTTCCACTCTTGGAGACCCATCTGAAGAATTGCAGTCCTACATGTCAGCCATTACATAGGCAAGTAAGAAAATGTTAATTTTGGCTGTGATATATTTTCCATTTTACTTTAATTGGAGGAAATCCCCAAATCGATCAGTTAGGAAGCATTTGCTTACAGTGGAGGCTGGAGGTTTTTAACAGAAAGGGCTTTAGTTGCAAATAATAAATCATCCCAATAATAAAGAAACCGAATAGCAACATCAGGGAACAAGGAATTATGCAGCGGAGTCTTCCCAAAGCAAATCGCTTCCCATCGCTGTGCAAGATGCATTAGCATCTGTAACATAATGTTAGGAAACAGTTTATTCCTTTTAGGGAGAAGACCTCATTCATCAGAGAAAACATCTGTCTTCCCACATGATTTAGTTCCGCAGGTCGCAATTTAGCTCATCTGGGCCTCCCCGGTGTAACACACCACTGAGGTAACAATTAATGACTCAGTTCCACCCTGCTAGGAGCTATTGCTGCCTGTTCTGTGCTCCCACAGTGCCTCCCCTTTCCTGGAAGGTACACACAGCCACTGCTGCTCAAGGAGTGCCTATGCAGAACCCTTAGGGTTTAGACGGAAACTCTCTTTGGGACAGAGAAAATATCTCCTTAATCGAGTAGCTGGGACTGCCTGGATGCTGCAGTAGTTAAGTCTCAAGTAGTTAAGTCTTAACCCACAAGGCTGGCTGGACCTTTACAAAAATGTGTTTAAAAACTCACAGAATCATTAAGTCATAGAATAGTTTTGGTTGGAAAAGACTTTTAGGATCATGTACGCAATCGTTCCCACTAAAATATGTCCAAAAGTGCCACATTTTTTAAATGTTTTTTTATATCCATCCAAACACGGTGACTTCACCACTCCCTGATCCCTCATTCACATCATTTGTAAAGATATTAAACAGGGCTGACTGCAATTCTCAGCTCTGGGGAACACCACTGGTGCCTGGCCCCGTTTGGATTTAACTCCATCCCAACCACTCTCCCAGCCTGGCCGCTCAGGATGGTTTTTGCCCAGTCAACACAGCTCCTACCCAAGCCCTGAGCAAACAGTTTATCCATGACAATGTTGGGACAAACGGTGACAAAAGCTGGACTAAAATCCACATAGATATTTCCAGCCTTTCCATCCCTGAAGTCACCTTGTCATAAAATGGGATCAGGTTGGCCAAGCAGGACCTGCTTTTCACAGCCCCGTGTCCCCTGGTCCCCTGGAGGTTCTGCACAAGCCACGTGATGGTGCTGCAGGGGAGCTTCTCCATAACGTGCCCCAACACTGAGGTCAGACTGACAGGCTGTAAAACAACTCCTGTGAGGCAAAATCCCCCACATTCTAGCATTTTGCCTTCAGGCTGATGCCATAATTGTGTGAAAACCACACTGTATCCCAAAGGATGAATTTTTATACACAGAGAAAAGAGTTTTATTTATTTATTTCACTTGAATGGAAAAAAAAAAAACAACAAAAAAAACCCAAAAACAAACAAACCAACCCAACACTGCTTTTTATCTATTGTATATTCAGTAATACGGTTAAGGAACAGGGCTTGCATGAAGTCTGGGTAAAGATAGTTCCTCATGAAATGTAAAGTAATGCAGTATAAAAACTGAAACAGTCAGCTTTCTTGTGATATTTACTGAATTTTACATGCACTGAATGTGATATCTGTGCTCTAGTTTCTACAATCTATTCCGTAGTTTCCAAAATATATGCATTAAATTTGTGCCCATTAAAATAACATTATATAGAGGTAAGGGGGTTCAACAAGACAGTTAAATCCAGTTCCAGCCTGAAGGTTAGATTTGCAATTTAAACAGAAGGTGAGAATTACAGAGAGTAAAATAATTCCTTCATGTCATGAAATGCTCTTGAATTTGCTTTGCCTTAATTCCCCTTTCTTTAAGAGGAAGACCATTCTTTTTCCTCTCTGCAGACTGCAGAGGATGAATACAGGAAGGTCATTAAATAGACAAATAATGGGCAACAAAAATTGTTCTGAACTGACAAAGACAGTTCTAGAAAATAATTGCTCCTGAAGTAATTTCATCTTTTTAAACATGGATTATTGAAAGCTGTTGCAAAACAAATGTATTTTCATAGAGTAAAATACAATAGGTTATGAAATTATTAATCCCTATATAATTTCCTTAAGGAAAAAAAGATTTTAGCTGTTGTTGTCTCAACCTCTCTCAAACACAGTGGAAACAAGACCAAGGGAAGATGTCAAATTTTTTTCCACATAAAACACTTTTTTCTTTATCTATGACACCAATTTTGTTAATGTATAGTTGCATTTATAAGAATTATAACTGAATATTATTTTTTATTAGTAATGCTTGTTTGTTGGGTATTTTATTTAACATTTAAAGGTAACATTTTGTATTCATGAACATTGTACTGTGAAATATTGGTTTAAAATACCTGAAAGCATGCCTTGACTTCTCTTGATTTTTCTTCCTTTGGGGCTTTCTTCCCCTTTTGATCTGTGTTGTTTCATCTATAATGGCTTTAACACACACAGAAACAAGCAGTCCTGTTGTTTATTTCCTACTGAAAAGCACTCTGGATTATCCTCTTTCACTGAGATCTCCTTGTCAAACCCAGGCACTTCAAACAATGATGGTGTGAGAGATACTTTATGTTCTTCAAGAGCCTGATCTGATCCATAAACATATTTCCCTGCCAGGCATGCTGGCTTTGTTACTCACCAAACACTGGGATGCTGAACATTTGACTTCTTTATGTACTGATAATTGTTTCTCCCTTTCTATGCCAAGGCTCGATGCCTAAAAATGATAACTGGAAATACAGAGTAGCTGTGCATCTTCTCCTTTCCCAAGTTTTACTCCATTTGTGCTGCTGAGTCTGCAAAATCAAAGTATTGCAAACAGGCTTCTTTGCTGAAGGCAGTTGGAATATTTCAGGAGATACCGGGGCAAAAAAACCAGAACACTTCAAATTTCTGATCTGAGGTCTCTGCAAAATATGGGACAAGCCAAACTGAATTTCTTACATATCTTCTCTTTTGTGCACTCTCCACCTGCCACTCTCCCAGAGAAAGTTAAAGGGCATAAAGCTGTCAGCTATCAAGTGACCTGAGAACCTGAGCTGGGAGCGGAATTTCTAGAAGAGGAAGCTGAAATCCCTGAGTTTCTCCAGAAGATCAAACAATCTAGCTGAACTCATACAATTAAGTCACTGACGCTCATATGGATGGAAATACCCAGGTCTTCTGTAGAGTAGTTTGGTCCCTCACAAAAGAACTAAAATGGGCTCTCCTGCTCTCTTTTGGAAGTGCACAATCCATCCATCTGCATATGAACTGGGGGTTTTTAAGTTCTCATATTTAACAGGCAGTAGACTCTGTAGCCAGTAGAGTCAATGGAAGCAAGGATGTGACTCATCCCAATAAACATGAAAATCTGGTTTTAAGCTGAGCTTCACCCACTGCTGTCTGGACTGTGTGTGTCAGGACTCCAGAGTGAAATGAACCCAACTTAGGTTGGGACAAACCCACACTGCAGGCACCCACCTTAAAACACAACACTGAGGATTTGCCTGCCTTGAATGGGTGCAGATTTTATCTTCCTGGGGCTTAATGAATTGCCTCTTGTCTCTTGCTACGTCTTGGCATTCATCTGCATCACTGCTGACACTCTCAAAATGATGATAAAACCAGAAAAATGCACAGAGATGTGAAGATTTATTTGTTTGTATGCAGAGTTTGACAGCAACAAACTCAGGTTTGATTCTCAATGAAGACAAGCTGAGGATTATGTCAAATTCACCTGTCCTCCCACAGTCACTTTTTCATCCGTCCCTCCTTGCTGCATTTGAGCAGGACAGTCCTTAGAGCTGGAGTTGGCTTTTAGGAAGTGCATCTGCAACCTGTAGCTCAACAGGGCTCTGCTGTCAGGGGACAGTGCCAGCTGCTGCCATTGTGACAGCAAAAAGCTGTAGAGGCAAACAGGGGAGCTCTTCTGTGTCTGCTACCAGGAATAGAAAAATGGAGTGAAATAAGCAGAGACAGATGGTGGGAACAAAAGACAGCATAAGCAGCATTAATCTAATACACTCCAACAGTATAAAAATACTTAAACAAGTATAAACTTTAACAAGTTCTTAAACACACAATTGAAACACATTGGAGCTTCCAGAATGTGAATATTTTCACTCTAATACAAATATAAAAATTGTATGGATTACATGTGCCACAGTAAGAACTTACCTAAAAGGCAGCCTCTAATCTGAGCCCCCTCTAGAGCATCTTGGTGCCTTTTGCAAACAGCAGGTTTAAAAGCTGTGTGGTTTTAGAGTGTTCTACAGGACAGTTGTGAACCTCAAATGTCTGAGAAAATAAATTTTAAAAACATGCTTTTAAATGCAGGAGGTTTCTAATATGATGCTCTGGCATGTTAGCCAACATGATTATTTTATTAGATACAAACTAGATAATAATCCATGGGGGATTTTATTTTTTTCTTTGAGAAAAATGTGGTATTTCCCTACTGCTCATTTAAGAAAAGCTTTTAAAATTTTCATTATGAAAAACCTCCAAAACTTGTCACTAATTTTCCCCCTTCTCTGCCTTTATACTGCTTGTAAATCAGATGTGATAATAACTTCTGAGGAGCTGGAAAGAGCATATTTATCTCCCTGGGAAAGTTATGAGGATGACAGCTCAGTGCTTCAGCAGTGTCAGAGCTGTTACATTTCCATTCATTAACTTTCCCTTTTTCTATATAAAACCACATAATTGGGACTTCCCTTAGTGGAAACATTTAGTGCATCTTTAATGGGCGGCTCAGGATCACAGCACTTTATGCCTGAATCTAGGAATTATTGAGAGCTTCCTGAGAGCTGCCAAATGTTGCATGTTCCCATAGACTCAGCATCTTTCAGGATTGGACTCTCGTCATATTTGTGGTGTTAATAATGTCAAATCCCCTATATTAGTTTTCTAATCTATTTACAAAAATGCCTCACGTCTCCAAAATTATATATATATTTTTTAAATATCTTTTCTCCAAGCCTAAAGTTATTATAATAATGTAATTTTCCCTCTTCTTCCAGATGAATTTTCTGGTTAAAATGAATGAGAGAAATAAATGTTAATTCCAACTGAGTGGGGAGGTTGAGACTGAAAACTGTAATCTGGAGCAGAGAAAGAAAACCTTTATCATTCTGGTCTTAATCCACCAGTATCCACAAAGTAAATACTTTGCTAAGGAATTCTGGATTTGTGAGATTTTGTTTCACACCTGTGAAGTAACTGGTTGATTTAAGGCTCACCTGACCACCAGCCTTCAGGAGAGAAGAATGGATCAGAGTTAGAGCACAACTCAATGGAACTCTGAGCTTTTGGAGTCGTTTGGCCATGGGCTTCATGCACAGCTCAAGAGTTCAGTACCCACAAAATGAAGAACACGCAGGGAATAAAATGAGAAACATATAAGGAATAGATATCTTGGAAGAAGTTACTTGTCATAGAATCATAGAATCACCTAAGTTCATGGAATCACAGAATCACAGAACCAGCTCAGTTCCAAGGGACCCGCAGGGATTGCAGAGTCCAGCTCCTTGCCTTGACCACAACTGAGACTGTCATACAAAAACCCCAAGCAGTGAAACACAATTTATCTTAGAGAGAAAGCCACTGTCAGGTATCCCATGGTTCCTTTCCTAATAGACTTTACCTCCCTCAAAGGCTGCAGTGAATTCAAGAAACACCTTCCTCTTTACCTGATCTTGCTCCATCCCCAGAGCAAGCTGGGATTTTTTCACATAATGAAGTGTGATATCATGAGGATTGAGAAATAGTCTTGTTTGTGCTTGAAACTTCAGTCCCAAAAACTATTACTTAAATTTCCTTCTCCTGCAATAGGAAAAAACAGGTAAAACTGAAACAAATCCCTCCACAGTCCTTTTACTAAAAACTGCTATTACAGTTTAATTTTTCCTCAAGAAAATTGTATTTTTGCAATTATACTCTTAACCACTGCATGAGCACTGAGAGAGCAGACCTGAAAATATGTGTGGGTTGTTTTTGTTTTTGTTTTTTGTTTTTTTCTAAAAGCAATTACCCAAATTCAAAATGCAGTTACTTCAACATGAAATTTAATTTTATTTATGTTTTCCATACCTCCTGGCATTCAGATGGATCTCACATCCCCAGATGTGAGATATCATTGCTGTGATAAACCACCACGTGGGCCTCTGAGCAATATGACCAAGAGGAAAGTGTTCCTTGACCCTTAAGATGAGATGATCTTTAAGGTCTCTTCCCACTCAAACCATTCTGGGCTTCCATGTTTCTATAGAACAGGCCAACACGAGTATTGAATGAAGCACTAGCACCATGGATAGCTCAAATTCCTTTAGTCTGAACTGAAAGAAACCTCTTGATTAGAACATTTGGTACCTCTTTAACCACTTAAATACCACAAAAAGGAATGGAGACAAAGGGAGTCCCTTGCTCTGCCTGTGGAAAATACAAATTTATGTTTTTCTTTTAAGTCCCCCTCTGTCACTATATGGAGCAGTGACCAAAAGTAGATGTCTTCATGAAAATACAGACTTAGTTTTCTTTAAAGTTTTCTGTTGCACTATTCAGCATGCCCCAGAGGCTGACACAGTGAACTTGGTGGTTTTTTTGCACTGGTTTGTTCATGGAATGCTTGAAAAAGGGGATTAGAAACATCTGGTCACATATTCCATGGGATCTTCAAAAGATCAGGAGTCTGCTCATGCAAAGAATAGGTCAAGAAATAGTAAATCCAGAAGCAAGGACTCGTGTCAGGAATGTGTGTCAGGAGGGATTTTGCTGTTCTCAGCTCATGTGACATTTAGTTCATGCTCCTTCTAGGATAGTCTCTGCTCAGGGATATGGAAGGAAAAGATCTGACTGTCTTGAGACAGAAAATGAGAAGTTGTCAACATGGCACTTGCCTGCAATAATTGGTTTTGGATTTGATGACAGTGGCAATTTCTCCAGCCTAATGCTCCTAATTTATATCAGGTCCCATGCAGGACATCCGATGAAGAATGGAAATATGAGAATGAGAAATTAATTGCTGGTTGATTGGTCAGTATTCCACATTTTAGTGATGCTGGGGAGAAACATTTCACAATACGGATGATGTTTGAATTGTTCAGGGAAGAGAAAAGGATACATGATTATTAATAGCTCTTTCTTCAGTCTTTCTTAAGTCCACATGCACCAAGAAGCAATGTTATTTTTGAAATCGTGTATTCTTCAAAGACCAGGTGTTTTCTGTTGTATTAATGCTCGAAATTTAAGTTCATTCTCTTCAAAGATCAGTCTTTAGAAACATAATAGAAAGACCTCAGTGGGAGCCAGCTGGGGGATTAGTATCTTCTCCCAGAAAACCAGGGATAAAGGAGAAAAAATGGCCTGAAGTTGTACCAGTGGAGGCTTAGATGAGATATTAGTAAAAACAAAAAAAAATCATAAAAAAGTTGTAAACCATTGGAACAGCTCAAGTGACAATGACAGGTGACAATGGAGTCACCATTCCTGGATGAATTAAAAAAATGTGTGGATGTGGCACTTGAGGACATGGTTTAGTGGTGAAAACCTGGTGGTGCTGGGTTAAAGGCTGGACAGGATCTTCAAGGTCTTTTCCAATCTAAATGATTCTGTTGTTCTAGGATTATGGTGGCTCTTTCAGCACTTTATTTAGACACAGTTTGTTGTTCCCTGTTGTCCAGTAAGAAATGCTCACACAAGAATGTAACACAAAACATATAAAAATGCTTAATAAATATACAAATCAGGTCACTTTAATAACTGTCGCTTTTGACATGAAGAACTCACACCTACACCTTACGATGTCAAGGCAGAAAAGGGAAAGGTTTATTTACAGAATCAATATTTATCAAACTCCAGCAGTGATCATGGATTGGAGGAAGAAAATCTTCTTCTCCAACCACACTGGACCATGCAACAGTCCATCAACAGTCTCCTCCTTATGAAAAGAATGTAAACATCGCTAGATTTTACAGTAACAAGTGGTTTGTTTATACGAAAGTGTATCTGACTCCAAAACACAGAAGGCTAAAAATAAGACTTCTACAAGCTCCTTAAAGGGGACTGAAGAGAACAGCAAAAACCCAGACAACAAATAACCACTTAATTGCCTTAAATAATAATTAAAAAAACTCTTTAAGAAAGCAAATTAATTAGCGTATCAAAACACTGAATTTTCCTTTTGTGTTGTCTAAGCTATTGTTACCTAGACTGCTCTAAAACTACACAGATAATTTCCACTTTGGGCTTGGTTTGGGTGTTTTTCTGACACTCATAGGTTTTCCTTAGTCTGTGGAGGTAATTCTGCCAACTAACCAGATAGCTGAGCTAACCACGAGTCTTTATTAAAGGTGGGGAGCCTAAAGATTACAGCTCCAGGTCTTCAGTTTTCATCTGTGACCTTAATGTGTGGCTTCTTCTAGCTCCTTGTTGTTGTGATGCAATATTTCTCAATAGACTGAGACCAAAGAATATAAGATCCATTTGATGTTTTAAAGAGAACTTGGGCAGGGAAAACTGGAAATACTTGTGTCTGGCAAGGGGAACAAATTCATTGATGTTGTATTTGCAAAGAGTGCAGGAAATCTTCCTTTGTGCGAGGAAAGAAAGGAAATTTAACAAAAAACAAAACAACACAACAAAACAAAACAACAACCTATTGTATTGTTTATGTCTCAGCAGAACAATCTTAGGGGTCAATGACATGTTGCTCTCACTGAGACACCTGACTCCAGTGGAGAGACTCCCTGGCCATGGCATGGGAGTTGGAATGAAATGAATTTTAAGGTCCTCTCCAACCCAAACCATTCCATGATTCTATAGTTAAATGTGATTTGTAAAACTACCATTTACTTTAGGTCTCCCTAAGAAGTTCTTCATCCAAACACAGCCCCGCACAAGCACCCTTGGGTCTGCCAAGGTCACAACACACAAAAATCACCTCCTGAATGGTAAGAAACACTTCATCTTGTTCCAATTCATTCAGTCAACTTGACTGCATTAAAAGTCCCCCTGCTCTCTGCTGCCTGCACAGTGAGCCAGGGGGTTGGGAAGCAAAGCAAAATGAATATGTAGCTGTTTCACGGGGTTATAATGGAAATTTCAAAGTAATCTGATCAGATCTGTTCCAATATACCCTCAAACCACTCCTGCCATAAGCATGATGGGTGAACACATTGAAATTTGAGCCCAAACTGTGGGACTAATTCTGAGTTTATTGAAATGAACAAGGACAAATGAGGTGCTACTTTCTCTCCGAGACACACAATCAATTTTAGAAGGGCTGCAGCACCTTTATCATGAGTTTTAAGCTGTAAATCACATCAGAGATTCGACTTTTCACTTTGGCTGTGGCTACAGTGACTTGGCTGCTTGACTCCTTGTGTAGATAATAAAAAAGCAGAGATCATTTGCATTTAAACTTGGTCTGCTACTATAAAAAAAAAAAAAGACAAAACAAACAAACAGAAAACCTCCACCAAAACAAAATCAATCTGAAATCAGTCTGAATTTCTGGCAGCAGGGCACTCTTTGGCACTTTCCTAGGTATGTTTCCTTTTTCTTTTTTTTTTTTTAACATTAATCATATTCAGCATCTGCTTTTCATTTACCTATTTCTGACTTCAAATAATCAGCTCAGCCAAATAAACTGCTTGGAAATGCTTGGAATGGCAAGACCATTCTTTAGCCTGGAGGGCAAACCATCCTCTTAGGATGTTAGAGAGAGAGTTTTAAACACCTGAAGCCAAGGACATGCTAAACTTCCTGTCTCCCACTTCTTGAATGAGCATTCAACACACGGTGAGTTCTGGGTTATTATGGTCAAAGTTTGCATTGCATTTCCTTCTCTAGAGATTCAGTCTTGCACAAGATGATTCTGATTTAATGAGGAGCTCAGGATGGGCACAACAAATTCAGATTTTATTTTAGGGGAAAAAAAAAAGTGAAGACACTTCACTAGCAGATTAGTGCAGTACTGGAACAGATCATCCAGAAATTGATGGGATCTTGGCCATGGAAGATTTGGGGATTTGGTGAGACAAAATGATAATTGACCTGATCTACTACTGGGCACATTGTTGTGGTGTGCAGGAGGCTGGAATGTAGGTCTCTGGAGCTCCAAGCAATATTTCCATTGTCATAGGATTCATTTGGCTTGAGATTTGTACAAGTGAATCAGAGGGCAGCCAGTCATAAATGAATGGGACGGGAAAGAGGCACAAGGCTTCTAAGAACATACTGAGAAGGACTTCATAATTCTTGATGCTAATGTCTTTTGATCAAAGATTAGTTTTGGTTTGATTTTCAAAATAATTAATTTAGAAGAGTGGTTCCCAGATCTCCCAGCCTGTTTGGCAGAAGAAGATGAGTTACCTTTTCCATTTTATTCCAATATTGTGCCTGCTGAACTGAAAGCTCTTCTAGACATATTTAGTTTAAGTGACTGCAGGAGACAACTAAGAAGTTTTCCTCTAAATGTTGTCAAATTTTCTAAAATATCTTAGACTATTACCAGTAAAGAACTCCACAGCAAATATGTGAATGACTAAAATAACTACAGCAAATAGTGTTTTCATCTCCTTACATTAATGTCTTATTGCTCTTAGCATTACTGGACCATTAAGAAAATGCAGTTAGGGATAATTCCTGAATTTTGTTTCCTTCCTGAATGGTCGTCATGGCAGATTAAACAAAAATAAGATTTAAACGTAAATAAAGAAGCTGCTTTAGACAGGCTCTTATGAATCCCTCCCCAAAGATGTAGAATTCTGCCAAGCAGATGAGTTATCTTCTGCCAGACTGTTAAGAGAGACTAAAACTGCTTTCTAGGATTAAAAAAAAAAAAAAAAATGTTTGGAATAGTCTTTGGGAGCCTTTGAAAGGAGCAGATAAGATGCTGTTGCCTTTAATTTTCACAGAATACAGAGAAAAGAAAGCCAGAATTGGATTGGCAAATGACCATCACAATGACAGGCTGGGACAATTACAGTAACAAGAAGAAGGCAAGATTTTATTTTTCAGGTTCTCCAACAGAAGACTTGTAAGGAAAAATTAAGAGAAATACATTAAATTAGGGTGGATAGGTCTGATCTTTATTTATATGTCCTGCTATGGAATAGGAGAACCTGCAAAACCAAGAGATGAACTTAAAAATGGCCCAAAAGAAGTGCAAGGACTGGGGACAAAATTTGTGCAGAGCTCAAAAATATCATTTTACAACCCCAGACACCACCATATGGATAGCATACAGACCTCAGCTGTTGCTACTTGCTCTTTATTGTGTTTCAGATAGAAAAATTCAATTTCCACACTTGTCAATCCAGTGTTGTGCACCAGCTTCTAACCACATACACACGAATGCTGTGTAATCATTTTTTGAAAGATGTTACATGTAAACCTGTCAGAAGGAGCTTTGATATCTCTGATTTTTAAGCACAGTTTGCATTTTTAGGCAGTAACTAAATAAATACAACAGAACTGACTGCAAAAAAACACAAACTTGTAATCGAGAGAAAAGCTTCAACAAGACTTGATAAAAAGCATGAATATACAAGATACCTGGAAACACCTGTCATGTATATGGAGTAGCTAAGTTCTTCCAAAACTAAAGAGAAGATAACAGCTTCATTCTCCATTGCCATCACATACACGACACTTTTGATATGAGATGTCCTTCTTAGTTGGAATGTCTGAGTGCACAAGAGAGCCTCAAAATGGGTGGGAGTTTCCTCCAGTTATCTAAACCTGTTCTCCGTGTGTGAAAGAAGGTGAGGAAAAAAGTGTTCTCTAAAATCTACTCTCACCTTTAAAGGTGACATCACTTTTTAGAGAGTTACAATTCCAATGGAAATGCAGTTAGAATTAAGGAAGTTAATTCAAATCTGAATTACTATTAAAGAGAACTGAATAGCTTTTACTCTCAATAAATCCACATGCATGCCTAAAATTCCACTATGATATTCTCACTTAACTGCAAAAATATCAAACTTTATACTAAGGAGCTGCTCTGAGCTCTTTTTGTCTGGCCAAAATGCCAGATATTTGATGGACATGCTCCCAACCTGTGACAGAGACACTTTAGGAACATCTATGTCCTTCCCAACCAAGATCTACATAGACAGCCCAACAGGAATAGCATCAATCTACGTGTAACGTGCTCTGAAAGATGCTGATCACATTCACATGGATGTGACACAGTCAGATGTGGCTCAAAGAGGCATCAAGTGCAGTCATTCAAGTCCTTACGTTCTTCTAGACCATAAAGACTGGAGACTATTCTGGTTTTAATTTCCTTCTTGTTCATTTCCTCCATGATATTTCAGGATACATGGAGAAATCCCTTACACAGTTTGGAAATTGGAGTTAGGTTTTCCGTACTGCATGGTCTTCCTGAAAGTTGATACTGGGTCATATAGAAAAGTTGTGCAGCACCTGCCTGGTGTCCCTGCTGTGCTTACCTTGAAGGTAATAAGAGGTACTCATTTGAAGCAGTTTGTGGCAGGGTAATGAGAGTCCAGGGAGCACAAAATTCAATTATGGGAAGTGTGTAATGTATGTGTGTTTTCATGATTTGTATTGATCCATGTGCATGACAGATTGGTTATAAATTGGGTAATATATTACCTGGTAAATGAAATACACTGGGCTGCAGGAGCGCATTAGGTGGTGTATTGAATTCTCATGGCCATTGTGACATTTTATTTGTGGGTGTAAGAACCCCTGTTATTGTGTGAATGTTTGGTGTAATTGTAATTTACAGGTGATACTTGGGCCACTTATGGAAATATTTTGCCACCACAATACATCAGGTAACTGGGTGCCCTTGCCATGAGCGAGGGGAAAGGATGAGTCTGTCCCTTGGGGAGTCAAGAGCCTCCTGCCAAGCCCATGGTCACTCTTTTCACAGCCTTGTCAGCCTCAAAATGAAAATATCTGCTGGTGAATACCTTGACAGATCAAGTTTCCTTCAGGTATGAATCTGGATCATGTTCATTTCCAAGAGCATCAAAGCCACCACCACAAAAACACGCAAACAAACCAAAGAACCGCCCCCCCCAAATCACCAAGAAACCCTAAAAAATTTCCTTGCATAGTGAGTGTACTCCATGGACATTCCCCTCAAAAGAAAATGCAAAGGAACAAATTGTATTAAGGAGCAAGCAGGAAATGGAGAATTTTGAAAGCACAAAAAACTCACTGTTATTGAAAGAGAATAAGAGAATAACACATTTTTTCTCTTTGCGCTGATGATTTTGGCTGGCAAAAATGCAGATGTAAATGCCAAAAAGTTTGTTTCTTCCAGAGTGGGAAGTGAAAAGAAGATTTATTACACCTTATTATTTATACGACTTCTTATAGTTGCAAATGTATTTCAATAATCTTTATAGAGCTCAATTACACCACAGCCAATTGATATGAGTGATTTCAGTACTTCTTAATATGTTGTTTAAAACCTCCAGTGAAAAATTTTCCTAATGCATGGTATAAAATATATGGCAGATTCTTATAATGTAACTAAGTCCTGGTTTTATTTTGTAGCTAAAATGCAGAAAGTACGGAGATTGGGTTTGTATTAGTCTATAGAGATGTTTGCCTCGTTCCAGTTCTGTCAGTATTTTGCACTTCTAATTTGGCAAAGAGGTCTTGCACTGATCTTGTTTATTTGTTTATTTCAGGGAATAATTATGTCTTCTGTTCTTGATTTATGCCTCTTCTTGGCTGTCTGAAATTCTGTGCTCCGTGCTAAACTGGAGGTTTATGTTCATCAAAGTGCATCCTCTTAACTTTAGCTCCACTGTGGCAGCACTGTGTGTGGTAATTATAAATTTATTAATTATGGGATCTACTTGAGCTCGAGATTTACCATCTCTGAAATACTCAATGGGACTCAAATCCTGGCATCAGTATTTTTCTGCCTGATCCCTACTTGGGAATCTCATTTTTTAGACAAACTCTGTGCAAGAACATGAGAGGGGGAAACATTTGTGCAAAATGTTTCTTGTGAAAACCAGATGTATTTGTGACTTTTCAAATATATGGTGAGGAACACTTTAAATTATTGTTTTCATTTCACAGTGTAAGGTGATGGAGTATAATTTTTCTTCTGTAAAGAGAAAAACTAAATCTAGGTCTCAAGAGGTGAAGCTTCCAAAAATTAAGGACAAGTCTCAAAAAACTGCAAGGTACTAGTGAGGTAAATTGTAAAGATGTTTAAGTAAAATAGTATGTCCATGTTGAACTGAATAGTGCTTTGTAGAGGTGTTAGTTTCCATAATTAGCCCAAGATTTATTATTAGCCTTGGTGACAAGAATATCTCCCTTCTGGACCTCTTGGATTCACACTTCCCAGGTTCCCTGCTTACCACAGCCTGAGGTGCTTGTATTGTATTTTATTAGTGTTCTCTATCTGTTGTGTTTCTCTGTGTGGTGCAGCACTTCAGGGCATGGCTTAGTGGTGAACCTGACAATGTTAAATTGATAATTGGGCTTAGAGATCTTTTCCAGCCTCAAAGATTCTGTGATTCCACGATTCCAGATCTGTGCCCCTCTGATTCTTTCTCTGCTCATGGTGAGATGCAGGTTTGGCAGTTCCTATCAGCTTGCATTGCATGTTGCTTCATGGAAAGCATATTCTTCCCAATTACTTTGGACTCTAATTGAGCTGAACTAAACAATGATGTGCTAACTTGGTTTGCTTCCTATGACTCAAGGATTTACAAAAAGATAACCCATTTAGAGCTCAAGGTGCCTGTGCTAATTGTTTTCCTGAACAATCCATCTTTCAATCACCCTTTCCATTATCCACGTAGATTAAGTTCATTGTCTTTGGAGGTAATTGACACTGCTTTTTATTCTTCTATCATCTCATAATGATGTCAGTGTAAACATAACCAGAGGTAATTAAACCAGCAAAGGGGATAAATTCTGCATGCTGTGCAAACAAAAATGAAAAATCCAGGGAGATTTAGTCAATAGCACTGTGAGCTTAATCATCTCATAAGGTACATTAATAGGGATAATATCCAGCTTTGTTTGTAATTTATCTACCTCCAGCTTGCAAGTGTGAACAACGGTTGCCCATAAGTATCAAATTATGGTAACTGATAAACCAAGGCATCTGTTTATACCTAAACCCTGGCTTATTTTGAGCAATGGCTCATAAATGTTAATTTTGTAACAGTAAGTAATCCTCTTGACCACAGTCTTAGATAAAGAAGCCAAACTATTTCTGTTCAAATCAATTTGTTTATTTTTTCTCTATCATGAGCTATCAAAGTGTTGTTTGAGGAAAAGAGCAGAAAAACCTTTCAAGATTTTCTTTGGTAGGCTTTGTCTAAAATGGGTTTGTAGACAGTAATTAAGGCTTAAACTGCTTTGTCCATTATCTGCTTATCTACTTGCTTGGGAAGTACACAGAAAGAATACATGGTTTAATCAATCTGCCTCCTTTTTCAGGCATAATTTCTCTTTAGACTCTGAGTTATGAGTGCAGGAATTTCGTGTTACATTGCACAGTGCTGGGTATAAAACTCTCAAACTGCAGATCAAGCTCTGACATGTATTACAATACAATAACTGATCGTTAAGAACATTGATTAAAAATAACAGCTAAAATCATCTGCATCACGTTCAGCTGAGAGCAATTATAAGTAGATGGGAATACTCCCAGGTTTTACTTGCTATAATCTGTTAATTATGTGCAAAGCTGTGTTTTCCCAGCCAGTTACTAAATGTTCCATCAACTTTTGGGGGGAGATAAAATCACTCAATTTCTGAGACACAGAATGCTTTAAATTAGAACTTAAAGGGCTGACTCTGGAATGCAAGTTTCTGAAAAGATACTCGGGTTTTACATTTTTGGCCTAAGTGCTTTTTCCAACGTAAGAATACAAGTCAAATTCAGATAAATATCTTGGACAAAGAATGGAGAAACACATTTCCTAGTCCATAACACAGATTCCTGAGGGAATCATGTTTATTAAGAGCCTTCCAAATATTTTCCAGAATGAAAATATATTAAATAAAATAATTAGGTTAATAATTAAATATACATAATTCAATAGAACTGAAATATAATAGTTGTATACAAATATTCTGAGATTCAAGTCTCATCTACATGAGGTCATAGAGTAAGTTCATGTGTCACAGAGGAAGAAGCTCTTGGTTTTTAATTGGTAGAAAAGTATAACATTAAGCTGTAATAGGCTATTATACTACACACTAATTACTAGAACTCAACAATAGAACTGGACAACGATTTTTTCTTGTCAGCCTCGTGTTTAATCTTATGAATTCTCTTTTTGACAATGAAGAAATTCCACAAGGATAAATGGTCTTATTAAAAGTGGCACACGTTTGTCTGCCAGATTGTCTTTTAACAGTTTATGAGTGGACAAAATTATAGTTCAAGGGACTAAAACTACTTAGAGCCACATATTGTCCTTTTACTCCTACAAAGACAGCAGAGAATGCCAGGTCCTTAAACATGTCCACAGCTCCCAAAATGTCTCAATCCAAGAATATGTTGTTGATCCAACAGATCCAGCAGAACACAGAGGAGGAGCTGTTCTGGTACTGAGTGCTCCTCTCTATCTGCGGTGATTAATGTTTTTTGCATTGTCACATATGTCTTGGGATCAAAACTAACCTTTAACAATGCTCATTTCTCGCTCTTCAGTCTTTGCAGACACAAGAAGATTATTATTATGGGAAAAGCGGCTCATCTAAGCCAGAAAAAAATAAATTTTAACCTTAATTTGGCTTTAAGCAAGAGTTTTCTCATGCTTCATTCTCATTCTAGGTAATTTCTAACAATGACAGTAATTACAAGTTGTTTTGCATGATAATTTGCTTCCAGTTAGTTTAGCAACATGGCTGAAAATGAACCTATTGATTTTTTCCATTTTCATTGAAACACCTAAATATAGATTTTTCAGGAAAAAAAGTCCTGCAAACAATATATTGTGCAATGTTTTCTGAATTTATCATAGTCCCCAACGTTGCAGATCAACATTTTCTTGTACGTTTCTGTGGTTGATGAGAGTTTAAACACCTTCCAAATCTGATCACATTACTCTATCTGTTTTATTGACTGTTTGTCCAGCCAGGTTGCACAGCATATCATACACTAATCCAGAATAAAACAACTCACCAAAATGATATTTACACTATATAAGAATACATATTTATTGAAAGGGGGATCACACAGAGCTGGAGAGGGACTTTTCACAAGGGCATGAAGTGATAGGAAAATGAGAAATGACATTAAGGTGAAGGAGGGTAGAGTTAGATTAGATATCAGGAAAAAACTCTTCACTTTTAGGGTGGGGAGGCCATGGCACAGGTTGTCCAGAGAATTTTTGGATGCCTCATCCCTGGAAGTGTACAAGTCCAGGCAGGAAGGGGCTTGGAGCAGCCTGGTCTGGTGGAAGGTGATGATGACCTTTAAGGTCCTTTCCAATCCAAACCGTGCTGATTATATGACTGAATGATTACTTGGCATCTTAAATACTTCTTTAATCCAGTTCACCAAACAATTGCCAATCTGAGTCATTCCAGCACAATGCCTGCAGTTGTTGGAACAACCAGCTGGAAACTTGTGGGAAGGGAAGAGGGACTAAATTTGTCTAAGTTAGCTACAGCAGCAGTACCACCGAATGTGCAAGCAAGGAAATAGTTTCATTTTGCTCTGAAAATGAACTTCTTTATATGGAAAATATATGCAAATCGACCAGATGTACTGAGAGGGGAAAACATAGAAGTCCTGATTTAGCAAAGTACTTAAGCACACTCTTAAAGTTAATCATGTGCTTAAGTCTATTCACTGAAGCACTTGACACATGTGTGTGCTTTTGCTGAGTTAATGTAATAAAGCAGAGACCATAATGATAGTCCTAGGATAAACAGACAGGCTGAGTTGTTAAAAGCAAAGCATGTGTGAGCTCTTGCTTCCTATATCCCATCCTAAAATAGGTCTCTAGAGCAGAGATGCATCTCACACTGCAGGCACTTCTCCCCTTCCCTTGAGGGAACTCAATGATTACTTCAGACAAGACACCAAATGCTCACAAAGCCCAGATTCAGTGGCATGAGTTGGCATCATGGACTGAAAGCTGCCTTGCTTTTGAGCAGCAGGGTATTCTCCTGGATGGGGGAGTTGGAAGTTTTCTGGGAGAAAAATGAAAAGACATTGATGTCTCATGAAAAATCATGATCTCATCCACTAAAAAGATGGCCAAGCGTATGGACCGTTCCTCTCAATACTTGGTTCTTATTAAAAATGAATGAGCAATTGCTTCCTGCTAAAAAACCCAAATCGTTGAATCATTATGACTGGGAAAAACCTCTCAGATCTTCAAGTCCAACCATTAACCCAGCACCTCCATGTTCACCACTAAACCGTATCCTCAAGTGCCACATTTACACATATTCTGAAACTTCATGGGTGGTGATTCCACCACCTGCCCTGGGCAGCCTTTTCCAATGCCCAACCACCCTTTCAATGAACAAATTTTACGTAATATGCAATCCAAATATAATGCACAGGAGGTTATTTTCAGACTACAGCTATTGTTCCTAGGATGAACCTAGACCCTGGACATCAGGGAAGGAGTGATGATTCAGAGAAGCACACTCACCACAAAAATTAAACTTTCTTGATAGAAAAACATGAACCCTTTTTTGTCATTAATGAGCATATACATGGTCCAGGCTCATAAACTCAAATATATGAGTGAGCCATAGGTGAAGACTCCTGTGGACTGTGGACTCCCCAGTCCTGGAGATGGTCAAGACAGGCTCGGTGGGGCCTTTGAGCAACCTGGTCTGGTCCATGGCAAGGGGGGATGGAATTAGAAAACCTCTAAGGTCCCTTCCAACCCTCCTATCCATTCCATGGTTCTATGATTCTAAATTTAGAACTTTGCTGATAGTTGTCTACAGGTGGAGGAGATGTCAGAGCTCCTGTGGCACACAGGGGAGGTCAGGTCCATGTACTCACAGGAGCCTAGAAAGTGAAAGAGCTCATCCTAAAAAAGACTGGCTAAATTCTTTCTAGTTTTTGTGTATCACATGGAGTTCATCTGTCTTGGTTTCCGTGGAATGCTCACATGTGGGTACTTACATCTAAATCTTTCACTGAATCCTATCCTGAGTTAAATTGCTCAAGACCCTCTTGTGGAGTGGTGCACATAAAATTAATTTAGTAAATATCTTGTTTTACCCTCTTTCTCTGGGAAGCTGGTACTGTTGAAGACAGGACACTCGTGGTGTCTGCCTGGCAGGCAGCTTAACTCCACAGTTGTTCACTCACACTCCCCCAGTGGGATGGGGGAGAGAATCAGAAAAAAGCTAAAACTTGTAGGTTGAGTTAAAGCAGTTTAATAGGACAGATTAAAAAAAAAAAAAAAAAAAAAGATATAATAAGAATAAAAGAATGTACAAAGAAGTTATGCACAATTTGTCTCCACCTTCTGACTGAGGCCCAGCCAGTTCCTGAGCAGAAGCTGACACTCACTGGTCAGCTCCTCTGAGTTTTATTGGTCAGCATGATGCCATAAGGTATGGAATTTCACTTTGGATCAAGGTCCCAGCTGTGCCCCCTCCAAGGTTTTTGTCCATCCCCAGTCTCCTCACTGGCAGGGCAGTATGAGTGAGAAGTCCTTGACTTAGGGTAAGCACTAAACAACAACGAAATCATCAGTGTATGTCAACATTATTCTCATCCTAAATCCAAAGCACAGCACTCTGCAAAGAAAACTGATTATATTCCAGGTGAGAACAGGGCACCACTGAGCAAGGTGAGTCCTATTCTGACCAACTCTGGCTTTTCTTGTGTCCTGAAATTATGTTGATACAAAATCGTTGTTTATTTTATCTGTGTCCAGTGGTGGAACTTGACTCTTTTGTATTTCATTCTTTCACCAGAGTTTCAGTTGTTTTCACAATATTTGCAGCTACCCATTACTTTGCTCCCCTCATTTTTTTGCTTTATGCAGGATTTTGCTCCTTTGGCATTTTCTCAATTTTTACATGTTGCTCATAACTCTTAGCAAACCAAAGCCTATTGTAGACTTGAAAACTAACGCCAAGACATTCAGAGGGATTCTATGATGTGAGTCAACTATCATTTCAATCTTAGATGCAACTTAAAATGTTTTCAAGTTTTTTCCTTCTTTTCAACACTGTTCTTTCCAGGACTTAATATTCCATCTGCTGTTTAGTCATCACAGAATCATAGAATTATTTGGGTTGGAAGGGACCTTAAAAATAATCTTTTTCCACTTCCTGCCATGGGCAGGAAGACACCTTCCACTAGACCAGGTTTTTCCAAGTCCTGTCCAATCTGGACTTGAAAACTTCCAGAGATGAGGCAGCCACAGCTTCTATGGTCAACTTGTTCCACTGTTTCCACATCTTCACAAGTAAAGAATTTCTTCATAAATCGTTTCTACCTAACAAAGGTACTCACACCTCATTGCACCAAACAATTAATTTATCCATTAAATCCTCACAGCTGTTTTACTGGAGTGAATAAAGTCACACGCGCTTATCATCAATTACTGTCAGGGTAAAAAAGAGAATATATCTTCTTCATTAATTCATAGAAAAGCCAAAAGGAAATTTCCATGTATTCCTCAGAAAACCAAAAATATCCATCAAGTGTACAAAAAAGTGATTTAATATTTTGTTTTTGGAAAGGAGCTAAGGGAGGCAGGACAACTTTTTGGAGAATAGTTCGTAGACTGAAATGAACATGTTGCCTTTACTACTCCCATTCAACCTTCTTCAGAGGCACATTTTAATAATGTATGTGCAGGATGCACATTAATGATTGCAGGCATTCAGTTGAAAAATAATACATTAAAATAATTTCAAAAAGAGGTAAAGATGACAAAAATAGATTTTGTGTCTATAAATAATAATTAAATCACCATGAAATGTTGCTGCCAAAAACCCTGTTGCAACTGATGTAAATTTGCGGTATGGAGAAAATATTTGTGGGTTTGATTCATCACTTCTGCTCAAGTTATGCAATACCACCAAAATATTCTATATAAACACACTTTTGTTCACTTTTACCTGGGCTTGATAGACTAAGGACAACATAAAATCAGATCCTGATAAACTGCAAGACAACATAAAATCAGTTCCTTTTTATTCACTCCCGTATCAGTCTGCTTATACTCCCTTTTCACAAGAAAAAAAGGACCATGAATTTACAAAACATGAAAGAAGTTTATTCTTGTAACTTTCCTCTCCCTATAAACTTTACACTGTCGTGCCCCTATTGACTGAAGGGGATTTAGTACTGACTTATTGACTGGTCAGAAAAAAAGTTCTGTTTTAACACAGGTGCTTTACAAGGTAATCTTGATGTCTGCACTGGCTACAGGATGCATTTGCTGAATAATAATATTGGACATGGAGTTATTTTACTTGATGCAGGCATAAATGGATGCAACTACATTGGCTTTTGCAACATATATTTTATACACCAAATTTCCTCTGTGTATGAAATAATAATTATTCATTCATATCCTGTGCCTGGGAGAGCTGCAAGCTCCTATCTGAAGCCTGGATGGGTTTTGTAACAGCTTAGACTGGAAGAAAGAGCTTTAATGAGAAATCAGTGTAACTGTAAAATATACTAAATTAGGATCTTCAGGAGCTGGTATCTACAGTGCACATCTGAGGAAATCACTCTAGGTTCCTGTCAAAGGTAGTAAGAGAGCTCATTTATGTAGTCAATGACTTCAGGATGTGACTCATCTCCTTAAATAGGCACCTGCTTTCGGTTCAATATAAATTCTGTTGACCAGCTTTTTACTATTTTAAGAGCCTAAAGAACCATCTCTGAAGCAGATCCCCTGCTGTAGCTATCTGGAGTTAGGTGAGGGGAATTCATCGGTGTTATAAGTCTCTTATCTGAGGATTCCAGCCTGATGCTTCTCCTGTGTGCAAGTTTGCCTCAAATTTCGGGTAACTAAAGAACGCTTAGAAAAATTACTTCCTTTTATTAAAGAAAATAAAGATTGTTTAACACGTGAACTGTGAAAGCTCAACTTTTATTTCTTTTGTATTCAGAGAATCATAGAATCCTTGAAGTTGAAAAAGATCTGTAAGGTTATCAAGCCCAGCCATCAACACAGCAAACCCACCCTGTTCAGCACTAAATCTTGTCCCCAGGTGCCATTGCCACAAGTTTTTTGAACACTTCTTGGAATGTGACTGTCAAACCAGGGTTGCTTCTGTTTTAAGACTTCTGTGTTTCTTCATCTCAAACTCTGTTGAAGCTATATCGGGGCTAAAAGGAGAAAAGTTTTTTATGAAGTTGCACTCAGTCAGTTGTGTTTTTGGAGTAGTTTTTCACATGACTTTTTGAGCCCCAATGCCTCCTTTTCTCCCACAAAAAACCAGCAGGATCTGTTTGGCTGTTTTTGAATTGTCTGCATTCAAATAATATTATCTCTAGTCTATGAAAACCAGATCTTCAGCAAAAACATATCTCTGAAAATGCATCAAAACTGCTTTATGACTTTATCACTGCTTAGCTTGTGATATCATGGACTAGTGTGAAAGTGTTCCTGGTGAAAATCCACCCCACCACACAAATGTCCCTTTTTAAAATGTCCAAATTTTAGTTTGGTAAATCAATGGAACAACAACAAAAAAAACAAAACAGTTTTATACACCTTTCATATATTGTAGATCTCAGATCATGCTCATTCAATAAATTTTCCAAAGTTCTTTTTTTAGTTTAGGTGACAATCAGGATCTCTTCTCAATGACAGCTTGATACTGCAGAAGAACAGGGAAGGTGAGATTATAGATGATGAAAATTAAATATAAGTGGCATTAAACAAGAATATCCTACAGTGTCTGCTTGGCATTTAATGTCAGATTTTTTTCTGAAATAAAGATATTAAAAGAGAAAGGTGAGTTTTGATCAACAGCTGAATATTGTGCTTAAAATATCAAACCAATGGACAACTTCAGAATCACAGAATAAATAATTAGGGCTGTAAGGGACCTCTGGAGATCACCTGGTCCAAACCCCCTGCCAAGGGAAGTTCACCTAGAGCAGGTGATACGGGAAAGCATCCAGGTCAGTTTTCATCGTCTCCAGGTGGGTTTATTGCCACGGAAAAATTCACAAGTAAATTACATGGTAAAGAAGCATGGCAGTGTGGGAAAGTGATTTCCTTTACTCTGAGCTGCAGTTCACCTTGTGTGGAATTTCTGAGTAAGACATCAAACACTGATGAATTCCAAAACACAGCGTAGTCTGACATTGCACAGGAAAAAAGCCATCAGGTAGGACTCGGATGCAATTTACTCTGTCAGACACCCCAACCTGGGATGCGAGGATGGGTTTGGGACACACCTCTTCTATTTTCTGGCTTAAAAATTCATACTAATTTCCAAGTCCTGTAAGTAGACGTGAAATTACCTCAGTGATTCCAGATTATCATCAAACACTTTGACACCTCTGCTAAGTGTAGGTTAGAGGAGTAGAGTTTGCTTCCACCCCTTTCCTTTTCCAGCTTGCTTGCAGTTTATTGCTGGCACACATTCATTCATGCAGCTCCAAGCACAGTTTGATAGCTGGGGACTTGGAATTGTCAGTATTGCAGAACACCAATAACCTCAATTTACTTGAATGACCACTGAATCAAACTAAGTATTTGCAATTACACCTGCATGTGTGTGCTTGGGCCATGAAAGGCAACTTTATTTCCTTGTAGATGAAAAGCCTCTCTGTATGTGAAGTATTATTGCTATTCCTTCAAACCACAATCCTTAATTTAGAGATCTGAAGTTATTACAACAACAAGACACATTTGTCATTTGCTGTGGGTATTACATTAAAAAATTATGCTTTGCTGGTTTAAGTATGCATTCAAAACATTAAAGGCTTTTTGTTCAAACACTAAGATTGGAGTATTACACTGAAAATCCTTAGTAATAATTAATTTTATGATTTCAGCAGTAAAGCTTCTTGAGCCAAGAACCGAGGGAGGTGTAGGAGATGCAGAGTTTGACTGACAGTTGATTAATATTTTGTGGGTTTCTTTCCTTTTTTTGTCAGTTCTTTCAGGCATGTCAGACTTACAGCTTCAGTGGGACCTGATCCACTTCCAAATGATCAGGATTGCCACAGTAAAAGGACAGAGGAGGTCAGTACCAAATGAGCTGGATCTTTAAAGGTTCAGATTTGATCTCCTCTCACCTTGTGTAATTATTACTCCTTGTGTGGTGTGGATCTTGGCTTGTTTCCTGGCAGGGTTCTTCTTATCACCATGGTCATGGCTTCCCTGCTTAGTGTGGCAGAGGAGTTGGGCTGACAGACCTGGGCAGAGTGGTGGCCACTGTGGGGAAGGAGAGGTGACACTGATGCTGCTGCCACCTCTGTATTTCCTGGGAAAACAACAGAAACTCCTTGATTTCAACATGCATGAATTTTTCATGAGCAATGCATTTAGTGCAAGGGAAACAGGGAGACCAGAGATGACTTCTGCGAGCTAAAACCGTTCTCACTTACTGGTGAAATATGATGGTGCAGCAAGGGAATTAAAAATTTTGATGACACAGGGGTCATTTCGCTCATCTAATTGAACATTATTTGCAAAGTATTTATCTCATCTCTTTAGTTTGTTCAGATTTTTCATTTGTTGATGTATCTTTCTAACACAGTAGCTGTGTCTTAAAAATCTCAGATAAGAGTGTAAATGAGAAAGATGATTTTGGAAAATTGTGGTTTTGGCATATGGTCGACCTGCTTTGTAATTAAACCTCCAGTGAAAAGTTGTTTTAACATCTTTTTGAACCCAAAAACCTCAAAAATTCCTCAATCACAGCAAAGAAACCATCTCACTAGAGATCTCTAAGTTGTAGCTATTGTACAAACCAAAGGTTTCTTGTTTATTGGAGTAACTGATGTGTTTACATATAACTGGAGTTGGTTGTTGATCATGTCAGGGGTTGTGAAAGACGAGACTATAACAAAAGAGAGAAGAGAGTTCATGTGTTCTTGTGCACATCTCAGAATGGTTTGGGTTGGAAGAGATTTCAAGGATCATCCAGTTCCAACCCCCTGCCATGGACAGGGACATCTTCCTCTAGACCATGTCTTTCCAAGCCGCATCCAGCCCGGCCTTAAACACTTCCAGGGGTTGGGGATACACAGCCTCTCTGAGAAAACTGTGCCAGGGCCTCACCACCCCCACAGGGAAGAATTTGTTCCTAATATCCAATCTAACTCTACCCTCCTTCAGCTTAAGGCCACCCCGCTTTGTCCTGTCATTCCATGCTGTTGTTCAAAGTCCCTCTCCTTTCTTCCTGCAAACCCCCTTGAGGCACTGGAAGGAGCTCTAAATTGTCCCTCAAGCCTGTTCTTCTCCAGGCTGACCTTCCCTAGCTCTCCCAGCCTGTTTCCATGGGATGGGACCTCCAACCCTGCCATCAGCTTGATGGCCTCTTCTGGACTCATTTCAGAATGTCAGAGTCTCCAGGTGTGCTTGCTTAGCCTTGGCACTGAAAATTTATTTTTGTGAAAGGGAGGGTGTCCTGATGGTGATGATTTTATATGTTATTTTGATAAATGTGAAAAACAAAGGATGATCATCATAAGAAATGAGAAGCAGATCAAGCTAGGTGGAGCAAGAAGATGAGAGAGTCATGTACAGGCATGGAGAGAGACAGACTAGGAGCCACAGAGCTGCAAGTAACAGGCAGATATTCAGGGAAGAGTGCAGATGACAAAGTGCACGTAACTATTTGTTGCCTTTTTGTTAAGAAGAGTTCACACATCCTCAGACAACCCAAACAGAGCCTCACACAATGAGACACCACTGAGGGGGAAACAAAAAAGAACAAGCATGAATGGCACAGCACAGACTTTGCACTCAGTCAGCTTACGCTACATTTCAGCCGGCAAGTGAACAATCTGACGTTCTCTAGCTCATTCCCAAAGCAAGAGAAGAAGCAACATAAATCTTTAGTGCTGCCCGCAAAAACACCGAGAGCAAGGCTGGAAGGAACCCTGTCAACGAGCCCTTCTTGCAGCCACAAGGTCTGACCAGATGTCTGCCTGATCACATCTCTGGGAACACCCAGCAGCGAAATCCATGTGTCACCTCTGTGAAATCTTCCGTGCACCTTCACCTTGCACAGGAGACTTCCTTTTTTTCCCCTTAGCACTTGCTAAAATTTAACTGTCAGGGTATGTCAACTCAGTTACTGGAGTACATTCATTTAGCACCATCTGAGAGATCCTGAGGTGTCCAAATGTCCACATGGGCTGACAGATATGACAGAGAAGCCACAGAAGACTCACACCATTCTGGAAAGAGGGTAAGGCCAGATAAAACACTGTAGGAAGTGTCAGACTGTGTGAATGGTGATAAATGCCATACAATTCTCTGAACTGGAGCTCTAATGTCTAATCTAAATCTCCCTTATAGGATTTGATAATCCCCCCCTTATGCTTTATTGGAGAAATCTCCCCTATCATAGAATCTGAGCTGTGGAATTTGGACTGTGTTGTTCAGCTGCCTTTTGAATAGAATAGAAACAGAAACTAAGGGAACATGAAAACCTCTATGCATGGCATCTAAACAGCTTAATATCAGAGCAGAAAGTGAGTTTTCCCTACCAATTGTAGCCAAAACTGAAATGTTGTTTCACGTGTCTAACAGAGCACAGAGCACTTCATACTCATAGTTCTTGTCTTTTCACGGAATCACAGAATCACAGAGTGGTTTGGGTTGGAAAGGACCTTAAAGATCACCTTATTCCAACCCCCTGCTGTAGGCAGGGACACCTTCCACTACGCCAGGTTGCTCCAAGCCTTGTCCAATCTGGCCTTGGACACTTCCAGGGATGGGGCAGACACAGCTTCTCTGGGCAACCTGTGCCAGGGCCTCACCATCCTCACCAGGAAGACTTTCTTCTTAATAGCTAATGTAAACCCACTCTCAGTTTAAAGTCATTTCCTCTTGTCCTGTCACTCCATGCACTTATGAAAAGTCCCTCTCCAGATTTCTTGTCAGCTCCCTTCGGGTACTGGAAGGCTGCCATTAGGTCACCCCAAAGCCTTCTCTCTTCTAGGATGAAAAACCCCAATTTTCTCTCCCTTTCCTTGTGGGAGAGATGCTCCATCCCTCTAATCATCCTGGTGACCTCCTCTGGACTTGTTTCAACAGACTGATCCCCTTCCTGTGCTGGGATCACCAGAAGTGGAAACAGAACTCCGGATGGGATCTTTTGGTTTAACTCTGTGGCTCTAAACCTCTTGTGAACCGGTAATACTTACCTGGCAGGGGGGAAATGATGCCTTAAGTTTTAGCTTTCATGTTTTTCAGATTCTGTGCTGCTTAGGGGTGTAGTTCTGAGCCTCACATTAAGTGTTAGTCAGCTCCCTTTTGTCTACCTACAGAGTACTTAGACAAAACAAATCCTTTTCCTGTTGAAGACCAAGGACAATGAGTACAAGTTTCAGGCCCAAAAGCATAAACAACAGTGGACTGAAGAAGGAAAACAAGAAGGAAGATATTTCACAACCCAAAGTTGTAACTGGACAATTAAATCCCAATATGCCAATGGACCAAAACTTATAAAAGTGTAAGACCTCGTGACTTTTTCTAACCATTTTAAGTCCATCTTGGGTGTAGCCTTGGCCAGGCTCTTGTACTGCCCAAGGTGTACTCTAAAGGCCTTTTATTAAATATCTACTTTATTCTCTAGTTCTGTTCAGTAGCTGTTCCAGGTCAGCCTTCCCAAGGCATCAATAATCTAGATCTTCTGCTGCAGATAGTCTAGTCTACATTTCTCATCTGTATCTAAAAAAAAAAAAAAAAAAAAAAAAAATATCATTCAACCCTTTAGATTAAAATATGCATTTGCCCTGTCCAGTTTGTCAAGATAATTTCGTTGAGTTTGTGCTAATCTTGTCTTCCATTGTGTCCTCCTGGTAGCCCCACCCATCATAGAGACACCTACAAATCAGATAAGAATATCTTTTACTTTCTGTTCTGACTCACTGTGCTCTGAAGACTGATAAGTTCCTGCCAGTTCAGTAGGGGATTCCTGTCACAGTGATCTGATAATCACACCATGAGCACGGTATTTCTACCAGTTATGCATCTACATCACTCGTTCTGTTTAGATCCCGTTCACGATAAAAATACCAGAAGTGTCAAACACTTTCTAAATCTAATATAGAGGATGTCTATTGGTTTTTTATATCTGTGAGGCTTTTACACTCTCACAGTATGATTTTAGAGGGCTTGGTGCAATTTTGTATTGACAAATCTATTTTGGTTTTAACTCATCCTTTTGTTATCTTCTAAGTGTTTACAGATAGTTTGATTTTTATTACTGTGTTGTGCCAGGAACGGAAGTTAAGCTGACTGGTTTAGTTTCTCTTCTCTCTGAGTTTTAAAGATAAATATTAAGATTTCATTCTGCCAGTTATCAAGGAATTCATTTTCATTTCACAAATTCTCAGAAATGTCCATGAAGAAATGTGCAATTACCTCAGTTTTCAGCCTAAGTACCCTATCACGAAATTCATGAGACCCAAAAGACTTGAAAACTATTTGTTCTAACTGTGAAAGCTTCTGCCTTTTTCAATGCTTGCTTTCAAATTTTTTTTGCAAAGATACTTATGGTGTGGGGCTAAGGTTTTTTCTTTCTTCAATCAACATCCATGGCCTAGATTCTTTTCAACTCTGTTCATTTTCAGAACCAATAAAATGCCCTTTTCCAATCTTGACTTGACCTTGTATTTCACAATACAAATTATAGCCTAATCATATATTTCAGAACATTGTTCTTATTTATTTGCTGTTGTTAATGTTCTTACCAGGAACTCAGAAAAGTTTCTGCTGAGTTCATTTGAGAAATGGTTGGCTGTGCAGGGTTTAACAGCTGTGTTGTGCATAGAAGTCTTTAGCATTTTTTTAACACTTCCCCATTCTTCAGAAATTACTTACAGAGTAATTCCCTCTTTTCAACCTCCTAATCTCTTACATATTAGATTTTTTTTTGTTGTTGTTTTTATCTGGGGAAATTATCAGAAGTATCTCAAATGTTTCAATGTTTATAGGCTATTATTTCTCATTTAATCCCTTTTTTAAATTCAATAGAGATTTCTCTGAGCCACAGAACTCAGTTTGAGTTGCAGCCAGTTTCTAGTTGCTCACAGTAAATAGTCTTGAAAAGCAGCATTTAATAAGTCATTAAAAAAACACCAGATTTTTAGTGCTCTGCTTCTCAAGGTAAACCATAGAACTTCCACCATCTTGTGTAAAAGGCGTGTTGTGTTACAGACTTTGGCATGTTACACATGCATCCTTTCCTGATATCCACATTACATTTTGAATAGGATTAATTTCATTATATGCCACCATTCTACAATGTCTTATTTCTACCCTCCACATTTGCAGTCTACACATATTTGCAAGCAGTTCCTAAGTTCAGCCCCAAAAATCCAGATTCAGCCTCGTCCAATTTTCTAGGTAACTGGTTTCTGGTTTCCTGGCCTTGAACACTTCCAGGAATGGGACATTCAAAACTTCCCTGGGAAACCTGTTGCAGGGCCTCGCCACCTTCACAGGGAAGAATTTCTTCCTAATATCCTAAATAAGCCAACTCTCATACCATTTAAAACAACAACCCTTCATCCTACACGACTCTTCCTGATAAAGAATCCCTCCCAATCTTTCTTGGAGCCCCTTTAGGCACTGGAAGGGGCTCTGAGGTCTCCCTGGAGCCTTTTCTTCTACAGGATGGACAACTCCAACTCTCTCAGTGTTTCCTTACAGTGGGGATTGAACCATCTCAATTCTTACTTATGCCAAAAAACCCCACAAACATCCAAAGAACTCTCTGCACAAGGGAGACATAAATCATTATCTGTAAAACTGAGTTAAGACACAAAATAGATCAAGTGAATTGGCCAAAGTCACATCCAGGCAATAAGTGGAACTAGTGGAAGGTGTCCCGGCCCCTGGCAAGGGGGCTGGAACAAGATGAAGTTTAATGTCCCTTCCAAGCCAAACCATTCTGTGATTCTGTTTCCAGGGATGCAGGCATGGATTTGATCTCAAGTATTGCAAAGAGAATGTGGCTGATGTATCATTTCGCCACTTCTACTTTTCTACAAGTTCATATCCCTGTAGTTAGGATAACGCAACAGGAGAAATAACAACATAATTTTTGTTCCCGTCCTACATTTTGGGAGATAACTGGATTTCAGGCAGAACTTCTGTGGCTAAACCACGGACTGCAGACCTGTTCCAAATTGTGCTGATGACTGGGCTGAAATTTGCTTACAACAGATTCAATGATATTGTACAAAACAGATCTGTAATCTTCCACTGCCATGGATAGAGGGTATGTAATTAGCTGCCAAAATTAATTACAATCTTGCAAATGGAATCTGGGCATGTAAATTGTACAAATATCTAGCTTTGTCTACATCATTAATAAGGTTCATAATCCCTTCATCTGAAACGTGGAGCACATGTGGGTTGTAGTGTGAACAGTAGGTTATTAAATCAAGAGGATTTGGCAGAGAAGGTAAGTACAGGAATATAGATTTGCCCACACAGGTATAAATTCCTATATTAACAAAACTTTAATTTTTAATTGAAATCTTTTGAACCAATTCAACTTCCTTTTTCCTTTTCTCTCATTTGATTTCTTTCTTAAAAAAAAAAAAAAAAAGCCATCAAATTTCAAAAAATCAAAAATTAAGAAAAGTGTTTTTCCTTTCCAGATTTACAGCCTTTTGGAGGAAAACTAGGAAAAGTACCTGGCAAATCAAAGTGCAAATGAGGAGCTGTGTGCATTTGCTAGGAGCACACACAGAGATTGACTACGGATTGACTTTAAACAGAAGCGCTCGGGGTAGAATGAAGAGCAGAAAGTAATTATAATGCCAAAGGATAAATTTTCAAAGATGCTCCTGGGAATTTGTTGCCGAATTTCCATTACAGTTAAATATTGTCCTGGTGCAAACCCTGTCTGAGGATCACTGAGTTTAATAAGGTAGAACCAGTGGGCTATACCGGAAATCAGAGAAGGGCAATCTCTTCCCATAAAACATGGGGAAAGGAGTCATTTGAAGGTACAAGTGTGTGTGAAGTGCAGGTATGTGTAGGAATAGCTTCTTAGGTGAGAATAATTGTGTATCACATTTGTGGCAGTCCTGTGCATGAAGTAAAACAGTAAAGGAAGCAATAAAAACATTTTAACATTTATAAAAACATGGATACATTACAAGAGTAATATCCCCAGCTGGTATAAATCAACATATACCCATCTAAGCTAAATTGATAACTATTGGTAAGAATATCTGTCTTGCCTTAACAAAGCAGTTTTCATATTTACTCTGATCATCCTTTTCAGGAGGCAAAGATTCTGCTTACCATGGGGTGCATTGTTCCAAAAAATCCACAGTATTTACAAATTTCACACATGGTGACACGTCTTATAACCAGTTTGGGGCAAAGAAAAATCTCTATTAACTTTATTATTGATTTCTTGGTAAAATACAGCAGAAAAACTCTGAGGGCATCCAGAAATACAAGAGCAGCATAAAAATATGGTGATGTAGACATATATCCAAGCCTATACAAAGTGTTCATTACAGCTTAAGGTGACAAACAAAAGCAGGAATTAGTGAATGTATTTTGGGCACTCCCCTTATTAATTCTATAGATACTGAAATAATTGACACTATTGTGGCATTTTCCCTGATTTCTAGACCCAGTGATTTTGCAGCCACATTGGAGCACTGAATACAATTTTCAAAGGCCCTCTCCACCTTTGTGTAGCTATTGTAAGCCCATTAAATGGATCAGTGCTTTGGATGAAGCCTTGGCCCAGCTGAAATCAGTGGGAAAACTTCCATTGACTTCAGCGGGGTCAAAATTTCATTTTCAGCATTCATCTTCCTTTCTCTTAGAGGAAGGTTATTTTTAAAGCCTCCCTGCCATGCTTTGTGCCTATTTATAAAGGGAAGATGTCAAAGTGTACCTCTCCACTCCTTTCAGACCTAGAGCCAGGGGTTATTTTGCCTGGCAAAGGTCTTCCCAGTCAGGACACTCAAGGCAGTGGTTTCATTAGTGAGGGTGAACCAGCAATCAAGAGGTCAGCACCCAGTGGGTTTTGAAAACCCTCAATCCTCCAAAGCAGAACATATCCCAGTGGGATTAAGAGGGAATACTGCCTTTAACTCCTCTGTATGTTTTAGAGCTCCTTTGTATGGAACAACTTTATTTTAAGAGGCTGGGGAATGAGAGTAGATAGCAGCAGGTCTCCAGCTGGTTTATCCAAGGTCTCATGCCCGTTCTGATGATGCACAGATATAAAAGAGGATGTGGGTGGGCATGGTTAGAATTGCCCCACACGTATCAATAGCCAATTAGGGAACATAACTCAGTTTGATCCACTACATACAGGGAAAGAGTAAATGGCTTTATATGAATAAATCAGTTAAAGAGAATTATTTCTCCCTCTTAAGAAATTATAAATGGTTCTATCAAGTACCATTATCGGCTTTAGCGGAAATAAAATCTGACATTTGTGTCTAGACCCTATTACATTAAAGCATGATTTTTACAATTACATTCTCCAAACTTTTAGTTCACTAATGGCAGGAAAAGAGGCATAAGGGCAACAGTTGGCAAAGAAAGGAGGCTCATTCTCATGCATGTAAAAATTAAAGAAATACTTAGAAAAATTCAGGAAATAGGAAAGGTCATATTCCAGTCTTCAGGACTCTGGAGGTAGACAGCATTTTTAGAGTAAAAGCTCACTTTCCTGTAGCTAATAAGAGTATCTGATTACATTTGTAAAGAAGAGAACTTTTGGAAACAACTGGATTTACATGTCATGGGAACTGAAAAAGTCTTTATTGTAGGATATCATAATTAGGACATTTTTAGGTGTTTTTTACCCTTTCAAGTGATAGATATGAAACTGGCCAAGGTTCCCAAAAGGGTCCTGTACCAAATGAGTGATCACTCTGATTCCCTCTGGTGGGTCTGATGGTTTTTATTAGTATCTGTTTGCCCCAAAATAAAGGTTATTCACTGTTGTATTTCTATACATAAGACAAAATTGGTTTTAAAATTAATCCTTCTTATTCCATGTGAATCAATCTAACCTACCTTTGGAATGACTACAGGAGCTGATGAAAACAATGCAATCCTACACCAGGTTTTAAAGACATTAGGAAAACAAGCACTGTAAATGCTCACCCTTCACTGACTCAGAGAATGACAGAAATTATTTGGGTTGGAGGGAATATTTGGAAATCTCATGTCCTGCAGGGAAAAAAAAAACCCAAAAAACCCAACCAACCAACAAACAAACAAACAAAAAACACAAAATCCCAAACAAACAAAAAAAACCAAACCAACAAACAAAAAACCACACAAAAACAAACCAAACCAAACTAAACCCACAAAAAAAACCACAAAAACCCCCCAACAGCAACAACAACAAAACCCCCAGACAAACAAACAAACAAACAAACAAACCACAAACAAACACAACCTTGCCAGGAGTGACCTGGAAAGAACCTTGAGTTTCTGCTACATCTTGACCCACAGCCTCTGTTGGCTGGGCTCTCCTGAGGAGTGTATGGGGAAAGAGTGGTCAGAACTGGACATGGACAAACACCAGATCCACTGTGGTCATTTGTGACCTTCAATGCCCCTGTCAGCTCCTCTGACAACAGAGACAGTACAAGGAGGGTTCTTTTTAAGTATGTTCAAATTATCTCCCTCCTTCCTGGCTTGTGGTTGCACTATCAAAATATATTAAAACTTTGGTCAACGTCTTCCATTTTTTTCCTTCTCAGGATTTTCAAAAGAATTTTCTTTCTATATTTAGTAAAATATGGACCTTGTTATCACAGAATCACAGAATAATGAGGACTGGAAAGGACCTCTGAAGATCCTTCAGTCCAATCTTCCTGTTAAAGCAGGACGGCATAGAGCAGCTTACATGGGAATGTGTCCAGGTGGTTTGGAATGTCTTCAGAGAGGGAGACTCCACATCCTCCCTGGGCAGCTGTGCCACCCTCCATGGAAAGAAGTCATTACTCATGTTGAGGTGGAACTTGTTATGTTTTAATTTATGGCCATTTCTCCTTATCCTGTTGTTAGACACACTGGAAGGAGTGTTGGTGCCTGCCTTGGAGACATATATATGGGTTGATGAGATCTCTTCTCTTCTCTTCTCTTCTCTTCTCTTCTCTTCTCTTCTCTTCTCTTCTCTTCTCTTCTCTTCTCTTCTCTTCTCTTCTCTTCTCTTCTCTTCTCTTCTTTTCCTCTAGACTAACCAGTCCCAGCTCCCAGTCTCTCCTCACAACAGAGAGGTCCCAGACCCTCCATCACCTTTGTGGCCCCCACTGCATGGTTATTTTAGAATCAAATATTTATGTCCTGCAACTGAACCCTTTCAAATGGTTTTACTGGAACAAGAACCTTCTGTAGATCTCACCCTTGCAGATCTTCACTGTTACTTAGGACAAAACATCGATGTCTTAAATGCATCTGCTCATGGCAGGGGCACCACCAGTGCACCCCAGGGAGAAGCACAAGAGGCCAGCAGACCTTGTAATGAATGCTCATCTTTGGATAACACTTCATCTTCACTTCCCTCTAATTAACACTAAAATAAGTACTCAGAACAGACCGCTTTTACATAAAAAGGAATTCCTGATAGAGATTGGCATTTATAATTAATAGCTAGCTAGCTCAAGTGCTGGCTCTTTACTTTTAAGTGCTCCATTATTATAATTTCTCCTGAAATTCATTGTAATAACACTGATCACAAAGAGGCCATTTCTCTTTGGTTTAAAGAGCTGTTTCCAATGATGGCAAGGCAAAGATTTGACCTACATAAAAACATAAGGGCACCGGCATGCTTTAGCACTTGGACATATGGAGCTACAAGAGACTTGTGGATCATGGTGACAGCACTCAGCTATGCAGTTAACATGAAGGAAATTTTCAAATGCCCCCTCCTACAGAAGCCTCTCCTGACTTAATGGTGTTGCAGTGGAACCATCTGAAGTCTTGCCTAGCTCATTTGTATTTAAACATTTTAGCTAAAAAACGCTGAGGCTTTTTTTTTTTTTTCATTATGGAAATGCCAGAAGTGCTGGGCTTGTGTTTGACCTCCAATTGTTTGACAGCAAGGAAGGAATTTTCTTGTCCCCTCCAGTGTCACTGTTTACAGGGTGATGAGATAAAGCAAATAAACCCTTCTAGAACAATGTCTTGCTGATCTGTGTAACAGCAGAAGGTGTTTAGGGGTCTATCCTACACCCATGACTCACAAGAGTTAGGAAAACATAACACCTTTTAAAATATATAAACTATTAAATGCACAAAGCAGTCAAGCATTGGCTTGGACATTCTTTGATCCTATAATCTTTGATTAAGAGCTACAGACAATAAAATTAAAGGTTAATTAAGGAGCAAAACAGCCTCACATTTGTAAAATATAAAATTGCCTGTTTTAAAATCCTGTAATTAAGAAAATAATCTAATAATGGTTCCTGGCCAGAGGCAGACTTCTGAGCTAAGCTCAGTTTTTTAAGCTAGCAAAATATCTCACCTAACTCACATACCTAAGTGATGAAAAGTTTCAAATAATAATGTGCTCCCAAGGTGAAAAGGGACTCCAATCTCTTTTAGTGCTGCTACATGCCTCTCAGAGATGACTGCTACAAAAATAGAACCAATCTTATAAAACCAATGTCCAATTTACTTAGACTTGCTGAGGGAACTCCCTCAGAGCTTCAGTATATGTATGTTGCAGGTTCCTTCATCACTCCAGTCTAGGTGGATGAGAAATTATAAAGTCAAGTATTAAAATGACCTCAGATTTTAATTTTTTTTGTCTTAAAGCACTCATTGAAAATAAAAACAAATTGAAAGGGGAAAAAAATATAGTTTCTTGCTGTTTGTTTCCATAGAGCTTAAGAGAAAAAATCAACCCAAGCAACACCCAAACAATGTTATTCATAAAACCTGCTTGTAAACCAAGCACAGACTTTTATACACTCTGATAGACTGTTCCACTCCAAAAAATTGTAATTTTGTTCCCAGTAAAACTGCACTAGTCTTGCTGTGTAGCATGCACATTCCTAAATTATTTCCAACTTTCTCTGTCTCAGAAATAATATAAAATCCACTATAGAAACAGCACTTTCCATTTTTGTAGCACCTGAAGATCTTGTAGCATATTCCTAAATAAGATTCCAAGTTCATGTGTATGAATAGTTCACCTTTAGCTTTGCAAGGACAAACAGAGAAATGGAGTAATTTATTTAGCTGACATTGTGAGGGCATTGACATTGCTGAAAATAGAGTCCAGATCTCCTGGTTCACAGCCCTGTGCTGGAGAGACCACAGTTCTCTTCGCAAGCCACCTCCCAAGAAGCCCATAAAATTCCTAAGTGGCAGCTCTATATATAATGCTGATCCAACATTTGCCGTGGGTAATGTTTTACAGTAGATCTGCTGCAAATCATTTCTTTTAAAGCGTTCCTCTGTCTCTACCTAATGATTTATTCAGTCTTTGTTGCCTGGTGTGAATCTTCCCTCGAAAAAACAATATGCAAATCCATAAAAGTGCAACTTCAGGGTTTTTCTTTTCTTTCTATTTTTTTTTTAATTTTTATTTCATTTTATTCAAATCATAAATCTTTACATTTTGGGAATGAACGTTAAGAAACCTGAAGCAAACACTTTCTAAGCTAATTTATTTTAGCCTACAAATGCTGCATTTTCTCTCCCCTTCAGAATTTTCTGTGAAAATGGAAATGACAAAAGGAAAAAGTGCCAAGAAGGTTTTTAAGGCCGTGTTTGGAAATGGGAGGCTGGAGAGCAAAACGGCATCCCTCTGGTTACAGTGTTTTATGGACATTTGCTAATCTTTTAATTGGTTAATGTTACTGTACCTGCCTACAGCCCATGATGAGACAGCAGGATTTCCAAGAAAAAAAGCTCTTTTTGAAAGGCCAAAAAGGAAATAAACATCACCCCAGTAAACAGACAGCACAAAATATCCCCATCCTAAAGCAGAGGGCTTGAGAGAAGCAGGGGGTTTTGGGACATGATAGAATATGTGGCAAAGGTTGGAACTGAAACCCAACCCACACAGAGGTATAATTGATTTAATTAATGTTACTTATGCAAAAGCCAAGAGTCAAGTTTGAAACTAAGCACCATAGCCTGTATATCAAAGGGGAAATGGTAATTAAAAATGCTAAATAGATTTCTGGGATAAGGGAGATTTTCAGATGGAAGGAGAGAAGATTCAAGATTAGTTGTAGGGAGAAATTCTTTACTGTGAGGGTGGTGAGGCACTGGAATGAGCTATACAAAGAGATTGTGGACTCTCCATCCCCAGAAGTGTTCAAGACCAAAGGGGACTTGGAGAAACTGATCTAGTGGAAAATGTCTCTGCCCAGGGTAGGGGGCTGGTCCCTTCCAGCTCAAGCCATTCAGTGACTCTATAGTACATCCTTGAGTAACTTTCAGCAACTTTTGGGTTTGAACTGTTCTTTCAGTGGAAAGTGAGGTTGTCTTTCAAAGTGTACAAGAGTTCAAGTTGTCCATTTTTATATCAGTGATTTATCTATGCTTTAGCTCTGGCCAATTGCTCCTTTTCTATAAAATACAGATTACATCATGTCATATGACTTAGAAAGGTAATCCTTGGTTATGTGGGATCAGACACTGTCAGCAATGGAGACTGTGGCATTAAACTAAAAGGAGCTGCAGTAACAGCTATGCAAATAAATCCTGTGAAGCAGTTCACACTGGATTGTTCAAACGTGTCTGGAGAACAAACAGGGAAAATCTCTTTCCCCTTTCTCAGTCAACCATGAAAATGCACTTTGTGGCAAGGCTGGTACCTCCAGAAATGTAACTTGCCCTAAGCCTACATCTCTCAAGCAGACAATAACAATGTTGAAAAAGGAGGGTTTGCTGGATTAACATTCCTAATAAAGGTGATGTGCCCCACATTTCTCTTTTCTTTGATCTCACTGTATTTTGATGTCTCTCTTTCTGTATGTTCATGCTTTGTTGGTTTCTTGCTCATTGATGGCTGTCCTTTAAAAAAATCTTCCCACTTGCCTGCATCTTTCAGCAAAAATCAAAAGGAAAAGAGGAAGAAAAGGCTGACTAGAAAGAAGCTGGATAAGTTTCTCAGAGCACCTCAGGCTTTAAATGAAATTTGTCAAAGGCAATGCACTGATCAACATCAGAGCTGGGTTAGTAGTGGTCGCAAGCTCCTGTGTCTGTGTTTTGGATGTAGCCCAATTCTGTGGGGTATGGAAGCAGGGCCAATCAGCCCCATCTCACTTAACCCTTCCTTTAGGTGGTCTAGAAACCTCCTACATGGGTAAGAGGTGAGCTGATTGAAGACCAAGAGAAAAGTCTCTCTGACATGCCATAGCACAAACACACAGATCACAGAATTTAGACTCAGTCATTGTGATTAAAGTAAACATCCCTTTTAGACAATTGCTCTTATTGTAGACTCCAGCACTCCCAAGGCAGTGCTGCTCTTGAAGATGACACCAGTGAAGAAACAGCAATTTAGTCACTACTATAGATTATTATTATCTTAATTTTAAAAGGAAAGATTATATGCTTCAGGCAATCTTTTGTGCTCAGGGGAAGGTTAAAAATCCCTGGGATTGCTCCCATTTTCTTCTCAAGTTACCATATCTCCCCTTTTTAGTTTCAATCACAGTTTCTCTACAGACTGATTTCATACAGTGCATGGGACAATTGACTTCTCATAATTTCTTTCTAGGAATAAACAGCCAAAAGGCTTTCATAAATAATTTGTTGAGTGGGCTCCCATCTCAACCTGCACAGGGTCTGAAGTGTTGAATTACAGGTTTTTACCTGCAATCACTGATTTTACCTCTTTTTCCTGAAGAGAGGGTGTCCTAGCTGTTGTTTAATCTTGGCCTTGCTGAGCAGTTCACTTGATGTTGCTATGCCTTGGTGTAGACATTTTAAATTTAGAGATGATGATATTATATTATTATTATTATTATTATTATTATTATTATTATCATCATCATCATCATCATTATTATCATCATCATCTATGGCCTCTTTCTGTCCTGGGAAAACCAGAAAAATAAAAAATTGATGTACTTGAAACTGCCTTCTGAGAGGGAAGAAGAAGAGTGCTAGTCTTGACTATATAGTTAGAGATGCCCCAGGAAATGAGAACTTAATTTTCCAAGTGGTTGACAGCTATTAATATGAGGATTTCATAGAGCTTGGTTTTAAAATATGTATTTTGGACACCTGTCTTTTCAAAAGAGCCTGACAAAGAATTTTTTTAGCAGAAAAACAATGAGAAATGGCTGTCAAATGAACCTGTATGTCATTAAAAAGAGAGGAAATTTAATGCTATGACTCATACATGGAGCTGAAATAGTCTGTCACAGCAGCCCAGGGCAAGTGTCTCTTATTCCTGGCAGCACAAAGCCCAGCTGATTGATCCCAAAGCCTTCTGAATTCAGCAGAAAGACTCCCAAGCTACCTCAGACTAATTAGTTCTTCTGTTGGTCTGAATATTGTCAGTCACAAGAGGCTTTGAATAACAGGACTTAGAATTGCTGGCAGGGATAGCAAAATACTGAATTTTCCCAACCCACCTGAAACATCCTGAGGTCCAACAGCAATGTTGACTAGCACTACAGCAAAGTGTTGCATAAATTATAAGTTTTCAAAGGTGAGAGTAGCACAGGATGTGACTCCTTGTTAATGTCACAGCAGGGAAAGCTGGCAGAATGTATGGGAATTATGCTAATGTAGGGGAAAACTTCAGGATTTTCCTTGGTCTCAAAGTTGCTCAGTGCCTGAAGGGAGCCTGAAAACTGTTTGTGAGAAGCCTGCCAGAAAACCCACTCCCCCAGAGCATTGTTTTGGCTCCAGTGCAATCCGTGGCTTTCTCCGCTGTCCTGGTTTAGGACAAATTTGGGAGGAAACCTCCGAAGGGATTCCTCTGGAAAGCAAACCCAAACGGCCCCTCCTCCCAGCTGGTCCAGGAAAAAAAGAACTTCCTCGGAGAAAAGTAGAAAAAACTATTTATTTAACAAACAAGATGCCCACAAGCACAAAAAAAAAAAAAAAAAAAAAAAAAAAAAAAAAAAAAAGAATAATATGAAACAGTAAAACCTCTCTTTGCAGAGAGAAGGCAAACTGAGCCAGTCCTTGCCCTGAGTGCAGCTCAGCTCACTCAGTCTCTCACCAGCCCCACTCCCTCCGGAGGTCCAGGCCCCGGTGGGCCGCAGGTGCCAGCCCTCGCTGCTCCTCTGGGTTTTTCAGTCCAGAGCAGATTTAAACAGTCCCAAGAAAAAGGAAGAAAAAACAGTCCAGGGAACTTCTCTGCCTCAGCCAGCTAAAACTAACTAAGAGCACAGGAGATCTCTGTCCCACCGCTGTCCGTGCCTCAGACGAACGCCAGAGCCAGGCCGTGTGGGAGTCAGGCAGTTTTCTCAAAACAAACTGCTGCTGATTCTTTCTCCCCCTTCGCTCCCAGAACCATTTTAAAGGTACAGAACTTAATACACAGCACAAACAGAACAGATGATTGGGGACACAAGCATCATAAAGTCACCCTTGGACATCTGCACAATGCCACAGCCAAGGTTCGGGCACGAAGCTGCAAAACCCAGAGTGCCTAAAACACCCAACTGCAGTTCAGCATCACAGGCTGCCTGCTGGAAATAAGGCAGTTCAGCCATTCTGTGCCTCAGCCCCTCATGTCCTGGTCTGTCTCTTTATCCCTTTGCTTCCTCTGTCTTGGCCACTGGCATGTTGAGACCACCACCATTCTGTATTCCTGTTTGGTATCCAGTACATTTCCTCTTTCCCACAGGATGTTTCCATGAAGCCAACAGATCCACAAACTGATTTTGCTTTATTTTTATTCATGCAGAAAACAGATGAGGGACTAAGTGTTTGAAGTAGGCTTGATGTACCACAAGGTCAAGGATCCTCACCACAAGCTTTTGAAGGCAGCAGGGTTTTGTTTTGCAGAAGGTGCTCCCTGTCTTGCAACTCTGCTTTGTTATTGTCAGGTTATAACATTGCCTTGCTTTTCTACCACTTTTTGTACAATCTGTGGGCTGAATTCCCAGCAGTGAAAAAGAACACACCTCAACTAAAGTCAAGTTAATAAAGGCAATGTAAGTTAGTAAGTTAGATAAACATCTACCTTATTAGGCATTTATTATCAAATTTTTGTTATCAGTTTGCAATTTACAATTATTACTATTACTTATTATCAGGCTTGTTTCCCCAGACATTATGAATCCTCCTTACATAAATGGATTTGGACATACATTACACCCCCAAGGAAGCAAGATGGAAAGATGAAGAAGCTCAGATGATATTTTCAAGACACCTAATTAGTTCCCATCCTAAAAGCTGTGATATAATGGATCTGTTGTGCATCTTTGACTGAGAGATAGGCTGTGCCAGACTGGGGATAATGACCAGGACCCATCTGGTGCACAGGGAGGTGGCAGCAGGCTGGAGATACCTCGTGATGGAGCAACTGTCAGAGGTTAGAGTGATGCAAAAGCTCATCTCTTATCAGTGGTTGGATGTGGAATTCAGGTGCACAAATCCCTCATGGAAAGCATGAAATTTTATTTGCCAAACCTCGCTGGTCAAAAGCTTATTTTCAAGAGTTTTCTCTGGCTGTAACTCAGGGCAGGAGGATGAGTTGTGGCACCTGCTTTTGTCTCTGGTTTGGATATAATGGATTTGGGCAGGGGTACAGGAGGGAGGTGTTTGCAAATAAAGACTTTCTGCACATTTCTCAAGTACTAAGCACTAAGAAAGAGCTGGAAGGAGTCTGTGAGCAGGTGCTGCTCCCTCCACTCTATCACTCTGCCCTCTGGAGACAAGGAGATCATCACTTTTAAGCTGCTGGGCTCATTTTCCATGGATTGGAAGGGGGGAACTGTTTCTGCCTGCCTACAGCCAAGAACCAATGACTGCCCACTGAGGTATGGCCTAATTTTCCACCCTGCTACCTGTCTCAATCACTCAGACATCATGGATACATGGAAATACTGCCACGGTGTTAGAACATGATGGATGCCATGGTTAGTGAGTCTTCATTTTCATGGGTAATGAGCAGAAGAGGCCTCTACATAATTCTACCTCTCCAGAACAATGGTGAGGAGCTGAGACATGCCTAAATAATGTTCTTTCATAATGTTGTTATTTAGCAGGAATCGATGTTCACACCTGTTTATTTCTCTTTCAGACACAAATGAACACAGTATGCACAATTAATAAAGTTAAACTGAAAAATAGCCCAGTATTGATTAGCCAGCTTTCCATTACACTGCACAACACCAGTCGATCTCTCCCAGACACCAGGAGAAACCTAATGGGCTTTTATTCATCACAGCCTAAGAAATGTCCATGGAAAACTTTTTCAACCCAAACCAGTAAATCTTAGGAATTTTGTTTCATCCCACTACTGAATATCTTCACTGCCTCAACTATAGGTGAGAGTCACATCCCAAATGTTAATGGCATTTTTCAGAAGCTTTGGTTCCCAGCAACCTGGCAGCATTGCTGGATTTTTGGCCTCATTTGATGTTTTTTGAGGTGTGTTGTGTATTAAACCCAGGTCTGCTTCCAGTTTCATTTTCCAAGGTCTAATTCCAGTCTCATTTTCTGTTCAAGCTGTTAGAACCCAAGCTCTCTGCTTTTCATCTCTCTGTGATCTAAATCCCCAGATGGAGATGCTCAGGTCAGAGACAGGGCTGATTTGACTTCAGATGGAAAGTGAGACAAATTACAGCACAGATGTATCTGAAAAGCTGTTCTCAGTTATCTCTCATCTCTGACCTGCTGCTGGCTTTGCTTGTTTGGACATCAGCATCAGGCATAATTACAGCTGCCATCCTACAGCAGTTTTACGAGTGAGGAGAAGGCTCTGGGAAGGAATTGTAGTGCAAACCTGCTGATTGCTGATTTGCAGGAGAGCTCAGTCCAGCTGATAAGCGACAAAATGCCAAAGGTTTCAAAGGACATAATAGAATTTTAGTTTCCCAACAGAAACAGATGTAGCCACTTAGGGTAAAAATCCCACACAATTTTTTGTAGAATATCCTGAATTGGAAGGGACTAAGAAGGATCAATGAGTCCAACTCCTGGCACCACACAACTGGAAAGTTAAATGCTGTATCTAAGACTGTTGCCTGAACACTTCTTGAAAACTGACAGGCTGAAAGTCATGACCACATTCCTATGGAGCTTGTTCCAGCTCTTGACCAAGATCTCAGTGAAGACTTGAATCCTAATATTCAATCTGAACTTCCCCTGACATATCTTTTAGCCATTCCCTCACACGCTATCATTGAAGAGATCAGCAGCTTTCCCTCTCCTTCTTCTTCTAAGAAAATTTTACACAGAAACATGTTCATCCCTCAGGTTAGTTTTTTATTTTTTTTATTGCTACTACAATAACTAACCTTTAGTAAATTTGCAAAAAAAAAATGTTTTTAAGATCATTTATAAAAACAAGAGTAAAATATGAATAAAAATGAATATCAAATTGTTTTCAATGAAAAATCAATCAATTAGCCTTTGTTTTCAAGCACTTTTTTCAGATTTCGGGTCATAGAATCTAAAAGTCCATGTCTAAAGATGAATACTGGGAGTAACATTAAAAAATGCAGGGTATTTTGAGTTTCAGTTTCTATTTTGCAGTGTGATGATCTACATTCAAGACATCTTTACAGGCATACAACCTCTAGTGGAAAATGTTCAGGGATCCTCAAAACAAAATGGGTTGGAAAACAGTGCAAGCAGCATAGGAAGTATGCCTTGAAGTGATACAGCAATTCCACGACTACATAGAAGGCCTTTGTCGATTTAAGAAATCCCATAAATGTACTTTAACACATTACAAAGAAACTGAAATGTAAAGACCCAGCCCAAACTCCCCACGCTCATGCTGGAATTTACTAGCTAAGTGAGTGGTTTAGTGAAGATTTACGATCTCAATACTGTCTGAATTCATGAGTTTCCCATAGATTTTGTTACTCTGTGTTCCTCAGATGCTACACTTTCATTTCTAGAATGATGAAAGCCCTTTATTTTTGTTTTCTCAAAAAACAGATGTAGAGAGGGAAAGCTGCCCGGGTTTGTAAAACAATCATGGTGGTGGGTAAAATTTGATTACTTTTTCTAAATACAGAGGTGGAAAGGGTGAAGTGAGCACTTGCCACAGGGGCTTGTGAAACTTCACCTGAAGAATCAGCCCAGTTTGTTTGGTCAGTGCCCCACATGGCATCAAGTGTAAACATTGGGGTGGAGATAAAGCTGGAAAGAAAGTTCAGGTAAATGTGATACCTCAGCATCTGTCTCATATTCAGGTACCCAAGTGCCAGAAACCAGCATAAACTTCTGAGACTGCCAAAGAGAGAATATAGCACTTCTTTTCCGTCTTAGATCAGAATTCATGCATTGTCAGCATCGTGCCACATTCCCTCTCCTGCCCATGAATGTGGGAATAAGGTTAAGGTCATCAGATGCTTGAATTTCCCTATCCGTGGGATCTCTGTGTAGGAGCTGCATGCACAGATGGGAAGGAGGAAGAAACTCTGTGCTGCTTCTCTGGGGTCACACCTTCTAACCATGACCTGATGACCAAGATAGAAAGTCTCTTCCATGACACAGGATCAGAGAATCACAGAATGATTTGGCTTGCCAGGGACCTTAAATATCATCCAGTTTCAACCCCCCTGCCATGGACAGGGACACCTTCCATTATTCCAGATTGCTCCAAGCCCTGTCCTGTCACACATGACACAAAGAAATGACACCCACACACTGAGATGTCCAAGGCAGATAAGAGGCCGTTTGTTTACAAACTTCAACATTTATAGAATTCCAGCACTGACCATGGATTGGAGGAAGAAAATCTTCCTCTCCAACCACACTGGTCAACCCAACAGCCCATCAACAGTCTCCTCCTTATGAGAGAATGTAAACATGGGCAGACAGTTAAAATAACAGAAAAGTTGTTTATGTAAAATCGTCAGAGACTCCATTGCAAAAGGTAAACACAGAAGGCTGAAATAGAACTTTAGAAAAACTTCTTAAAGAAACAGAGGAGAGCAGCAAAAACCCAGACAACACTGTCCAATCTGGCCTTGAGCACTTCCAGGGACTGGCCATCCACAACTTCTATGGAAAATTTGTGCCAGGCCTTCACCACCCCCACAGTAATGAATTTCTTCCTAACCTAAACCTATTATCTTTCAGTTTGAAGCCATTTCCCCTTGTCCTGTAACTTCAGGCTCCTTAAATAGTCTCTCTCCATCTTTCTTGTAGGCTTCCTTGAGGTACTTCAAGGCCACAATTAGGTTACCACAAAGCCTTCTCTTTTCCAGGCTGAGCAATCCCAATTCTCTCAGCCTTTCCTCATAGGAGAGGTGCTCCATCCAACAGGTCCGTGTCCTCCCAGTGCACATCACAGCCAAGGAAATTGCAGACACTGATGAAGGTCAAGCACTTTCAAAAAATCCCAGACAAAGAAATGCAGCTTTACTTTATGAGATTTCACTCAACAAAGAAGTGCAAGGCAATGAGGCAACAAGACCTCAACAATATCTCACCAACAGACATTGCAAACTCCTCAGTCCTGCCTCTGCCACTCACTAAAAAGAATGGGAACCATTATTCCTAATTACACAGAAGCTGAAACACAGTTAATCAATTTACTTTGAGATACAGGGCTTGTTCCTGGGTGCAGAGAATTAATTTTCTTACAATAATGTCTGGGAAAGTAGAAGATTGGTTCTGGTTGATTTACGGTGTCAGCATTTTTTTATTATTATTTCACAAACAACATCCATTTAATCACAAGATATCCAGAAATTGAATACAAAAGGAAACCTTTCATTATTCATAGATAGTATCTTCCCCAATCATAGATTTGTTTGGTTAATAAAAACTATCATAAAAAATTTGCTCAGGATACCCCTATACAGTATCTTATTTCCCTTCTATTTTAATACCTAAAGGGATGCTGAAGATGAGCTAAAATTCTCCTCAGGTGCTCTTAGCTGGAGGATAGAAGTAAATATTCTTTCTTTTTTCAGGTTATCTTTGCTTCAACACTTGGCAGTTTGATTTTGTGTTTTAAAGTACAGTATTACAAGAGTGAAAAAGTTTCTGGTCTCTGCGGTGCAACCACTACTCACTGTCTTGCTGCTGCTGCTGCTGCTGCTTGTGCACAACCTGTGCCAAGGCTGACCTAGGACCACCACAGGACTAATTAACTATTTTATGTCTGAACTTTGACAACATTTTTTCAATAAAATATTGACACGTCAGTCTGAATTTTTGTAGGTTTTCTGTGTCTTGTTATCAGAGCCTGAAAATGTGCAAAGGAAAAATTGTTTAATTATTCTGTAACTTCTGGCAGAAGTGGCTGATGGCTCTGTATTATTTGTCTAAGCCAAAATTTTCCAGAAAAAAAGAAGAATTACAAAGAATTCTCCCATATAAAAATACTACCTCTAGGGAAGTAAAATAGTAGCTAAAAGATGCTTTTGATTCCCAGGACTTTGAGAAGTATCTTCAAATACTAATGATGGCTAGTTTCTCCACGTATATAGTGCACGTAGTAAGCCTCAACTTTCTGCTTGGGATGCTGGAAAAGTTGGCTTGCTAATGCCTGTAAAGTGCTTTAAAATCTTCAGCCATAAGAAGAGTAAAATGTAGCAATTACTTTTTAATGAACTAGAAATAATGAGCAGTAGGTCTCAATGATTTTTTCTTTTCCTCCAAGAATGTTTCCTCTTAAATTATGTGTTTAATTCCCTCTATATAGCTACCTAGATCTGTTTTTCTTAACATCCACATCACCGTTTTATCTTGGCACTGATGCAGAGACCAGGGTTTGCTTGTTTCTTTCCCTGACAACTTCTTTAGCTCATTAGTATCGATTTAGGAAGTATTGAAGATAAATTAGGAAGTGGAGTCTGCAAGCAATAAGGTGCCTCCAAGGGTTTCAGGCCATGAGGTGAACTACCTGCAAGGAACAGGTTGGAGCAGGGATGTTTCACGAGCTCCTTTTGCAGCAACTGCTAAATTTCCCCAGGTATCTTCTGTAAAAGGCAGAATTTATCTGCTGCAAGCAGAAACAGCTCCATGAGCTGATCTGTTTGAGGCACACCCCATCTGAATCCTGATTTCACCAACCACCACCACTGCTCATACAGATTCAGCACCATCAGAAACTTGTGAGCTTTGCCCTCTGAGCATTTCAGATGGGCTTAAAGCAATACTCAGTGCACAGTTTCGGCAACAGTAATAAGTGCAGAGCATGTAATTATTTTCTAGGGTGAATTTATAGAGTGCTATTGATTCCATGTGTATGCTGAAGTCTATTCTTAATTCCTAAGGACTCCTTAATTCCTTTGCCTCATGGCAACATTCCTAAGGAGAGAGGCAGTGCCAGGTTTTGCGGCAACATAGAGAGGAAAAAACAAGAATTAACCTGACCAACATCTGAAAAGACAACAGAGTGCTTTCCATCACCAACTACTTAGGAAAAGGCTTAAAACCAATTTTTTGAGTGTGTGCTGTGTATACCTGTGGTGCTATAACAAGAAATAAAGGTTGCAATAACAGTAATTAAGAATTGTAAGTGATTGATATAACTGCAAGGACTCGGATTCAATTTTCTTGTAATAATAGTTTCTACTCACTTCAGAAACTTATCCAAGACAATAATGTTTATGTAAGACCAGAATTTGATGGGCAGGAATGTTATTCTGATTAAAATACTGTTCTTATCCTCAAATATCCTATGTCTGTGCCATAAAGAAAAAAAATTACTGCTGTACAGAGTGACATTGAAGAGATATGCACATACTAGGCAAAAAAATATATCTTATTCTTGCACTGATGGGTGTAAAAATACAGGTCTACTATTCTAAAAAGGCTGGTTTAGATATTGTAAAAATTTTAAAACTTCAGTCCAACACTACTGAGAGCTCTGCAGTTGTATTTGCCTCATGTTAGGAAAGTGTTCCACTTCATCTGTTGATACACAGCACAAGGACACTTTACTTGACCACAACAAAAGTGGTTGTGTCTGAATTTTTCTGGAATCTAGCCAGCTTTGTGTAGTTTCCTATGTATCCATTACTTTCAAAGTGCACCTGAAACCTCAGCATGATTTGCTTCCACACTGTGAGCAAAAAATTCTTTCTCAAGACAAGCTTTGGGGAGTCACAGATATGCAGAACAGGTGAGGTTGGAAGGCACCACAGTGGGGTCATCTGGTGCCACCTCCCTGCTCTAGCAGGGCCATCCCAGAACACAGGCACAGGATTGTGTCCAGATGGCTCTGGAATACCTCCAGGGAGGGAATCTCCGCACCATCTCTGGACAATAAGTTCAATGCACACTAAAGAAGTTCTTCTGCATGTCCAGGTGGAACTTACTGGGCATCAGTTCCTGCCTGTTCCTCTTGTCCCATTGCTGGGGCCCCTGAGCAGAGCCTGGTCCCTGCTCTGAGCCCTCCCTGAAGACATTGACAGACAGGGATGAGGTCCCCTCTCAGTTTTCTCAAGGCTGAACAAGCCCATCTCCCTCAGCCTTTCCTTGTAAGAGAGATGCTCCAATCCCTTCATCATCACAGTCCTCCCCTGGACCCTCTCCAGGAGCTCTGTGCCTCACTTTTCCTGAGAAACCCAGAACTAGACAGAGCACTCCAGATGTACCTCACCAGGACTGAGCAGAGGGACAAGATCATCTCCGTCAACTTTCTGGCCATGCTCATCCCAATGCAGCCCAGTATTTCATTGGCCTTGCTGGCCCCCAGGTCACACTGCTGGTCATGAGCAGCTTGTTGCCCACCAGGACCACCAAGTCCTTCCCATGGACCTGGTTGTCTTGGTTCAGAAAGACAGGTGTCTGATAAGGAAGGCAGGAGTCTCCCTTGGAATGGAGAATGTAAACCCCCTCCCTCCAAATTAATGTATTTTGAAATTAAGAGGCTCTCAGGCAAAGATATGGGAATAGGAATAACAGTTCTTTACAAGGAAAATTAAAGTAAAAATGTAGTAATACAGAAATACAAACAAACAAACAAAAAAAAAAAAAAAAAAGAAAAGACTGACAAGAGTCAGAATACAACCTGACACCCTGTTGGTCAGGGTGTTGGTAGCAGTCCAATCAAGTCCTCCTGGAGTGACAGATGTGGTTCTGCTGGAGCAGAGATGATCCTGTAGAAGGGTGCAGTTTTCCTCTGAAGGTCCAGTGGTGGTGAGATGGGTCCAGTCTTCCTCTGGGAATCCAGTGCAAACAGGCTGCCCTGGTCTTCTGAATCTCAGGTTTTATCCAGGTAGGAATGCTTGGCTCCTCCCCCTGGGTGGAGCATCTCCCAATGGGATGATGTAATTGTATCAGCCATGCAGTGAGCCTTGATGGCCCATTAACAGCAGATATCCCCCTGGAGGGAGGATGGGTCCTGGAAGAGATAAAGAACACTGCCCCAGCTGGTTTTAACAGCTGGTAATAGAATAGATACTTTTGATTACATCTTGCATTGCAACACTGGTCTCCAGCAGCCTGTGCTGGTGCAGGGGGTTATCAAGTGTAAGAACCTTTAGGGAAGTCTAAAAGAAAATTGGAGGCCACTCCTGCCCTTAGGTATTCATGGATAAGTTGTGTTCTTTGGGACACTCTGTCTCTGTAGGTGGCATTAATGAAAGCAGGAAGTCTGAGGCAAATCAAGCTGTCTTTTAATAAAAATAAAGGAAATTTGTTGTTGATTTGATATAGCAAGGTCATCTGCAACCATCCCTCAGGCAACAGCAAGTGCAGGGAGTGTATGCAACCTGGACCTGGACCTGCTTCCTCATCTGCCTAGACAACGCAAGGGAAGGGAAGGGAAGGGAAGGGAAGGGAAGGGAAGGGAAGGGAAGGGAAGGGAAGGGAAGGGAAGGGAAGGGAAGGGAAGGGAAGGGAAGGGAAGGGAAGGGAAGGGAAGGGAAGGGAAGGGAAGGGAAGGGAAGGGAAGGGACAGCAGACTGCCTCTGCTGTTCTGTATTTGAAAGGTTTTGCTATCCTCTTATTTAGAGAGGATTTTTTGCCAAGTAAAATGTGTGTGTGTCTAGGTGATAAATACACATTTTCCCAGAAGTGCATTCAATCATGCTTTACATTTCCAGCATTACCTCCTGAACCCTGCCATGGACCACTGCCTCCGACTCCTACAGAGCAGTGGCCAGTCAATATTTTCTAACAATCTCCTGCTGTCCCAAGTCCTGCTGCAGAGTTGATGCCTCAGTTTTTGTTGTAGCTAATTCACTCTTGCTCCACTACGAGTGCTATTTTTTGTAAGGCTGTGGAAATCTTGAAATCACAGCCCTCATTTTGCAGTCAAAAATGGAAATGCATTACCTGTAATTTCCCAAGCATTTAATTTCCTTGGAAGATTTATTTGTAAACAAACAAGAGCTTTATTGTTGCTTGTTGCAGACGTGCCGTAAATTAGTTTTTTCCACACTGAAATGCAGCAGCATAAAATTCTCACTCGAGGAAAGTACTAACTGGCATTATAGCATTACTTTGTTAATTATGTTGGCACATACACTGCTGCTCTTTAAATTATTTCTGTACACCAGAAACACTTCGTACCTAATGATTTCCTGCACTTCTTGTATATTAGTTCACGTTTAACCTAATTTAAGTCATTGTCAAAATGATGAATGCAAAGAAGACACAGACAGTGTTGAAGGCAACATGGCTCCTGAGCCAGTGAGTCTTGGCCACAGGAACTACCAGGGCCGAGATTAATTTTAATATGTTGAATCTGGCTTTGACATGTTTGACAACATTCTGATTCATTCTTATCAGTCTGACTTGTCATTTTTAAGCAGATTAGATTTCCCGCATGCTCCTCTTCTCCAGCCAGTTCTCAGTCATTACATTTTTGGTTTTTGATGGCCAGTGGTATGTAATAAGATAATGAACTTGGAAGACTATGGTGATAAATTTTATTTAGGTGGTTATTTATGACAAGAAAGTAATAATTTATATATTTCCCAGTCCTTATCATTGCAACATTCCTAATGGAAAACTGCTTGATTGACACAGTCATCTTCCCAGATTTCTTCAGTGTTGTTTACAGCAACAGCCTTGTTACTGCATGTCAAATATCTTACAAAATCAATTTATGATATTTTACCATCCCCTCTGAATGGAGCTTTTCAAAATTGAAAGAAGTGTCAAGACATCTATTATGATCATCACCACCTAAGTTTTCCCTGAGCCTGAGCTCAAAAAGGTCCATGAAAATCTGTTTACAACGTGCAGGAGAGACTCAGGGTCTCTCGAAATTTGAATTCAGCACTTGAGTTCCTGCCTTCCAGAGATACTCAGTGATGAGTCTTACACTTATAAGCACACTAAGGACTTAGTATTTACTACTTAAGTCCTCATACATACTAAGTGGACAGGAAAAGTTTCCAGATTTTTCTCTTGAGGAGCAGCCTCTTGCCAAAGTACTTGCATTCCAGCTGGAAGGAGAGTTCCTCAGCTCTGCAAAGAGCAAATCCAGTGGGAGCCATCTGAGCTGGATAAACATGCAAACATAGGACACAAAAAGGAACATCTGCTAGGAGGGAGATAGAAAAGAGGCAAAGCAAAGCACAGATGTTTGCTGTCAATCCTTCTCCTCTCTGCTATTCACGTGTGTTCCTCAGTGCTACCTGGAGAGCTGCCACGGCGCAAACAGTGTCACAGCAACATGGCTGGTTTGACTTTTACAATTTGTCCAGTGGAAGAAATGATGACAGTAGTGCTGGAGGCAAAGTGCATGATAATTATCCCAGTGACCATCTCCATGTCCATGCACAGCTGGTTGTTTCAGGACAGCTGCCAGGAATTCCTCATCTCAGATGAGCTCTACGTCCACTTGTTTGCTCAGATTTGCACTTTCCTTTTATTTCCACCAAATCCATCATTATTAACACTGACAGTTCTGCTGGGCAGTGGGATAGACAATGTGCTCTAGGACACCTTCATAGAGGGTGGAAGGAAGGAGGAGTTTTAAATCATGCCTTGCACCTTCATTATCCCACTTACAATTACATGTAGAATGCCATTTTTGGTCCATGACCTTGACAGAGATGGGAAGATTCTCTGTGTTATCACTTGTGAAATGGGCCTTTTTCTCTGCAGAGTGTAAGCATATAATAACTTTTAATACATTAATTTTATGCCCACAGTTCCTACGTTGTGCTATCACTTCTCGTTTTTTCTAGCATCATTATGTTTTTCTCTCACAACTTTCTAGGAGCTTTAAACTATTTTTAAATTGCTGTCTATTTTATTTTAACTGTGATCTCCATCCCTTTTATAGTTCCTTGCTATATTTCCCTCTGGTTTTGCTTCATCTTCTAATTTCATTTTCCCTGGCTTCATTATTTTTATGCTGGCTCTTTGAATATTGTTTTCCCACACGTAGCTCTTTTGTTCCATGTAACACTGAGTTGTTATTTACTCCTTGAAACAGATACTTGGATGCCTCCATCTAGCTGGTGGTTGCATCTCATATATAATGTGTTATCATGGAGTGTAAAAGAGTCCACCTCAGTGGTGATTATTTTTTTTAACAGTGAATCCCTCTGGGAAGATGCTGAGTGCACACAAAGAACAGGAGCTGAGTTCCCCTCAAAGCTGATAAGAGTTTGCTGTGACAAAACCTTTGTGCTTTAGCTGGAGCAGTGATAGAGATCATTTCCAGCAGAAGGATTTTCTCTGGGATTATGACTACACAAGTACTCAACCCATTCTTGAACTTTAAAAAGTGCTTAACACTTGGTTTCCAGATTGCCTAAACCTTAACCTGACATGAGATCTCACCCTCCAGGAATTGGGGGCAGCAGTTAAGACCAGACACGAAGCAGTGCTAAAAACAGCCCAGATACAGTGTGTAAGCAGGAATTTCTCCTTTTCTGTCTGTATGGAGGTGAAAAACAATCAGGCAAGTAACTTTTGCTGTACTGTAAGAGGTTTTCAGTTTCTTTGTGTTTGTTTTTTTCCTGATGACCAGTAAATGAATTGTGTACAGAGCTCTGTGTCATGAAAGCTTAGTATGTGCTCTGCAGCAGGGCTGCAAATTAAAATTTCTGCTGTGTATTTCCTTTTGGGGAAATTTAGGGAAGCCATTGATTCAGTGGGCAACTAAATTCCTGCCTTCTACCTCCTATTCATGAATGAAAGCCTGGACAGTGAAAGTACAAGTTGTCCTTTTTCTTCCCTCCTTTCCTTAACATGGCTGTCATTGGAGTACTGAAAGACAAAAAATACGATTAAAATAGTAATTTCACAGAATTTTATCCATGTCTAGGAGAAAACCTGGGAGTTCTCTTTGTTTCTTCCTGCACCCCCTCACTTCTCTTTTTCTTCTTAAAACCTTTTGGTCTATTTGTGTAAAGTTCAGCAGCAGCACCTTTCAAAGCAGCACCTTTCAAAGATTGAACAATGAAATGTATAATCAGCAGCATCTTGAAACAGAGACGGGATGGGAAGGGAGGAGAAAATATATGGGTTATTAATACCAGAAGTTCTTGTGCCATAAATATGGTTTCATTGTTGGAAATCTGGATACAAGGCTTGTGGTTTTGATCTTGGACAGGGAGCTTGAATTTCACAGAGTTGCTTTTCGGCAAAGCCAAATCCAGGAGTGAGAAATAAAGTGAATTCAGACAAAAAAAAAAAAAGAAAATCCTCTGGAACTACTCCTTGTAACGTTTTACAATCTCATTCTCTTTCCATTGAACCCTACCTGCCTTAGTCTATATTTGTCTTGTCAGTTAAAGAACTTTTATCTGTCATCAAAGTTTTCTTGGCAGCAGTAGGCTGTTTTGTATTTAAGGCTATTTAGTTCCTCATAACTCAGGATATTTTCAGGGTTTTTACCTGACGAAATAAAGACAGGGATCAGAGCTAAGCTCGTCCTTTTCTGATCTGAGAATGAAGAGAAAAAGGGGAAAAAGAGGAGAAAAGAAACCTCAGAAAGTGGCCATTTCCTCTTGTCCTACTATTTGTTGTCTGGGCCTGGCTGCAACCTCCTGTCAGGGAATTAAAGAGAGGGATATGGTCATCCCTGAGCCTCCTTTCCTCCAGGCTGAGCCCCGCCAGCTCCCTCAGCTTCTCCTCACCAGACTCATGCTCCAGCCCCTTCCCCAACTCCATTCCCTTCTCTGGACACACTCCAGCACCCCAGTGTCATTCTGTGATAGTAGCACAATCTCCTGGACAAGAAATCAGAAACACATGAGAAAACTGACTGTTGCTACCACAATGCATCAGATTTATGGCACAGTTGTTATTGTCATGAACACAACAGCCTTACAATGTGTGTTCAGTTGAGCTGTGCAGTGGATGCAGAGGTCCAATGTGTTCCTGCACATCCAGACAAAGGAAATTGATAGCTTTGATAAAGTAAAAAGAATTTCCCCTACAAGCATTGTTCAGTCTCTCTTTTCTGGACTTTTCCATTCCTCCATTAGCAGCTGGGGATCCTCCATGGTCTCCTACAAGCATCTAGAGAAAAAGGGTGGAATGAAAATATCAACATCCACATATCCCTTCTCACAGCTAGTCATTCTTAGGATTATTTAAACATATTTGAGTGATTTAGGAACATATTTACCTCGGTATGCAAACTGGGGTTTTCTAAAGTCCCTTGCATCAAAAATCATAGACCATGAAATGGTTTGGGTTGGAAGATCATTCTTAGAGATCATTCTGTTCCACCCCCCTGCCACGGGCAAGGAACCTTCCACTATCCCAGGTTGCTCCAAGCCCTGTCCAACCTGGCCTTGGACACTTCCAGGGATGGGGCAGCCACAGCTTCTCTCCACGCCAGGGCCACACCACCCTCACAGGGAAGAGTTTCTTCCTGATTATTTTAAATCTATTCTCAGTTTAAAGCTGATGTTTTCTCAGATCAAAGACCCACAGAGAACCACAGAATGGGTCAGGTTGGAAGGGACCACAGTGGCTCATCTGATCCAACCTCTCCACTCAAGAAGGGTCACCTAGAACACACTGCAGAGGATTAAATCCAGATGACTCTGGGATATCACTCAGAAGAAAACATTTTGTTTAATTCTCCCAACATGTTCGCCAGAACCTCTCATTACAAAGTTGCCAGACAATCAACATGGCAGGTTGCCCTTTGTTATCTGTTTGATTTCCTCTTATGAAACAATCAAACAATTTGCTGTGATTTCTTCTTCTTCACCAGAGGGCAAAATAATAAAAGTAACTCAAACAAAACTACTTTTTGCCCTCAAATTCAGGTTTAAAAAGACTTGAACATGCAGGCAGGAATCCCCCTGTTCCTAGACCAAGGCTTAATTATCTGGATTTTAAACACATTTTTTTGATTTACTAGTGCTGCCTGATAATTAGCTCTGTGCTTTTTTCCCCTCACTGACTTTGTTTGATAAGGCTTTTATAGAGTCTTGGCGTGCATAACTCAGTGAGTCCCATTTGTAAGGCAGCACCTCCCTCTGCCTCTCTCTGCTCTGTCCCAGCTTGGAGCAGAACAAGAGTCTAATTGGCACTGTTTACAAACCACTGCACTTGGGAAGAGCTGTGCCTCCATTTGATAAATAAAGATGCAAGAAACGAGAAACTTATAACTAATTCATGTCTTGAGCCATCTATGAGTTAAGAAATAAGTAAATTAGGAAAAGAGACTCAAAAAGAAGCAGGTGCATTTGGAAGGTAAAAGTCTACTTTGAAAACAAAGAATCAGGAGTTTTTAAGAGATGGTGGAGAGCAATTGATGATTTATGAGGTGCGTTGGATCAATAAAAAATTCCCATCCTCAAGGTGGCGAGGTTAAAAATCAAATAAATTAAATAAATATAAATAAAAGGAAAAAGAATAAGCCTTTGCAGGACTTTGCCCTGCCCCACTTTCTAAGGGAAATTCCTATGATAAATCAGAACCTGGCCCACATGGACTGAATGAAATCTGGATCCCTGCCCTAGAAAGCTTCTGTTATTGTTAATACAGTATTTTTTACTTAACTTAGGCATATGATTTGTCAGAGAGTCCTTAAATCAGGTGTCTGGACCCTGGGAAGGGGACACTGTGGGGACAACCCCTTGGCATTACAAGGACACAGCAAGAATTGAGCTGTACTCCTCCAGAACAGTATTTTGGCCAGAGGTCACTTGCTATGAAGGAACTTCCAAATCCAGGGGTGTCTTCATTGTCTCTAATACCCTTCAGCAACACACTAGAATGGTGATTTTAAGTGTTCTTTAATAGAAGCTCACTATGTAATCAGAAGCATAACTGATCTAATAGCCATGTTGAAAGTCACTCAAATGTTTATCTTTTTAATGATCTGATAGAAAAAAACCCATATTTTATCTGCTGCTTTATAGCTTAGGGATTAGGCTGCTAGTTCAGGCTGAAAGGTAATCATCCATATTCACTGGAATCTAATTGCGTGCATGAGAATTGTATAATATAGAATAATAATATAGAATTGTATAATTGTGTTTGGGAGCAATTTCTTCCTTTCTTAACTCTAATTGATTGTAAATCAACTTTCATGTAGTACTAAATCCTCTGAACAACCTAAAGTACTGAATCACTTGAACAACAAAGCTTTTTAATTTAAGGAGTCTGTCAGTTCCCTGTGGGAAAACTGGAAAATCTGCTTTTCTGGGATTGAATTCCAGTCCTGGGTGCTTCTCAGCTATCCTGGACAAGATGTGAGTTGAACTTGGGAAGTACCCCCAGGATACAGGGGGACAAGGGAACTGGCAACAACTCAATTTTTCATAGAGTACAAGAACTCTTCATTCCAACGTGCAAAACAATGGGCAGGGAAGGAAGAGACCAGCGTGGCTGAGTAAGGACCTCCTGATCATAATGAAACTGGGAAAAAATTGGCTAGGCAGGGACATTGACACTGGGAAAAATCTTGGGATATTACAGTCTTCAAGATGAGGTTGTGTCTAAGGAACAAACCTAACCCCCAACAGGTTGAAAGAGGGCCTGAGTAGCCTATCTATGGCAGATGTCCTGGGCCATGGCAGGACGGCAGAACTGGGTGATCCTTAAAGGTTCCTTCTAACACAAACCATTCTCTAAACCACTCGTCTGTGTCATGTCTCTGCTTAATGCATTTGGGAAGAGCTGTCATCCTCTGTGTGATGTAGTTTGTGAATTAATAAGAATTTCTAACATCTAGTGTTGTGCCAGTTCCAGAATTCTTTTTTTTTTTATTATTAATTAATTCCCAGATTGACCTGACATTTTAATAAGGAGTTATCATCGCTTGTATCCAGGGAGGAGGCAGGCAGATCGTGAGGGATGAAAGGAGGATTCCAGTTCAGTGGAGCCATCAACCACACTGAGACCTGCACATGTTTACTAATCAGTAAATATTACTGTTTCTGCCCTTCTGGTGTGTTTTATTAGAGCTTCTCTTTCCTGAAGTAAATCAAGCTCTCAGCTTCCTGAAGCAGAACAAGAATAAAATCTGAACTTCCTTTGGAAAAATGGAAACCCAGTTCGGAGACGTGGGAAAAGTTTGTCAGAGAAGTATTTCAAGACAAAAAACATCAGAGTTTGGTATTATACCTGAAAATGTATTCCATTTTGTTTCCACGAGATAAATAATGATCTTTGAATGACTGGTAAAGAATATTGGCATCTTTGCCGTATGTGGAAAAAGGCTTTTTGTCACTGTAGGTGCAGCACACAGGAACAGTTTTGAAATTACAGACAGTGAATTTCTGGGAGATAATCATGGCTGCATGGGGGCACATCTTGTAAACTACATCTAAAAAATCCTTGTAAAGCCACAGAAGAAGCACAGCAGCCACTTACAGTGGTTCTTCAGAACACTGCATTGGCAGCTGAAAGTTTACAGGGAGTCAACCATTTTTGAAAAATTAGGAAATCAATGGTCTACACAGAAGAGAGCTAATAGTTTAAATCATTTTAAACTATTAGTTCCCGCATGAGAGAAAATGAAAAACATTTATTGAAAATAGAAGAGAGGAGAGAGTGTTTTGGAGTTTACTCCATAGAGCCAAAATACACTTCTTGATTTTTTTTTCTTCAGCTGCTCTTCACTTCAAATATCATTGTAAGGTATCACACAGGTCTGGCCTCTGTGGATTCTTAATTTGATTTCTGAAGTGACCTCTAGTTTAAGAAAAAAAAAAGAAAAAACGCTTGCAGAAGGCATCCACCTCCTTCCTAGCAGAAACCTTGAGATTATCTAATGAAGCTAAAGATGAAATGAGCAATTTCAGAGTCCTGCAGCCAGTAGATCCTGACCCGGGGTACTGCTAGATGGAAAACATCTGGGAAATTCAGAAGTGCAGGACAGATTTAGAAAGGTAACAGCTTGTAAGGGCTGGAGGTGAAGGACAGAGTAAGGTTGGGAAGAGGGATGGGGTGTAGAGGTGGAGGAGAAACATAGGAAAATGTGGTTTTAAAATGTGGGCTGATGAAGGGATCCCGTAGGGAAAGAGGAACACTTCTCTTGGATGGGGATGGCAGAACATGAAATATCAAGCTTAAACTGAAGAAAGCAATGTTCTTCAGGGCATTTATGAATAAAGGCAGCACAAATAACAATCAGGCAAAAACTAATGGATCTGAGAGTGAGCTGCTGTGCCAGTGTGTGAGGAAAAACACAAACTGATTTCTCAAAGGCTTCCCTGAAAACATCTCTGCAGTGACAGGACAAGGTGAAACAGCCTTTAGCTGAAAGAAGTTGGATTTAGACTGGTATTAGGAAGAAACTCTTTACTGTGAGGGTGGTCAGGCACTGGCACAGGTTGCTCAGAGAAGCTGTGAATTCCCTGCCCCTGGGAGTGTCCAAGGCAAGGCTGGATGGGGCTCTGAGCAACCTGGTCTGGTGGAAGGTTCCTTTCACATGGCAGGGAACTGGAGCTGGGTGATCCTTATAGCCCCTTCCAACCCAAACCATTCTGTGATGCAAAAATCCACAATGAATTAAAGCAAACAGGGAGAACGATTGCAAACCATTGTGAATTTCTCAGCAGCAACAACTCCAGTCAATGCTGATGAAATTCTGGATCCAATTTTCGAGGATCTGCTACTTAGAAAATGGCAAGAAGAATTCTCCACTGAGTACTTAACTGTTTTCTCAGTTATCCCTGTGAGTGTTTACCACAGCTGCTGACTGACATCCCAGCCATCAGAAGTCTCATCATACAAGTTCAGTCTCACTTGAAAACTGGTTGGGAATTGAAGTGAGCCAAGTTTGCCCGTGGCCACACAACCCAGCAGTGCCAGAAGCACAAAAAAGCAGATTTCTTGAACTTCCAGCTGTGTTATCTGAAGTGATTTAAAGAATGGGAGCTTTTTAGGTGAAAGAAACCAGTTAAAATGGAGATTGGAAATTATTATTATCGCTAATGACTTAATTAAGGGACATAAGAGGCCAGATAAATAGACAGATGAATAAGTAGTTCAGAGCAAATCTGGTAGAAAAAGGATTCTCACTGCTACAGCTTAACTTTCCACAATTATCTAATAATCACAGTAAATATGGAGATCAGCAGATTATTTTCTCAACATCGAATGACTTATGTGGCATGTCAGCAAAACACCCAGGAGAATAAAACACACCAGCAACTGCTCTCTAATTACTCTTTTCAGATGGAGTAATGATCTTTAACGTGCAGTGGATCTCATTAATTAACTCTCAGATTTTAATTAACTCTTTGCCTAATTTACCTGCCATAATACATTATCGAAAATGTCATCTTAACAGGTTTTTTGCTCATTTGGGGAGGAGAAAGAGGAAACTGTATGTTCATAAGTGGTTTTTGTTTCCTCTTTTCTGGAGAGTCTTCTGGTAATGAGCAACTTTCCTAATACAGATATATAGAATAAGAACATATTGAAGCCTCCAGTGTGTTTGGTTGCCCAAATCTAATTAATTCAAGGGGAGATAGAGGATGATAGTCTTCAAGTGTGCCTCACACATTTTTTAGGGTTTCTTTAGGTGCTTTTAAAAGTTGTTAACTGAAGCAGAACTCCTCTCTTCGAAAGGAAACAGCAAAACTGTGGGAGTCAGAGACAGTTGGTGATGTCCCAGGTCTGCTGCACCAACCACTGAAAGAAATGTTCTCTAAGTCTTATTTATTATTAAGAACCACCTCCTTAAACACTGGATAGTCTTCCTGTCCCATAAAAACAAATACCTGAGTGCTCCCTACACATTTTAAAATTTACTTTTAGCCCAGGCAGTGTAATTAAAAATAAATACAAAGTATCAGTGCACCCTGTGGCAGTTACCCCACAGAATGATGTACAATGTTCTTCCTTGGGTTAGCTTCATTAGTGCTGCCACTATTGAGGAGCACAAACTTCATGGAAGAAATTAATGCACTTAATGTTTCCTTGCCCTCAATATGAATTTTTCTCATTCTGGAGTGGATTTAGCCTTGCTATTCCTTCCTAGGGAATAGAGGCAGAGTCAGTATCTTGTTGCAGTAGAGGAATGGTTTTTCCTGAAGGTCTTTCCTTAGGAGTGCAAAGTGAGTGTTCCCTCAGATTTCTTCCTCCCTAACAGCTCTCCTCAAAGAATGGAGACCAAATTATTGTGTCCCTTTGTGGTTTGTAGGTGAACACAGATGTTCAGTCCTGTCTTCACCACGTGAAGAAATCCTTGTTTCTCTCGTTTTTTCTTCACACATCTCCCACATTTAAGCCCACTTTGTAGCCTTAGCAAATCATAGAAAATCAGGGAGTACCCTGAGTTTTAAGGGACCCCCAAGTATCCTTTAAGTCCAGCTCCTGGTCCCTCAGAAAGCATTTCTCACTTGGCTTGGACAAGACCATAGAGTTTCTATTTCATGTAGGTACTTAAGTAATAGAGGAAAATAAATGTCTTCCTTACACTGACATTTTGGCTTATAATTTTGCAGAAGATCTATTGCATTTTCTCCCTCTCTCCAGTATTTCCCAGCATTTCTAAGGCACGCTGATGGATATTTTTAGGCAAACCTCAGTGGAAAGATGTTCTGTTTATAGTCAGGCACTTATGAAGATGAATATGCTGTAAACAATGACTACGCTTGGTGGTGATCCTGCCCTGATCTAACATTTATTGATGTAGGAAATTAGGGACTTGTGCTAAGCTGAACTAATTGCCATAACTACAGCTGCAGACAACTGAGACCCATTAATTACCTAAAAAAATAACAAAAAAAAAAAAGAATTTTAATTTGTTTCAGAGATAGTAAATTTTGTCAGATTCCCTTTACTTTGTGACCCCACTATGCATGGATTCACAATATTTTTTCCTGATATTTCCTAAGTAGGAGGGCAAGTTTATCATGAAACATGACAAATTTCTGGAATGTAGACAGTGGAAGGAATTCTGTAATGATAAAGAGATGGCTGGAGTCACTCATTTTGTGTTTGGCTCTGGTATAAAAGTAAAAGACATACAACCTGCTCTTGAAGCACTTGAACCAACATTTTCTGGAATTATAAAGTGGTTTATTCCTTCTGTTTTCAGACAAGTTATTTCATCTTGCACAAGAACATTGGTGAGATTAGAAGCACTGTTGACTTTGGATTAGGCTTCTTTTGGTTCTTCTGAAAATACCTCATAAAATTTAAGATTTTGCAATAGCAAAAGCAAACATTATAATTAATAACAATAGAAATTTGATTTTCTTCCTCTGTTATAAATTTGATGGGGATGAAAGATTTGATAAGGAAGCAGCAAGAGGTGAAGAACTACTGAATGCTTTTTTCAGTCACTGGGACAAAAAAGCAGAAATGTTCAGGTAGATTTTAAAACAACATCCACTGCTGTGGCTGCAACATTTGGAGTGAAATGTGGCTGAAGGGGATTGACCAGATATAGCATTAAGTTAATGGTGAATTAAATTCTATGAGAAAAAAAAATTAGAGGTGTTTATCTATCCATCTTACCCTCAGGTCTTCAAAAATGATACATGGTGTTGTGAAGGACTTAATTATGTTAAATAAAATGTTTCTGTCTAAGCTGAGAAATCCCTTGCCTGTAACAAGAAAATTAATTGCTTATTTTTGGTAACCAAGACATTTGCAGCCAGATAAGTATTTGACCCTAAGTTGTCCAAATAGAAATTTATCCACTTACAGGAAAATAGCCCCCCATCCTCGCTGTGCCTTGTCTTGACCCAAGAACGTGATAGGAGACCTATGGATGTTCATTATTTACCTCAGTGCTCAAGCCTGCACTGTGGGAGACCATTGTGCTGTGATCCCCTGCTGAAAGGGATGTATTCCACAAGAAATATAAATTTGGGGCTTTTTTTAAAAATTCCTTTCAGGTATGTCTTGAATGGGCACATGAACTTCCCATTTTTAAGCCATTATTAACTAGATTAAAATCACGAATATATTAATGTAACATGATGTTGGAAGACATCTTTATCTCTGATGAAAGAACATCCAGCATTTGTATCCCATATCCTATAATTTCTTCCCTTCTGGATCTTACCTGTATTTATTGCTTACTGCCTGCATCTAATGGAAAATGACCATAGCTGGCTTCAGTTTAAAAAAAAAAAACTTTAATCACACATTCAGGAAGCCATGTTCCATTTTAAGTCATTAGATAAATGGTTCTAGCTTTGTGTTTCTACCATTTTTTTTTAATTAGTTGTGACTTGTCCAGAGTTCCCAGTATTGTAATCATACAAGAGACTGAACAAAGCCCTGGTTGAAAGGAAAGACAAATTACCCCTTAATCTTGTAACATCATCCTAAAGGATAAACAAAGAGAGAAATGTTGTTAAACACTGAACACAGACCTGCAGAGCCTCTGGCAATCTGGAATTTCAACTTAATTCTCTCAGTTGTCAGTGCTCTTCTGGCCCTAATAGCCACAGACAGCCCAGCACATTTGTGTCTCAGAAATTTCACTGTTGGGGGTATCCTGCACTGGATCACACACCAGGTGGGTGAATTAAATGTTCAACATGGAGAAAAACAAACTGATAAGTTGTTGAGTTAGTGACCTTATGATGAGGACAGCAAGGCATCAGGTTTGAGAATCTCCTCCTGAGAGCAAGAGGTGCCTTTCCTCTCTTCACAGTGAAGCAGTTTCCAACCAGCAACATCCCCTTTCCTATCATCCATTCACCAATATCTTGTTTTACAGTACCAGGGACCTAGAATTCTCCTGCTGATCTCCAGTAGATGATTGATTGACTGATTGATTGATTGATTGATTGATTGATTGAGTTCCAGTGATTTACAGCTATCAGTGATGCAGTGCCCAGGGGAGAGGCAGCTGCTGCCGTCCCACTATTGGGTCATGGTCAGAAACATTTTCTGATTCAACCCAATATGCCCAGTTTACACTGGGAAGATGGGCCTGAAGCTTCTTCCAAGCCTAATTGTCCAACTTTGGTGCTGATTTGCAGGGCTTTAATTAAAGACAAAAAAAAGTTCTTTCAGATCATTGGGAACACTGACTTTAGTGTGGCTTAATGACACTCATTTGATGTTTCACCATCATCCCTCTATTCATATCCAAATGAAGGAAGTTTCCTTGGTGTGGCTTAAAATATCTAATTATGGATTTCTGGCTTTAAATGGGACCATGTAGGTTTCCCAATCATTCCCTGTAGTTTTCCAGCACACTGTTTTATCTCAAAAGCTCATAACAAGGCTGGAATAACTCCTCTGATGACAATTCTGCAACTTTCATTGACAATTACTTCTAATCCCAGAATGATTGTTAAGTTATGATATTTCTTTTCATGTTTCTTTCAAGTCCTCGTTAGTGAAGTCCCCCTAGTTTTGCACACCCTACTTTGTTCTGTTTATGGGCTCCACTCGACTCAAAGAGATGCTTGAGCCCTTCTATACCAACTCTTTAAGCAATGGATGCCTCCTTTTCTCTGAAAAGAGGCTGCTCAACTTATTTTTAATTACCAAAAGCCTATATACAAAATTTTCATCTTTATTTCATATCTCCCCTCTCAGCTCTCTTCTAAAGAAGCACCATATTGGGATAACTTCAGCATTTGTACTCCAACTCGTTAGTGTTGTATAGATTATATTTTTGTAAGTACTCCCCTTTGAGTAGCCATGTAATTTTTTTGGATGTTTGAGGCTGACAGCGGAGGAAATTTTTTTTGTTTTCAGTTATTAGGTTTTGCATGTGCTCAAAGATTTATTTAATCACACATAAAGAACTTAGGCTGTTTGTCTTAAAAAAGGACAACCAAGAGGTGACTCTATTATGGCTTAAATATCTCCACAGGGAGAAATACCAGGTAGTAAAGAGATCTTTAATTTAGTAGAGAAAGACATAACAAGAAACAGAGCCTGGAAGCGAGAAACATATAAATTCAAATTAGAAACAAGACATGAATTCTAAAACACGTGAAAAAAATTAACAGAGACTAAAATTCCCAATGGTCTTGGTGAATGCTCCATCTTCCTGGGCTTTACAGGCCATATGCAGGTGATTTCTTTCTGGAAGGTATTTTTCAAAAATATGCATTTGGATTCATCACAGGAGAAACAGGAAAAGAAATCTTGTTTTGTTTTTTTTTTTTCTTCAGAAGACTATAGAAAATGTTTTAATAATTCTTTTGGGTCTTGAAACTTGTGAAATATTTGATTGACAAGAGAATCCTGTTGCTATGGATATTATGAGAAAAACTGACAACAGCAGGGTGGGAACTTAGTTGTGAGACAGATAGCTTGATGTATAAAGGGTCAGAGCAAATTTAATTTCTGTGTGACACATACACACAGAACCTGTCTTCGCTAACAGAAATATATAGAAACAGGCACACTGAGGAGAAAAAAAAAAACCTCACAGAAGCATATGGGCCATCCTGCTCCCAGATCTCGCTCTGGATATAAGTGGGTGGAAGAAAAAATAGTGTAGGATAGATATTAATTCATATACTCACAGAACAGCCTAGGTTGGAAGAGACATCAAAGGACCATCTGGTCCAAGTTTCCATGGGAAAGGGGACCCAGATGGGGTCACTCAGCATCCTGTCCCATCCCATCCTGACAAACCCCTTGTGAGGTTGTGTTGTTGGTTGATTGTTCTCACTGTAAAAATTTTCTCCCTTACATCGAGATGGGACCTCTTCCATTAGTACCCATTTCTCCTCGTCTTCTGCAAGTGGCTCTTCATGAAGAGAGAGACTCTGTTCTCCTTGAGCCACCCTCTAGATGTTGGAATATTGTGGCGAGGTCTTCCTGAGCTTTCTCTTCTCCGTGGGAGACATCATAACTCCTTCACTATTTCTTCACAGGACAGGTTCTCCAGGCCCTTGATCATCCTTCACTCCTCTACAGCTGTTTTGCCAGTTTTGAATGCCAAACTTCTATGTTGGATTTCATTTTCTACAGAAGAATGATTTTAATTTTGCTTTAAGAGTCTCAGTCTATCAATCTGAGCCGCACATGGTAAATTTTCAAGATAATTTTGAATGTTAATCCTATCCTTTTAAATCCTTTAATAACCTCTTTCTTTTTAATTCCTGAAGTGCTTTTCCAATAGCATCTTCTGCATTTCTAGTGAAAATACTAAATATATAAAATCCAGAAGCAGATGCTATTTGATTTTTCCCCTAAATTCTTCAACATCATTATAGCCAGCTGCACACCCATTTTACAGTAGTTACAAGGAAAGTGCATATTCCCCTCTTTAATCCTTCAAAAGAGGATTCTGGGGATGAAAGGGTGTGGGTCTGGGTCCTTATCTTGTCAGTTAGACATATTTTGCTAAAAATAACAAGGAGAAAGGGAAGATCAAAGTTTTGTGCTGTAGGTGTTTAGAGATCTCAATAGCAGCAAGCTCTTGAATGAATTTGCAGTTTTGTCTGCTAATCTTGTAAATATTTCCCTTTCATTCAAGGTTAAAGAAGAACCTGTATAAATCAAGAGCTGCCTCAGATTTAGGATGAAGTGCTTTGCCATGACATGCAAAGACATGGTACAGACAGTTACTGCAGGAGAAATGAGCAAATAACAGTCTCACTTGCTCTTAATTTCCTTTTCTTTACTTTGGCAAATATGACATGGAAAGAAATTCAAATTTATCCAGTTGAAGTTGCTTCCTAAATTGGTCACACTCAATTTTATGTGTTCTCTTTCCCTTTGTTCTGCTTTGGTCACTCTGTAGCTCCTTTCAGCAAAAGAAATATAAAATTGAACCCCTTAATACACAGCAAACACATGGGGCTCTAAACCTTCCTTTTCCCACTTTTAGAAGTCTTATCCTTCTGGAAGCTGTGGTCACACCAAATCACAGAATTGTGGAATCTCTGAGGTTGGAAAAAACCAACAAGATCATCAAGTCCAAGCTTCAATCAAATACCACAAATGGCACATTAACGTGCCACATCTGCTTGTTTTTTGAACCCTTCTGTGGATGGTGATTCCACCACTTCCCTGGGGAGCCTTTTCAGTCCTTGATGAACCCTGGAACACCACTGATATCTGAAGAAACTCTTCCTACAGGTCCATTTCCATTTCCCAGGATGTTTTGGTGCTGCTGTCAAGCATTTGTTGTAACACCTGATCCTTTAGGACAAAAGCCTCCAGAGTACTGGGCCAAGTGGACTCAGCAGCAGTGCAGTTGTCCATGCTTAGCCTGACAGATCAAAATGCTGCAGGAAAAAAGGATTTCATTCCATGTGTTGTGAGGACTGACACAGTTGCTCATGCAATAGAGATGTAACGACACCTCTGGGTTATACACGCAATTATTTCAGTGTAAACACAGGAAAACCTTGCTTGCATAAATAGTTACCCGCAGTTATAACTTGCTCTGCTCAGGTATTTACCTAATTTGAGACAAGAAAGGCAGTCATTATGCATTAAACTCTCCCAGGACGCAGAGAACAAGTTTTCCCTGAATAATTGTGTAGATAACTCTGAAAAATTGGTCTTGGAGTGCCTGTAGCAATAGATACATTCATCATGAGAGCACTACCAAAATGCTATATTTAAACTTATCTAAGACTCTGAGCAAGTGGGAGTCTTATTAATGCAATTGTATTTGCAAACACAATCTAGTTAAAGAAGAATGGAAGGAATATAGATTATTCTTCCCCAGGGAGAAAGTAATTTTCTCCAGAGGCTAATAAAGAAATGATCTACACCCAGAAGATTATTTTTCTAAGTTAGTTGCACTCAAAACTTCATAAATAAATAAAATAATATTTAGTACTGTATTAATTGGTAGGAAAAACACTTTTAACACATCAGACATCTGTAATATGTTTTTCTACACACCCATATTGTAATACAGATAACGGATTTAATTAATGCTTATTTGTTTGCAGAAATGTTCCCATCCTTTATTTTAATGGCATCCATCATGGAAAGCCATCTGCTGTTCACAGGGATGTTATTTTTATTTCTACTGAGATTCCATTTAAGTGTAGACTTATCAAATTATTGGCTATCAGATGTTAAAAAATACTTATTTACTCCAAGTTTATTTGAAATGAAACTTGCTCAAGGTCTGATAATCTCTGCCTGTTTCAGACTCTAGATTTAATCAGTTTAAGGACTAAAATAAAAATAAGTCAACTATTTCAATTTTTTTATACATAACATACATATAATAAGGTCAAAATATACAGAAATAGGGCACACACCTTCCTCCTTAGAGAAAGTCATCATTTCAGACTGGCTACTGAGGTTTCCCCATGCCACAGAGGTGTATTTAGAGTCCTGAAATCCTACGAGAAGAAGGCAGCATGAAAAACTGGCAGCTACCTGAGCTACACCTTTAAAAATGCGTGCCAGAATTACAGGAATTGAATAACTCTGTCTCCTGTAGCCTTTGTACATATTTTCAGGAATATGACACTTCATTTTCTTATCCCAGGTAACTGTTATAACTAATCAGACATTTCTATGGTGATGATAACAAAGATTTTCAGAACAAAATGTGTCACAGGGAGCGTTTCTAACCACAGGATGGATTGGGACTCGGCTCACCATTGAAGTCAGAGATATTCAAGCTGAGTATTAAAAACAGGGAGCAGGTGACACAAGAAACGAGTTTGTACTGTGAGGCGGAAAACACAACACCCGGGACCTCCTTTTACTTCTAATGCTGTCATTTTTTATTCACTTCCCACTGGAACAGATTCCTGTGTAACAGAGGGTGAAGAGCTGAGTGCAGGTATTGGTGTCAGATGTTCAACAGATCCATCTTCCTATCGAGATGTATCTGTGTGTGAACATCAGCCCTTTTCTTGGAGGTCTGCAGCTACTTTGCAACTTCATTGTAGGAAGATCCCTGTTCTCTGGTGACCAGTGATAGGACCTGAAGGAATGGCTGGAGCTGTGCCAGAAGAGGTTCAGGTTGGATATTAGGGAACAATTTTTTATCCAGGGGGTGGTTGGGCGCTGGAACAGTGATGCTGTTCAAGATTACAACAACACGGACTCCGACTTCAGAAGGCTGAAATGACTCCAAATCTTTATTACCCTGGGAATTTCTTCCCTTTATACTATTTTACAAAGAACCACCCAAGGGGTGGAAGAAAGACAAACTACTTCAACTACATTGGTCAAGTCAGAGGGACATCAAGAAGTCCCTCCTAGGGAAAGGAATGTAAACATAGGTTACGGTTAGGAAAACATGTCTCTTGTTGACAGAACAGTGTCTGGGAAAAAGTTTGAGAACCCAAATATCACAGCACCAACCAGGGCTACAGAACAGGCTCTCCAGAGAAGTGGTCCCAGCACCAAGACTGCCAGAGCTCAAGAAGTGTCTGGACAGCTCTCTCAGGCACAGGGTGGAATTCTTGAGGTGCCCTATGCAGGAGCTGGATTTGCTCATCCTGATGAGTCCCCTCAACTCAGGATATTCTAGGACTCTTATGAATTAACTGGAGAGCCACAGGAACATGTGGTTTGTTGTACGGACGATTCCCTCGTGTGGTACAGAAATAGTCTTGGAAACACTGAATACCAACTTTAAAATTCAGTCATGTGCAATTATCATGAACAGCAAGCCTAGAGTAACTCACAAGTTTTTTTTTTTATTTCTTTTTTAAAACAGGCAGAAAAAGAACAAGGGAGAAGAAGGCCAGGCTGGTTTGAGCTTTGAGCACCTTGGTCTCATGGAAAGTATCCCTGCCCATGGTTGCAATGAGATGATCTTTAAGATCTCTTCCAACCCAGACCATTCTAGGATCCTGTGAAAAAGTGAAAATATGAGCTCTTCAGGCATCACTGTGAAAATCCCAGACTGTGTGGAAAAATTACAAACAAGGAGTCCTTAGTGGCTCTGGATTTCTTACAACCTCACTTGTCTGGAAAATCTGCTTGAAGCTCTTTGTCTTTTCCAGCTTGGATTGTGCACATTTTGTCTGAAATGATGACTATCCCACCAGGCAAAGACTTTTCTCAGAGGCAGCAATGAAAATTGAGGCTGTTTGTTCTTCTGTAACTCTTCTAGATAAATATTTCTTCCTCCTTGTGGCAATTTAATCATACAGTGATAAGGAATAGTGTTTTAGATTTCTGTTTTGCTCATTAATTCTTTTTTAGTTGAGGGTTATGAAGGGAGGTTAAAAGACAATGAGATGAGAAAAAAATAACCCTAATGCAATGTAGGCTTTTTCTGTTTAATTTCTACTTAAATAAATAATATTTTTTGCTCTCTGTGTTACTGGATGTTTACAAGTTTTCTTGTAAGAAAAGCCAGAACTTTAAGTTTTCTCTGATCACAGGAGCATAGACCTCACTCAGCTATTGAGCCTGTATTTGCATTAATGAAACAATGGACTGGAGGTTATAAAATCCTATTGGGAGTCTGGATTTACTGGTTTGAATTCTGCCCTATGATAATAATTTTTAGTAGCTTGGTCTCATCTTAGTGGCCTGAAAGATAGAAAAAACTAGCTCAGAACTTTTTTTTTAAAGATGATTTTTTAAATTTTATGAATTATTAATTTTTTAAAATTAATAAATTTTATGCTGTTTTATTTGAATTGTCATTTTTTGTTTTGTCATTTTAGATAATAACTGGATGTTGTCTTCTGCTTTGTTTTTTTTGTTTCATGTCCAAAATATTTTAAGGGTTTTTTTAAACAAAAGCATAAAGAATTATAATATTAACATTGGTATTACTAGTAGGTTTTTAATGTTGCCCAACTCTGAGTCAGCTCCTTAGGGAGTGGGATGTTGCCTCTCAGGCACAGCTGGAATTCTTGGAGTGTCCTGTGCAGGGCCAGGAGTTGGATTCAATGATCCTTGGGGGTCCCTTCCAACTCAGGATATTCTGTGATTCTTTGAACTGTAAGGAATTGGGAGAAACCAAGACAAAATAAATGGAAGCCCAAGAAAAGTCAAAGGGAGCTTCCAGCTGACCTAGGAATAAATCATAAATGGATCTCTCTGCCTACACTTTAAATAAATATTCTGTATATTACTCCTGTGCTTCTGAGAATGATTAATCAAGACTCAATGCTCTGATGGTGTGGCTGACATATTTAATCACTAAAGCAGAATAACAAAGTGCAATCAATATTGTAATGGAGGATTTTTTAGCCCACTAAATTAAAAGTGCCAGCCAGATCAGGCAGTAAAGCAGGGGATGTTCTGCTTCAATACCTCATTTGCTGTGTTTCTGAGCAATGTTACTTTTCTCCCTATATAATGCATATTTCAAAATCAAACTCAGAGATCCTCTCAAATTGATGCTGAGAAGAAAAATATTTTTATCAATAATTTCTTTTTGGTTTACTGGTTGTTTGTGGGATACTGTTATTTCTTCAATATGTCTGTTTTGCTGTGCAAATATATTTTTCCGTGGTCTCTGCAAGCACTGGGATGAGGAGTTCAATATTTAAAAGAAGATGCAGCAGACTTTCAATCACTGATCTTATTAATATAAAAATTAAATCACTTTTTTGTCTTCACAAAATTGTGCTGTCCCTCTATGTATTTCCTATGTATGAAACTATAATATTATTATTATTATTAATAATAATAATGTTGAAGAGTAATTTTGTAAATATTTTGCAAAGACAGACAGGGCTGTTATAGGATTAATGCTACTTCCTGTGCAGAAATGTTGAGGAAAGCAGGAAAGTAATTTTATGACAACCTTAAATACCCACCATCCCAAACTGGAATGTTAAGAGCAATTCCCTTCTGTCTGAGAAAAATGATGCCAGCAGCATGGAGATGACTGAGAAGATAAAGAGCGTTATCTGTCCAAATAACATCCCAATCAATATCAGAATAAAATCTGTTGTTATGTCTGCTTGCTCAGTGAAAAACCACTTTAACACATAAACTTTAATACCACCCAAATACATGAAATAGCAGCCTAAACATACTCATGCCTAACTAGTCTTTCTTCTTGAAGGGATGCACTCTAATGAAGTTTAGGTTAAATTTAAAATCTGTTGTATCTTTTCAGAGGAACTATGAGGTCTGATTGCTTTTAGCTCTGCCGTGTGGAGTCTCCCATCTCTGTTGAGATGATTGATCTCATAGGATGTTGAGAACTCCAAGTTTCTCACTGGATTCAATAATCCATTTTTAAAATTTTTCATACTTTTTACCTTCAGGAGCTGCACCTTTTTGATGAACAAGCAGAGTGAAGCACCTTCATGGACAGACAGACAACACATCTGAGCAAATGCACTTTCTTTAGAGAAAAGGCAGAAAAAAATCTTTCTTAGCAGGTACAGTTGGCTCAGCCTCCTTACAGTTGGCTTCACTCCTTACCCAGGGAGTGAAGTCACTAAAATTCAGGCAGATTTAAGGAAACCAGCCTCTTCTACATGGAAAATTGCTGGCCATTTGCAGTTTTCTGCTAAGTGGGAACAAATAAGGCAGGGAGCTCTCAAAGCAGCAGGGAAGGGAGACAGAAGGATTAAAGAAGTTTTTCAGGAGAAAATGGAAAATGTCCTGGCAGGTAAAACAGAAAGCAAGGTTTCACAGTCATACCTGAGGAGTCTCTCATTTCTCAGAGGCTGAGCTGGGCTCCTGTTGTGTTAAGTCCTGACCTGGAGTAGGTAAGACCAAGTGTATTTGCCTGAAAGTCTTTATAATATCTGCCTACTTATGGAAAACTGAACTGGGTAGTTCTTTGAACACTGAACAATCTCAGGTACAGGGAATGGTCTCAGGAAATCTCCGGTGGGAGAGATCAAGGAGAGGTAGGATGCTGCTGGTGCAATGCTGGTGGCTGCTTCAAAACAGTCAGGGAACAGAGAGCTCTTGGGTTTGGGGATAGAAGTGGTCCAAGGCAAGGTCTATGTCTCTGCCTGTAGCTCCCCACCCTTTCTGAGTTTATCCTGAATATTTTCAGCAAATCAGGGAATGGTTTGCTTTGGAAAAGGCCTCTGAGATCAATGAGTCCAAATGTTAACCCAGCACTGCCAGGTCCAGCATTAATCCATGCCCCCAAGTGCCACATCTTCTAAATACCTTCAGGAATGGTCCCTCCACCACATCTCTGGGCAGCCTGTCCAGGTGCCTGGCAACCCTTTTGGTGAGGAAATTTTTCCTAATATCGACTTCCTTTCATCCTAACACTTACCTGGGAGGAGAGCCTGACCCTCACCTGGCTGCACTCTCCTTTCAGGGAGTTGTAGAAAGCAAGATTTTTTTTTTTTTCCAGGCTAAACAATCCCAGTTCCCCCAGCTGCTCCTCCCAGGACCTGTACCCCAGCTTCACTGCCCCTCTTTGCACATACATTCATTGTGGTCCCTTTAGGAGGCTATAGGCTATTCAATTTTAGGAGTGAGAGCAACTGCTGCAAACCAGATTTTTCCACACCACAGGCTGAAAAAACACATCCCAGTGAAGGAGAAACAACAGCCTGAACAGCTGTTTTTTGTAGCATGCTGGGAGGCAAAGATTGAAATATCCAAGACACTGTGGTCCTGCTGATATAAATTCTGGAAAGCTGTGCTTTCGCTCCTGGAAATTTGAAGAGATGTCATCTTCATACAGAATTATTTCTTTATAATTTTGATGACTTGTTACGTATATTCTGAGTGGTTAAGAGCACTTCATTCAATAATAAAATATATGGAGATATACAGTTTGAGCTGTAAGGAATTACTTACAACAGGGAATTTTCCACTGTGTGTTGGTCTCTGTGTCTCCTGCGCACCAAAAACATAAAGAGCTCCCTAGAGTAAAACAAATTCCGGTAACAAAATTTGGGGGCATCAGGACTGAACTTTAAACAAATACCCCAAATTATAATCACTGGTTTGCCCCATGGAGCTGTAGCAATAGGTACACAGAATAAATGATGCTTTTGAGGTGTTTCCAAAGGATCTGAGAAGCCTTTTCTGCACTTCCTTTAATTCATGTGTCAACAGATGGAAGCAGCCATCCACGGGATGGACATTTATCATGCTGCTGTGTTAAATGGCAGGTCCAACAAAACTTCTTTCACAGTTTTATTGCATTAAATGCAAAGTGAGCTCACTCAGGGTGGTAGTGGTGCATTTCCTACTAAAACAACAATTTCTTTTCTCTTTTTTTCATATTATTAGCTCAAAACAAGTTAAACCTGACAGATAGAAGATTGTGTGTCTCCTCCACTTAGGAGCTCTTGCATCACAGGCACAACGAATGCTGTTGACAAAATTGAGCTGAAAATAAAACTTGTGCCACTGAACACCTGCAATAGCTAATATTAGGATCTATAAAAAGACCCTGCAAAGTCAGTAGGATATTTAGCTCACTATTTACTCTCTCGGAAGGCAGAGCAGCGTCCAATTCTGTGTCCAAGGAACAGCTGCATGTGTAGGTGTGGAGCATTCCAGAAATATTCCAACCAAAGTCAAAGAGAGGCAGCTGGCTGTCACAAAATTATTTCAATACATAAAAGGAAAATTGGAGGTCAGTGTGTCTGCATTTATTCTAGACCCATGACTTGACCTGTTGGACAGAAGGAGGTGATCGCTGCCTCCTTTGCTTCAATCAGCTTTAGAAATATGAAAAACAAAACACAGCTAAAATGAAGAATTAAAAGCTATAAGTGTATTTTATTAGACACTTAGTAAATTGCAGTTCAAGAAAGGCCACACTGATTATTAGCCAGCCTGGGCTGCCAGGAAAATGAAAAGAAGTTATAAAAGGATGACAATTTCTAGGTAGACATAGAAATATAAACAAATGGAAGGTGGAAAGAATTACAATCAATATACAAATCAAAACAATCAAAACACAGGAAAATATTTGATTTAAAGAACTATGGGTTAGATGTGAGCCAATCTTGCACATACCAAAAACCAAATAAAGGTATGTCTTGGTTTGACAAGACAGGTGTCTGCCAGGGAAACTGGGGTTTCCCTTAGAATAGAGAATGCAAACCCCCCACCCCTGCCAAATTATAAATTTTCAATTAAGGGCTCTCAGGCAAAGATTTGGGAATAGGAATAACAGTTCTTTACTAGGAATATCAATAATACAAATGTGGTAGGAAACAAAACTACCCCACCAAACCAGCAAACAAACGACAACAATTTGGGAAAGCCCTGACAGAATCAGAGCTGCCACCTGGCACCCTGTTAGTCAGGGTGTTGGAAGCAGTCCAGAAGTGAGTCCTGGGATGACAGACGTGGCTCTGTTGGAGCAGGGACGATCCTGTAGCCAAAAAGGGTCTAGGAGTGATGAGGAAGGGTCTAGGAGTGATGAGGAGGGGTCCAGGGGTGAGGTGATGGTGAGATGGGGTCCGGCGATGATGAGATGGGGTCTGGCGAAGATGAGATGGGGTGCCGTCTTCCTCCCAGGAATCGGGGTGAAGCAAGTGAAGTCTGTCCCCGGCCGGCTCAGTTTTCCCGGCAGCAATTGTAGACTCCCCCCACTGGGCGGGGCATCCCACAATAGGACCATGCATGCAAATGGGGCTTCTGGGGCTCTGGGGGGAGCGGGTATAGTCCGGGGGTATAGTCTGTTGATGGCCCATTACCCAAAAGGCACCCGCCCCTCCCCCCCGTCCCCCTCCTTCCAAAGTTACAAGAAATAAAGAACAATTCCCCAACTGCTTTCAGCAGATGAAAATAGAATACACATTTTTGATTCCATAACCCAGGACAGGTAAGTGATGTTACTGTACCCTTTATGAATTAAAGTGGGAGAATTGATGGCAAAGGTAAAGAGATATTTGTAAAATAATTAAATAATGTAGACAGTGCTAGAGAATGACAAAGGACACCTCATTCTACTCCACCAGAGGCTGGAGTGGATGTTCAGTGTCTACCACAAACACTGAGAGGTCCTAAAAATTCATTTAAAAGTTCGAAAATAGGCATTTGAGAAGTTTGCTGGAAAGTTCCTGTGTCTTCAGCAAACCCTGGAGAAATAATCCTGGTCAGTGTTGTTGCTGAGAGTGGCCTGCGGGATCCAAGAGGATGCTTAGTCCCCTCGTGTCACCATGTGAGGTGACACTGGTATTGTGAAGAAAGAAAAAGAAACAGGAGTAAAGCACTAGAAGAGGTTTCCCAGAGATGCTGCACAACACCCATTTTCGGGTGGAAAACCTGATCTAGCACAGAACTCAGCCCTACTTTGTGCAGTATTATTGCAATTCTGGATGATATTCTTGGTCTTACACCCATAGAATCATAATATTTGGGAAAGACCTCCAAGATCGAGTCCAGCCTGTGACCAGACATCACCTTGTAACCCAGACCAGACCCCTGAGTGCCAGTTCCAGTCATTCCTTGAACACTTCCAGGGATGGGGACTCCACCACCTCTCTGGAGAGCCCCTTCCAATGCCCGACCAGCTTTGCACCCATTTCAGAGAAGAAATTCTTCCTGATGCCAAACCTGAACCTTTCCTGGCACAGCTTGAGGTATTTTCCTCTTCTCCTGACACTGGCCATCTATTTCCAAACCTAAACACAGATTAGAGTGTGAGTGCTGACCTGACCAGAGAAGGCCTCTTCAGATATAGAAAATCTGAACTGATAAATATTGGTGCAAAAGTTGGGGTTTTTTTTTCTTTCTCTTTTTTTTGTTTTGTTTTGTTTTGTGGTTTTTTTGGTTAGTTTTTTTGTTTGTTTGTTTTGTTTTTTGTTTTGGTTTGGGTTTTTGGGTTTTTTTGGTTTTTGCTTTTTTTTTTTTTTGTGGGGTTTTTTTGTTACTGTCAATGAACAGGACAATATTATTAGATCTAGGATGTTTCTGAATGCTTTTTTAGACTTTGGGGAAAAAAGTTTCCTCATTCTCTAAAGGAATAATCTGGTACATGAGAAGAGCTAGATTCAACCCCAGATGTGTTTGTCTTCTTGTCTCACCTCAGTTCCTCTCCAGGGAAAGTGTTCACTGATGAGGATGAATTTATAAAAGTTGTGAGCTAATGGTAGGAGAGTGCTTACACATACATTAGAGAAATTACAGTAAGCAACAGTCAGACACATTCAGTATCATCCTCTTTCAGTCTTTCTCTTAAAACAGAGGTATAATTACTTTTATGTCCCCCCTACTGTGCTTTGAAGTCTCCATGCCTGGAAGTATTCATCTATTCCAGGGCTGGATCGTATTTGTGCTTTAAAAGGAGTCAATTTAGGAATAACTTACAGGACTATAGCTCAGCTGCAACAGTTTTAATGAAGAAGTGCCAGAAAAACAATGAAGACAGCTTTTGATTAATGTAGGAACTTCAGTCCATAACTGTCAGAACTTCATGTGTTGTCATCATAATGAAAATATAATGGATGTGATCAGGAATGCCATCCATCTTCCATTCTTTGCACACCGAATTTAAACCAAAGTTTTCTGGGGAATTTTTTTTTTATTATTTTTCCCCTCACTTATATTTTGGAAGTAACTTCTCTTGTTAGAATTCAAGTGGAAGGGAAGGGGCAGTAAAGGGCTTTGAGTCTGCGAATTAGGACTCAGGTCTGAGAAAATTAAGAGCAGATTGAAAATATTGTTCTTGATTAGTTAAGAAAGCTCAGAAGAGGAGAGAATTCTAGGAGAGGTGAAGTGACCTTTGAATGGCAGAGGCAGGAAGAGATGTAGAGAAGAAGACTTCTTCTAAAGTCTTGCTTGAATAAACAGATTAGGGGCACAAATTGCTCTGTAGACACAGGAGCTCATGAAGTTTCTTCCCTACGGGTTTGGGGTCTGAGCAAGGTGATCTGGTTGAAGATGTCATGGCAAGGAGGTTGGACTAAAGATCCTTTGGAGGTCCATTCTAACCCAAATCATCCTATAATTATACCAATTATAACAATTTATATTCAAAATAATAATATTACCACCTAAAGAAATGTTCATATGAGTTTTCTGATCTCTCTTTGAAGGTCACATTGTGATGTTTCCCTCTGTGAGGCACTTCAGTTCCTTTAGTTCTCAGTCCTATCTATTTTTTTACATCAATTTAATGACAAAAGTTAAGGTACTCCAGATGTCTCCCTGTTTAGTTGTTTTTTGAAATTGGCTAATGCTTAAAATATTTTTAGGAGAAACACGCAGGTCATAATGATATCTCAAGTCTCATTTCTGAAAGATAGATGAAAGAAGAAAAAAAAATACATTTGTAATATTTTGTTCATTAAAGAATCACAGAACCACAGAATCACAGAAGATTTAGGATTAGAAGGGACCTGTGGAGATCATCCAGTCCTACCCCTGTGGCAAGGCAGGGTCCCCTGGAGCAGGTGACAAGGAACACATCTGTGTGGGTTTGGAATGTCTCTGGAGAGGGAACTCCACACCCTCCCTGGGCAGTTCTTCCAGAGCTCTGCCACCCTTCATGGAAAGAAGTTGTTCCTCATGTTGAGGTGGAACTTGTGTTTTAGTTTATGGCCATTGACCTTGTCCTGTTGTTGGGCACCACTGAAAAGAGTCTGGCACCCTTCTCTTGACAGCGATCTTTGAGATATAAAATGTTTGAGATATTTGTATTGAGGAGATCCCTTCTCAGTCATGTCTTTCCCAGAATAACCAGGCCCACCTCCCTCATCTCTCCTCACAACAGAGTTGTTCCAGGCTCCTCATCACCTTTGTGGCCTCTGCTGGACCCGTTCCAGTAGCTCCTTTTCTTTGTGGAGACAAAAATAACACCAGGGCAGAGCAGAGCACAGCAGAGTAGAGCAGGAGGATCTCCTCCCTTGACCCTCACACTTTTCTTTATGAACCAAGGGTGCCATTGGTCCTCCTGTCCCCCAGGGGACACTGCTGGCTCATGGACAGTTTGCCACCCACCAAGACACCCAGGTCATTCTCAGCAGGGCTGCTTTCTAGCAGGTCAGCTCCAAACCTTTGCTGGTATTTGGGATTATTTCTCCCCAGATACAGAACCCTACACTTGCCCTTGTTGAACCTCATTGGGTTCCTCTCTGCCCAACTCTGTATTCTCCTGTATAACTCCTGAGTCCTGTGTTCACGGCCAGTGACACTGCCAGCATTTCTCTCTCTCGTTATCACCCATTCAGCCTCTTTAATTGTTGTGTGATTACAAGTTCCCATAGAGACTAATGGCCATTGCCACTGGATTATTGATATTCAATTATATCTTCTCTCTGTTTATGCTGTAGTCCCTTCCACTTTCTTAATTTCAGAGATGAGTCTGTGCATTAGGTTGTTGTTTTTCCTTTAACTAATAGAACAGCAGATTAATTAAATTTCTTCCTCAATAAAGGATATATTGCTCAGGATATACACGAGGTTAAACTTCTGGTGAGGAAAATAAACCATCCTGAACATTGAAGTTTGACCAATATAACAGAAAATTCATGAGGAATAAACCTATTTCCATTCCACCTATTATCCCAATTATTGGCTTTGCATCTCAGAGAAAGGAAGCAGAAGGACACCTAAATTTGTAAGTCATTTGTGGAACTCGTTGACAACCAGATCAAGCTTCATGTTCATGTAATTATTGTCTCTGTAGGAAGTTAATTCCTTACAATGGAGGTGTAATACTCCATTGAGATTCTCCATTGTAATACTCCATTTTCATCTCCAAGAGATGAAAATACTCTTAAGGGCTGGAATAAGTCAGGCCCTCAGTTGCAAGTTATTGACTCTCAGGTGCTTGTGATGATTTGCTGCAGGTGAGATGAAAATGTCTCAGTGATGCAATAATTTCAGATAGGTTTCTCTAGTCCTCAAAAGTCTAAAATAGACCACTGGCATGCTCAGGAGTTAAAGAGACCTTTAAAGGTCATCTAGTCCAACTGAAATGATCAGGGACATCTTCAACTAGATCAGTTTGCTCAGAGCTCCCTCCCACCTGAATGTCTCCAGGGACAGAGCACCTGCCACTTTTCAGGGCAACAAAACTTATTTTTTCTGCTCTTCTTTGCCACAGAGACATCTATGTAAATTTGGTGATTTAACAGCTATTTCCTGGACATTTTCACTGTTATTCCCAGACCAAGTGATATCTCTTTGAATTCTTTTCACACATCTTTATTTTCAGTAACGCAGTTTGTCAGTGTTTGTGACAGGCATGACATTGATATCGCAAAGCCCAAAGGGAATAAAAGAATAAATACCCCATAAAAGTATGATTTAAGATTAATTGTTGCTTGGTGAAAACTCAGGATAAAACACCACATAAAGGCATTACATAAAACATCACATAATGGCATTACTTGTCCAGCAGTGCAGAATTGTTTTAGCTGCCATGACTGAGTGAAGTAGAGCAGAGAGTGGAAGTCTCATTTCAAAGGATGCTGATCCCAATTGCAGTCCTACATCTTCTCCAGATATCCTGTGAAAAGCTAGAAGCTATAATGTTGCAAATTCCTTGGGTGAGATGAAGACAGGACTTTTGTGAGTGGTAGCTGATGTTCTCATGGGCTATGGGTTCAAGGATAGGAGAAATATTCATGGATATGACAATCTCCATCATGTCTGTGAAATATTCATTTATATTTCATTTATATACTAACTTTCTGAGCTTCTGTTTGTAAACAGAAACACCAAAATATCACAAATATCTTCTGCTGTCAGTTGTGGTTTTCAGTGGCAGCTGCAACAGATATTTCTGCTGAAAATGAAAAGAAAAATCAAACCTCAATACTCTAGGCAAAGGCAAATTTCTTTAGCAATCAAGAAGTGATTGCACTCCATGATTGTTTCTACTGGCAAATGACAGTGATTAACGCTATGCCAGTGCTTCTCAAAATTTTGGAAGTAGGAGCCTCTTTCGTTCATCTGTGTCTGTGGAGCATTATTCTCAGAAGCAGCTTGGTTTCTTCAAGACTCAGGATGAGTAGAAATTATAACTGACTTCAGCAAGTATTGACACTCATTCCCTCCCACAAGGAACTGAGCTGCTGCCAGAAAGTAAAAGTGGCATAAAATTGGTTGGGCAATAATCACAGCCTACACTTGCTCCTCTCTTACATCTGGTCCCTGGAGAAACTGAGAAGTTGTTGACTGCTGTAGGTGATGCTTTAGCCTCCTTTTGAACTCTTTGGTTGTGGCTTGAGATGTGGGATGAGGAAGGAAAGGCAGTGCTACTGCCATATTTTCATCTTAATTTGAAAAACACCAGTCTTGGAGTGCAGTTGTTTCTGTTTCTAAAAAAGGTTCAGGCGAATTCTAACAGAAGAACCAGAACACCTTAAAAATCCTGAAACCGCTTGTCTCTTTCCTCTGGTGACACTGAAAAACCTCTACAGATCAATTATGGACTAAGCAGGAAGTCTGACAAAGGGCTTCACTGCCTTTAAATTGCTCCATTCTCTCTGAAAAGCAGGAACAGATGTTCTTTGAGCTGGCACGTTAAGCTTTTATCCAACTCATTTCCCTGCACTGAGTCTGTCTGGCCTCCCTGGGCCGGGTTCTGGTTGCATTCAGGCTCCAATGTTCAAAAGCAAGGAAGTGATTTTCAGCTTGCACCAAAGCCACATCGATACATTTGAGGGTATGGAAGAGTTGCTGTGGTAACAGTTCAGCAAACACTTAGATCCACTGACATCCATGAGGTTAAGGAGGTGCTTGATCAGGGTTTTAAACTGCAGTCAGTATGAGCAAAACATCCCTCTGGTCCTCAGGAAAAAAAAAAAAAAGAAAAAAGAAACTTCTCATAACTGCAGTATACACTGAAATAGAAAGTTGTGACAAATTATTTCTAATATGTCCTAAGATATCTTGTTTCTGATTTAACGTCAGCTCTGAGGAGGACAAGAACTGGATAAAGTCACCATTTCCATAAATGTTTAAAAAAAAAAAAAAAAAGATGGTGCTATCACCTTCCCTAATTTGGCTATTATCACAGAGAATTTTGTGCAAATGATGCATTTATATGCAGTTCATAAATGACTCTGCTAATTCCAGCCACTCAATGTGTCCTACATATGCTCCGTATGGTGTCTGTGGGCGAGGCAGATAAACAGTCGAGTTTCTGGGAGTGGAGCGTCAGGATCAGCATTTTGATAAAAAATTGTTTTTTCAAGGGGTATGAATTTGCCTGTTTATTCCAGTGCAGCAGCAAAGGGACTGAAGATTTCCCTGTACTTGGATGGGGTCATAAAAGCTGGTTTGCATCTCATTGAAATGCTACACGTATTTTCGATAAAAATTATTTTTTACAAGACATAAAAATGTTGCATGGTTAGTTGCTACTCAAAGAAATTATACCTTTTAAAAGTATTCTTAGAAAGTGATGTTTTAAACACTTAAATGAATATGGCTGATATTTCAATCATGTTCTTAATAGCATTTAAAAATAAAATAATTTTGTTATTCCCAATGCTAAAAAACTTTCAACAAAATGACTTCCTGAAAGAGATTTTATCTATTTATCTATTTATTCATTTGTTTATTTATCTTTAAACCAGTGATGCAATGAATGGGAATTCAAGACATGAATTAGTTCAAGCCCATCTTAAATTTTCAGTGTGATGTATAAATTATTCAGTCTCTCATATTGTCAGTTTTATCATCTGTAAAATGAAGGAGAAGTTATTTATTTTTTCATCCAATCCCTGTTCTTGGAATGTTTTACTTGAAGTACTGTAGTCATAACCCAGGAAATGGAACTTTGTTTGGATAGGAAAAGTCTACTTATGACAAAAAAAAAAAAAATCACCTCATTGGATTGTTGCAAGTGCCAAATAAACTTTGTATTTGGAATAGAATTCAGACAAATTTTATTTTCTTTGTCAATTTTGAAAAGTAACAATACATTGATGCTTGTCTCTTTTCCATTTTCTAGTTCTTGGATGTAGAATTCATTTTGGTCTCGGAGACCTGGAAGTATTTTCCCTGATTTACTATAGAACTGGAATGACATATTTCACAGTTAATTGAAGAGTTCTATGAGGTGTTGTACAGTCACAGCGTGTTTCCCTTTTTAACTTCTCTGTTCAGAATATAATCACTTTAGAAAAGTAGAATTTATGTTTGCTGAATATTATTTTTCACTTGGTGACACATGGTATCTCCCGGGTTTTCTGGTTATCTTCTCAAAAGTTGTACCACTTTAAAAATTACCAAAAGAAACTCACCGAAATTGTTTTCCTTATGCTCCAGCTATCTCATCACCATTGTTGTCTGATGGTGGAATCACCAAAACTCAACAAATCTCTCACAAGTTATGGACAAGAAACATAGATACCATTTCTATATTTATAAAAAATGGCAAATAAAGGAACACTAGAATCTTCTTAACATATTTCTGAATACTATATCACAAAGTCACAGAATGGTTTGGATTGGAAGGGACCTTAAAGATCCTCTTGTTCCAGCCCCCTTCCGTGAGCAGAGACACCTTCCACTATCCCAGGTTGCTCCAAGCTCCATCCAACCTGGCCATGGACATTTCCAGGGATCCAGGGGCAGCCACAGCTTCTCTGAGCAACCTGTGCCAGAGCCTCACCACCCCCACAGGAAATAATTTTTTCCATGTTTATGATGCAGGGCTTTGTTGTACCTCTTTCAATCCTTTAATGTATATAGACCTAAATTTCTACACAGACATGTATTTAAATATTTATTACTGTTATGAACTAAAATATGATGGAATTAAGGAGTGAAACTATGACAGCTTGTCTGTAAAAGAAGTGTCTTCACAGTGCATCTTTACTTTTCTTTTCCAGCCAATCTATAACAATATTCCTAATTGTCAAAATTTCCTAGCTTACGGTCTCTCTACTGGACTTTCCAATAAAAGAATCATCAAAAACAATATTGCAATTTTCGATATCATAATATTCAGTGCCAACAAAGAAGACACCAAACTGTAGATCTTCTATGTGGTTTCTCATTCGTGCTTCAGAATTGTTCAGGTATTTTTAAGTCCTGGTTTGTTGAGATTTAAAATGCAACTTGGATTTTTTTTCCTTCTGTAACTTACAACAGAGAAGCTGCTCCCATAGTTTGTGTTCTTCATCTCATAAAACAGAGCATGATGAACAAGACCAGCCAAGAAGGACTTACCAAGATTGCAGGTAACACAGCAATCATTTCCTTCCAACAAATAATGATAAATAACAACTTATAGAGTAGCTTGTAGAGTCAAATGTTCCTAAGGTGTCCCCTGCTTGAAAGATTTCTGATTAAGGAACATCCACCCTTTTTAGCTTGAGATAATTCTTCCTCAGGCAGTATCAGTGCTCTTGCCCAGGTGTTACTGGGAAGGATATCTAGAACAGCTAAGCAGAAGCACAGCTCTCAGGACTGGCTAACAGGGACTTTGGTTGTCAGGGTTGGGGTGGGTTTTGAATTGGTTTTAAGGTAGTGTGGTGTGGTAACCCCTGAGGTTACCACAAGGGAGATCGCTCTGCCATGGAGAGTCCACAGCATGTAGGCTGTGTGGCAGAGCCCCCCGCTGGGGAGTCTCTCTAAGAGACACAGTCTCAAGTTAGGGAGACCAAAAAGTTTCTCCCCCCAAGGGTTCTTGGGGCTTTATGTTAATCTGTTACTTCCTATTGGTTGTTTTCCCCGTTTCTAGTTTTCCCCTTCTCTGATTGGTTCCTTTTTGATCCTCTCCCCGATTGGTTGTTATCCCTGAAGTTTGATTGGTCCTTACTAAGGATCATCCTGGACCAATCATTTCGCCAGGGCGCTAAATGATTGGTCCAAGGTGTCAGCCCAGCCCCTTCCAAAGCCCTATTTAATCCCGTGTTTCCTGGCCTTCGGGGCCGCTTTTGGGTCGTCGGTTCTCTAATAAAGAGCCTTTGGATTCAAGAGCCTGCCTCCCACGTCTTTATCCAGCGTCGCTTGGAAGGAGCTGCCGACAAGATAGAGAAGAAGCTAGAAGGAGGAAAAGCTGCCGGGAATCGCTGCCTTGTGCAGCATCACAGAAGAGCAAAATCACTTCCGTGTGCCTGTGCCTCCCAGGCCCGAGACATCCACTAGGACAGTCTGTGGGGAAGGTCGCGGCACAGGTGCGACCCTCAGAGTGGTCACCGGCAGTCGGCAGCAGTGTGGGATTGAGGGAGTCTGCACAGACATGGTCTCTGGTCCTAGATGGAAATACTGCTCCAGTGTCCCTGTTGCCTGGAATAAAACACAAAGCCTTTCCAAAGAGTGTTAAAATGATAATATAGAAGAAAATGTTTAATTGAAAGCTGCCCAGGTGCACAATATGGCTGTATGCACATGTGATGTAGTATTTCTGAAATTTTTATAAGGTCAGTTAGTTGATTGGTATCTCTATAAAGTATTGTCCAATTACAAGAGTAGTTGGTTAGGTAATTTCCCTCCAGGGTTCTGCCCCACTGGAGCCTCCCCTGCCCGCCAGCTTTTATTCCTACACTTTATTGTGTCTACAATGAATGGTGCAAAACAAAATGTCCTTGCTAGACTAAAAGCAAGACTAAACAGAATTCAAGATTGTATTGGTGAGGGTTTGATAAACCACGGTAGAGGGCAGGAAAAGTGCTAGAAGTTATAACTGTGCATTCTATCTACAAAGATACAAATATATGAAAATATATTAAATATACTAAAAGGGTAAAAATCTTTAGGCATCATCCTCTTCCTAGAAATCTCCTCCCTGGCTTCAGACAAAGCCCCTGGATGGAGGATGCAGTGGCCCAAGTCTCACTGCTGGGAGATTTGGCATCGGAGGCGTTGGTGGTTTCATGTGTGAGAGATGCACTCCAGTCTAAACACTGAGTTGCCAAGTGAAGGAGCTATAGGAGGAGGTGGGCAGGCTGTAATTTAGCTTTCAGTATGATTTTGGATCAGAAAACCTCAGATCAGAGGTCTCTTCCACAATCTGTTATCCTTTATTATCCCATACGTCGTGCTTCTCTGTCTTCCTAGTGAACCTTGCCAGGGATTTGCTGTCTTTCCGTCTGCAGTTGGATTTAATTACAAGCAAAGGGTGGCAAGTCAGAAACAATATGCTGGGCTAATAAATTTCCTCTGCAGGAATCATGTTGCCTATTAGGAAAGCTCTAAGAACACAGAGGAGGGGCATAGGTTAAGAGAGAGGAAACATTTCACAGTGTCGTCGTCTGCAAAGTTATTACTCTCCTGAACAGCTACAAATGACAGGCTGAAATATTTGCAAGATGCATGGTTAATGTCTGGGTATTCATTTACACTTATCCTAAGTTCCCAGTGGGGCACATGCTCTTAAATTGAGGCTAGGCAGATATATTTAAAATGTCTTTTATCTAATTTTTTTCCTTATAATTTGTTTATTTGATTTAGCTGCATAGCAGCACGCAGACAAATACACACAGATTCATACACCACCAAAAGTCTCTTTTAATCTGAATTTTGAAGCTATTGAGCTGATCCACACAGCTTGGTCCTTAAGGACCAGTTCCTCATACAAATTCACCAGCTCTAATTCAAAGAAACTTGTAAGGTTAAAGAGGAAATACAATCTTTGCTGTCACAGAGAGAGGAAAATGCCTCTGACTCATTTCCCTGACTGAAAAGCATTTGTTCCCTGATGTTATTATCAAGTCTAGTAAAACATATATTTATCAAAGTTTAAACCAACAGAAGGAGAAGAAATCAGCAGGAATCCCGTTTAACCTCATTTATCATCGCTCTCAACAGAGGTATTAGGCATATTGAGCAGTAATGAATTATTTAAGATAGCACTAGATATTAAATGCTTTGAATTGTGGGCAAACAGCCAAATAGTTGTCTTTCAGATTTTTTCCCCTTCTAATAGGAGCCCCCCAGACATTTTAGCTAATAAATGATTATGTTCTCACAGATCAACTGTTTATATAATGTGGAATCCATCTCTGAAGCTGAAAATGGGCATTCCAGGAAAGAAATGGGCACCCTGTAGTGGAGAAACAGGGCTGGGGGATATGTAGAAGCACAAATTGCTTCAGATGTGCCCAAATGTGCAACATACTTAGTCACTCGTTGAATCTCTCTGCTCCTGGAGATGGTAGGGGTAGTGACAGAATGGTGTTGGCACAAGAAGGAGGATATCAAGGTTTTAACAAGGACTAAAACCTCACAAATTAGAGCTGTAACCTCTAATCCACAATAGCACTGGTTTTGAGCCCCACCACTTACCTGAAACTTTTATTCTGGATTTTGCTCTACTGGAACCAAGCCATGGGGCTAAAACTGCTCTCTAGGCACTGTTAGACAGGAAAGTTCTGCAGTTGGTCATAAAGTACTGCTGTCTAATCTAAGAAATAATGTGGCTCATCCTCTCTGGATGAACATACCCAATAAGTAGAGAGAATTAAATTACCTTCATCTCTACAGTTTTGCAAAAATAAATTGTCTCTTCACTTCTTATTTCTGCCCTCAAAAACCGCACACAGCACTGGAGAAAACAGATCAGAAATAAACTCAAGTGCCAGTAAAAACATGAGAGAGGACAAGATCAGCTTAGGAAAAAAAAAATAAGGAAAAGAAAAAAAAATAAAGAAAAACCCACCCAGAAAACAATCACTCTCTGTCAGAAGTCAAACCCTTGAAAGGAAGTCATGAAACAATGGAAAACACTTTGAGAGGTAAGCTTGTCTTGTACCTAACCACCACTGGCTATTTCAGTCTGTTGTTTAGGGGGAATCCTGATTCTGAAACACCTTTGCAATGAAAAGTGACTTAGCAGTTTGACTTTATGATTTTCGTTCCAGTGTCTGAATGCTTAGTACTACATGACCTCACAAAAAAAGGAAAAAGAATCTTCACATCAGAGGCAAATCAAAGGAAGAGTTATTTTGACTTAAAGTATTTGATTGGTTTGGGTAGCTGTAGGTTTACTGATGACTTCAAGGTCTAGGAATTATGATATAAGTACCTGAAAGATATCAATACCAGTCTAGAAAAGAAGCTAATGCAATAAAAAGTAAGCCCATTTGTAATTAATGGTTCTGATTATTGGATGTATTATAATGGAAATAATGAGAAAATTCAATTATGTCCCAATGCTGATTTCCATTAAGGAAGAGATTACATTACTGTGGATTGGACAGGAAGGTCCAGAAGTCATTACCAGGTCTGCTAAATCCAAAATGGATTAAGTTTCCAAGGGTGTTCTGTAAAAGAGTGTTCTTAGCATAGTTTGGATCCTGGAGTTCAGTTCAGCTCCTGAAGACCTCACAACAAAATCTTCCTTTGATTTAAGAAGACCAGGAGAGATCAGAGGTATTTTTTTCCCTACTTCTGTTTGATGTCACATAGGCATTTTGATTGTTTTTCAGATAATTAAAGGCAAACTGCAAGAATGGATGCTTGTGCATGGAGTGCTTGTTCTCCCAGTCGAGCTTGCCCTGGAGTCTCCGAGCAGCAATAGCTGTCAGACAGGCACTTACATTAAGTACCATGTTGACATTAAAGGGATTGGGAAAAGTGCCCTAAAGAGTATTCCCCTCCCAACCCTCCTCCCAGCAGAAGGTAACATTTACTCCTCAGCCTGGGATAAATTACCATATTAATTATTCAAAACACTTAATACCATCAAACAGAAATGAATTTACCAGATGCAATCAAGAGCCAGACGCAAGAAATCAATGGAGTTTAAAGGCCTGGGCTCTCAATGAATCATTAACTGGGTCCTCTCCTCAAGTGCAGGGAGTGGAGAGAGTGTGAATTGCCTCAGGAGGCAGGAGAGGAGGTCAGGCCAAATTGCAGCTCCAACAAAGAGTGACTCCCCCCTTCTCCCAAACTAGGCATCTATGATAATGTCAGCACTTAAGGGAATGTCAGCACTTATTTAAGGGTGTGATGGACTCGCAGAGAGCTCTGAGAGCAGCATGCAGCTGGGCAAACCAACTGTGCTTTCAACCAGGGGAGTAAATCTGCCCTGCTCTGGTAATCTCACTGTGACACCAGTAGAAGTAAGGCTTTTTTAGTTGGGAACATGCTGCCCCACAAAGGTCTGTTGGTCAGGGAATGTACCTCCTAACACCTGGACAAATCTGCACAGTGTAAATCCAGACTAATTCTTCTGATTGGTTTTACAGTGGTGATGTACAGGACAGAGTTCAGCCTCTGTTCTTCCTCTTTTAGTGGTTACCTGCCCCATATTTGCTGTGGTAAGAAATCAGATGTTTCTGCACATCTTGTTTTTTAACATTTCCTAACTGTGACACAGCAGCACGGGGCAGTTTTTGTTTCTGTGTTTAATGGTGAATGGCTTAGAGTCTGCTTGCATACAAAAGCTGTAGTGGCTGAACTCTCTCAGCCAGGGTGAGGCATTAATTTTGAAGAACTAAGGATTTTAAGAAAGTTAAGATCATAGTTGCTGAATTAGCTGAAGTAGGTAGATAAGCTTTGTTTGCAGTTGTTATAAATGCATATTTTGGAGTTGGCTTTTCGCAAATATTGAGATGAATGTTATACATATGATGTAAGAAGATTGTACTGTATTTGCTTTTATTTGTGTAATTAAGGTATATTTTCTAATAGTAGCATAGAGTAAAAACAAAAGACTAAGGTTTTTTCTTTGTAACATCTAAATTGACCAAATCAGAATGTGGAGGGACCATCCTACATTCTTGTGAGAGAAGATTGCTGATAAAGAACAATTGAACCTTTTTGGCCAAGAGGGATTTATGACACCTAGGTCGGCTACAAGGTGCCAAGCACAGATAAAGAAGATACAATATTTGGGGACCCTTGAAACGGATAAACAAAACAGATGTTTGAATATGCATTAGTCTCTTCTAAATATGTAACACCAAGATTCTTAAATACCAAGAAATCTGAAATAGGGGGTGTTGCTTTGCACCCTCAGCTGAGTAGCTATCTTCTTCTGTCTCCTAATTGTCTATTTTTTTAAAAAAAATTATTTTATTTTTATTAAACTTATAAATTAATATAAAAAGGTGAAATGTCGTTTTTCACACAGTTAACAGAAGCTCGATCTTAGACAAGCTATCCCGGATCTAGTAACTCATTGCTTGTCAACTTTATGTTTATGTAGCTCTGCTTGTAATGAAAAACAAAATGTGGTAAATGGATCTCAAGGACACAAGATAGTTGCAGGCTTCCCATGCTTGAAGGACCCATTGAACACAGGAAACTATAACTTCTACCAAGGATTCATTTGTCAAGTATGCATTGAAAAGGTAGAAAGGTCAGAACGAGGAAGATTCATTTTACTTCCTCATTTCTAGTGACCCCTCCCCAGAATGGACCCTGGACTCATTTCAGGGAACAAACTACACATGCTTAATAGCCTTTTTTCCAATTAGCATGCAAAGCAGAGAAGAGGAAGTGACAGGGGTATGAATATGCATTTGTATTTTGTATATTCAACACTTTTGTAAATAAAAAGCTTTGTAATTACCTGTGATCTTGGCAGTGTGCATTAGGGAGTTATCCCACGTGCTGCCCACTGTTGCAATAAACATACACTTTCTAACTTTACACTGTTAGAGAGTTTTTGTCTGTCATAATTGAATACCAATATTAGATCGATATTCATATTTTAGTAATTCAATGGTTTCTTCCTCCAGAAGCAATGTGGTGAAAAATGTTTTAGAAATACAAAGTGAAACTTGCAATACAAATCCACAGAAAGCATATTTAGACTAGAACATCATCTGCTTTCAGTATTCTGGGGATAGATGACTCTCTAGCTGAGTGTTTAACACACTTTGCCTAATTAAGCCTCCCTTTTGACTTTGGCTTGCCTTAAGAGCTAATGCAGTTAATTCTGGGCAGACACTAGGAACAATTCAGTTGTAGGGAGCTGTAGGGGAAATTCAGGTTCTGGCCTTTCCTACCCCAGTGCTCTCCCAGTGAAATGTCTCTCAGAGGCTACTTTGGCTTCTTGTGTGGCAAGACCTGTGAATTCCATAATTTGGTGACTCACACTGGCTGGCTGTGCCCAGCTGTTGGCAGTGGGGGCTGCAGGGTAGCCAGTGAGAAGAAACTGGATTTCCCCTGTGTCAGACACAGGTTTCAGCCTTCATCTTGACCTTTTCCCACCTGTTGAGTGATAATGAGAGAACAGTGAGGTGCAGGGCTGGCAGCTGCCCATGGCTGAGGTGGATTAAACCTGCTGCTTCTCCTCCTCTGGCTTTGGTTTTCACAGCTTTTCCTCACACTTTTTCCTCACTCCCCATACTACCATGCAGTGGTTTTGCCTTCCCAGCCTAACAAAGTCAGAATAAAGCAGAAGCAGCACATGGGAGAGAGGACATTCCCAAGAAAATGAATGGTGCTAAGCTGGTGGGATGGTGGAAGCACACACACACAGTCTTCCAGTTCTTCCCACACTGGTTTTAGGGCTTAAAAGCATTTTGTGTAGTGGGTGTCTTCAACCTTTTCTGTGAAGGAGGAATGACAACCCCTCGTCTAAGGAGACAAGGTGCAAACTCCGAAATGAGTTCTCCCTCTTGGATGACTCCTGTCTGATGCTCATTTACTGCCTGTCACCAAGTCCTGTTTGATTCCTTCCCTTTCTGATCTTCCCCAACTTTCAGCTTCCAGTCCTCTTTTACTCTTGCTTGTCTGCTCCCTGTTGAAAATAACAACTCATTTTAATATGAGCTGAGGGAAAGGGGAAACATTAGGCAGAGGAAACAAAAGTCTGTGAGGCTTTTAAAGCCGTGCTCTCACTGACTCGCTGTGAAGTGCCATCAGCTGCTCAAAAATGCATCAGGAATGCATTCCTTTGGGATCAGCTGCTGGGAGTGCAGTGTCTATGAAACAGTTTAAAACCAGATAACATCCAGAGATCAGAACTGGAGCATAACATCAGACTAAAAACCCAGTCCTTGTGTCCAGTAAAAGAGTGAGGATGAAATTAAAAAAGCCTTAGCCAGGAAGGTAAATATGGCAGGATGAGCTGGAATTGTGTGGCAATACGGGAGACAAAGCAGCCGTGGAATTTGCATAGAACCATGGAATTATAGAATGGTTTGTGTTGGAAGGGATCTTGGAAATGGTCTTGTTCCAACCCCCTGCCATGGGCAGGAACATCTCCCACTAGACCAGGTTGCTCAGAGCCTCATCCAGTCTGGCCTGGAACACTTCCAGGGGTTTTCTACATCCATAATTGCTAGTGGGGCTCTGGAGAGCTTTTCTTAGTGTCTCAGAACAACTTGATGGTGGGCAGTTCTGTTAAAATCAAATCAATCCTTTTTCTGTGCCCCTTGCACACACTATTCACATTGAACCTGTGTTATGTATTGTGTTTTTGGGGACAATTCATTCCTTCCAGCCTTTCAAGGTGTCCTGGGGAAGGACATGAAGGTTTAGGTTCTTCAGACCCTGTGCAATGCCAAAAAATTTAAATGAGAAGAATTAAAAACCTTTTCCTTCCCAGATAAGCTGAGGCATTTATGGAAGAGCTGAAAATAGTCAACTCTTTTCCCATGAACAATGGTTGAGTTTTCATTTTTTTTAAAGGAAGAGGATCAATTTTATGTGAAAATGAATCAGATTCTGCTCAGACAAAATAGAGTTTCTAAGGACAATTTTGAATCAATATGAAATGTTCTCTTTTGTCAAATGATTACAGGGAGGGGAAACATAAAGATGGTTTTTGGATCCACTTTTGTGATTGGTCTCTGCAAGAGTCTCTGATGGAGGGAAGAGGCCATGATTTATTAGCACAAGAGTACCACAAAATCTGAATTGGATGTTACTTTTCTGAGTGCTACAGGAAAAAGCCTAAAATACAGGCTGGAAACATATCCCTCTATCTCTCTCTGAACAACATCCTCTATGGAATGGGGACTTTGTCCAAATCTCGCTAAGAAACAACATGTGATGGAAATGATTACATGGACATTATTTTTCATAATATGTAGTCATTTGTGTAGTTTAACAGAATCTCTGTTGGTCAGTCAAGAAGAATAAACACTTATTATTAATAAATAATACTGGTGCTCTGCAGCAATGCCGAGCAATATTTATATATCTCAAATTATTAATTGAATCATAACTTACCAAGGACTAATAAACACAGAAAAATGACCTCTGCTCAGGGAGTTCACAAGCTGCAAATTGCGAGAGGTATGCGAGAAAATATCATGGTATACTTGTCATCCTTTAACCATTCACATTGAGTCATTATTTATCATCAATCAATCTGGTTTTATGTTCTTCGCACCTTTAAGCCTCATTGTTATTTTTCTCTTTTCCAGACTAACATATATAATAAGTTGCCTTCCCTGTGTTTATTGTCTTGTTATAACACTTCAAATTTCTGGCCATGACCTAGGATTTTACAGTTTAGTGGGTTGTTTGTTTGTTTGTTTGTTTGTTTCAGAAATATTTATAAATAGAACAAGGAAAAGCATCCCAAGTGTTGTGCTTTCCTGGGAAGATCTTTCCAAAATACAGGTACCCGTTTTCCTTCCCTATAACTGGAGTCAGAGACAGGCACCATTTGGAGGGTCATTTCATGATTCAAGAGTGGAGTTTTGACCACCAAGTTTCTCAAATAATGAAACATCTCTATTCTGGTGATGATGCTCGATAATGAATTAACTCCTGAGTGAAATTCATTCTTCAAGGACAGGATTAGATTAATCACATCCCATCAGCTCAGCCCCAAAGAGACTTTTCTTTCTCCCAAGTCACTCCATAAATTTAATTAATTGCAGCACAAATACAGGCAAAAGAGATCTTTGTATGTTCCTCCCTGACCGTGGGCTCAGAGCTCTTACATGGTCCATGAGGACAACAGCAATGAGGAGCAAATTTAATACTCTGGTATTAAATTAAATACTCTGGTGTTAAATTTGTCCCACCTTGCAAGGAACTCAGGCCATTTTTCAGGCAAAGTATCTTCATATTTGATTTTTAATAGGAATAGAACGTGCCAGTAAAAGGTTGCCACAAATAATTTTTCTGCTCCATTCCTGGATGAATACCTTAACAATTATAAGGGATTTGATGCCAGTGAGGGAGGCCTGGATGAGCTTATGGATACATTACTAAGCACAGCAGAAAAAACAGTAAAGACACAATCTAATTTTGTGAGAAAATTAATGAAATAAAGCTGTAACAGAAAAAGTATTGACACTACTCTGGCAGTCTGACTCCTTGTGATGTGAGTATATAGAGAGTAAAATGTGAGAGGCCAGTGATAAACTGAGTTAATCTGCCAAAGAACATCCTGGGAAAAAGGAAACCCCATGTGAGTGCATCATCAGTAAGAACAAGGGGGGTACTCAGTGGGCTCAAACTACTCTGTGGCATGGAAAAATTGTTAGAAAAGTTAGGAGTGAGCCTTCTCATGTGTTATCAGGGTTCATATAAAATTTCAGTGAGGAATAACTGGTCCAATAAATACTGATATGACAAACCAAACTCACAGATTATAATAGGAAAAGAACATTAAATAGTCATCAACTAAGATATACCTTCTTTCAATTAACTTCATCCTGGGTAATTTATTTAATTGGCTAATGCTATCTCAGATTTTCAAGACCTTGTGGAGGAAAAGGAAACTGGAAGAGGAAAAAGTCCACAAAAGCTGTCTTTATAATGGAAAAGAAAAAAAAGTAAAAATTCAGTCCCTAGCAAAAGAGAACAACATTGAGCAGACAGCTAAACAAACAGGGTGACAAGGGGATGGATTTGTCAAGAACAACACAATGTGGTTTCCTTGTATGGCAAGATAATAAACACTGTGGAGCATCGTGGAGGGGGAAAAAGCCTTCAATCCTTGTCTGCAGTGAAGCTCTCTCAGTGTAGGACCTGACAATCCCATCAGTAAGATAAACATTAACTAAACAAAATTACTCTGAGGGGAGGCAAACCTGACAATAACTTCTGCCCAGAGCACATAACAAAGTTGTGCTGATGAGTGAAGGGTTGTATCAAATAAGGTTTTTCAGACATCTGTGCTGGGTAGAGCTCAGTTTATATTCTCAGTGGTGAAACTGGGATTGGGTTTATTCACATCAAGTTTTTGAGGACTATTCTTATTTTTGCAGGACACAGTGATAAGTCTTGGCAAATGTGAGAGATAGGTTGGAAATTGTGGCTGCATATTTTTCTAGATTGGCACATACCCTCAATTTTGGTAAAACTACTTTCCAAAATGCAAGCTGGGGAACACTTGGAAAAATGGGAGTTGTTCTGCAAAGGACCTATGGATTATAGTAGATCTCAGGCCAAATACAAGACAAATATTTCCCATTCTGACTGAAAGGAAAAAAAAAAAAAGAAAAAAAAAAAAAGTGAGCCAGTTTGGTCTTTCTCTTTTCAGACAGATAATAATAAACTGAAGATATGAGAAAAGGAAAATGCACTGAATAATTTGAGACAGATCATTAGTGTGGTCTATGTAATCTTTTACAGAGAAATTTGGGAGCCCCCTAAGTACTTTTAAGAAGGTTGGCAAATCCAGTAGTCCAAAAAATGCCCAATCAGTGGTGAAACTGAGCAGATATTCCCAGCAGGCACATGCAGAGCTCATAAATCCATATATCCATGGTGGCCACACTGATCCAGACAGAGACACGTCCTCACACATAGCTTTGTCTTACTGCCCTTGTTTGGCAGCTCAGGGTTAAGGTCTGTTAATAGGAAAATTTTTTTTCATTTCTTTAATTAGATAAATGTGAATGCACCTATATACACACATGCATATATATGTAAATGTATGTGCAAAGTGTGGATCCAACTCCCCTGGGTCATGCCCTTCCCAGTTTCTGGCATCTGGAGAGATGAGCCCTTGAGGCCACAGCGTCACACAACAAAAACAGACCCAGGGTGTGAATTGTGTGGTAGCTCAGACACATCTCTCCAGCTCCTGATCCCTCTATTTCACAATTCTTGTTGCTTCTCAAACCACTCAAACCTATTCCTTTCTCTGCCACAGCTTTCTCCCTTCCACACCCAATAATAATCCTTGTGGAATCACAAAATGCTCTTTTTCTGCATCCCATGACATTTCTCATTTCCCCAAGGAAGTGACCCCTCTTAGTGTGTGAGTGGACCCTCTCCCTGACCCACTGAGAGGGTGCCCCCCCTCCCAAGGGGTTGGGGCTGGCTCTGACCCATCACTGAGAGTTCCCCCACTGCCCTTTTTCCTCTTGGCTCCTCTGTGTGTGGGGAGATTTTCCTGTGATGAGCCTGGGAGCAGCCAGTGCAGGGATTTTTTGGGGGGTCACCTACTCCCAGTAGCTTCTCTGTGGGTCTTTTGTGGGTGTGAAGATGAATTTTGCTAGCAGTTAACAATGAAATATTCATATGCACTTACGGGCTGCCCTGAATAGAACTCCAAATTAGCTTTTTTGTAGAAAAAAAAAAATAAAAAGGAAAACTAATTCTACCATTTATTTTTGGAAATACTAAGTTAAAAATAAAAAGGCTTTGAATTGCCAGCTGTTAAAGAATGTGCAGATGTTGGAAACAGCTGGCAAGCCACTGCCCTCATGCTTACAGAAATCTCAACCAGCTGTTATTTTTTCATCCTGCACAACTTCTGCTTTTGCTGTGATAGGATGCAGATGTAAGATAACTCTCTCTGATTGTCACGTTCCCCTCAAGACCCCAAGTGCAACCTATTTGCCCTCCTCTGTCTTGCCTGGTCTGTCTCCAGCTGGTGCCACTTCTCTGCCAGCTGCAGCTCCAGCGTGTCTGTGGACGCTTCAGGAGAACTTTTGTGTCTCATGAACCACAGAAATAAACTTGGAAAATCCTGAAAGTACCTGCCCAGCATCACTCTTGAGGAATATCAAGCCAGAAATGAGGATCAGTGTCATGGAATACTCCACGGAATCACAGAATAGTTTGGGCTGGAAGGGACCATAAGGATTGTCCAATTCCAACCCCCAGCCATGGACAGGGACACTTTCCACTATCCCAGGTTGCTCCAAGCCCCATCCAACCTGGTCTTGAGCACTTCCTGGGATGAAGCAGCCACAGCCTCTCTGTGCCAGGCCTTCACCACCCTCACAGGAAACATTTTTTCCTAATATTTAATCTAAACCTACTCTGTTTCAGTTTGAAGTCATTCCCCTTCATGCTGTCACTCCATACCCTTGTCCAAATTCTCTCTCCAGCTCTCTCGGAACCCCTTTAGGAACTGGAAGGGGTTCTGAGATCTCCCTGGAGCCTTCTTTTCTCCAGGCTGAACAACCCCAACTCTCTCAGCCAGTCTCAAGCAGGCTGTGTCCTGGCAATCCACATACCAGCCTTGTAGATTTAAACAAACCTGGAACAATGAATGCATCTCCAGGGCCATCCAAGTGCTCTCAGGCAGTGAAACACCCTGCCAACATTACCCTCTGTAGCTCACTTCCACCTCGAACTGAGGGAAGGAGAAATGCTTAGCTCAGGAGTACTTTTTCCAGGAGTGCATAGCTGGGTCGAATTGGATATATTTCTGATCACAGGGGAGAGAGCTTTGCAAGGTTAAGGCTTCATTATGTTGCCTGGGACAGGGAATGTCAGCAGTTTGCACCCGAGGATGGAGTCTCCTCCATCCCTTCTCGGGAGGGCGATGCTGCCTCTGGCCGCACGCAACGGCAGCGCTCGGCGCTCGTGATCTGCTTCTCAAGGGCAGCAGGGCTCCTCTGGCAGAGCAGCCCTCCCAGAACTAATTCAGCAGATGTTTAATGCACTTAAATATATATGAATTTACCAGGAGCTGACAGTGCAGTCACACCAGGCTCAGCCCTCACAAAGGGACTCTGTGTCCTTTAGCAGCGGAGAAGCCAAGTCAGGAGAAATTCCTGGGCAAGATCGTCCCACTGAGCAGTCTCTCAGACTGCTTTGACTTATCTCCAGCTAATTGCTCAGCATAGAAAAGTGGTTTGTCATTGTCATTGTGCCTCTGTTAAGAAATGTGTGTGAGCATGTGGAGACAAATGCTTTTTTTCTGAATCTTTGAAAAGTAACACCCAAAGCAGAGACAGAAGACAGAAGCCCAAAGTGCCTGGGAACAAACCTCAGTGATATGAATTGTGCTGGAAAAAGCAATAAAATCCATCTAAATTACATTTGGCATTTCCTTGGCTTGAGTTATTTGCAGAGAACCTGTCCTCTGACCCTTGGGTCTTCTGGTTTTAATTTGCCACCGCTGCTGTTGTCTTTCCAATCTTGTGCCTTTCTTCCATAGGAAAAAGGCTCAACCTTCAGGAGTTCAAGTGCCATGAATTGGAAAAGAACCACATCAATTATTGTCACTGGAAGTGTCAATGCTTCACTCCTTTCTCCCTCTTTGTCTCTGCAATCTCTTGGCCTTTTTGTGGCAAGTTTATGACATGCACAAAACTATCTCAAAGTACTCAAATCCTTGCTTGTCACAGATTGCAGTCCCCAAATACCCTTTCTGCTCCAATCAGATTAGTATTTGGCTGCACTAATTACACAAAATTCTTAAAACATAATCTGGTTTTCCTGGGAAATCAATCACCAACCTGGGAAGCTCATCTGCTTTTACCGTCAATGTTTTGTGCAGGCAAATGGGCTCCTCTGATGTGTTTATTAGGAAGTAATTATTGGACAAATCTGGACGTTAATCAAGCATGATGATGGAATAGATTGGGTTTAGCTGGGATACAGTTAAGTTTTTTCACAACAGCTTGCATGGGGCTGCAGTTTGGATTTGTGATGAAAGTTGTGTTGATGCTTTTACAACATCAAAGCCTCTTCTGCCTCTCACTGCAGGGGCACAAAGAAATACAATGGTCACATCCAGGACAACTGACCCCAACTGACCAAAGGGATATTCCAGATATACCATGGCATGCTCAGGATATAAAGTTGGGGGAAGAGGAAGGAAGGGAGGGATGTTCTCAGCTGTAGATTTGTCTCTCCAAGTCACTGTCACACACGATGGAGCTCTGCTTCCCTGGGGGTGGCTGAACACCTGCCTGCCCTTGGCAAGTGGGGAAGGAATTTCTTGTTTTCCTTTCCTGGTGGGCACAGCTTTTCTTTTCCCTGTTAAACTGTCTTTGTCTCAACCCACAAGTTTTCTCACTTTTACCTTCCCATTTTCTTCATTGCCCCATCCCAGGAGGAGGGGAGTGAGTGAGACCTTGTGTGTGGCTCAGCTGCCCACAGAAAATAAACCATGACACAGCAGAAAAAAAGGTATAATCAAAAAGCAAATAGTATTATGTACTTTAGTGCAAGGTTCGAGTATGTCTCAATTTCAAATAACATTATGCACCACTGTCAGTTCCGTGTCCCAGGAAAATTTTCTTCTCCCTCCAGAGTACTGCAAATGGGAGCCCAGGGCAGTATATTTATTTGTGGGAGAAAAGATAACCTCTCTGAGTATCAGATGTAAGTATAGATGTACATGTGGCAGAACAAAAGAAAAACTATCCATCAATAAGCCTGACTGAAATGTTGAGCTCTTTGGATACGTGGAGGTCGACCTTGAAATTTGAAAGTTATGGAGCTTTTATGTGCACAGAGATTCTGCTGCAGATGAAAACAAAATAAAAGACTTGAGGATATAACTGAGTAGTCATCTGGGGTTTAAAATTTTCTTCTGATGCCTCTTTGGCTGAGCTAGAGAAAGAAGAATCAACTGAGAATATCAGGTAAATTGATAAATCAATCAGATATGTTTATGCCTAATTGCTAACGACAGGTTTTCCAACAAAAGTCGTAGCTGGTATCCAATGGTTGCAAAGGACAGAGAGATCAGCACAGGAATGATGCAGAGAATTCAGAGAGGGTTTTTGAGCATCTACCTCTCCAAACTGTGGCATTTGAACTGCCACCAAGGGTGGGTACACTGCTGGCAAAGGACAGTGGTCTCACTTTCCAGTGTAATCTTTTCCTGTTTCTTTTCACTGAAAAACAAAACCACAGCTGTATCTGGGAAAAAAAAAAAACAAAATTCTTGCTTAGTGCAATAAGTTCAAGTGCCCAGTCTTTCTTGGAGTAGAAATCACTTCATTTTACAAAGTCAAGTGAGACCTTGAATTTAAGGGTTTGTAGTTCCTCTAGACCTCCAGTAACCTGACCTGAGACAGCCCTAACAAGACAGGATGCCCAAACATCTCGTTCTGACAAAGTTACCACTTCACTTGGAATCAATATCTGTGGAAAAAAAAAATCTACTTTCAGTCACAGACTAGAATGGCAAGACTCAGAAACAAATCTGATAAATTTGGCAGTTCATAAATGACCTGTGGGGTGCAACCTTTGGCTGCTACAAAATCCTTCCGGCACCATTTGCTCCAGTATCCAGTACACCCTGGTTCCTAAGTTCACATTTTAGCTGGCACTAAAATTGGAAAATCATTCTGTAATTCCCATGCTAAATGCAGACTCAGTTTCAAGCAGCAAGAGGAAACCTTCAGCCTTCAGAGAGCCCTGATTGACAAGAATAATGTGACAGCACAGGGCAAGATGATTTCGTGATTTGCTAAAGAGGAGAAGAAATTACTGAACTGTAAAAGCCATGAACTGCCAAGCAGACATTAAACCAGAGTAAATGTGTAAGAACAGACACCAGGATCTAACACTGCAGCCTCATCAGATTCTCCCATCACAGATGGTGCTTCCTGACCTTCCTACACAGACAAGCCTCACCAGGAGAGATACCTGAGCCAAGAATCCCTGATGAAAACTCCCATATACCCCCTCTCCCCTTTTACTTCTGAGGTAACTGATGGGCTGAGCAGGGGGAAGCACAATTCACCCTGCTGCCTGTAGGAACGCCTTAAAAGGCAGATAAAATGCCAAATCATGGAGGTTATCTGCTGGGAAGTGCCATGAATAAAACATGTTTTGTTGTCTGTGTGCATTTGTCCTCCCTGCCCTTCAGTGAAAGATCCCTGGTACACATCAGGATTTGGAGAGCAGAAAAAAAGGACCTGGGTGACTCTGCTCTGCCAGGGCAGGAGCAGACAGTCCTTCCCTAAAATAAGACAAGACTATTTCTGACCCATGGGCCAAAGTTCAAAGGCAGAGACGTTCAAGCACATTTAAGCCGACAATTCCTGTCTGAATGAATAAACCATTAAAATTAATGGGACTTAAAAGCAATCAGGTTTCTAAATATAGATTACCTACTGAACACTTGTGTGGTTCTGGGCTTTATTTTCAAGATCTTTCTGTGTTGCCCATCCCTGAAAACCTCTTCATTTAATTTCTGGTCACATTATTTCAATGGAAAAGAAAAAAATAGATGAAAAAAAGTGTTGAAAATTTTGAGATTTTTTTTTTTTAGCTGAAGGAGGGTAAATTTAGATTAAATATTAGGAGGAAATTCTTCTGCCAAGAACACTACAGCAACTTTTTGTTCCTTCTTTCCTTTTTTTTTTTTTCCCTGGAAAAATCTGCAGATCTTTCTTGGGCGTTTTTTGGTTTGGTTTGTTTGTTTTTGTTTTTTTCCTGAGGGAGAAGCTAGGGGATATTTTTACTTTTTTTCCTTTGCCTGTTTCTTTATTTTCCAAGGAAAATAAAAATACACACGCCCCCCTGCCATTTTATCAATAAGATTAAGGGTATCTTTATCCTTTATTACAGTAGTTTGAGGTTTGACCCTCTCTTGTGTATAAATTATACACAAAAAGACATAAAACTGGTTAATTTATTCAGTAATTTATTGTGTCTTCTGACTGCCATGGACAAAACAGGTCATGTAATCTACAGTATGTGAAAGATAGAGGGAGGGAAGAAGTATGTACCATATATATGGCTTTAAACTGAAAGAGGGTAGATTCAGATTGCATATCTGGAAAAAATTCTTTACTGTGAGGGTGGTGAGGTCCTGGCACAGGTTTCCCAGAGAAGCTGTGGCTGCCCCATCCCTGGAACTGTCCAAGGCCAGGTTGGATGCAGCTTGGAGCAACCTGGGATAGTGGAAGCTGTCCCTGCCCACAGCAGGGGGATGGAACAATAGGATTTTTGAGGCCACTTTCAACCCAAACCGTTCTACTGATACTGAACTATATACCAAAAGACAGAAAAAAATAACATTTTAGCAGGCCTCTATATTCTGCCCATGCTGATAAATCACCTTAAAACCAGGCACATTGTAAGCACCCCTGAGAAAGCTTTCAATATGTAATATAACCCAGGAGTATCTCTTGATTTCGGGACAACAAACCAGTTAATTTGATAACTCAGAGTGTCTCCACATGAGGAAAACAGTACCTTACAATATTTCTAATGTATTTAGGGACTGTAAGTCTGAGCCAGCTCAACCCTCCTTTATCTATTTGTACATTTATGATCACATAAAACTCAAACACAATACAAGGATTTTGCTCTCCTGAAACAACAGCAGATTTCTTTATTTGTTACTTTTGTTGTAGCAAAAAACGAGCAAGGCTCTGTTTCTGAATTTAAGTATGAATCAATCAATCAATCTATAATAAATAAGTTAGTTAATAAATAAATAAATCAAATCTTAAAAGTGTTTCCTATAACCATTTTTGTCAGAGGTCATCAGAATTCCAAAGATGTCACAGGGCATTAAAATTGTATTTGGAAGGGCACAAGACATGTGGTTTGTAAAATGTTAAAATTATGGGCGTCACACAAGAAAAAGTGTTTGGAAAAAAACCACTGAAAATAAAATAAGCATCTTTTTTTTTCTTTTTTTGGTTGGTTTATTTTTCAGAAAAATGTTCAAAACATTTCTATATGAAATGTTTCTTCTTCTTTGAAGTGAGCACAAACTAAGGTTTTTAAAAAATAAATAATTAGCCTAACCAATACAATGGGCTGCTTTGTTTTTCTACCAATATTTTTTTTTTTTAAATTTTTCATTGTGTTAGTTTGTTTCATCAAGAAATATGCGAGTTGAATGTGAATTGGACCCAAAATTATTTATTTTGATTTGCTTGCACTGGGACAATGTGGTGAGTTGGTGTGTTTGGGTGAGTTTTTCTCCATTTTGTCCAACAAACCAGATATTCCAATAGTTACACAATTCCAAACCAGATATTCCATTAGTTACAAAATTCTTATCTTGTAATCATGCAGAGGTTTGGAAGATATCACTTCACCTTCTCTGTTTCTACTTCTTAATCTCCTTTGATTGCAAATCCTTGGAATCAGAGCTGTTTTTTTAAGAATTTGTACCAACCCATGAAGAAACGGGTCCCTAATCTCAAGTAGAACCTTTAATTACTCTTGTAACAAAACCAGTAAAATAATGAGAGGAACAATAATAACCACAGTGCCTGGAAACCAAACCTGATTAGGAGGCATCACTCAGTGTCACCTGGCAGTTGACCTTTATCTCAAACAGACACAGATTTTTTAATATATTTTTCCCCCACTCTCTTTTATTGCTGTGAGGCACAAGTGATATGTGAAAGCTGCTGCTGGAAAGCTACTCATTAAATTGTAATTTTAGTGTGCTGACATTTCAATGGGAGCTTTGCTCCCTGTGTGGCTCAACAATTTAGATTTGCAAAATATCATGCAGGGCTTTATAAGCTTGGCTGTGTCAACCACTGGTGGATTACAGCAGCAGAAAATATGGGGTAAAATGAGTGGCTAAAGGTGGCTGTAGGGCTCTGTATTTTATCAGTCTTCAAGTGAATAGAATTAAATTACAATATATGCCTCTGATCAGAAAGAAAAAAAAATAAAAATAAGGTTGCCCTTTCTTCCAAGACTGAAAATCTTGGTGGTGTTTCCTTCACACATCCTGCAGATTTTATGAGGATGAGAATGCAGATCCACTGCCACTGAGAGAAAGGACTTCTGGAGTAACTGGTGAAAGCACCCTAACTAATGGAATGTTTTTTATCAAACTTCTGAATTAGAAAATGTTTCACCTCAGTCCCTGCCCTGAAGATGGACAAGTAATAAGGACAAGGACAGAACCAAGATTTGGGCAGCCTTGGGTCAACTCCTGCTTGACTCTGCAGAAGGGGAAAGGTGTAGAATAGTTTGTGAGGGTGTAACAGAGGGGTTGCCTTTCCAGTGACTGATCAAGCCTTCATCCTTGCTCATGTGGGAGATACTAAACCAAGCTGTACCCCCTCTCTTTGGTTACAAACCAGGGCTCTTCCATTAAAGTGAAAATTCGCAGTGATCCAATATGACAAATGCCCCAACGTTCCTGAACATGGGAAAGGAACCTCTTGACATTTGCCCACATCTTGTTGGGTGTTTTATTGATCTTTTTTCCGAGCAGCAAGTTCCAGAACATCTTGCAGTTTTCTGCACAGCGCTGACAAGCAGATTGTTAAACAGAGACTATCTCTAACCTTGATGGCAGCAGCTCCAGGGCACAGGAGAAAAACTCTTTTGAGTTAAAGTTGCAAGCAGCCGTATTAACAAGCATGTGATTACAGTACAAATTGCCCTGAATAATTCAGGAAGAGTCCTATCCAAAGTTTGATGGTAATCACAGCCTAGGAGAATATTATTAAAAATGAAACCTGCTGTCAGGAGAAAGAATTGGCTCTTCTCTCTTCTCTTCTCTTCTCTTCTCTTCTCTTCTCTTCTCTTCTCTTCTCTTCTCTTCTCTTCTCTTCTCTTCTCTTCTCTTCTCTTCTCTTCTCTCCTCTTCTCTTCTCTCCTCTTCTCTTCTCCTCTCCTCTCCTCTCCTCTCCTCTCCTCTCCTCTCCTCTCCTCTCCTCTCCTCTCCTCTCCTCTCCTCTCCTCTCCTCTCCTCTCCTCTCCTCTCCTCTCCTCTCCTCTCCTCTCCTCTCCTCCCCTCTCCTCCCCTCTCCCCTCTCCCCTCTCCCCTCTTCTCTCTCCCCTCTTCCCTGATTCAGCCAGGAGAGGATCAGAAAGTCGAGCAGCCTCCTCTCACCTCACTGTGTCATTCTTGTTGTTGCTGCTTGTTAAACCCAAAATAAATGAAACAAATTCTGTCAGTCACCAAATCTATTGTTTGTCATAAAGAAGAAACATTCATTTGTGCCTGTGGATATGGACCAAAGGCTGTTTTAGCAAACCTTGTCTGAATATCAGAGCTGACACTGGAAATGCAGCAAATCTCTCAGGTATTTATGGTGTCCTCCTTTACCCTTTTATTATTATTTTTTTAAATTTTATTTTCAAAAAAAGCATTAAAACTGAGGAAACTCCAGAGGGAGGAATCTTTATTTACCCATGGCACAAACATAACACAGTGCACAGCTGCCCCTTGATGCCATGGGACATCTGCTTGCTCCAGTGGCTGAGATGCAGCAGAAGAGCACAGCCCCCACTGCCCCTCACACGGAAAAAGTGGCAATTAGTGCTACCCAGTGCAGAGCTGGTGTGTCAGGAGTTGGTCTGAGGCACCAGGAGGGCTGAGATATCAGGGGATGGTGCTGGCTGGAGGTGAAGGAGATGCCCTGGTGTGCCCAGGCTGGGACAGTGAAGTGATGCTTTGAACACAGGTCTGTCTTCAGCTCTGCTGCTTCTCAGTTTCCTGAGCTGGGCTGAGTCACAGTGTCAGCCTTGTCTCATCCACCATCTGTGCCTGTCTGTTTGCATTGAACAAGCTTTGGGGACAATCTTCTTCTTCTTTTTTTTTTTTTTTTTTTTTTTTTTTCTTTTCCCTTTTCTCTCTCTCTCTCTTTTTTTTTTTTTTTTTTTCTCTCTCTCCTTTGTGCTGCACTTATCAGCAAAAAGCCCAGAAGCTCAAAGAGGATTCTGGGGGAACGTCTGTGCTGTAAGTATAAGAATATTCCTTGTAAAAGGCAAGCAAGCCATAGAAATGCTGTTTGACAACCTGCACAGACCTGCCACCGCACTTCTCAGACCTCTTGGGCAGCAAATGTTATCTTAGGAGAGTCTTTTCTCAGTCAGAGAGACTTACAGGCGTTTCCCAGGTCTCCAGATGTCTCCCTCACAGGGAACCAGGGCTCAGCACAGCTTGGATGCTTTGCAGAGTTCAGGCAGTGCCCAAAGAGTTTCTGGTGCAATGTTGCTGTTGCTGCAGGGACTCCTGTGACAATTTTTTGTCCTTTCTACCCAGCAACTCACTACAAGTATAGGAACAAGCTGGGTTGTTTTTTTTTTTCAGGATCCTGACTGACAACTCCGGCGACAGATTTTTGAGTTCTTGACATAAAGTGGAAGGGGGTAAAGGAAGGGAAGCACAAAGCAGTGGAATGTGTGTGCTTGCACAACAAGTGCCAAGCACCACAGCCTGAAACTAAGTTTTGACAACCTGAGCTGATGGAAGGAAGATGGAGACAAATGTGTCCGTATTTGTGAAGGGTGAGAGCTGCTGTAAGCAGAGAAGCAAAAATCAGCAGGCTTCACTCAATGGTTACAACAGGTTTTTTTCTCTCTGCTCTGCATCCACATGTACAGCTGTGTGATTTCATGGCCAACAAGGCAGTGCATTAAAATACTGAAGCTGTTAGAAAATAAATGCTCTGATAATTCTAACTCTTATTTTTCATCTACTCAGTTTCTTTTCTTTCTCAATTTTCTCAATTTTCTCAATTTTCTCTTTTTTTCTTTTCTCAATTTCTATATTGAAGTTTCAAACAAGACACTATATTGTTAGTTTGGGGTTTGTTTTGTGTCCAGTTTCACTTTCTGGTCCTCAGACCTCGACACTGCAGTATTGGGTTGTCAAGGCTGAGAGAATGATCTAAGTTACCCTTATTCATTGGTCTGCCTTGAATAGAAACACTCAGATTGATCTAATTTGCTGAGTTTTCCAATTAAAATTTAATTTTACAGAAAGCATTCTTCTAGCCATTAGTCTCCACCAGAGTTAATGTCAAAGGCTCAGTTTAGATCAGCTTAGATCCCTGCATCAAGAGCACCTTGTCAGAGCCACTTTGGGACTCATAATAATTACCAGAATTGCAGAATCTGTCCCACTCAGCCCAAATTTACCAACTTCTAAGCAGAAAGCATAGCTCATACTCCCAGTCAAAGGGCAAAATCCAGCAGGGGAAGAACAAAAAACTGCATGACCAATTTCAAATGAAGCGTATTGAATAAGTGTTTCATTTAGAGTAGAGAAATCACTCATTGGGTTCAGAATTACATTAAAAAAAACCTAAAACATGACTATGCGAGACTGCCATCAGATTGTGCCTTGATTAAAAGTCAATAGATTTGTTTCAACAGCCATTACCCTTTCTGGAATGTGAAATAACTGTTCTGGATGTAAGGACACAGTGGATCCAACGCTGGGTTGAGCCCAGCACCATCTTCAGCTGCTGCCCAGTGCCTTACTGGGAGGGACAGGAACTCTGGTACTGGCACTTTTATGGAAAATGTCCTGCAGAGATATTTGTAGCTAATATTTCAGGCCAGTTTTGCTCCTGACAAACACACAAAGTTCCTGCTCCTGTGATTCATCCATCCACTATGACAAAGCAGCCCCATTTTCTGCTTTTGTTTACAGGCCTGCTGTTTGGTCAGCATGCATTTTACTTAGCATGGTGGGTTTTTTAAAAAGGTCATCAAAAGTTAAAATACATTTCCTGATCAATCCTCAGGAAAAAAAAAAAAACAAAAAAAACCCACAAACCACAAACAGAGCCAAACAACATCCCCCCAAACAAACAAACAAACAAACAAAACAAAACAAAACAAAAAAAAAACAAACAAACAAACAAAAAAACCCTGTCCAATGTAACTAAATAATGTAATTTCCTCCTCTAAATCATAATAAAATTGTACTGACCTACATTAACCAGGCTGTGTGTTTGTGATAAAAAGTCATTTTCAAGTCATAAGATTTTTATTTCTTCGCTTTTGGCCCCTTCCAGATCATACCAAATGGCATTGATGCAGCAAGAAAGAATTTACCTGATTGATGAAAAGAATTCATGGAAAAGTCAAGAATTCATCCTTGGTAAATGAATGTCAGGGGTCCTGGTATCCACATACTGAGATGCACTGCTAAATACATGAGATTTATGGGTTACTTTAAGGTTTAACAGATTATAGTTGAAATAGGAAGGTGTCCAGCACCATGGATCATGAGAAAAACCTGACAGATCTATCATAGGATCACAGAATAGTTTGGGAAAGGGATCTTCAAAGGTCTTCTAGTCCCAACCTCCCAGCATCTTCAACAGGACCAGGCTCCTCAGAGCCCTGTCCAACCTGACCTTGGATATTTCTGTGGATGAGGCATCCATCACCTCTTTGGACAACGTGGTTCAGTGTTTCACAACTTTACTGTAAAAGAAGTTCCTCCTTTTATCTAGTCTGAATCTCCCCCCTTTTAGTTAAAAAAAGGCTGTTGCCTGTCCCATTGCAACAGCCCTTATTAAAAATCTGTCCCTATCTGTTTTATAATCCCCTTTGAATCATGGAAAGTTTACAATTAGGTCTGCCTGGAGCCTTCTCTCTCCAGACTGAGCAACCCCAACTCTCCCAGCCTGTCTGCACAAAGGAGGTGATCAATCCCAACCTTTTGTCCTCCTTTGGACCTTCTCCAGCAGGTCCATGTCTTTCCTGGGCTGAGAACTCCAGAGCTGGATACAGCACTGCAGGGGAGGGGAAGGGAAGGGAAGGGAAGGGAAGGGAAGGGAAGGGAAGGGAAGGGAAGGGAAGGGAAGGGAAGGGAAGGGAAGGGAAGGGAAGGGAAGGGAAGGGAAGGGAAGGGAAGGGAAGGGAAGGGAAGGGAAGGGAAGGGAAGGGAAGGGAAGGGAAGGGAAGGGAAGGGAAGGGAAGGGAAGGGAAGGGAAGGGAAGGGAAGGGAAGGGAAGGGAAGGGAAGGGAAGGGAAGGGAAGGGAAGGGAAGGGAAGGGAAGGGAAGGGAAGGGAAGGGAAGGGAAGGGAAGGGAAGGGAAGGGAAGGGAAGGGAAGGGAAGGGAAGGGAAGGGAAGGGAAGGGAAGGGAAGGGAAGGGAAGGGAAGGGAAGGGAAGGGAAGGGAAGGGAAGGGGTTTTGCACAAAGGTCAGTATGATCCTGAAAGAGAGAAGGCCAGAGACAATTTCATCATCTTTTACCTAAAAATTATTTTTATTGACCAGGAAATTTCTTTGCCTTTAAGTCACAGAGGGAGATTGAATTGTGAACCCAGACTTGTTATAAATAATGGTTCATAATTATTTGCAAAGTCCTTGCCGAAGAAGAGTAGGGCAGGGCTTACTTTGAGAAAATGAGACATGCTACTCAGACTTTCCATTTCTTTTAATAAACAAGTTATGTAAATTTAAATACATTGAATATGCATGCTTAACTTTCCTGCTCATAATGATGACAATCACAATTAAGCTCTCTGTTCTTCTGCCAGTAGCAATAATACAGAACAAAAATAAATAAATAAAAATAATAAGTTATGTTTCCCGTGACCTTTCTAAAAACTTGTAAGCAAGCTGCAAAATCGATCTTTTTTTAAAAAAAAGTGATTTTGGTAGCAGTTTAATAAACACATGAATTAATTTAGGTATTTATGTGTTGCCTTGGAAAAAACAAACAAACAAACAAACAAACAAAAAAGAGAGAATAAATATACAAAAAACCTATTTACAAAGGGAAAGGCTAACTGTGAACACAAAACAAGTTATTTATATACTATATCTATAAGTTGATATTTTTTATGATCAATGAAAGAGAATTGCATTTAGAGCAGTGATGCAGTTAGCTCTCTTACTGAGAACTAACGAAGTTCATACTTCAAATGGAATTGCAGATACAAAAGGGAGTAAAACCTACTCAAATTTAGTTGAGCAGCTTTGTTCCCAGGTCTGATTTAATGACTGGAAACACAGAGTGCTTGGATTAATGTACATTAAAATTCTTATGTAAACATTTCTGTCAGGTAAGGGAGAGGATTGAGAAGGGATGGAGAAGAAAGGGAGGAAGTGTCAAACCAGTGACAAATGGTAGGAAATTCTCCTCCAGGCCCCAACCAGGCTGACCAGGGAAGAGGAGAAGTGCCCCAGTTCATCCTGTTTATGCCACTTTCTCAATTTACCCCAGCCCTGACTTTTAGGTGCTGAATCCCTGTTCATCCCACACTGAGATCTCCAGCTCATTTACTGCTGCCTCTCCCTGTCACTGCTGCAGGTCATCAGCTGCCCACATCCGTTTGGGCTCATTGGGTTGAATAAGTGTCTCAGATTGATAAACTTATAAATCTCTCTGCTGCTGATAAACTTTGTCTGAAGCTCAGCCAAAACCTTTGTTTTGCCATCCTGTGGCCATTCCACTGCAGCTTTCCAGAGAAGAGGATTAATGAATATTCATGTTTTTGGAATACTTGGGGGGGATTTTTCTTCTGGGTATCTAGTTGTGAGTTCAGACTTAGTCTTTTGTAGCTCCAATCTGGATTGAGATTCTGCTGAATAAATGAGGACATTCCCCAATTTGTAGTCCGTTTTAAGGCAGCTGGATGTGCCTGAGAGTAGTGAATCTTGGGTCAAACTCCTGGTCTGGGATAATTGGAAAAGTGGGCATTTATACCCAGGAAGCTGTCCTGTTTGTTCCAGATATTTTATCCTGTGTGTGTTTTTTGCCTAGGAGACAGACAGGATCATCCCAAACAAACAAACATGTTTTGCATTAGACATGTTACATCCTCTAATGGAAACAAATTCACTGAAATGAGAGGAACAAGACTCTCTCATTGATTCCTTATCTACCTGCTGACATGGAAAATTAGCCGTTTCCAGCAGATCTTTCATCTGCTAATTATCCTCATTGATTTTGGATGAGGAAGTGTAGTGTCTGAATTCAGCTCCATGTTCTGCCAGCTAGAACCTGCTTGCATTCTGACATACAGGACAAAGCTGGAAAAAAGAGCCAGGAATTTGATTTTCCTGCCACTTTCTTGCTCAGAGACGTTGTGGGCTTCCCATCCCTGGAAATGTTCAAGGCCAGGTTGAATGGAGCTCTGAGCAACCTGGTCTAATTGAAGGTGTCCCTGTCCATGTCAGGGGTTGAAATGATATGATCTTTAAGGTCCCTTCAAACCCAAACCATTTCATGCTTCTGGGATTCTATGATCACACCCTTCCCCTAGGATATCTGTGAGATCTCTCCATTAGACTCAGGAAGCAGTGGCTCCTTCTAATTGCAAGAAGAATTATTTTTACTGCATTGCATGAATTTCCTATGGCAGTGACACACAGAGTTAGGAAATTCCAGTGGTCAACCTGCAGGAAAATCAGAGGAGTGACAGATAAGGAGTGGAGAAACCAACAAGATGAAGAGGGGGTGAGGAAGACATGCTTTAACCAATATTGAGAAGTCTCACCAGGTTGCTCCATTCAGCAGAGAAAATAACAGACCGCTAAACCTGTCATGACATTATTTAATTTTGTGCATGTTTTTAGCTAAATGTGGCTCAAACTTTCTGAGCTCAGAACAAGACAGACATGCATGGCAGTGCAGAAAGCAGCACTCAGAAAAGCCTAGTTAAAAAAAAGTTGGAATATTCCTTATTCTTGCTGTATGGAATTTATTGGCAAGGAAATTGCATTAACATAAAAACAAGCCCTGTCTCTTCAGCAACACAACAGTGCCAAAACAGAGTGAATCCAGTGCATTAAAATACCAACCCAGATTGTCTCCTGAGCTTTATGGCTGCAGCAATTGAGAATTAGTACCATTAATTAGCTGAAGCTATTTGTTTTACAAATTACAATTGCATGTCTAATCCTGTAACTTTCTGTCCCTGAGGAGTTACTTAGCGAGAGCTCCACAGCAGAACCAGGGAATGAATGGACTTAACTTCTAGGAGCATCTGAGATAAGAAGAATAGAACAAACTGTTATTTTTATTTCGCTCTGCTGCCTTTTTTTTTTTTACAGTCTAAGATGAGAACAGAACACCACATCTGCCTTCTCTAAGCCATTAATTATTTTCCTGAATTTCTACTGCATTCAACCCTTTTTTCCAATTTTTTTTTTTTTTATATTGTGATATTTTATTTTTTTCCTTCCCTTCCAGTATACAAGTGCTTTTGCAGCCCCTTAATCATTCCTACTGGTTCAGTCCAGCCCTCTCTCTTTATATAAATAGTTTCTGTCTTGATTTTACCAGTTGAAAGGTCTGACTCATGGAAGCTGCAGTACTGATTTGCATTAGGGCATCACTGGATGGGATGGTCTATTTGAGGAATATTTCACATGGTCCCAATATCTTTAGTCAGAAACAAATCACCCCGGCTTCAAGTGTCTCCCATGAAACTCATTCCAATAAAAACCCTCACTTTGACAAAGGAGTGTGTAATATTTCTCTCACAACTCTGCAAGAGGAAGTCAACAAGTTCCCTGGATACATCAAGAAAAGAAATTATTTCACAGAAGAATGGTAATATTTTTAGAGATGATTTATGAGCTGTTTTTTTGCTCATGAATACCCAGCCTTGAAGTCCACTTGAAAGTGATTTTTTACTTTGGTGGTTTGTTGATAAATGCTTTACCGTCATAATAAAGTCCACAGCACATGAGGGAACATCTGAAATCTTGGACATCTATTGAACAGAGGCAACTCTGCACATCCATTTCTGTAATGATACATGACTTAGCCACAGACTGATGGATGGCAACTGGGTGCTCCTAAGGAACAATTCCAGTGTCTTACAGTTATGGAAATCTGCAGTCAGCTATAGTTTATTAATTGAGAGTACATGGTGCTTTCATGTCTGGCCGCATTACCCAGGGGTTAAAATAAAAGAAAAAAGAAAAAAGAAAAAAGAAAAAAGAAAAAAGAAAGAAAGAAAAAAAAAAAGAAGGAAAAAAAAAGTAGACAATACATTTAATTTTAATTTGAAAGAGTTGGTTCTTTTCCTTGACAATGACAGGTGGGTCACTGAGTAAAGGCGTGTGATAAATGGATGCAAAGACAGAATTTTCTCTGTGGTTTTACACCTGTGTTGGAAGTAGAGGATGTGTCTGAAGAGGCTTTCAGAGATCTCAGCTGAAATGTGGAAACAGGAGTTCAAGCTTTGCATCAAGGCCCAGCAGCAGAGTTTGCATCCCCTGGGAATGTGAAGCAGATGGTCCCACCACTTCCTTAGTGTGGAAAATGACACATTTTATTGGTTTAGTCCACATAGGCCCAGATGAAACTTTGACCTTGATACTGAAAGACCTATTTTTACAGGCATATTCCATTCTCTTGTTTTGCATTTCTTTAAATCTTTTTGAAGTTATGTATATCTTTTAATAATGCTTATTATTTATTTTCATTATATAGAAGAATTTAGGGTTTTTATTTGGTTGTGGACAAAATTATAGATTAACTGGGATGCGAATTAAGAAAAAACACTTCTTCATGGCTTGGATTTCTAAATATTTCCTGAGTATTATAATGTCAAAGTACAGTTAACAAGGTTTCTTTGCAACTCACTGTTTTTGAAAGTGTTGCTTTTATAGAAAATTCCAATAGTTTAAAATGTTCTTTGTTAAAAACACGTTGAAAACAGAAAGAATCTGGGTATTTTTTTTTTTTTACTTTAAACCCAAGGCTATTTCTATAAACAAAATATGTTTATTCTGGAAGGTTTGTGGCAAATACCATTTTATGACAAATGCATTTGACAAAAGGCATATACGGTCAAATCGCTGAAATGCGCCTGCAGACGGAGACTCGGCTGAGATTAATCTCATGCTTGGGTCTGAAATGTATCAGAGAAGAACTTTCTGCTGCACATCTCCTGCATGGAAGAGCAAAAAAAGATGCCACTTGGGTTTAAAGATGTTACTTCAGAGGGACGTTCCTTGGTGGCAGGAGCCCGGCCAAGGGTTTGGTGCTTGCCCGGAAGGAAGGGATCCCAGTTCTGAACAGGATTTCTGCACAATTCCCTGTTACAGGTGACAATAAATGGTCTTGATAGGCAGTGGATATTTATGTTTATGAGCCAGACAGGATCATTTTGATCTAAGTTGTTTTCTTGTGTAACACAAGCCACTTACACCCTCATTCTGTCCCTGAGAGTGTGCATTACTGATCTCTCCATATAAAGGTGACTTGATTGCATCTCTGCATGTGGTAAATTGTTCTCCCTGTTGAATATTTGGGTTTTATTTATAATCTGAATTTATCTTGTTTCAAATAAAAGCTCCTACATTTCACTATTTCATTGAGCTGTGCACAGTACCAGGCTGTCATTTACCAATAATCTGTTCTCTTACCAGTGAAAAAATCTTAACACATATATGTAGACCTTAATTAAGTTCCTTGCTAATCTCCTCGTCAACATATTCAATGTGTTTCACACTCTGAGGAAGCTGAATTACTGTTTTCTAAGCCCTTTCTAGTAGTCTAATTTTTTCTTCAGTGTGGATTTCAGAAGTGCTTCCACATTATCTTTGTATTGCTCATAGCTGTTTGCAGTTTGACATCTCCAGTGATTATATTTATCACCATATTGCAGTCTGACTTGGTGAACTATGCTGACTGGAGATCAGGGCAAAGCAGATGTGCTCTGCACTTCAGGTTAATTTCCCCAATCCTAAATTAGCACGAGCTCTGAACACATTTATGATACATTAAATATGTCTTCATAGCTTCAGCTTAGTGATCTTCATGACAGTCCTGCAAAGCAAGGCAATACTGTCACCATTTTTACTGAGACAGAACTGACACACAAGCAAAGGAAAAAAAAAATCCTAATCCTTGAAAGGCATTTAAATAGGTAAGAGAATCATATTGGAAAATTTAATATAAAAGACTATTGTGGGGAATTGGCACATGTGTCTCAGACTCAATTCACAGTGCTGTAAAATCAGGAAAGGGAGAGCATGGCTGATCAGAGTAGGAGCAAATTCTACTGTCAGCCAGATGAAAATATTCCTGAACTGTGGGATTCAGGATGTCCTCTTTGCTTTCTGTGGGCACAAGTGTCAGCCAAGCTGGGAATTCGTGTTTGGGCTGCACCTGGGAACACATCACCCCACTTTCCACCACGGAAATGTCCAACAACCCCTTTGTTGGATGTTACATTTGGGGTAAATGATGTTACAATTGGGGTGAATGGGAACAGGCAATTCAGAATGTCTCATACATCAGTTTGCATTTAGCTAAAGGGGTGGTCTGAAACCCCATGTGGATGACAAGCAGAGTTTGAAGGGACCAAAGCATTTCCCACCTCTCAGCTCTTGTCACGGAGCTGCTGCATTGCAAATTCATTTTTCTTGTGGGTCTTTCCTGGTCTCCAAGTCACTCATCATCAGGATTTTGTTCATTGAGCCCACAGGTAACACCCCCCAGACCCCCTCTGACAGAATGGCCTGGGGACATCTACCTGATATCAGACCTTTGAGGAACTTGTTCCTCTCTTGGGTTTGGATCCTTTCTTCCCTGAACTCTGTTCCTTTCCCTGAAGTGATCCTACTCAGTTTCCAGGCTTACAGTACCAGAATCAAATATTTGTGATTCAAACAGACAAATGCTGTTTATGAGGATGTTTGAACTCACATGGGGTATGTAAGTAAGATTCTCAGATAGCTCAATTCAGTTTTCATCCTTTGAAGGTTTAGTTCAGTGAGTTGTGTGATTCTAGGCAGGAGCAAATTACAGTAACATCATAGGTAATTTGGTCATATTGAATTTTACTGCTTAATGCAGGAATTCTGTAGGAGATTTTAGAAAAATAAAGTGTCATTTTCCCAGCCTGATGCTGCAATTGAAGCTTGGGAAAGTATTGCATAGATTACTTATTTAATTCTGCTTTTTACTCAGCTATTGTTTATACTTCTGTTGGAATAATCACAAATCACTGATGAGCTTGTCAGAGATTGTTTAGATTGGTTCAAGGTCATAAAACAAAGAGTCAGGTGGAGGAGTCATGGTGGGGGAATGCAGAATGAATATCATGGTGAGTTTCATGTAAGGCAAGTTAAGTTGGAGAAAGCACTGATTCTGTAACAAATCTTCCTTTTAGAAAGGAATGAGCACAGATCTGCCCAGTTCCCACAGATGTCTTTATTTTCTAGTCAGTAGAAAAAATTGTGTAAAAGTCTACACACATATAAATGATCCAAAAATAGCTTTAACCCCTTCAGTAAATTTCCTTTATCTTATTTCCAAGCCTCTCTCTGTCACAGAGAATATCAGAGCAACCTCTATGGGACATGTATGAAATGTCCCATAGCTCTGAGAAAACAGTGAGGAAGGAATGATTCAAAAATATTCATGTCCTTGAATACGAAGTCAATGAGGAGCAGATAATTCTCCAGTAGGACTACAAGACCTAAAGAAACTATCATGGGATTACAGGATGATCTGGGTAGAAACATATTAAATAGCAAGATAATAAAATATTTTCATTTTGTAGAAAATATTTAGCTATTATATTTCTGAGTGTATGAATCTATGTATAATGAATTATGTTATTAATTCAGGGAAAAAAGAAAAAAAAAATCCCAAAAATATTTAAAATCTTATTCCGACACTTTAAATTGTAATCAAAGCTTATTTTCATTTGTGGAAATTCAAATATAGCTACATTTTGTTACTGTGACATAATCATAAGATCTTCTAGAAAAGTATTTATGATCTTATGAATGTATTTATTTACAAATAATTAACTCTACTTCCTTAGGACCTTGAAAGCTGTATTTGCTTGGGTTTTCTTTTGCCAAGGTCTTGCAGAAATACTGAAATTCACATTGAAATTTAATCTATGTCTAAAATCATATCTGATTATAATTGAATTCTATATCTTCTCATTTTTGTCTATTTTTGTTCTTCACCTCAACATGTAGAGAGGGTCACTGATCAAAACGACTAAGCTCTCATTCTCATGGCAATAGTTAGGTTTAAAATAAAAGAGTAATATCTTTGAATTACCAAAAAACTTATTTATTTTCCTTATGCCTCTAAAATTTCCAGCCAAAGCACGGAATTTTTGTTACTACTGATGTGTGCATGAAGGTCTCATTCCTTCACTGGAAAATGTCTTTACACTGATTTTGTTCTTATGTTCTATGCACTCAACTTGGCTTTTGCTTCAGCCAGCCCAGAGGACGTGGGAGGTTTTTGAGCTCTGTACATGATCTATATTTTAACACTGGAACAGATTGCCCAGGGAGGGTGTGGAGTCTCCCTCCCTGGAGATATTCCAGAACTGTCTGGACACAATCCTGTGCCTGTGCTCTGGGATGACCCTGCTGGAGCAGAGAGGTGGCACCAGGTGACCCCACTGTGATCCCTTCCAACCAGACCCATTCAGTGATTCTGCAAACATAATAAATAAATAAATAAATAAATAAATAACAAAAAATTATATATCCCAAAGAATAGCACTAACCTCAACTCAATCTGGTTTTAAACCAGTCTATATTTAGCTGGTAATAAGGTATTAGAGTGCTCTTGTCAGCAGTAGTGATCTCATCTCAGCTGGGCAGTGAGCAGCCTGTAAAATGATTTTCAAAAAGCAGAAAAGCCACGAGGCCTGGCTGGTAAAAGGAGAAGAAACGGATGATGAAAGCTTTAGGGTTCAATTCTCCATGGTCTCTGAGATATGCTGCTAATTCAATATAGTACAAATTACTATTCAAATTCATTAGCATCACACTAAGCAATATGCAATCACAGCCAAGTTCACAATTAGCATTAATGATATTCTCCAAGTGGGGAGAAAAAATCAAGGATTGAGTTTTACACTCCAGACAAGATAATACAAGGGAAATAATGCCAGGGATTAGTGTCTAAGACAGGAATTTATTTCCAATGTGTTTACAAGTCCCAGAGCTCGAGGAGCCTGAAGTTAACACACAGATGGGACATTTCTCTCTGCAGATATTCACACCCAGCTGCTCCCAGTTTCATCTTTGGAGCCACCAAATGGCACTGGAGGCAAAGCTGGAGTTCCTCTAAATTACCTTTGCCTTGACTTATAGGCCAATTCCTCACCTCATCTTTGTTAGCAGCTTTTTTTGGAAAATGAAATACTCAGTTCTGGATGTTCCTTTACGTGTGCTCTGACTGCAGGGAGAGCCTGACACAATTTCTCAAAGATCAACCAGTGAAATTTAGACAGATGTAGCTGGTGAAAGATATTTGTTTGGAGTTCACACCATTAAAATACTATTCACAGATTTTTGAAATGCAGCAGATCATTATTTATACTTCCAGAAATTATTATTATCTTGGTTGCTGCACCATAAAATTCACCCGTATGGCACCTGGATTGGCAGCACCTGGATTTGCAAGGTGAAATTCTTACAAGGCTTTTGTAACTTGTTCAAAATAGAACTATTCTTACACAATCAGTGGCAGAGGTTGCAATTCAGATTAGTGCTGTGCACCCTGAAACCAAAGACTGGCTTATTTGAAAATTGCTTTTTGCTTTTTATTGTAAGATTTTAGTCTGGGAGTAGAATCTTCTGAGAATAAAATGCTTTTTAAAGCAATGCAAATCTTCCACTGCTGAAGAGAGTAAAAATCATCATAGAAATTTGAATAACTTTTTATATGAGTCCTGTATTAGATAGGGACACTGGTGGTTCATTTCCTACTCTGGGGTAAAACCTCTCTCTTATGGTGTCAAAATGTGACTTTCCCTCTTGTTGTTAAAGAAAATCTAACCAATAAACACTGTGGCATGCAACTCTGTGTGTGCGTGACCTTCTTCTTTCCTTTCAATCATAATTAAATTAATTACTTTACTTAAGTTTTACTAATTAATTTACTAATTAATTACTTTATTTATTTCTCACAAAGCTAAAAAGAAAGAAATTCTAGGTGAACAGCTAACTCAAATGTAGATTACTGTGTACATCTATAATCAATTACCAGAAAAACTATTAAAACTTGAGGTATAAAACATTTTTTTCTGACAAATCCAAACTAATATGTAATTTTAATATCATTTCATTATTTTGAAGATGCCAAACACTGATTTATTTTATCCTTGTGAAGCTCCCACTCTTCCTGTTGCCTGAGAATTCATTGTTTTGGGAAAAGTGTCTTAGTTCACAAGGCCCCTTTTTTATCTCCAGTACATCAAAAGACTTGTGACTGTAAAAAAAAATAACTTATCCCAATGATTCAATCCATCTCCATGGCTTCCTGCTATGAAGATGAACTGAGAAATCAATTTTTTGAGAAATCTTTTTCAGATCTATTCCCCCTCACCCTCTTCCTCTAGAAAAGCACTCACCTCTGTTTAGGATGGACTGAATCACCCTCCAGGAATGTTATTTTTTATCTCAATATGCCCTGGACTCGACAGCAGTTTAATATTCATAGAAAATCATAGGAATGCAGTAGTAGAAACTGAGATTCGTGGATGCAGCTCTCTGGAGGAGAGCTCAAAAGACCATCCCTTCCACGTTCCTGACCTAAGGCAGGGTCAAACTTTATCCAAATCATTCCTGACAAGTGATTGACTCTCCCATTCTCAGAACCCACAGCGAGGGCAGAAGGAGATTTCATGCTCACAAAAGCAGAGTGCAGGGGTGACTCCTCTGGCTGGCTGAAGGTTTTTTCCCCTGATGTTCAACCCAAGGAGCATTGTTGAACCAAATAATTGCCTGCTGAAGGGCAACCAGAATTCCAGGTACAGTGACACTCCTTGTTATGCAGATGGAGAGAAACTTGACTGAACACCCTCTGTCCTGAGCTGTGCCCTGGATTTTCAGGATTACACTTTGGTTCCACTACAGGGCAATTCATTGAGAAAGAAAGAAAGAAAGAAAGAAAGAAAGAAAGAAAGAAAGAAAGAAAGAGAAAGAAAGAAAGAAAGAAAGAAAGAAAGAAAGAAAGAAAGAAAGAAAGAAAGAAAGAAAGAAAGAAAGAAAGAAAGAAAGAAAGAAAGAAAGAAAGAAAGAAAGAAAGAAAGAAAGAAAGAAAAGAAAGAAAGAGAGAGAAAGAAAGGATGCACCTTTTTATCTATATGAAATGTCTAAAGATCTATTTTCTTATATATTAGGCAACACAGTTATAAATCTAGTGTTCTTTTAGGAGCATGAAAATGTAAATGATATTTTATGGATGTCTTCCTGGCTTTCCAATATTGAATTGGTGCTGTCATTAACACCAGCACTAGAGAAACAAAAATAATGCAATAATAACTACTCTTATTTGTACTTGGCACAGCTGAGGCTACATCTCTAATTCTGGGTTCAGTTTGGGGCCCCATTGCTAATTCTGTGTTCAGTTTTGGGCCCCTCACCATAAGAAAAAATTTGAGGTGCTGGAAAATGTCCACAGAAGGGAACAGAGCTGGGGAAGGGGCTGGAGCACAAGGCTGGTGAGGAGCAGTTGAGGCAGCTGGGGGGGCTCAGCCTGGAGGAAAAGAGGCTCAAGGGAAATGGGTCAGACTCTTCTCACAGGTAACAAGGGATAGTAGAAGGGGAAAAGGCCTCCAGTTACACCAGGGGAGGGTAGATTGGATATCAGGAAAAATGTATTCATTGGAAAAGCTGTCAAGCATCAGAACAGGCTGCCCAGGGAAGTGGTGGAGTCACCATCCCTGGAGGTTTTTAAAAGAAATGCAGGTGTGACACTAAGAGACATGGCTTAGTGGTGGGCTTGACATTTGGACTTGATAATCTTAAAGGTCTTTTCCAATCTAAAAAGTTCTGTGATTCTATTTCCTTAGAAATTTCTAGCTGTGGACCTGTGGAGGCCTCTTGTCCAGAAGCTCACTGGGAGTTGGAATACTCTCAGCACTAGGCAGAGACAGAATGATATTTCCTGGCCAAGCCTTGGAAACCTCCAAGGATGGATTTTGGTCACTGGAAAGTGTCTGGCTTAGCCACAAGGGTCTTCTGCTGAAATTCCCAAACTTCCTACATAATGGGACACTTGTTCTTCAGAGTTCTTTGCAAACCTTCTGACGCTCTTGCCTTTTTCCTGTTGAGATTTCTTAGGGAATTCTTCCAGGAATCTGCTCTCCTAAACCCACTCTTGCCTCTTTTACTTGCTTTTCCAGCCTTCCACTCCATCAACTCAATCACCTCATCCTCACTGCTGTGACCACATTTCCCAGCAACTCCTCCCAGCTCAAGCACAGCATCACCCCTGATTGGCCCCTCTGGCATTTGTATAAATAAACTCTGACCAACACCACCCAGAAACTCCCTGCACGGCCCCCTCAGTGCTAATCTGCCTTTCTATCAGATGCTGGATGTGTGAAAAACCCCTGGTGGAGTGCAGGGAGCAGTGTCTGAGACAAGGCTCTTCCAGTCCAGACAGCTGTCTGTGTTTCACAGCTGCTTTTTACAGAAATGACAGTCTTTGTGCTTCAAGTGTTCCAGACTCGGCTTACTGAGAGTCTCTCGTCAAATTTGAGATAGACAGAATAGCCAAAATACTGAGAGAATGATTCTTTCCTTCTGATTTCACCTCATTTTCCTTCTTATGCTTTTTTAGAGGGAAAAATGGAGCATTTCACCATCACTCTTTACCCAGAGATAGGAGACTGTGAATCAAGACCGTGAATCAAGGGGTGTGAGGTCTATTCACAAATATGCAATTCAGGTTTTTCCTCCTCTTCCTTTTTGATTTTGAAGTCTATTTCTTCACTTTCCTTTAAGTTAATGTTCTTGTTCCACTGTATTTCATTTATCTGTGGAAGAATCCATATTCATCTGGCATTTCAAATAAGAAAGACAACAAAATTAAGATAGTAACTGAAAACCTCACATATATATACAAAGCTATATATGATATATATGCAAAGTCTGCTGTACATGCACCATAATGTAATACTGGTGTGTCTCTGATCTGATTTTTTTTTCTAGAAAAGATGGAAGAGGCTCCAAAACTTCTCCATATCAAAATCTTGTCTCTCTGCTGGAGCTCTGTTCTTCCACAATTGAAAGAACAGTTGACAGTAAAATTATTTCATTAACGTCACAAGGAGAAGGATCTGCAGTCTTCATACACCTGAGGTCAGAAGCTATGGATTCATTCCTCACTAATTTCCATAATGAAAGATAAGTGGCAACGAAAACACAGTCGTTATCACATAAATTATTTTAAAAAAGAATTAATCACGATATGCTCTAATTACTACCCTTTTATCTGTCCTTACTTGCACTTTCGCTTGAGGCTTTTGGCAGATGAAATCAAGTGAATGGAGAAGTATATTTTAGCTAACAAGCTTCCTAGTCTAAAAATTCCTCTCGAGTGCGTGATTCAAGCAAATTAGGAAACAGAGAGAGAGAGAGAGAGGGAGAGAAGGAGAAAAAGCAAATGGCAGACGATTGCCTTGCTAATTTAATCCTTTTGGTACACAATTAGCACGCATCAGGCTGGTCGATGGGAGCCTGCCCCGCAGGTCAGGATTTCGCTCTGAACAGCTCCTGGAGCTGTGCTGGGCTCTGCTCCTGCTCCGGGGAAGCTCCACAGAGCCTGCACCTGCCAGCTTGCCAGAGATCAGCTGTCAGGAAAGTGCCACTCGGAATTTCCTCTCTCCGCGATGGCTTCTATCATCTGGTAAACAGCCAAAATGTGTTATTTTGTAACTCTGTCTCTCGTCCTCAGAACGCTGGGCCAGGTTGGTGCCCTGGCAGGATGGATGCTGAACAAAAGCATCATTCACTCTCTCTGTTTTGGGTAGCTATGGAATAAAAAAAAAATAAAAATGGCACACCTCCAGCCCATTGTGCATCCCTGCAGCAGAGTAGAAAAATTGATGAATGACTGCTGGAAGCACATCCTCACATCTCTCAGGCTGGAGGCAGTAGGCTGGACAGTGAAATCCTGTGTGGAATGGAAAACAGCTGGTAGATGGGACTTGCTGCTGTGCTCAAAGTTCAACTGCTACTTAGATTCGGGGTCAGAGGAGAATGTGAGTGTTCCCTCCAGGCTAAATTGGCAGGCGGGATTGTTTGTTTGCTTTTATGTCCTCCTCTGCAGGCAACTCATTGTCAGCTTTCAGTAATCACCTTTTTTTTTTTTTTTTTTTTTTTTTTTTTTTTTTTTTTTTTTTTCTCTTGAGTTGTCTAATTGATTAACAGAATTATGTTGTCACAGCAATTTATTCTTTAGCCCAGACTTTGATGCTTCTGCTGCAAGCCTAAAAATGGGAGCATGCAGAAAGCCTTGTCTTTTCCCAATCTGGTGTTCTTATATAAGATTTTCCCTTACCCTACACACCCAGCTTCACTGTGATACGGTACCATAGACCCCTAATTCACTGCATCTCAAAACGGATTACACTGCTAAAATTAGTTGAAACAAATTCTGCAGTGCAGGAGCCTGAGCAGTCAGCTCCATTCCTTTTATGGAGCCAGTGGATAGGAACAGACGTGGCACATCTGATCTATTTTAGATGTCAGATATATCACATCCCAGAAATGTCTGTTTCTTTCTGTTGATTCCTTTGATTCTGGGAAAAGAGTATAAATCTGGGTTTGTAGCTCAGAAATATGCAGTTGTATTGAAGCAGGAAAAAACCCCATTCTTAATTTGCAAGTAATTTTGCCTTATTAACTACTTATTTTGTAGATTTATTTTGCATATGTATCGATAATAGATTCAGACATCCAGCAGATGTTGAGTTGAAATAATCTACAGAGCAGAGAATTCTGGAAAAATATAAAATATCCATGTTTTCCTTACCAGACATATGAACTATCTTGAATCCTTTGTTTCTGTCCAAGAAATTGGTGTTTCTTTAAGTGCAGTACCAGGGTGTCATTGGAAAAGTAGATGGGAGAGCTTCTGATAAAATATCTCTAACATCATGGAAAAATCCAAACTTTGGGCATTAGTAGAAAGATCATCAGTAGGCAGATACCTTGAAAGTTGTATTTCTGGTGCCTGAACATGGATTGGAGGACCAAAGCATTTATATATGATAATAAAGAAATAGCAATGAGATCTTACATCATAACAACAGTAATAATAATACTAATAATAATAAAGGAAGAAGAAGAAGAACAAGAAGAAGAAGAAGAACAAGAACAAGAAGAACAAGAAGAAGAAGAACAAGAAGAAGAAATTTTTATTGCAACAGTAAAAATGTGGAGGATAAAAATAATTGGCTAACACTTCTTTTCTAGAAGAAAAGGTTGAACACAATATGAAATTAATTGCTTTGGGAATTCAGTTATCAGACATTATTGATAGATTCATTTGCCTTAAACCACCTGAGTAACCAGAAGATGTTATTGAAACATTAACCAGGATGAATCTCGTGATAATAAAATCACTTAATTAGAGCACAAATCTATGTGCTCTAATTAATAACCATCACAGAATAACCATGACAGAAATCTGCCTGATTTTTACCTTTAGAATTACAAAGGTTCTCCCTTCTTATTTATACAGATAGGTAAGGTGTCTGACGTCATGGAACACTATCAATTATTTCTAGGAGCACCTGGAAGCTAATTGTACCACCTACCCTATCAGTATTTCAGAAGAAATAAAAAAATTATTGGTCTAGGAGCTGATCACAATATACTGCATTTCTCCCAATTTTGGAGGGAGAAGACCCACCATCAATAGCAACAATGGCAAAAAATGTAGCTTAACCTTATGTAACCAAAAAAAACCCTCTGTGATTCCTGAGTATGAAAGTCTGGAAGAAGTTACTTGTCTGTGTGATTGATACAGCTGCAGAAAAGTCATCTTTGTTTTTTCAGTACATTATCCTCTATATTAGTTCCTGTTCTGAAACTGTAATCCTAAAGGCATTTTCTGGGATAAAAAAATTATCTTCAGTTGAAGATATTATCTGAAATTCTAGGCAAAAGATCTTAATTCAGAACAGAAACACTCCTCAGAATAAGTGAATGCCAATATTCCCTGAGCCGATGGGAAGCATGGGAAGCTCTTTCAGTGTTTTGATATGCTGGGCCCATCAAAGATCCCAGCAAGATAATAATGCTGGTATCAAAATTGAAGACATGGATGGATTTCACAGTCTTTCTGAAAATCAGATCTCTCTAAATTGCTTTACATTATATTAAAGAAAAAAAAAAAAAAGAAAAAGAAAAAAAATCAGAAGCAAAACAAATCAGTCCTTTGAAAGTCCTCAAAATGACCTTTACACATCCAGTGGATAGATTGCTAGTAACACCTGAAAAAAAACTGAAAATTTTGTGTATTTTCAGGTGTCATGATTACCCAAAGATGCACCAGATGGTGCAACTGCAGTGATTTGTTTGAGCTTCCCCATCTCCAAAACCATATTTTAGACACAGACTTAAATGAGGACATTAAAGGCTTGGGAAAAAAATCCCAAGGAAAGAAAAATAAATAATAATAATAATAATAATAATAATAATAATAATAATAATAAAATAGTCAATAAGGACTAAAGAAAGCTATATTTATCATTAAATAAATACCTAGATGATTGTAGCTGAATTATTCTTCATGTTATATTGACTATACTGACCAGATCTCACACAGATGGAGGTAACTTCACCTACACACTCACATTTAGAGATATTAAAGTGGGATTTCATCTCACCATAGAAGAAATTGCCCTTCCCAATTGTATCTGGTGTATTCCAGGCTGTCCAGGATGTCTCCATAGGGCTGTGAACACCACAGTGGATCCTCGAGGGATCTGCTCCTTTCTGGAGCAGTGGCTGGAGCTCAGGTGAGACTCCTTCAAATGCTTCAAACAGCACCAGCTTATCTGGGAGTCTTCCACATTCCCTGGCTCTCGGAAATGCTCATAATGTCCTTTTCTGATCTCTGTATTCTTAGATTAATTGCCCTTGTGAGAAAGGATTTTCTGTTGTTACAAAACTCATTCCTTGGGTGGATTTGTGTCTAAACATAACTGAAATGTTAAATAGCATTGAGTGAAAGAGACAGTGCAAGGGATGTGAAACAGAAAATCACATCAATTCTCAGGAAATGTGCAATAAGAACGTGGTTTTTTAATATTTTATTGTTATAATTATTAAATTGGTGTAAAGCATTATCATACATGAGTATTTGGCACAGAAGGAAGAAGGTGAGCTCTGCAAATTCTCATCAGTAGGAACAGACTTAGAAAGAGGGTGATAAAGGACATTTTCAATATTACTGATTTCTTAATTTTCATCACTGCCTAAGGAAATGTGCATGACTCAAAATGGGGCCCTTCAAGGTATGAGTATTTCCAAGCCTGCAGTGTCTCTGAAATGAGGATGCTTTCAGGACATCTTCTTGCTGTAACAAAACTTTAACCTCAAAGGATCTTTCTGATCCTTATTTTGGGAGGAGAGTCTTCCAACTAATTTATGGTGACATTAGAGGATAGCAACACACACAGTAATGAATTCTCTTTAGCCTTTGGGCTGTTGCTTTGTTTTACTGTCTCCAGCAAAATAAAAGTGGATCCATGGAAATATTCAGCATTTGTGTTTTAATTGCCCCTGAGAGTCCAAACTGTTTTGTGAAGAGTGCAACTTGTCATGGTATGAGAAAAGAAAAGAGGGATGTTTTCAAGCTAAGTTCTTAAAAGAATAAGAGGCAAAGTCCATCAGCAGTGGTGAAGTTCCCAAACATTGAAGATAATTAGATTTATTGCTGTTTAGGGTGAGCAGTAAGGAGAAACACATGGGTCAGTTAGTCCTGGAGAGGACAAGAAGAAATGAAGGATGGGATGCAAAGGATGAGACAGACCCTCTTTCCATGTGAAAGAATCTTATGGCTTGCAGAAATTTTACAGGATTTCTTAGCTGAATTAAATAACTGTACACAAATCAAAGGGTTTGAAAGGCAATCTGATGTGATAAGACTTTCAGATTGCAGAGCTGACCTGCATCCTTCATGTTGCCTATAAAGCAAGTCAAAGGTAATAAGGAAGGAATAGGGTTGCACTGCCTTAAAACCTATTTTCTATTTTGGTTTAAAAGGTTTGTCTTTGACCTTTTATCAGGCATCACATGTCTTCTGAAGAGTGGAAGATGATAATTTGTTTAAGCAGAGCTCTCATGATTTAAAGCGCTACTGGTACCAGTATTCTTTCCTGCTGTTACCTACGTGATGTTATAGGATTTCCATACAGTTACAAGCACTAGGAAGAAGAAAAAAAAAGAGTGTGAAACACAACAGAACCCACCTTTCAGTGTGCTGCTTCAGGCCAAAATAACAAGCTTGTCTAAGAACTCGATTTCAGACAGAGATAAAAATCCTCCTATTTAACCAGTTTCTATTTCTTTTAAAAGGGATGGAATGTATTAGTGGGGATTGAATGGATTTTTCTCTTTTCTTTAATAGAGTGGAACGGATTACCCCAGTCTGGAGGCCAGACCAGGCTCCAAATCACAACAAAGCAGGGACTGACATTTTCCTTGCCCTTCCTGTTCTTTGGGAAAAGTTGGGAGTGCAATTGGGGTCTTGCCCATTCAAGCTGCCTCGCTGATATGCTGGCAGTTCATAAGGCCAGAGTTTCAGGTAATCTCATTGAGCCACACAAACCACCCTGTGACATTTCACAAACTTCTCTCCAACTTCCCAATTTCACTCGGAAATGTGTCTTCAGCTAAATGATTTGCTATTGTAGGGGGTGCTTCCAACAGCCAGAACATATTTCCCTTGGTTCCCAAGCCACAGCAAAATATGGCACTAAGGGCTAATGGCACCACTTCACGGGCTGAAGAGACAAAACTGGATGTCACAATGATCCATGGCACAGGGGGAAGTTCCCTCTCTGGACTAAGCACTGTGGAAACTTTCTCCCTGCTGCAGAAACTGCTGACATTAGGTTATTATTTGGCAGACAAGGCAGGGAATGGAGGACAAAACAAAGGGCAAGTGGAAAGAAGAAATAAAGCACGGGAAGAGGTCTGAAAGAAATGTCATGTGCTCTTTGGTGGGTTATGTGATTAAGGGCCGTTCTTTCCAAACTCAGAGAGCCAGGGATGAGTCTGAGTCCCTGTAACATCATCAGTGAATCCAGCCCAGGTGGGTGAGCCAGCCAAAAACCACTTTCTCAGGAATGCCCTGAAAACTGGAGGGGTTCCTGCCTGAAAAGGATCAGGGCTCACTGTGGGACACAGAGACAGAAAGAATGTGGGAATTGCGAAGATGGAATGTTTAGCAGGAGCAAAGGCAGCAGAAGGGAGGGATCAAGATGGACCAAGAAGCAAAAAAGAGTGGGAAAATAGATGGAAAAGGGTTATGGGCAAACTGTCTGCTGGGCAGGATGTTTGTCTGGCTGAGCTCTTCACCACAACCTACCCTGGTTTATTCCTAAATCCTGATGCTTTCTCTTGTGCTAGTGAACTCACTACTGTGAGCCAGCACACGAAGGTGATGGGCTGCAAGCCAGGCTGGCTGTGAGCAGGATGGGAAGTCTGGTGCCAGACTGGGGCCACCAAGGGTCTGAGAATCCTGGTAAAAGCCTCAGACAAGGACTGGGACCTCAAGGCCAGCTGTTCCAAAATCTGTTTTAGCCCAGCTGCTGGAAAAATCCCTACTGTGCCTATTCTTGTAGCAACTTCAACCCCAGTTAGCTGGGAAGGAGGAAGGCAATGTGGTGACTGTGCTATTCATGTTTGTGTGAGTGCTGTGTGAGTTTATTTAGGTGCTCTCTGTGTTCTTCTTTGTGGCTGTTTGTGTGTGCATTTGTGTGTGCACATGTTCAACTTGGTTGCTGCTGGAGCAGGGATCACAGTGTCACCTCACAGGTGGATGGGAGGAACCTACCTGGTCCTGAACACCACTTACCTTGGCTACCTTTATCTGTGCACAAAATGCAGAAGACAAGATGGGTACCCAGGGTACACCAAAGTACACCACTGTTCCACGTGTATCATGTCTTTAATTTGAAAAAGAGTAGGTTTAGATTAGATACTGGGAAGAAATTATTTCTGTGAGGGTGATGAGGCCCTTGAACAGGTTGATGAGAGAAGTTGTTGACACCCCATCCCTGGAAGTGTTCCAGGTCACTTTGGGTGGGGTTTGAGCAGCCTGGTCTAGTGGGAGGTCCATGGTAGGGGGCTGGAACTGGATGAACTTTAAGTTCCTTCTAACCCAAACCATTCTGTGATTCAATGATTCAGTCACAACTCTGTGATGGCCTGACTGCTGTGACTTGGACCTGTGTGGTCAGGAGCTGAAGATGTTCATTGCTTTTTTATTGCAAACTCAAATGCCAAGTCTTCCATGGGGAGAAGGGGCTGTGCTGAAGGAATCACACCTCTCACCCCATGGATACAAAGCTTTTCCACAGTAATTTTGTTCTGCACTCATGGCAGCAATGGAGTAGTAGCTATTTAGCCCATTTTGCCATGTAGAAAGGCACCCTGGATTTTTGTGGGTTTTTTTGTTTGTTTGTTTGTTTGTTGTTTTTCTTTTGTTTTGGTTTGGGTTTTTTTGAAAACCAACATTTTGTTTACATCATCCTTTCTCTATTATCCATGTTTTTCTTGTTTTATTGCTGGATCTTTCATGCTGTATGAAATCAATTTTGCAAGGCTTTAAAAGGCAGTTAAAAGGTGAACCATAATTGATTTCCCCCTGCCACCACCACCAAAAGCAAGTAACTGGACAAAACCCGTCCTTAGCAATGATCATTACATTCTGGGAGTGTTAATGCCATTTCTTTGCTTACTTTTAGTTTGATTATCTAATTGGTTTCCATTTACATTTGGCAATAAAAGCCAGTCTAAATATTTTTAATAAAATTTCCACTCTGCTGGTTGACCTTTCCATTGACTTCCAAAAGCTTTTGCACACAATAAACCAGGGAAGCTGACAGAAATATAAATGGTTTGTTTTACCTTTGCCACTGGGTTTTATTTGCCCATGGAAAAGAGCTCTCACATATTGCTTTGCCCCCTCTGTCTTCCCCCACAAAAGACTGTATCTTGTATTTAATTTTTTTCTGCAGGAACCTTTCCAAAATAAGATCTTCTTTGTTTAAGTTGCATGTCTTGGGTTTGACATGCCTAATCTTGGTTGTCAGCAACCTTGCAGGCTCATAGTGTAGCTGAATTTGTTTTCACCTAACTTAACTATCTAAAAGCTGAATGCTTAATCTGAGCCAGATGTCTAAACTTCCTTTATATTTATTAGAGACGTCACAGCTCTACCTCAGAACAGGATGAAGCAACTTCTGGTGCTGAATCTGTCAGTCCAGCAGCTACAAAGGGAGCCTAAACCATCAGCTTAGAATAAGCACATTATTTTGGGGCAGATACAGTAAATGAAAAACAATCTGCTTCCTGAAACACAGCCCTACCAGGAGCAGCTGCATCCTACCCAAGTTCATCCAAAGCAATTCCAGTGCCCTGTCAGGGAGTGGGGGTGCAGATATTTTACATTTGGGAACTCCTAATGTGGTCAGAAGCATCAGCACAGGTGGAGTGGTGCCTACAGGGATAGAAGGACTGGGCTTGGCTCTCCCTTCCAGTTCTAAAGCCCTTATTAACAATTCAGTTGTGTAAGCATTTGTTGGGGCATAAAAATGGGTTTTGTCACCTCAGTTTGGATCTGAGTGTCTGACCAAAGCCAACACCCTGAGCTGGGAAGCAGCAAAAACAGTGAAAGATAACTGCTATCTCTTTCCTGCTTAAAATGTATTTTCAGAGGAATAATTATAGAAATCCATCTTTGCTCTTTCTCTTATGCAGATAAAGGGAAGATTTAATCACTGAGAGTCTAACACCAACCCATATCCTGTTCCCCTATAAAAATGTCTTTACAAGCTCTCTGTATTTTAAAGTCATAACTCTTTTAAAGCTCACCTGATTAATAATGTGCTGGGTAGCTCTTCAGTTTCTGTTTAGAGCTGATTTTGACAGCAGGACCTGCACCAGATTATAAAAAAATAGTTTTCCAAAACTCCAAGTTGCTGTCATTTTAACCAGGACATCAATTTCTGAATTGTTTTAGAAGAAGTAAGTTAAAGGGATCTGTCCGGCTTTTTAAACTGACATCTGGGCACGTTCATTAGCTTCACTTGGGCTGTAGTATTAAAAAAAAACAACCCATATTTTTTATGCTATTAGAAGGTTCTTTTTTCTTTCTTTGAGAGCAGTGCTTGCAGAACAACAGGGGTGCATGATGATTTTTGGGTAGAATATCCAAATTTTGAGTAGAATATCCAAATGTTGCAGTCACTCTCTAATGGAAGGAACATATTTGCATCAGCAAGTGGAAGGGGCAAAGCATGCAGCTGCATTGCAATGCCCCTGTCTGGAGGGGATATGTAGATCATTCTGTTGGCTGAAGCTTTCAAAACCACAAAATCTTCAGCAGTGACAGGGCACTGCACTTTGTAGACTAAACATAACCCTGTGCCTCAACATCCTTTGAGGATATGCTGGTTTGAAAGCAAAACCAGTGAGACTCCCAGTCAGAGATACAACTTAATAGGAGAAGAGAGAAAAAAAGGTAAAATAAAATAAATGGAATAATACAACCTAACACCCTGTTGGTCAGGGTGTTTGTAGCAGTCCAAAAGTAAGTCCTCCTGGAGTGGCAGATGTGGTTCTGTTGGGGCAGAGATGATCTTGAGAGAAAAGGGTCCAGTGATGGTGAGAATGGTCCAGTCTTCCTCTGGGAATCCAGTGGAACCAGATCCCTTGTGTTTCTACATCTCAGTTTTTATCCAGGTAGGAATGGTTGGCTCCTCCCCACTGGGTGGAGCATCTCACAATGGGATGATGGAATGTGTCATGTCCTTAAGTGAGCCTTAATGGCCCATTAGCAGAAAATATCCCCCTGGAGGGAGGACGGATGGTGAAAGAGATAAGAAGCACTGCCCCATCTGGTTTTAACAGTTGGCCCATTATCAGAAGGCATCCGCCCCCTTGTCCCCAGAGTTACAAGAGATAAAGAAAAAACATCTCCCCAACTGCTTTCAGCAGATGAAATAGAATACACATTTTTGGTTCCATAACCCAAGACAGAAGACAATGGGGAGAATGTGATTCCTTCAACCCACTTCAACATCTGCATGAATATGAGATATATCTGTCCTCAATATTTCTAATTCTTTCCTCCAGCTGTTCCAGAAAAGTAAACAAAGCTGAGCTTTGCATCACCAGGTGGATCACAAATAACCACGAGAGAAATTCATCTTCCCCTTGAGCCTTCACACCCTCTGGGCATTACAGTGAGTCACAGAATCGTCAGGGTTGGAAGAGACCTTCAAGAGCATCCAGTACAACCCTCAAACCAGCACCACCATAATCACTGCTAGCCTGTATCCCCAAGTGCCACATCCAGATGCCTCTTGGAAGCTCCCAGGGATGGTGACTCCAACACCTCCCTGGGTGACTTGGGCTAGCCATATTTTCAGGGGATTTTTTTTTTCTTAATATATAATTGGAACCTCCCCCGGTGGAATTCGAGGCCATTTCCTCTCATCCTTTCACTTGAGACAAGGCAGAAAACATGAGCCCCACCTGGTTCTACCCTCCTGTTAAGGGTAGAGAGCAATAAGGGCCCCCCTGAGCTTCATTTCCTCCAGGCTGAGCCCCTCCCAGTTCCCTCAGCTGCTCCTCATCAGCCTTGTGCTCCAGCCTCTTCCTCAGCTCTGTTCCCTTCTCTGGACATGCTCCAGCACCTCAATGTCCTTCTTGTCATAAGGGGCCCAAAACTGACCCAAGAATTCAAGGTGTGGTCTCCCCAGTGCCCAGCACAGAGGGACAATCACCGCCCTGCTCCTGCTGGCCACACTGTGGCTGACACAGAATGCCAGGAGGCCACTGGACTCTTTGCCCACCTGGGCACTCTTTGGACCATGTTCAGCCACTGTCAGCCAGCACACTCAGGCCCCTGAACACAGAGTTAAAGATGGGCTGAGCCACTTGCCTTGCCCACAAACTACCATATATTTAAGATGCACTAGGGTTTAGGAGGGTAGATTAATCCCTGCTCACTTCCCATTATTCTGGAAGAAAACACTGGAGTTCCAGGCTCTAAACAGGCACGGACATATCATAGGGCAGGGGATACAGAAGCTGAAGGCCTGAATGACTGCTCATTCTCTCAGCTTATTGGTCTTAACTAAATGCCAAGCAGATTTGTTTTAAGCTTCTGAGATCCTGTGTCTTTGTCTTGCTTTCTAGTAATGCGAGTTCTGGGGCCAGGCGAGCCGCAGCGTTATTGCTGTTTGCTGAAAACATGCATTTTCACTCAGATCCCATAATTGAAATTCAAGCTGCACATGATGCAATTTGACATTAATTTCAGTTATTTGTGTCTGAGGTTTGCCCCATCCAACAAGAGCCGACAGTAAAGAAGAGCAGTGGAAATGGAAATACACAGCGCCATTAGATGCAAGGCTTGATTTGTAAATCACTTAGATAGCAATAAAACTGGGGATGGAAATAAAAGTGGCAAAGCTCAGCTTTCTAAATGTTAAATAATTCAAGAGGGAAAGGATGAGGGGAAAAAAGTACAGAGCAAGAGCTTTGTGTGTGAAAACAATAGCATCTGAGCAAATCAGGAGTTTCAAGATCTGACTAAATGTAATTTCAGTTCAATTAAAGCATAACATCAAGATTGTGGGCTGCAAAAATCTGGGATGAAGCATGTCATTGTTGTGTGCAGTTCTAAAAGATGTACAGCAAAACCTGGATCTAGGAGAGATATGCTCTGAAATGGTGCTGCAGGGCTCTTTACTGAGCAGACAGCTCCTGCTCAAAAAACTAGGCTGTGGGGAGTCAGAGCAGGCAAAATTCAAGATGAAAATCATTCTTCCCCATTTTTGTATATTTATTTATTTATTTATTCATTCATTTATTTTATCTTTGGAAAAGTAACACTGACAGTAAGTTAGCCACAGGAACAGATGCCTGAAGGAAAGTCTTTTGTCACCTGAACTTTACAAATTTGGAGTTGAGGGGTTTGTTGTTGTAACTTTCTTTTTGTTCTCAAGACATTCTGTGCTCCAATTACAGGTTTCTGATTTCAGGACAAGAACTGCAGAATGAATTTTTATGGTTTTTGTCTGACAGAGTGCTACTGCAATACACTGTGGGGAGGAGAAGAGAGGGTCGGCAACAAGAAAATGTAGGCCAGATTCAACGAAGCAGATGTTAACATCTGTTCCCCTCTTCTTTCCCTGGGAGAGATTGAGAGTGTTTAAGCATCAGATGCTGCCTTAATAGCAAAGCATTTCCTCCAGTGCTCACAAACAGTCTGATAAAAGCTGAGAAGTAACATTATCTCAAGATCTTCAGGAAATAAAGGCTTGGGAATGGAGGTAAAGATACACAAGTTCCCCAGCAGGGATCTTATTCCTGCTATTGTGACCCATCCTGGAAGACTCTAAACCTTGGCCTGATTTTTAACAACAGTTGGAGTTCATAACAGTTTCTTTTGAATTGCAAATTTAATCATTGGTAGTGCCTGGGAGCCCATCTGGCCTCTGGATGCTGAGAACTTTGCTGTGGGATGTGAGGGGCAAGGGAGGCAATAGTCATGGAGAAAGAGCTGTGGCAGGAAAGAGAAAAAACTCTTGGAAAGCATCTTGAGAACTCCTTCAGGTGCATCATGATCCATGTTACCAAGAAGGGTTTGGATGATCCACAAATTGGTGAAATTACTTAGGACACATCTCCAACGATTCCTTGGCTCACAGAGAGAGCTGAGCACATCGTGGCATGTTTTGAATGGGATCTGCCTTGCACCTGCCATTAGCAAATCTCCTGGTTAATGGAAAGATGGGAGGCATGGATTAGATATTCGGATAAATTCTTTTCCTGTGAGGATTTTTTCCTCATTTTTTCCTTCCTTCTCCTGGGAGGCCCTGGCACAGGTTGCCCAGAGAAGCTGTGGCTGCCCCAGCACTGGAAGTGTTCAAGGCCAGGTTGGATGGGGCTTGGAGCAACCTGGGATAGTGGGAGGTGTCCCTGCATATGACAGGGAGGTGGAACAAAATGATCTTTAAGGTCCTTTCCAACCCAAACCATTCTGTGATACTGTGAGTAGTTTATTTTAAGCAGATAGTGAATAATATTTTTCATTTGTTCTATAGTAAAAAATAAAATCTGCAAAATAATTTTTTTAAAATTTGCATTTTCTCCCAACTCCTGAAAATGAAGCTTGAGCATTATGACTTCTTGAGTCCTTAGTGTGATCACTGAACAAATTCAGTACCCTAAATCTGAAGGGATAGATAACTAGCCCAGGATGGTACTGAAATTGTTTCCATTTCAACACCTATATCCAATATATTCCTCTGAACTCCTTCTAATAAGTGGAGAAAAATAAGACCCATCGAGTGTGACTCATCTCATCCCAAAACAAGCATCCAAGTAAGAAGGCTTGCACCCAAAAGTCCCATTCTTTCTGCTTTGTCTGGGAGATGACTCAGCCCTGACGGAAACACCCGTACACTAGAAATAGAAAGTGAAAGAAGATGGGTTTTCAGATGTCAAGTAAACAGAGAAAAGTAAAGGTAGGAGAAGCAACCAAGCACTGAAACATCTAGCCATTTGCCCTGGGTGTCAAAAGAAAAACAGATCTTCACCCCAAAGTTTTTGCAGTAAAAAAAATGTTGAGTACCATGTCCCTCTCCAGGTATCTTGTACAATTACACAGGAAAGCCTTGGAGACACTGAGAAATGAAAGACCAAGGGAAACTCAGAACAACTGTTTTCAAGCTGGATTTTATTTTGAAAGCTGCTGCTTCTATCAGAGATTTGAGGAAAGGAGTTTTAAAGCACCTGTGGTGTTGTGTTTTTGGTTTTTTTCCAAGGATATCATAAAAGATATTTCTTATTTCTCCCGACCTCGCCTCACCTCAGTTCACAGCTACAAAAGGACCTGTATTGCACCTGAGGTAGGAAGTGTCAGAACAGTCGTTTTTCCTTGCAAAATCTCTACCATCTTTCCTCTTCAGAAATAATGATCCCCAAAGGTGAGTGTTCTGATAAAAATTTAGGGAAGGTGACAATTCTGCTGTGACTGATTCTACCTGTCATCAAAGGTCAAAATGTTTGCTTCAGACAATTTTTTAATGAACTAATTATAATCAGACCAAAATCAGGCTCGCACTGGGAGAAAATAATGCTAAAATGTTTGTGTCTATTTGCTCTTTTATTGGCTCACACCTGAACACACCAAACATTTGTCTGCGAACAATCATGAAGAAACATAAGGAATTTTTTTTTTCTCCTTTATCCATTTCCTGATTGCTTTCATTGTCCATTTCATTGTCTGCAAACAGCTTAGGAGGCTATAATTTGCCAGTAGCTCTGGGGAAATCAGCCACAAAAGCCCGTTCCCATTCAGAAATATTAATTTAGTCACATTCCTATTCTGGCCAGAAATGCCATTCCCAAATCCATTCCAGATCTGCTGTGTTCAGTATTTGGTAAATCTCTGATCTGACACCTAAGAATACAGCAGATTTTATAGAAAGACATCCAAGATCTACAGATAACTCTCTCATGTTTTCCTCTGACTGGGATATTTCTTCCCAGAGATGATAACCAAATACTGCAGCTATTTTTCATTTATTTACATAGGCAACTACTTATTTTTTTATGTATATTCATCTCTGTTTATGTTCAGATTCTCTAAGTCTTAAAGTCTTAAAGTGTCATTATAAACCAATGACACAAAGTGTTTTCTGGCTGAATCTTACAAGAATTTTCTTGGAGGTGGCTGGACCATTCACCTCTTGCATTCAGTAGGTTAGTTATTTTAGGGATGCTTTCCATACAAGCACTTCTTTTACTGTATTTAATTTTTTAAATTTTACCCAGTCCTGGAAAAAATAAAGTATTTGTCTTGGGTTGTGGAACCTAGGATGTGTATTCTATTTTCATCTGCTGAAAGCAGTTGGGGAGCTGTTTTGTTTTATCTCTTGTTTACTCTGGAAGGAGTGGGGCGGGTGCCTTTTGATAATGGCCCGACTGTTAAAACCAGATAGGGCATTGTTTCTTATCTTTTTTCTGCTAATGGACCATTTAAACACCCCTAAAAGCACACATCCCAAAAAAACTTACCCTCCCCAAGATAGTACATTCACATTCCATCATTCTATTGTGAGATGCTCCACCCAGTGGGGGGAGCCAACCATTCCTACCTGGATAAAACTGGGACTACGGAACAGGATATTTCTCTTGCTTCACCCGATTACCGGAGGAAGACAGGACCCTTCTCACCATCACTGGACTCCCTCTCACCACCTCTGGACCGTTTTGGCTTCAGGATCATCTCCACTCCAACAGAACCACATCTGCCACCCCAGGAGGACTTTTGGACTGCTACCAACGTCCTGACCAGCAGGGCATCAGGTTGTAGCTGACTCTGTCAGGGCTTTCCAAAATTGTTATTTGTTTTTTTGCTGGTTTGGTGGGGTGGTTTTGTTTTTCTACCACATTTGTATTACTGATATTCCTAGTAAAGAACTGTTATTCCTATTCCCAAATCTTTGCCTGAGAGCCCTTAATTGCAAAATTATAATTTGGCGGGGGGGGGGCGGTGAGGGGTTTACATTCTCTATTCTAAGGGAAACCCCAGTTTCCCTGGCAGATACCTGTCTTTCCAAACCAAGACAGTATTATAGGTTAAGGATTTAATATTACAAACCTCTACTGCTAAAATAAATTTCAGCAGATTAACTCTAAGAATCTTGTGCACTGAGTCAATGTAGTCTCACCTGGGTACAAAGCAGGGGTCCCAAAGTAACAACAAAATTATGAAGATGTTTTCATAAAATAAAATGAAAAAGTTGAAATAATAGGAATTTTCAATAGTACAAGCAGCATATAACATCTTCAGCTGTTTCAGTATGAAGTGTGGTAGCCTTCAGAGCAGAGGATAGATCCCACTGACTGATAGAATCAGAATGCCTGAAGTCATTTATTGTCTGAAACACACACACACATCTCCCGAGCCAGTTAAAATATGTAAACTTCAGTGAAGAAAACAGCAACACTAAATAAAACTTCTCAGCTCTGCCAAGGTCAATAGCACCACAAAAAGGCCCCTGGAGCTGGGGAAACAGAGCAGGCAGAGCCGTATTATATCATCTTCTCCCACACTGACAACTGCCTTACACTGTGAATGATGGACATAAATTGGAGCTATTTGTTGAGCAACTCTGCTGCTCAGTCTGGATAAAGGAAGGGACAAGTTGATTGCTGGACATAGTAGTCTTGGTCTGGCTATTTTTGAGGGAACAAATAAAACAAAGTGAATTAATTTATTGCATCGGCTGGGAAAACCTTCAGGTGACCTTGGAAAGAATGGGAAAAACAAAGAAATGACTCAAGGGAAGAAGTGGACAACTGGAGAACAGTGCAAGGAAAAAAATGAAAACTCCAACTGTCTCTGCAAAAAAATTTATTACCTTGAGACACAATGGATAATGAATTCTGGCGCATCCAGCAGATTGTTTCAGATGTTGTTTTTAAATGTCCTTTTTAAAGGACAGTTTTACACTTTTGTTTTCATCTTCAAAGGCCAGGTTCAGTGATCTCAGAGGCCTTTTCTCTGATTTTGTGGTACTGTGATTCCCAAACCATGTTAAGATACAGGAGCAATGTCTTAGACAGCTGTGAACGGCCAAATTTTCTAAATTGCTTTGAGCATATTGTGCCACACAACTGTAAGGCTCCATCAACACTATTTATACATTAATATAAAGGTAACTTTATATTACTATATATCATAGCAGTGACTTACCAGTTTGTTCTGGCCAGGTTGGATGGGGCTTGGAGCAACCTGGTCTAGGGAAGGTGTCCCTGCCTGTGGCTGGGGAGGTGGAATAAGATGATCTTTAGGGTCCCATCCAACCCAAACCTTCCTGTGATTCCATGAATTTGCAGCTGTTTGCATTCTCTGTTCAGCACTCTATCTGGAATAAGTCCTAAAAATCACAAGTGATGCATTCAAGAAGATTTTAGGGATTTTTTCAGCTAGAGTAGTGTAGTTTGAAGGTTTCAGTGTTCCTGGAAGAGGTGAAAAAACCAGAGCAAATTAACCTGTTTATTAACAGAAAAGATAATAAATGATTGACAACCTAAAATACCTGGAACTCTTAGAACAGGAATTAATGAAATTACTCACACCAGGCCTGATTAGATGTAATTTCTCTCTTTGTCTAAATACTGCTTGGGCATTAACTTTCTCCTTTGCAATGTTAATCTGATGTCTTGTCAAGGGAGAAAAATTACTTAAAATGTGTAAAAGCTACCAGCAGGCTGATGGTTATTACTTTGAGCAATACGGTTTGAAAACATTAATCTAATGGGAGATAGACACAGGTCTTTCATGACTAAATGGGAAACGTGTCCATCATCCACTGCTGCAGTCTGAGGAGCTGAGGGAGCAGCAAATAGCAAACACAAAGTTAGAAGAGAGAAAAGAAATTAGTGCAGTGCTAATGACAAACAGGAACTCGTGAAGCAGCACATGACCTTCTCTCACATTCTCTCCTTTACGAGTAAAAAGTCCTTTTAATTCCTCCTCATATGCATTATTGCAAAATCAACCAGATGCAATATGAATGCTTTTCTTTTTCTCTATTTTCTTCCCTAATTCTGGCCCCAGTTTTCTCTCTGTGCATCCTGACAAAGCACATTTAAAGCAGAAGACATGTCTAGGTGGCCTGATTCAATAAAGTATTTCCACTGGGCAACCCCAGTTTGCATAAAATAATTAAGGGACTTGGGATGAGAAACGAACTGGCATGATGATGGAACTGGCAGGCTGGAATAAATTAGTTCAGTGATCAGCAGTGAACAAGCAGAGCACATGTGGTCTTTAAAAGAGACTGAGAGCCAGAGGGAAAAGAACAAAGTCACGTCTTGGATGTCCACAAGGATTTTCCAGGACATCATATAAATGTTTTTGAAGAACAAACTGTTTACTGATGATCTAAAGCATTCAAGGCATGATTCCATTTCTGTAGTGCAGTTATCACCTTCAGTTTTGACTGTAATTATCTTCACAGTATCTATCTGGTCCTGGATACTATTGGATTATTTTTTATAATTTTAACAAAGGCTTAAGCTTTGAAAGACCAGGAGTTGGGTGCATGAAAGGACCTGAGAGACTGTCTGCTGCCAAACTAGAACTGAAAGTGGAATTAAGAGTCTCGTTGGTTATGATTTACCACTGAGTAACCCTGGAGGTTTTTGAAGCTTTCAAAACCATGAGGAATCAGGAGCATCTTATCTCAGATAAGAGATGCACTAAAAAGGAATTCTGCACCTGAACTGGTTGCCCATATTGGTTTTGTAATGATGTAGAAGCACATTTAGACTGTGATTAATTTGAATTGCCATAAAATTCTTATGATGAAGAGTCTTGTCTAGAACTGCTTGATGACAAAACCCTTTTTGTTACCCAGGGACAACAGGATAGCTGAGGATATTCACTGAGATATCTGAGGTTAAGCAAAGGGTTTACCCAGGTTTCAGGTTCCTCCTGTGGGTCTGCAGTGCATAAGGCCAGAATTACCTGAATGCTGGGAGCATTTAATTTCCAATAGTTGCCTCAAGATGAGTCTTTCCTTTCTGTCTGTTGTTTTTAGATCCCAACATCTGAATTTTCTTCAGAGTAAGCACCTTCAGGAGCTCAAAATCATGGAATGGTTTGGACTGCAAGGACCTTAGAGATCATCCAGTTCCAGTTCCTGCCATGGGCAGGGACATTGTACAAAATAACACTGAGGGAGGAGCTGATATTGCTTCTGTGCCTGTATTCATATTTCAACAATTACTCCCCCAGCCCAGGAGAGATCTGAACTCCTCCTTGGGCCCTCTCCCAAGCACAGTGAACAGTTTGGATCTGGACACACATCCAGTGATTTAACAAGCTGCTCCCATTGCCTCCACCATGGTGAACTTCTTGCCTAGAAAATGGACAAACAGCACTTGGAAGTCAGGTGGGAAGGCAGCCCATCACTAACTATGCCAATCACTAATTTGGCAAAAAGGAAAATCAAACCTGGTAATGGAAATTGATCCTGGTGATTTGTCCCTGAAGCAAACTTGCTGATGTCCTCTCACCTCTCTTTTTACATATTTGCCTTCTTTGAATATTTCTTTGAGTATTACTTTGATAGGAAAGGTGTGTGCTAATGCCTTTACAAACAATCCCATGGGTGAGGGGATGGGTGTTAAGGTCTTTGAAATGGGTCTTGATGTCTCTGTTACCTTCAAGGGTTGTTACAGAACCCCGACAGTTTGACTCCTGAAACAAGTGGGTCTGCACAAGCCTGAGTTTCTGAACATTGGGGTAAAATGCCAGTTTCAAGGGGGATATGTGGCAGGAGGTTTGGGAAGGCTGCACCTTCCTGGTGCCTCAGACAATGGGGAAAGGAAGAGGGCAAGGTGTGGCCTTTGGGATAAAAGGAGGCTGCACCCTCCAAAATCTCAAAAGAGAAAACCCCGAGGGCGTGTGCCCCGGTGGAATCTCTCCCTTCATTAGAATAAACTTGCAGGACTCGTCTGTCTCCTTTATGGACACTGGCTTTTCACAGCATGATTTTCCTTACATTTTAAACTAAAATTTATAATATTTGCAGTAATTATATTTTCTGACCCAGAAACAGTGCAACAGAAGCAGGTGCCAATTACAGAAATAATTAGTAAACTGCATAAAATATAGGTATAATGTTCCCAAAAAACCCACTCAGAAATCCAGACTGTATGGGAACAAATTGGAACAACATAAGCTGCTTAAACTCACAATATAGGTAAGAGAATTACTAGGAAGCACTTACATTCTTATTTAACAGCCAGGGAAGGTTTTTTTTTTCCTTTGGAACCTCCTTTTGCTTCTGGTGAATCCTCACTGGAAAGCAGAAATGAGCAGCAGGAATTGCAGTGGAGGTATTACAATGCTGTGATATCCCAGATCTCACACCTGAGACCAGGACTTCTGCCCACAACATCCACAAAATAAAGACAGGCTCTGTCAAAAGATAAAACCCCATTTAGGCACTAAGCTCAGGGCCTTCTTGAATTTAATTCTCCTTATGGAAATACTGATTGGGAAGATTGTAGTATAATTACCTGAGGAATGTGAAACCCCAGTAAATAACAGTGTGTGTCTGCCCTTGGACAATTTGCACACAGCTTGAAGAGATGTAAAGGTCTCAGCTGCTGTAAGACTCATGCTCTGAACCACATAGAAAAGTTGACTGCTGCAGAGGAGTGGGTGGATTTTTTGTGTGTTCCCACCCTTCCAAATACATCCAAAGCTGTAGAACACCATGGGAGAAGCTGTAGTTCCAAACCCCTTCTCCTGCATCGCCTCTGTGCTGCTCCATGACTTCCCCAGCTGCATTTAAGTTTCCATACTACCAAAACACTTCAGCTAAAACCCTGCTGGGGGGTGGTTTGGGGGGGAAATGTCAGTCTTCTGAAACACATTTCATTTTCTAAGTATTCATTTTACTATTTTCAATATAAAAACGATTTGAAACTGACAGTTCTCCTAATTACCTTGCACTACATTTAAATAAATAAATAAATAAACAAATACATAAATCTACTCTCACTCTGCCAAATACTTACATGAAAAATAATGGAACAAAAGGTTTGGCATCCTGAGTGAGCCAGGTAATATCCCAGATTTAAAGAAAATTACCTAGAACACCGAGACCAAGAAATACCCAATTTCAGGGCACCTTTAGGACCAAATAAAAACCTTTTTTAAGACCTGAGAGCTCAATCTGTATCTGGTATCCTTAAACTGTTGTTTCTGTGTTCCCTGGTGGGGTGCATGGGGGCTCCAGGAGATCCTTCTGAAAATGAGTTTGCCTAAAACTGGCAAGATCTGCTCCGTGGTTGAAATGGATCCATTAACAAAAAAAAAAAAAACAAACAAAAAAACAAAAAACAAAACATCAACAAAAACAAACAACCAAAACCAAAACAAAACAAAAACACCCAAAACAAACAAACAAAACCCACCAAAACAAACAAATAAACAAACAACCACCTTTGCTTGTTTTTGAAGGATGAAGCTTTTGGAGAATAAAACCCCAGAAAATTCTCCAGTCATGTGGAACTGTTCACAGAAAAACAAACATTGCTTCTTTCTCAAACATTTAAAAAATGACACAAATACACAAACTGTGTTCAACTGTACCAGTAGACTCTAAAACATGAGTTCAGCCTTGGTTCTGCCTCTGCCTTTGATTCATTTTGGAAAGGAATTTTGCTGTCTTTGCCCTGATTGCATTCTTCCTTGGAAAAGGGATAACCATCCAGGTGAGCTTGTTCTCTCACAAATGCATTTTGCTTCACAGTCAAACTGCCTATTTGCTGCAGAAATTCTGGTTTGTTTTCTTTTAATTGTCAAGGAGCAATTGACTGTAAAGAAAGTTTGGAGCATGTTGTCACTCCTACCAATAAAATCCAGATGTTATGGCTTTACTTTCTCTTCTGGAGCTTTAGGGGATGGGAAGGCTTTCATTAAGAGGAGAAAGGATTGAGGAGAGGCTGTTATGTGGCCCCATTTTAATGGAAAATAATCCTGTGTGCAACAATGACAAGTACACAAATGAGAATAATTAATCCTAGATGGATGGAGACGAGGCTGAGCTGATAGCTTGATGCATAGAGCTTTTCCTGAAGAAATTTATTTGATCCTTGCCTTATTATGTGCTTTGCAGCAGCATTTTGTAGTTCCTGGCATTCTGCTGATCAGGCTGGAGCCAGCAGGGAAAACAGAGATGCAGAGCTCAGTTCATTTCCCTAACCATGCACCCAGTGTGACTGGAGATACCCCAAGGTATTTGAGATATTCACAGGGGTTTGGCAGATCTGACAAAGGTCCTGTAGGATGTGCATATATGCTTGGAACTGGGAGTCGTTGCCTCAGAAAACTTCAGATTTCTCCAGGTACCTTGTCAGGAATTAATATGAAATAATATTTTACAGTAGCTCATTAATTTATAAATTGAATGTAACATAAATTTACATTAATAATATAAAATATTTTTATTGTGTTCTAGCCTGGAAAACAGGATCAGGGAGGAACTTATCCCTCTCTGCAACTCCCTGATATCAGCTTGTAGCCAGGCGGGGGTGGGTGTTTTCTCCCAGATAACAAGTGACAGGACAAGAGGATGTGGCCTCAAGTTGTGCCAGGAGAGGCTCAGGTTGGGCATCAGGAAGGATTTCTGCAGTGAGAGGTTGGTTAAATATTGGAACAGGAGGGTGGTGGAGTCCCCACCCTCAGGAATGCTCAGGAAATGACTGGGCATGGCACTTAGAGCCATGGTCTAATTGACAACCTGGGGTTCCAAAGATTTGGCTTGATGATCTTGGAGGTCTTTTTCAGCACTAAGGATTTTCTCTTCAAATAGGTTTGGTCCCAATTACCCCAGAAACCAGTGGCAGAACCAGGAGCAATGCCCAATTGCTCCTGACTGCAGCATGGAAAATATTGCATTCCCACCTCACCCCGTGCTGATCCAGGGATGTTGAGGGACAGGCAGCACCAGTGTAATGTGATGCTCCTTATGTTAAAAACAAAATCAGGCAGAGGTGGCTGCTGAATTCACTGTGATATCTCCAAGTGTTACCATGGAAATTTCTGGGAGTTTGTTATCAAGCATGTGCAGAGGAATTCAGCCTGGGAGCTGCTGGGTGAGGCGTATAAAATATATAATTCTTCAGTGAACTCAGTATGGCCAAAGTGACAGCTTTGGATGGCCCCTCTGCTCTCCTGCTGAGCTCAGCCCTGACTGCGACACAATTCCAGCCCAGCACAGCCCTGTGTTTCCAAATGCCTGTCTAGACTTGGGTCTGGACAAAAGCTAATTGATGGTTTCAGCAGCAGAAAGCTTTAGAACAGCTTTCAGTTAAACTTCTGAGTCTTTAAGTTGCAGAGCTGGGGGGGAGGGAGCGTGAAGAGAAGCGTGAGCTGATGCCATGTTGGAGCTCAGGATCAGGACTTTACAATCAGAAATTGTAAAGCATTTATGTTTTACTTCCAGCTGGAGCACATGGGGGGTATTTCCTCCAAACCATGCATACCTGCTCAAGACAAGGTCCGGGCTTTAATACACATTGATCCACAAACCCACAACCCCCCAGTTTTAAATACACACTGATCCCACAAACCCACACCCCCCGGGTTTAAATACACACTGATCCCACAAACCCACACCCCCCAGGTTTAAATACACACTGATCCACAAACCCACACCCCCCAGGTTTAAATACACACTGATCCCACAAACCCACACCCCCCATCTGCCCATTCCCACCTTCTCTCAGTTCCTATTCTAATTTAGCTGCCACTCCTCCTGGTGGTTGTGAGTTGGGGTCTTGGAGGTCTTGGGGTCTTGGGGTCTTCCTCAGGTTGATCTTTGCTTCTGAGCAGGCATGGTGGAGGTTTGGTTATTTTTCAAGTCACTTTGCTCTTGCCAAAGATGAGGAGCTTGATTTTGCTGGATTCAAGCCACAAAGTTCTGCTTTATCTATTTCTGACAAATACCTAGGTCCTGCTTTGCTGAGTTTCAACATTATACATCTTACCTATACGGCTTCTACCTAGTAACTACCTAACTACCAAGCTTAATATCTGATCTTCTATGTGTTCTCTGTACAAGCTGTTCCTTTACTTCTACAAAATCAAAATCTTCTAAAATCTTGTAATTTTATATTTATAAATATCCTCCATATCAATGTGTGTGTAGGGGAGAGGAAGGTGAGGAATCCAGGTGTAGAATTGCAGGGCTGTGTCCTCTAAGTAAGAGCTGTGTATCCAGCAGTCCTCTTGTCCAGCTGGAAAACCCCTGGGAGGGAATTCACAGTTCTTTAATTTTGGTAGCACATTCATTAGGATAGTCCTAGTGTGTGTGAGGGGGGCAAATAAATAAAACATGAAACCTTCCCCATCTGCAAAGTTCTTATTTTAAGTGTCACTTTACATCAGTTGTTCAGTAGCAGAAGCACTTCAACAATTAAATCCAGAAGTACTGCTGGCAGTGGGAACAGCAAGCTGAACACTGCCATTAAGCTGGAAATGTCATGGATTTATCTAAACCTCAGCCTTTATGGCCTTCTTGCATGTAGTTACCTAGGAGGTAGAAGAGAATTTTGGAGATTTCAATGTATGGTTCACATTCCAAATCATTCAGTAACCAAATATGCAGGTGGCTTTAGGGTGCCACATATCCTTTCTTTTTATTTTATTTTATTTTATTTTATTTTATTTATTTATTTTATTTTATTTTATTTTATTTTATTTTTTTCCTTTTTTTTCAGGATGAAGAAAAATTTCCTGTCCCACTAGTGAGAGAAAATTGATGCTCATTTTTTCCAGCTGAAATAGCAATAGGACTTTTTGAACAGCAACATAATATGGAAGATAAAGCTTGTTGTTTCACAGAACAGAATTGATTATTTATTATTTACAGTTCACAACAGACAGGCAACTCCATGAAAAGCCTTGGTCTTGTTTTTAGACATTGTGGAGCAGAATCATAAAAAATCTTCCTGTTCTGTGGAGGCAAAGAAAACAAACAGCACGGAAATGAAGTTTCAATACTTCCATTTTAAGCTGCAGAGCACAGAGAGCTTTGCCCAAGGTCTATGAATTGTCTGCAGCAGGGTCAGGAGCTGCAGCCACAGCTCAGAATCCCAAACAACTTTTCTCAGATAATTTCAAGTATTGGTTCAATACTTGCTCATAGGCTTTTCTATGCTCGTGCACACAGCATGAAAAACAAGGTGCATCTATCTAAATTCTCTGAGGAAACTTGATGTGAGGTATTTATTTGCTGTGCTCCGAATGCCAGTCTCTTCCTCACACTGGTGTTGGTGTACTGGTGTAAGACCACATCTCCCAGCACAGGGATGATGCCCCAGGCTTGACTTGGTGGGGATATATCAGACTTTACCCAGTGGGTGTGGCCACCTCAAACAGGTGTCTGAATCACAGAATGACAGAACAGTTTGAGTTGGAAGGGATATTAAAGATCATTTAATTCCAACCCCCTGCTATGGACAGGGACGCCTCCCACTAGAACAGGCTGCCCAGAGACCCATCCAATCTGGCCTTGAAAAATTCTAGGGATGGGGCATCCACAGCTTCTCTGGACAACCTGGTGAAATAGAGGCTGAAATACTGTCCAGAAAACAAAACTACTGTATGTCTCCTCATTAGTACTCAATTAATGACTGAGAGTGAGAAAATCAGAGTCAAAATATCCAGTATTTCACTGCTCAGTCAAGTCATTAATGAAAGACTAAAAATGTCACACAATAAAACAAAACCTGCCTCAGGTCACTGCTTTCCAGGAATGGGATCCCAAACTTTTTATTATCAGCTTGGCCATGGAGGTGAGATACAGTTTTAACTAGTTTTCAAAACTTTCTGAAATTCTGTTTTGATCCAAGTTTTATATGTCAAGACATTGGATCAACATATTGTGAAGTTTTGTGGAGGAAGATTTGTTCCAGTTTTATCCTCCAGGATAAAAAAAATAGACAAGAAATGCAAGAAAAGCAAGAAATGTCAGGTTCATTTACTGCCTTTCTTGGTATATGAATCAATACAAATTACTGGGGTCCTCTTACCCCTGTTTAGGTCGCAGTTGAGGAAGAAAATGTTTCTTTGTTTCTTCCTGGCAAAGCAGAGTTTATTTTGGATGACATTATGCTCAGGTCTCCTCTAAGTAAATATGCACATGCACTCACCTTATTGGTCAGCAAAATGGAATGCATAGTGAAATATCACTGAAATTTTACATAACCTATTTACTCAGGGAAGAAAAGGCACAGACCCATTTTGCATAATTCTCTACACAAGAAATCTTTGAACGAAAAAACATTTGAATATAAATGATTTTGAGGCCTATCCAGTGCTGTTGTTTAGAGCAGCACTATCACCTGCTTGTGATGAGAAAGGGGGTTAATACCCACAAATCCACAGCTGGTAATTTTTCTCTGTCTTTTGGATATTTTCGTGTTCTCTTTCAGGCCCTGGTTTCTCAGGAAAGTAGGATAATTATGCTAATAGGTGCTCTTATTCTGGCATGGAAATTACATTGTTTTTTTCAGCTTGGTTTGTGTCATTTAGAAAAGAGCTTAGAGAGAAGTGAAAATTAAAGAGCACTGTTTTCAGAGTAAGGGTATTTACACAAGTCTGTGGTTTAGAATCACTGCTTTGGATGTTTTCATGATGCCTGTCTAGTTTTGTGTGCCCAATTCAGCTGTTTTGGGTAGGAGTCTCATATCCCTAAGTATCTAATGATGAAAGTTCAGTTCCCAGTTTGCCAGTTATTTAATGACATTGATCCTGAATACCTATAGCACTTCCAGAAACAGTGGGGAAGGCTTTATCCAACACCTTCATTGGAACCCAACCCATGAGATGTCCACCCAAGTGTAGTAATTCAACCTTTCTTGGTCTAATTAAATGAAAATACTGCCTTTTTTATTATTCCTTACCTGAGAGGCAGATTGATGAGCACTCAGTAATCATGGCACATTTCTTCAGGGTTACATGTTGGTGACAGAAAACACACAAGAAACTCATCATTTTCTACTCCAGACAAAACATAATCCTATTTGTCCTCTCTCTCTTAATCAGAAAAGAACAAAAATCAGTGCAAAGAAAGCCAACACAAAAGGTAACATTCTCCTTTCACTCCTTGCTGTAGGAGGAGGTTCAGAGAAGGTACAGAGCCTGAGCCATGGTAAGGATGTAACTCCATCACCTTTGAAGAGAGGTGCAGATGTCAGGTTTGTGAAACTTCAGAGCTGTAACTGCCTAAGTGCTAAGATTGGATGAAATATTAATCCAGCCCATAGTTCCTGCCTCTGGCAGGGACCAACAATGTATATTTATGGGAAAATGATAGTACCAGGAGAATGCAAACTGTCTGAACATGCACATACTCACTGAATAATAAATACCAGTAAGAGCAAAAAAGACCAAACCTCAAAGGAGTGATAAGGTCTCAACTTAGGTGCTTGCACAACCATGGAAATTGGTGTCCTCCTGGCAGCTACCCAAAGAATGCCAAAGAAACTCTTCCTGAGTGCAAAGCACCTACTGGATTCCCACACAGTATCCCAGTAAGAAAATTTAAAATAGTGCAGAAATTGCAGTCTGGATGGTTCAGTCATCATCCAGAGAAGAATGAGAATATGAGGCAGCTGCATTACAATTCCCAGGAGATTCTGAATCACTGCTTTGATGTCAGGATGGTGATATGGGAAACATATATGCATATGAAAATTCAGAATTTTAGAAGCATAGAGTGTGCTTAAACAGGTGGAGGGGAAAACAGAAATAGATAGCTTATTTAGCAATTTTGTAAAAGCAGAGAAACAACTTGTAACAGAACACACAGGAGTGTAACTTGTTAGGTAGAAACAACTGACAGGACACATAGGAATTTAGTTGCTAGGTAAAGGCCATAAGGATAAGACGTATATCGTGAAAACTCAGTAAAGCAGGATTTAGGTATTGTGAAGACCAGATAAAGCAGAACCAGTTGATTAAGAAACCATCAAGAATCAGGCTCCTGGGTTTGGCCAGGACAAAGTGACCTGGGAATTAACCAGACCTCCACTATGCCTGCCCAGAGACGGAGGTCAAACAGCAAGTGCCTGAGGAAGATTTCTTCTTACTTCATCAGATGACCCCTGTCCGAGACCACCAGGAGGTGTGGCTCCAGAAAAGACTAATTCTAATATGAAGTGTAAGGAGGTGGGGAATGGGCCAGGGATGGGTGGGCAAGGAGGTGTGGCTTTGTGGAATCTAAGTGTATTCAAACCTGGAACACGTCTCAACCAGTACACATGTATGGTGGAAAATCCCCCAGGCATCCCAGCTGGAAATAAAACATACTTGCTTTGCAATTTTTAATTTAAGGTCCTTATTCTGCAACTCAATGGTAAAGCATCAGCCTTGGGGAATTTTTGTGCACTTTCCCACACAGAGATCAAAATGTGTTCCATTTGGGGCTGTGCAGCAGATCAGACCATTAATCCATTATTTTGCATCTAACCTCAATGGAGAGTTGCTGCCACAGGGCTTGAACAAGGCTATGTTACCCAAAATATTTCAGTCTGGAACATGCTCAGTGCTCCTCAGGTTGTGGGGAGTCTCAGGAGGATGGAATTCATATCAAGATCCTAACTGAGCCCACACAGTGGAAACGTGGAATCTAATCTCCCAAAATGTCCATCAGTACAGCTGATGTGACCAGGGGAATCTGAAGGGCACATGACAACTCATGGAAGCTGGACTAGGGACAGTTTTTAAGAAATCTCTTTGATGTTCATCATCCTCATGAGCACAGGACATGAGGATGAAGCTGCACACTTTTAGCCAGTGATCTCCCCAGCAGCTCTTTCCAAGAGCTATGCAGATAATCAGAAGTTTGCAACAGATTTTTCAGAAATAATTACATGTGGGATTCTGTATGGGGTGAGCCAGCTTGTTTGTTCAATGAAGGAAATGTTACCAAAGTCCTTGTGCCAATGCATTAAATATTTAGTGTCTTCTGCTTAGCTCCTCTGTATCAACAATTTAACTTCCCATTCTCTATTCATATAACAATTTAGCTGGATTAAGAGAATTTAACTGACATGTAAAGCAAACACAACTGTATCAAACAGATTTCTTGGCCACTTTGACACGTGTGCTCAAAACCTACAGGAATACAAAGCCTGAAAATATTTGTAAGAAACTGTTTTTTTATCTATGCATGAAAAAAACCCCAAGCACTAATATTTCACATTAGAAAATTAATATAGCAAAGATAAAATTTATTACTTAACCATTCTTCTGAATGGAGGATCATGAAAAGTTTATGAGCATTCATTGATAAAGAAAGTTTCAAGGTATTTTGCAAGCAATATTATCCAAAATGACAACATGTCCTAATGCTGTTTGGTTTTCAACATATATGGAAATGTTTTGCCTGAATGCATATTCAGGGTATATGTATGTACACTGCTTTCTGGGGCCAGATCTGTGGGGTCTGATTATTACCACTGAGTTTGATGGAATTAACATAATTATGCCTCTTCATTGTTTGGGGTCTTTTTTATCTTTACAATGTTGAAAATTTAATTAAGCTTTGTGATGTTTTCATTTTTCTTTCTATTTCAAAGAATTTTTTTTTTTTTCAACCATTTTCTGAAAATGATTGAGTATTACTGGCAAAGCAACAATGTTTGCATCCTACTTCCATTGTCTCTTTAGGAATAGTTCCTCTTCTCTTTATCCCCATGGCAAAACAGTAATTTAGATCACTGAAGTCCTAGCAGTGATATTTTCCCTTTCCAAAATACTCCAGCTTAAAAATGTTTTCAGATGAGACTGAGATCAAAAAGAGAGTATTTGGTAGAATGTTTTCATGAGAAAGTTTACATGGGGAGTGTTCTACTCATCTGCAAAGTGCCGCAGTGCTGACATTGTTTTGGAAACACTTAAAGCCACCTCAGAAACACAGGTGTTTTGTTTTGCAAGCTCAACTTTCATGACCTGATGTTATTCTGAAGGTATCCAGCTTCCTAGGAACATGCAGAGGCTCTTAGGACTCCCTGGCATGGCTGAAGGTTTGAAAGATTCTCTTCTTCCTCCAGTATGAGCACAGCCTCCAAGTGTTGGTGAGAGGTGCCCCATTGTCACTTTGCAGCTTGACTCATTGGGAAATCTTCCTTGTCCCAACTTAGACCATTAAATTCTGATTCCCAGCTCACCTGTTTTCCTCAGAAATAAAGGCTGTTCCTACTTTAAGAAATAATTCAGACCAGCAGCAGTGGGTCAGCAGCAAAGAGGAGCTGTTTTTAAAGGCCATGTATTCATACTATAGACAAGTTTTTGACTCAGTACTGGACTTAACACGGTCGTGTGGTCTTAATACACATTTACAGCTTGATTGGTTTGGATGAACCCCAGACTTCTTCTAATTCCTTCTAAATGGAGCTGAGTTTGGTGTCTGCCAAGCTCTGTGACAGAAAACAAAGTGCAGCACATGAGAATTATTGTGAGATCCTTTTCAGCACTTCTGATTCAAGCTAACTGATCCTTCTCCTTCTCCTGATTCAAACTAAAACCTCATGTAGGAACACAAACTGCCGTGATGACATCAAACCGTCCCTCTACTCTCTACACAAATATTTTGCTAAATACCAAGCTGTGCAAGAGGTTTATGGTTTATTGTCTCTGAGATGCTTTATAGTCCAAATCCAAGCTAGCTACCTATCTATATGTGTCACCTGGAAGTTATGACATGATATTCAAGTCTGAAGGACCAGCCATGGTTGTTAAGTTCAAAGTTTTGTTTATGGGAGAGAGGAAGCACACCTTACCTACAGATTAGGTAAAAACAAGAATTTGTTGGTGTAATTTACAGTCTAATAATTCACAGTCTAATTCAGAATCATCACAAGTCCAATTATAAAGAAGAGAAGATGATAATGCAATGATAAGTGAAGTGCTTATGTACAGAGAAAATAACAAGAATAAAATCATAGAAAATCTCCAGTTGGCAGGGACACAGAAAGATCACAGAGTTCAATTCCCTGCACCTCAAAGGACTTGCTAAAACTAAACCCTGTGACAGAGCATCATCCAGGAGCTCCTCAGTGCCATAAGCTCTTTCCTGGGGAGTCTGTTCCAGTGACTGACCACACTGTCTCAGTGAACAACCTCTCCTTAATGTCCAGTTTGAACTTCCCCAATGCTGCTTCATAACAATTCCATGTGTCCTCTTGGTCACCAGTGAGAGCAGATCAGCACCTTCCCCTCCACTGCCCCACTTGAGGAAGGTGTAGACTGTGACAAGGTTCTCCAAGCTGAACAAGTTAGTTAAACCATATAATTGTTAATCCACACACTTCTCAACATCCACCCTCTCTCCTGGCACTATGCTGACCCTTCCACAGCTCCTGTGGTGCAATACCAATAACTCTGCAGGCAACAACCTGGGACAGCAGACATCTCTATTTCAAGAGCTCATCTCAAAAGAGAAGAGACAACCCTTGCTAAAGAAATTGGCAAGACAAAGTAATTACATTTCCAAGGAAGCAGTGTCCACCACAGCTCCTCACTCTCTCCTGTGATCTGGAGGACAGGTTTACAAAAGTAGAGTAATGGTAAAAAAATGAGATCAGTCACTCAACAGGTTGAAGGAAGTTTTACCTCCAGCACCTCTCTTTGAAACAAAGTCAGAGTACTGCACACAGGTAAAGCAAAAATAAAACCATAATAAACTAAAACACTGCCATGGCTGGTGGTTTTCTTGAGGAGACCTTCAGGAAGAGACCAACCATCACATGACAAATGTGAAGAGTAGCAAGCAATGCATGGCTGGGTGACTAAATGTCTCTCTGGGAAAGGTGTAAATTATTCAGGCACAGGATTGTCTGGGTGTATGTTCATGCATGAGAGAAGCATGATAAGCAGCCTTATTTCATGCTTAATAAAGTGTCTCACTACCACCTTATAGCCAAAAATACATTCACACTGGTGAGTGCCCTGTGTGTCAGATCATTGAACAGTGTAAATTTTTCTGTGTGTTTTTGGTTTATTTATTTTCTACTTCACTTCATGAGGAGGAGCTAGAAGAGCAAGCAGTGCAATTTTGTTGACCAATGCATTTACAGGAGGTGAACACACAGTTTTCTTCAGGACAGATGCACCATTCAAGGAATTCAAAAGGTTAAGAACGAAAAAGCAAAGAGCAGATGCAGGAGTTTACAGTCCCCAGGGCAGCAACAAACATAAGAGCCATACAGCAGTCAGATAGTGTTAGAAGATCTTTCTTCCATCATTAGAATGAGCTCACAGGATATTTTTCACGTTATGTTTTAGGTTTTAGTTTTGGTCTGACACAGTGGAAGGACCACATTACAAAATTTTGAACAGTTTGGAAAAATGAAACAGGCTGAGATCTCTCTCTGAAAAAAAAATCAAAATAAAGGGACTTTAGAGAAAAGTAAAAGGAAAGCTACTAGATAAAAAAACAGAGGTTATCTCTTTGAGAAAGAATGAAATGAATATTTCTCACCTAAGAATATAGATTTGCATAGGCTTGTAAGAAACTATTAACATTCCAAGATCTGGCAACTATTCATGTTCACATATGCAAGCAGTATCTTAACTGCTTAGCAAGATCAAAACCAGAGTATGTGTAATGGATTAATCATTCAAAACTACTCAGTTGAGAGGGGAATATACCAGAGATACAAATTATTTTTGCTATATTAAAATAAGTCATGCATTAGAAATAGGAATAGAAATAGAAAAGGAAACAGAGATAGGAATCTGGAACAGAGGAAATGTCACCTGAATATTGAGAATTGTTCCTGATAGGGATCTGAAGACTATAAAGCATCTTCCCTGGGCAATCAGTGGCAGTGTAACCACTTGGGAAACTGAAACAGGAGGGGACCAGCTCCAAGGAGCACAGGGAGGGGACAGCCTGACCTAAAGGGTCTTTTCTATCTGGTGCAAACAGAACCCTGCATAATAGACTTGCCAGCTTCTCAAAAGCAAAGCATGAGCTGAATCAACCTCAAAACGTACCAACAATAGGGATGAAAAATGCTGAAACCCCATATCAAGGTGATATGAGTAGGTGATTGGCAAAACAGGATGAATGCTGGCAGCCAGGCCCATGGACTGAAATACAGCCCATAAAATGAGTGGGTGGTCTGCACAGCAGTGGCATTCATCTCTCATCTCGATTTGGACATCAGAATAGACATATTTGATCTGTTCAATATAAAAAGAAATGCACTGTTCAGTGTTTTCCAAAACCTACCATTTAAATTCATTCAAATATGGAGATGACATAAAGAGGACAAAAAACACCAGTTAAGCTTCAATTTCTATCACAAAACTTCTGCTGCCTTTGCTGACAAAGGGAGAAATACAGTTTCTGTTCATCCTGTAATTCCAGTTTTATCTGAATAGAAACCAAAGACTAAGAGAACAATTCTGGTCCTGCTAAATGTACCTGTCTGCTTTACTATCAATTGAACTTGTCTCTCTAAATATTTTACAAGGCATAACTTTTTTTCTTTAATTTCTCTTCATCTTTCTCTTCACTTCATTATTTTTCTACTGGGAAAAAATGCCAGATTTGTTAGAAGTTATTACTTTCCCTGTGGGTCACCTCTAAGCTTTTTTTATCATGTACTTTTTTCCTTATTCTGACAGAATATAAGACATTATCAGATATGCCCTCTGCTTATTGAGTTCTGCCTGGAACTGTAATTGTAATATACATGAGCTAGTACTTCATGCTTACATTGTGCCTCACATTCAAAGATCTCATAGTAATTCAGAACGAGGTATAAAGTATTAATGACCTGTATAAAAGTAGGGGAAATATAAAATGAAGAGAAGAGTGGGAAAGGAAGTAAATTTGCAACCATATTTTATTTTGGTTCTTCAGAAAGGAGATGGTATTTCAGTTCAATGGAAACGAAAATAAAAAGTGTGATTTTATTTTGAATGAAAAGAGAAAAGTAATTTTAAACTTGAAGGGCTTACAAAAAATTTAATTTTGAGACACTACCTGTTTGAAAGGCTGCAACCATCTGTATTTATACATATCATCCAATTCATTCACAAAAGAACATTGTCAGACAGTGTTATTCTTCAGCTTCCAGAGATTTTGAAAACTGGATGTGTCCAAGGATGCATTAAGCCACACATAAAATTTGAGGAAAAGGTCAAAGAAAGAATGTAGGACTCTTGAATGCAAAAATCAATCTTCATCCACACTACTTGCAGGCTGACACACACATTGTTTGCTGCAGCCCCAAGAGATAATTCTATTCTAGAGCAAAACTTAGAAACTGGCTTTTGGAATTTGCTACTTACAGACCATTAACTGGTATCTCCTTTGGAAAAAAAATGGACTTGAATATCTACTTCAAACAAAAAATAAAGCAAAAATTTTGAGTTATTAATGTCAACTCTTAAAATGTCTCTGGAATCCTTGAGTAGAATGAATACTACATTTACAAAGAATTGTAATGGTTTCAATACAGTCTGCATACAATATTCAGGATATTGGTAACAGTCCATCAATATTTTTGCCACCATGCAGGAGTTTCCCTTGATTTGGGCTTGAAATCTAAGGTGGACATGGCAAATATTTTTCAATGTAAAAGCATGTTGATTTCTAGAGCCATCAATTGTTAAACTGTGGCTTTTTTTTACAAACTGTTACCACAGAGATGAAAATGTTTAATACCACACAGGTATTATTGAAGTGATTTTGACAGCATTTCACACCTCATTTGCTGCCAAAGTTATTAGATTTTAGTCAATGATCAAAGAGCCAACTGACTCTAAAGGGCTCCTCTAAAGCACTGAGGCATGAAATTGCAACAATTTAGAAATTATCTTGATCTTTACTTCATCTTGTGTTCAAAGTAGAGATGCCCATCTCTTCTAGCTACCTCCTTACTTATTTTAAAGGAAAGACTTAGGGTTAATTTAAGCCCTGAAATGGTGCCATATTTGTGTGACTTCTGGCAGTGGAATTATTTGGAGGGGTAACTTTGACAAAGCAACTCTTTGAGGGTAGATTGGCTGTTATAACTTCCAGCGACAAAAACCACAGCCAATCTGGAATTGAAAGCTGATTAACAAAAAGTGCCTTTCCCAAGGATGAAATTGTCAAAACTCATAGAACTTGCAAAAACAATGAAAACAGAGTTCAAGGAGATACATCCTGTTGATTATCCTGTTAACTCCATGATCTGATGGACATGTGATGTCTTCTCACCTCTTTCATACCTGTGTAGAAATATTATTGTGTTTTCATAGCTCATAATGCTACAATTATTTAAAATTCCCCTTCTAGACAAAGTACTTTAAAGATATTTACATCAGCTGGGCCACCACTAAACTCTGCCCCTAAGCACCACATCTGCATGTTATTTGAAGACTTCCAGAGATGGCAATTCCACCACCTCCCTGGGCAGCCTTTTCCAATCCATGACAACCCTTTCAGTGAAAAACCTTTTCTGATATCCAACCTAAACCTCCCCTGGTACAATGGGAAGCCATTTACTCTCATCCTATAATTTGATAACAGGGGAAAGAGAATGGCACACCTGGCTGCACTCTTTTGTCAGGGAGCTGTGGAGAGTGGGAAAGTCCTCCCTGAGCTTCTTTTTCTCCAGATTGAGCTCCTCCAGCTCCCTCAGCTGCTTCTCATCAGACTTATGCTTCAGACCCTTCCCCAGCTCAGTTGCTGTTCTCTGGACATCTCAAAGTCTTCCTGGTGGTGAGGGACCCAAAACTGAACCCTGGATTTGGGGTTTGGCCTCACCAGTGTCGGGTCAGGGGGACAATCACTGCCCTGGCCCCTCTGACCACACTTTTGCTGACACAGGATGGAGGTGAAGAATGTCACAGCTCTTTGCTACCTGATCCTTTTCTGGAAGAGCCACTGTTTTATTCATGGTGAGGACCCACAGCTGCATCAGCCTGGCTCCCACAAATCAAGCAAGACATGTTTGTTTAAGATCTGCACAATTAGGCCTCTGGTTTTCTTGCCTGTCTCCCTGTAGATGTTTTATATTTCCTGAGGAATCCCTACAACTCAGGGCACTTTTTGTCAGCAGTGACAAACTCCCCACTCAAGTCACTTAGCCTCCAGGAAGTTGTCTCAACACCCGACCCGGCTCCATGAATTTGTGTTATCTAAAAAAAAGATATTTAAAGTGGCTTAAAACAGTCAGGGTACCCCATTTATCTTCTTTGCAACACTGATTTGGCATTTGAGGACAGTCTTGTTCACATGCAATCCCAAGCCACTTTCTAGGAAATGGATTTCCGTGCCTGATGGTTTACTGATTGCAAAATATCTTTGATTTATTCCATAAAGACTTCCCAGCTGAACTATTAATCCTCTTCCTTGGAACCAAGAAACCAAAAAGCATGAAAAGCATGGGTTTCATTGTTTAAAAAAAAAAAAAAAATCCCTTTTTTCACTCTTACAGAGTTGCAGGAAGCTCTTTAGTTAAATCAATTGCCGGTAATTAGAGTAGTACTTCTAACTGTGCCTAAATCATATTTGATTGGGGCTATTGTGTTAGCTCCTCTCTTGCCATGAACTGTATTTCATAGCATCTGAATTATTCTGAGCGATCCTCTAATCCCCTCACTTTCCTTCGATTCAGAGAGGAATCTTTGCTTTCCACTACTGTATTATCAAAACCTCCTCTCCAGACTAATGCGCTAGCAAGAGTCATTTTTCATTGAATGTTAGGCCTGACAAAGAATTATTATTCTAATGTATTGGGGAGATTAGCTCATTTTCACTCTCCCTCTGCCTTCCCATTCATCACTCTCCTGCTGTTGGGACTTCCAAAATGATTTATTTAGGCAGAAAACTTGAGTGTTGTGGAGGAGAGCTGAAAATAAACAAATGGCACAGGAAATGCTGATCCTTTCCACTCCACTCCACTAAACGTGACTCATGAGTGTGCCTCTTCCTTTTAATTTCTGTAAACTGAGAACCTTATGGAAGTCTCTCTTCTTATTCCTTACCATCTTTACTGGTAGCATTTGCATAATACATATAAAATAGGTTCTCTCTTCTCTATCAGGTCAATCAAACCCATCTTTTTATTGCCATTTGTTGTTAGCATCAGCCTGAATTGCTGATACCTCACTCTCTTCTGATTACATTTCAGTTTCTTTAATGCTGTCACAGGGCTCAAAATATGGCCCTGTTTATCCCACAAATCTGGACAACAATGCCATGAAGACATTAAAACCATGAATTTATGAATACATCATAATGTATTTATGATGACTTAGAATGGCTCAGAGTTCTCTGTGTTGTATTTAGTTGTCCTGGTCAGTGGTATTATGGGATTCTCAGCTGATGAGGAGGTTAGGAATAGAAGACCCATGGAGACCTGAACAAGCTGGAGACAAATTATTTCGTCTCATGAGGCTGAACAAGGCCAAGTGCTGGTTCTGTACCTGGCTCAGGGCAACCCCTGGTGTCAATCCAGGAAGAGAGGATTGTTGTCTGATGTCAAGGGAAGAAGTCTTGCTATGGTGTTAAAACAGTAAAACAAAAAGCAGACCTTTATTTGGAAGCTTCTGGGTGTCCCGGTGGTCATGGGCTCATC